>CM065298.1:43619903-44819903 GCA_032871835.1 Dipteronia dyeriana
CTGTGACCCTTATTACCTAAATCGATCGGGCTTGCAAGGGGACCTAACGGACCCGCAGTATTTTGAGCATTAATAATCGTCGGAAACATTACTTAAACTCTTTAATTTATATTCCTTGATTATTAACTCAGGTGTTATTCCACTAAAAATCTTGAGCTATACTCTCTCAACTGCAGACGCTTTTACACAGACCGATACAACCCGGTGTCCATCAATATAACTGTTACACATGGTGTGATCCTCCACAGTAGTTCATAATTAAAGCTGGGTTATAATGTTCATTATACCCCTCCAATTACATACATCCTTTAAGTACCGTTGATTCTTTAATGAACAATAAATCCTATTTCCTCATGGAATAGGAGAGCGCTCATATTCTCCAAGCCCCGAATCAACCATTAAAGAACTACCATAAACTTCTCTCAAGAAGAAGTGGATTCCTCTAATGTGTACAAACCTTCCTAACCACAAGCCAAACTGTAATCCCAACATATGAAGTATCTTGATTAGGAACTGCATCCGACCTCACCCATGGTATATCAAAGACCACGATCTAACCTGAATGAGTCGATAAGATACTCAGGATTAGAATCACCCACATATAGCCATCATTGGTTGATATTTATGAATCTCATCGGTAAACGGAACTTGGTGATATATTCATAAAGTGTTGAGATTATGCTCGATAATAAGAGTATAATAATGCATTTGACAATCTTTTCATATTAATAAAGTGATTTTTAGTTTAACAAATCTTAGAGCATTTATAGTTTAATTATTAAAATTGTCAAAAGTAAATTATCAAAAGGTCAAAAGACTATGAGAAAATAAAAATTGTTCATACATCTAGATATGTATGAGGTAGACACAATTCTTTAGTTAGTCTTGAATAATATTCACAACTTAAGATAAAGGTTGGGCGCCTTTATCTTGTTAAAGTTGTAGATTCTTTTGCTAGCATTTGAGTGGGATCAACTGTGTTATGATGAGTTTAAAATCATCAAAGTATGGTGTCTTTAAGCAAAAGAATTTAGTGCACTGGGTGTATTGAAGAGGATCACAATAAATTACTTTATCTAGAACAATCAATGGATAAAAGTTTTTACTTGAAGACAATCGGAGAGTCTATCTCAATCTCGAGATAAATGATGGACTTATAGTTGCATGTGTTATCATTTGAGCTATCAAAGAGTATGATTATATAGCATAGTCTATCCTCGATAGTTTGGTGGTATTCAGTTGTTAATCGATAGAGGACTTCATTTATAGATATGGACATCGTGACTTCATTTATTAAATGAGAGTAGAATATCTTCATTTGGATGTTTTGAGGTATTGGATATTAAATCTTAACGTTAAGTTTTCAATAGTGTCTATTGAAACATGGTTCTGGACAGGTCAAAATATCCAAGTTCAAAATGTGGTCATATGAGTAAATATGGTAACTTGGAGAGCTATAGGCAGTCTATAAGCTATTGGCGATTACTGATATTCTTCACGAGGTTACACTTTATCCAATAAGGTTGTCTAGGGTATGAATGAGAAATATTAACTTATTCTATTTTTATTTAAGAGTTCAATTTTAGTTTTTTAGTGAAATGAACTAAAATTAATATATCAGACCAAAGTGAATCATTT
Source organism: Dipteronia dyeriana (assembly GCA_032871835.1). Classification (NCBI taxonomy): domain Eukaryota; kingdom Viridiplantae; phylum Streptophyta; class Magnoliopsida; order Sapindales; family Sapindaceae; genus Dipteronia; species Dipteronia dyeriana. Next base: position 43,621,542 of record CM065298.1, read on the forward strand.
GTCGATTGTGATTGTTTTGTGTCTGTTGGAGCTTAAATTTAGATAGCCCGCAAAGATCCCCAATCCACACGAACTTCCATAGATCACTTGATATATTCTACCGGATCAATTTAGGAGTCCATCTATAATTGTATTAAGGCATGTGGACTTGTTTCTTTTTGTAACAATGGGTCTAGTTCACATGTGGACTTTTTATTAAGGTCCAATAGATTTAACAAAATAAGAAAAACAAGAAAAATAATATATTGGCCCATGTATATGTGTTGGACGGCAAGGCTATATAAAATAGCTTAGTATATTGTTTTTTAGTTTTATTATTTAATTAAATGGAAATTAATTAATTTGTTAATTAATAAATTATTTAATTAAAAGTCAAAATCTTTTTTCTAGTAGGAGATGATCTCCTAATATTATACTATTGTTGGTAGTATGGTTAATATTAAAGACTATATTTGATAAGTAGATAAATAAAAGGAATTATTTATCTAGTCAAATTAGGAACCTTTAATATGGTCACAAACACACTAATGAGTTGGATTAGGAGTCTTGGTGTAGGACAGAATTCTTTTTGGAAAAAGATTCTTGGTCACTAAGTAAATCCACCTAAGAATAAGATTCTTATCAACCAAGTAAATCCTCTTTAGGAGAGGATTAGTAAACCTATAAATATAGGTTGTAAATTTTGACCAAGCCTTAGTTTTTGGCATGAGAAGTTGTTTTTGTTTTATTGTTATAAATAAATAAAAAAAAAACTTTGTCCAGCTCATTGTGTGAAGAATTCGGCCAAGCATAGAGAAAAGAGGGAATGTTTTTTTTCTTTCAATAGTACACTAGTATCCTTTGCATCAAAAGGGCTTTGTGTACAACATTGAATCAAGGTTCACGGGAGTTTCAATCAAATTGATTGATAACTTACAAGTGACCAGACGTTCTTGGTTTTTCTCTTAGAGGATTATTATGACTAACAAAGTAGAAGACTTTGTTTGTTTCCATCCTCATGTATACAATTTAAAGAAAGGGAGTCCACACTCCAAGGTGATTCATGTTCGTGATTGAATTGGAAGATCTTGCGGATTCAATTCAACGCTAGTTCAATCGTCACGAAAAAAAGGTTAGATACTTTTTATATACATCAATTAATCTAGGGTTAAGGTTCTTGTTATTATAAGGGGAAATTTTTTATTTATACCGAAACCTTAATTTTTAATTTTCACGCTTTCGTTGCGTGATTTTCCCTTTCATATTGTTCATGGCCCAATGCTAAATGATCACATCATACAAGGTGCCTTAATTCTCATATCTCCATATGAATGACCCAGGATAGGATCACCGTACACTACGAAATGGACAACAGCTGTAGATTAACCACAAATAAAGTACCCACCTTTATTTGCTATCTACGGACTCTTTATATAGCATGTCTTTTGTTGTATCCATCTGTATAAGACATTCATATACATAGTTCAAGATTACATCCGGCAATCTTGGATGTTAAATATATGAACAAGTTATAAAATAAATAACACAACAAGAATGAATTGAACTTTTGTTTTATTTATTTCATATGTAAAGTCCTCATTTGTTGATTGGCTTATTTCGTGAACAAATCACATTTTTGGGGTATTATGTAAGGGTATCTTAGGCTCTCAAGACCTCAAGAGGAGAATCACCGAAGGTAAAATTCTTGTGCTTACTTCTTTTGAAGAGATAGTTGCACACACTCACATATCCATGCATAACTCTTGATCTTATATGTTGAGTGTTTTCTTTAGTGCATTTTGATGACTCTTATTGATTTATTTGCATCTTGTAATTAAATGTTTTATGTCATGATTGGCATTAGAATAGGATGCATGTTTCATCACTCTTGAAGTTATTGTTTTTATGCTTTTGAGTGTTGAAATAATAGGTCTTACGTTGGTGGTGCGCTACTCGACCAACGCACCTCACCAGCGTAACTTTCACAGTGGACTGTCGCTAGTGTTGCGCCACTGAGCTGCGCTGCTGCACCCGCGCATAGTTGAAAAATGTGGGCGTGCGCTACTCGTCTAGCACAACCTCACCAACATAAACTTTCCAGAGGATCTGCGCATGTATTACGCTACTGATGCTCCACTCGACCAGCGCCTGTTTTAAAAAATAGGCTATGCGCTGGTAGGGCGCTACTCAACCGCGCACGTCACCACCGCACGCAGAGGAAGCTGGAATGTTTTTTTCCAAAATGACCTCACTTTGTTTGGATCTTATATATATATAACTCAATGCCTTAAGGTCGTGGTAGAGTTCAGAACATCACATATTTTCCTTAGAACACATTTCAAAGGAAAAACTCTTCCAAGAACTCATTTTTAATCACTCAAAGCATTTCCATGTGTATCAAAACTTCATCTTGAATCATCTAAGTTCATTTAGAGTGCATCAATGGATAGGGTTGCTTCATCACATCTTGTTTGGTAAGTTCTTAACTATCTTCTTACAAGTTAAGTGTTTTACTTGCTAAACCTTCTCTTTAATTATTTGTATGCTCTTAGAACATTTTCTAGATACAAATTAGAGATTGTTGTGATGCCATGATTGAGTGTTGTATTGTGATAGTTAGGATTGTTGTTGTTGTTGATAACTTCTAGCTAAATCTTTATGCTTTGCATTTAGATATTGTTTATGACTCATTGATTGCATTTAGTAATTACATTATAGTCCTTGCCATGCTTAATGACAACATGCGTTGATTTGGCTTTTATGATAGCTTCATAGGATTGCTTGTTCTATGTTTAGCTAAGCTTTATGACATGTCATTTAGCTCTTAAATCTAGGATTGCATTTATTGCCATCTCATAATCCTAGATAAGCATATAAGGTACCTTAGCCTTGTTTGTTGCTTGAATATCATCATATGTTCACATAGGGTGTTTATCTCTTCATTTAAGAGAAGTAAGTCGTGCGTTGCATCCGGGAGTAGGTTGCTTCAAACGTAAGCAAATTGGACTAGGTCCACTTAATACCGAGATTAGGTAGTGGTAGTGGGTTATATACCAGGAGTAGGTTGTAACGCCTCTATCATCAGTGGATTTGTTGTTCGAGTGTGGCGCACTTAACAACCCGTGGTTTTTCCCATTTGGAGGGTTTCCACGTATATCTCAAGTGTCTTTATTATTTCCGCACTTATTACACTTGTGATATTATTGTGACTAGTTAGGGGTATTTTCGTCTAATTGACCATTAACAAAATTTGGGTAAAATTTGATTAAAATCTATTCACCCCCCCTCTAGATTAATATTAAACACACCATAATATTTGTTTCATCATAAATCCATTTACAAATTACATCTTTAGGGCATAATCCCAAACACCCCGCCATTGATTCATATCGTGTTAAAGTATGACATCTTGCTCAGAACATGTTCCCTAACTGATGAAACCTCATTCTTACAATCGAGCATAGTGGAACGAACAGCTTCGTACCACTTTTGCTCAGAGGGTTGTCCGAACATAGCCTGTAATGACTCTATTATTTTGAATGCGGATGTCATTGTTTCATGCTTTATGACAAGTACGTCTGTTATACTTGCTAACAGATACGTTCGGGCCTTCTCATCAGATGAAACCCATTTCTCGTATACCTCATGAACAGTTCGTGCGGCATTGGCAGCAGGCGTTGGAGTACATTCCTTCGTAAGCACAAACTTAAGGTCCTTGGCGACCAAAATTGCATTGATATGATGATTCCATTTTGTGTAGTTATCACCATTTAATTTATCATTTGCATGAATTTGTAAGAGCACACATGACTTGGCTGACATAAACATAAAATAAGATGCCCATTAAGTCATACATTCAAAACAAGTGTGAATGATTTGGCATAAAATTAAACATGATGCAAGAAACACGTTTAATGAACAAGAACAACCCTAAAAACAATGTTACTACGCCACGATAATCTAACATACCACAAGCAAGTGCCGCCTCAGGGTCGATCAAATTCCTGCATGTTAGATCGAGACCTTCTCAATCAAATGATATGCCAGAATAACTCTTATTCCAATATCATCCAACCATCGTTTATTTAGTCAGGTTTTTAATTAACTAAGTTTAATTAAAACCTTGTGAGTGTAACCCATCATTTCAATTTCCACAAGCTTAACTCAATAACTGTCGCCTTAGGGTCAGTCAATCCCGAAATACACACAAAAATCCTATTCATTAGGAATTCAACCTTGGTATTGACCTTTGTGGAAGCCCTCCTTAGGGAGGACGAAAGCAAAGTCGTCACGAGGCCCCACTCGGATCTCACGGTGTTGAACTAATGATGGAGACCGCAGGATATAATGACATATATCCCTCTCCCACTCACTATTTCATAACTAAGGTTTTCTATAGTTGTTATTGCACCTAGATCTCTACAAGATTAAACGGGTAATTTCAATATAGTCATCTAGCGCATTAACCTTTCTTTATTAGAATCTAATTCTAATTAACTAATAAATTATTACGATTTTTAACACTTAAAAAACTAATCTATTAGTAATAATTCTAATCTATATAAACAATATACTAATGCTAGAATTATTCACCACGTGTTACCAAGTTTTAACTGTTAAAACTTAACACATTATTAGGTCCATTTATTAGGGGATTAATAGAATTAATCCTAATATAATTAAAGGACCCTATTAATCTAACTAATTGAACTCTTTAATAATTAGATTAATAATTAATGAAAATTACCAAGTTTTTACACCTAAAAACTAATCTCATTAATAGAAAGCCATTTTTAAGTATTGCCATTAAAACTAAAACACATAATAAAATGACTACGATGCATGTATGACATATCAACATATATAAGTGTAGGCACATCTAATCTAAATGACATGTGTATGCATGACAACGCTTCAGTCATCACATAATTAAAAGCATACATAATTTGATCGAGTACAATGTGTTTATCTAATTTAAAAAAAACAAAAAAAAATTCTAATTACAAAGAATATCGAAGACATTCCTTGGTCTTCTTGTTATCCATCTTTTCTTCAAGTCTTGGCTTCTGAATCTTCCGGATCCAAAATCTAGTTCAACTTGATTTGATTTATTTTTAATGAATCTATCTCATGAATTAAATCTCTAAAGCCCAAATGTTACTTTAATATTTTTTGTAGGCTCAGGATTTCCTAAAAAAATAAAAATAGCCCAAGCGTACAATTGTTCATGCTATCCAAAATACATAACAATATTGTACAACTCTTGCACATTTATTGCTTGTGTTTCGTGCGCACAAAGCATATATATATATGTTGCAAACACTATTAGAGTTTGCAATAGACACAACTAAAATGTGTTGCAGACTTGCAGCTGTACTTTGTGCAAATGTATAGCGCAATTATATTGCGTGCATCAGTGCATGACATATTGCAGTTTAATTACAAACGCATCACATGCGTAACCTTTTTGTGTGTCCAACATAAATATAATTTCTTCGTCTTCTTGAATCAATCTCTCGAATAATATTACAAAATATGATTTACATAGAACGATTACAACATAAAGAAATAATAATAATAATAATAATAATAATAATAATAAATAAAATTATTACAACCCGGAATTAATATTACAAAACAAATATTACAATTAAGATCCAAAACCCTAAAATCCATGTACCATAAAAAATTAAGATCAACCATGTTTAAACAAAACAATTTAATTATAAATATTCATACAATCATATAGATAGTGCCTACACATTCATACATGTCAGAATCATCGAAATCGATTATCCTGTTCCAAAAATTGGCTCTGATACCAATTGTTGGAACCCCTGTTTACCGATCGCACTGCGGAAGCAAGTTTTTAAAACTTTTATTTCATAAAGAAATACTGCGACCAGTAAACCCTAGGATATATTTTTCGGAGCAGTAATATAAAAATCAAAATCGAAATACATAAAAAGAAGCGAAGAAGTAATTAATTCATACCTACGTAGGAGGCTCATTCTCTTTAAATCGATCTGCTTCTGGTTTGAACCACTTTATCTTCCTCGCTATCTTTCGAAACTTGTAACGGCGTGTGGACGGATCACATACTCAGGAACTTAGGAGGATGTAAAAAAGAAGCACCAAAGAAAACTTTTTTTTTTCTTTGGCCAACTACATAGACTATCTAGGTTTACCTTTATATTTTCTTCTTTTATTTTGCCTCACGAACACAATTGCATAATTGCAATTAAGAGAGAACTAATGCGTTCATCAACTGTGTTTTTGTTACCAAAAAAATTATTAGATATATTTTTTAACTAAAATCTTTTAATTATCCCTTTCTTATATATTTAATATATTAAAAGGAATAATAAGTATTTTAATTTTAAACTTAAATTCAAATACTTAGATAAATGATTTAGTAAAATAAAATAATCCTATTATTTTATCTTTACCTAAATCCAAGTATCAACTAACACCCTGCATTTAATAATTAATTACATAATGAAATAATCTCATTATTTTATTATCATAATCATTAAATTTATTAATTAAATAATCTCACTATTTAATTAATTCTCGAATATATGCATGTCACTTTTGTAACACAATTAATTGGACAATCCAATTAATTAACTGTGACCCTTGTTACCTAATCAATCGGGCTAGCAAGGGGTATCTAATGGACCCACAGTATTTCGAGCACCAATAATACTTATAAATAATTAATTAAACTCTTTAATTAGTATTTTATAATTGTTAACTCCGGTATTATTCCACAAAAAACCCGAAGTTACACTCTCTCAACTGTAGATATTTTTACACAAACCAATAACTTTCGGTGTCCATCGATATAGCTATTACATATGGTATAATCCTCTACAAGAAGTTCATAATAGTTCATACGGAATTAGAAGAGCGCTCATATTGTTCAACCCTCGAATCAACCCTTAAAGGAACTACCATATACTTCTCTCAAGAAGGAGTAGATTCTACTTTTGTGTACAAATCTTTCCAGCCACAAGCCATACCGTAATCCCAACATACGAAGCATATTGATGGAGAATGCAACTTCGACCTCACCCGTGGTACATCAAAGATTACAATTTAACCTGAAGGAGTTGATAAGACACTCATGATTAAATCACCCATATATAGTTATCATTAGTTGATATATATATGAATCTGATCGTTAAACGGATCTTAGTGAGAGATTCATATAGATCATGACCAAGTCCTATATGATCACATCATACAAGTTGCTTCCATTCTCATATCTCTATATAAGTGATCCAGGATAGGATCACCGTACACTACAGAATGGACCAGAACTATAGATTAACCACAAATAAAGTACCCAGCTTTATTTGCTATCTACGGACTCTTTAGATTGCTCGTCTCTTACTGTATCCATTTGTATATGACATTCATATTACATCCAGCAATCTTGGATGTTAAATGGACAAGTTATACACAGTATATTACATAAGATGAATGATCCATTTACAAATTACAAGTTTTAGGGCATAAACTCCAACAATTAGAACTGCCACCAGAAAAAAAATTCAACTTCAACAACACCAGAAAGCAACACATAGATTTGGAACCTAAAAAAAAATATAAAACCCAGAAAATCAACCCAACCCAGATTTGGAATTGAACCTACCCATCTCTGTACCCAAATAACCACCACCATCAGAGCCCTACTAGAACCAACAGACCAACATACCCACACCATTGGTGTGTTGGTGAGAGAGAGAGAGAGAGAGAGAGAGAAGAGAGTGAGAAATAGAGTGGGTGAAGACGATGGTGGTAGAGACAATGATTGAATGTTTGAGAGAGGGAGACCAAGAGACATTGATTACCAAAGTAAGAAAAGAAATTAAAGAAAAACTTCTTTTTATTTGGGTGATTTCTGGAAATTTGATTTTGTTTGAGTAATGGATTTCTGGATAAAACCCTGGTCAAAAGAGTAATGGATATCGCAATAACGGAAATGTGATTCTGTTTGATTATTAGATATCAAAAGAAAAACATGTGATTTATGTTCAAAAGAGTTAATATTTTATATTATAATTAATTTCATTTACAATTTCGTTTTATTTATTATTTTAACTTTATTTTATGAAAATAAAATTGGTGACACATGTCAATTTTTTTAGGTAATTAGTTAGATAAAAGTTGTTGATTTTTTAAAAATTTAAGGGTAAAATTGTACTTTTAACTCATTTAATTAAAATCAAGGGTAATAATGTGATTTTAAGGTTTCTATAAGGGTTGACCATTAAAAATCTGATCAACGGGACTAAATTGATGGGTTTTTGAAAACAAAGGGGCCACCCCAGTAGAAAAGGAAAAGATAATTAAAAACGTCATTGTTAGCCAAAACATAAGGAACAAAATGATAATATCCCTAAAAATTAAGTGCATGTCCTAAAACTCAACTCTAGTAAAATTTGAGTATTTAATTGTTGAAGCATTTTTTTTAATATGGAAATGGGTCAATTTAAGCTTAGCTCTAGGTCACTCTACCCCAGATGAATACATGTATGTGGCATATATCGAAAACCCATTTGAGGCACATGTCAACTATAAGGCACATTGTCCTAACCAGATTTTAGGTATGGGACATGTTGATCTGATCCCGATTCAATATGTTGTCATCTCTAGTGGTATGGTGTATATTAGAAGGTAAAAGAGAAAGAGAACATAAGTATACAAATTGGACCAATCTCAATAAAGATAAGTAAAAAAAAAAATAGAATAGAAGAACCATATCCATCTAAAAAATATATCATGTTCATGTAAGTGACGCCATTACTAGAAAGCATGTGTTTTATGATGGTTAAAAACCGTCATAAACGTTATTTTATGACAGTTTAACGAATCCAGCTTCAAGATTAATTTTATGATGGTTTATATTTGAGACGGTTTTTACCCGTCAACAAATCATGACGGTTTTTATGATGTAGCATATATATATATATATATATATATATATATATATATATCCCACTGAAAATTAATTTTTTAAATTTGAATAAATCATCAAATATATAAATACAATTTAATGATCTTTAATAATTTCACAAAATCAATAAAATTGAACATAAACACATTCTATTAATAAAACAAAACAATTACATTATCAAATACAATGAAGTATATACTTCATTACAAGAATACAAAATAATTATATTATCAAAATACAATGAAGTATGTAGTCCATTTACAAGAATACCTCTATCTGTACCAGCTGGCCAGGCCATATGCTTTAATGCATCTCCCTCAATAAATGTCCTTGTACCCGTTCTAGTCAAATGGGAAAACATTAAATTTTCAGATGATTGGGTCAAAGAAAAAGTTGACCAACCCTCTTATAAACCTCCTATGAGAAACCTCCATGACTGTGTGACAGAACAAGATGAAACCCTTAGAATATCCTTCAGAAGGGGTATGTCTCTTAGAGATGATGACAGTGACCATTCCAGATCACTAAATGACTTCCAGTCAGCTAGAAATTCACTATCTAGCCTATCCAGACAAAACATAGCCAGACAAATACCCAGTTTAGCCCCCAGAAAACCCAGACAAATAACTAACCTTACACCAAGCCCAATAATTCCAAACCCAACCGTAAACTATGATCCAGAAGATGAATCCAGTGAACCAATATTAAATCTGGTCCATAGAAGAAGAATGCCCATGCCCAAATCAGAAAACCCAACACATGTGACCCATATCCAAAAAACCTCAGAACAAGTAGCCCAACCTATATACACCTATAACCAAGGTCAAACATCACCAACTCCCTCTCAAGTATTGACATAAATCCTTGAACCAGAACCCCAGATCAGAAGCATCAATGTCATTGACCAAATACCCAGTATTGATTACGACTTTTTAATTACTGAATACTATTCCCCCCAAAACCAGCAATTAAGGAAAAAATATGAGAAAAATTACTCAGAAAACAAAAGAAAACAATTCCGTACAAGATGGATAGAAAACATTAAAAGTCTTAACAAAGAAATACCTTTCTTTGAATGGTATACAAACAGAAAAACCCTCGAACAAAAATGCCTTGTCATTAATCAATCGAACATCAGAACTTACAAGAAAAGAAGAGGAGAGGAAAAACAAGTCCATCCTCCTCCAAGACATTTTGAAATAGAAATGCCTAACGAAGAACCAACAAGTGACAACAATACAACTCTTTGTACACCTTTTATAATTTTTGACGAGGATTTATCTCGTACTGTTCCTTCATCCTCCCAACAGATAGGAATAGTCATGAGACAAAACAACTACACAAACTTCTTTTTAAATTCCCTGAGAGAACAATTATAAAAAATTGACCTTAACCTTTCTCAATCCTCAGTTTCCCCCATTCCAAAAGAAGTTCCTCCACAGGTGTTTGTCCCATATGAACAATCTACCTCCTCCTCCAGAAAAGCCAAAGGAAAAATCCTGAACAAAACACTGAGCCAATCATGTTTCCTGACCATACTGGCATTGAAAAATGCTTTGATAACATCATTGATGAAAAAGAACTACTTAGAGCCCTGAAAGAAAGACTTAGAGACTTACCAAAACCAGAAATCCAAACTCTTGACAAAATTATCCAGGAATCCTCCATAGATGAAGAAGATAGCCTAGACTTCCAAAATATGGTCAAAAAAATCACCTCCAATGACAAAGCAGATAGCTACAACTACACCAGATATTACCAAAATACCAAACCCTATTATCCCAAGCCAACTCCTCCTGACTTGCAATACGAAAAAACAGTCCCATATCGAGCCTATACTGGCAATGCCTGTTACCAATTTAATATTGATGGCTTGTCAGAATACCAAATCATCACTGTTCTTAGAAAAATGCATACCATTAGATACATCTATATCAAAAAACAAAATATGTCCCATGCTGATGCAGTCACCTCCCTAACCATTGACTTTGAAGGCCAACTATTCGGATGGTGGACTCATACCCTCAACCTGAGTGCAGAAGCTCTATTATATCCCACACCAAAACTGTGACCACAGCAACACCAGCCAGATCAACTACTGACCCAACCTCTTTTATCTCTTCAACTTTAACAACCATTACTACATCTGAACCAGATGGTATAGATGTTTTGTTTTATACCATTTTGATGCATTTTGTTGGAAACCCCAACGTCAACCAAGGAAAAGAATTTTCAAAACTCCAAAATTTAAAATGCAAAAAGCTTAGTGATTTAAAATGGTATAAAGACATTTTTTTAACCAGAGTTTTACAAAGACCTGACAATGCAAATTCTTAATGGAAAGAAAAATTCATTTCTGGCTTACCAAAACTTTTTTCCAATAAAGTGCATGACAAAATGGTTGAACAGATGAGATGGTCTGACTGGTCTCAGATGGACCTGAACACCTGGACATATGGTGAAATCATTGCCACCATTAACATTATAGCTTTACAATTATGCAATGACCTCCGACTCAAAAGTCAACTCAAACAATAAAAACTTACGACCAGAAAAGAACTAGGATCGTGGTGCGAACAATTTGGTTTTGATAAGATCCCCACACCTAGAAAAAAGAAAACCAAAAAATTCCCAAAATTCCTTCGTAATTATCCTTATAAGATAAACAAAAAAGGAAAAAGAATCTATCCCGATTCTATTTATGTTCCTGGCAAAACCGCCGACTACTAGCCTCCCAAACAAAACAAAAGGGAAATTATTACAAAAACAAAAAGACCAAAACCTTCAGAAAATCAAACAAATGTTTTAAATGTGGCAAAGAAGGACATTATGCTAACAAATGTCCAAACCAGAAAAATAAAATCAAAAGTCTTGATTAAGAAGAAGAAATCAAAGACAAAATTTTACAAGTTTTATATGCTGAATCAGATTCCGAGCCAGAAGCATCAACTTCCCCTGAAGAAGTTCTAATAATAGGAGATTCTTCTGATGATACTTCCTCAGAATCAACTTCTGACTCAGATCATGACACACAACCTTGTATCTGTAAGGAAATCAATGCTCTTGATCAATATGATTATTCCCTAATAATCAACATGATTGATAACATTGAAGATCCTTTAAAAATGCCAAACATATTAGACAATTACAACAGAAAATTGCCAGTGAAGCTGCCCCGCAGTAACACCCATTCTACTGACAATAAACCTTTTAAAAATGACCCTTTTCAAGCCCCTAATTTTGAACAAAATATTTTGAGAAAATTCCAAAGTTTAAAATCCAGGAAAGTGAATATCCCTGACCTTCAAAAATAAATCCAAAACATCAAAGAAGAGATTAAAGTTTTAAAGAAAAATGTTCAAGATTTACAAATAAAAAATAGTTTGAAAGAACAGTTTTCAAAAACCTCTCTAGAAAAAGATCCCAGTTTTAGCAACTTAGAGGAATCTGATACTGCTCAACCTGATCAAGAAGAAAACACAAGTGACAAGAATTTTGCCTAAATCAATGCCATAAGGGAAATCAGAATCAAGAAATAGTACATAGAAATTGATATCATGATTTCTTCTAATTACAACTTAAGAGTCAATGCCCTGGTTGACACAGGTGCTGACCTAAATCGTATCAAAGAAACACTGGTACCAACAAAGTACCTAGAATCAACAACTGAATCTCTTTATGGTGCCAACAAAAAGCAGCTTGATATTCAATACAAGTTGACTAATGCTAGAGTTTGTAATGAAGGTGTTTGTTACACCAATGACTTTATTGTTGTTAAAACGCTTTCTCATAATGTTATTACAGGATTGCCTTTCCTTTATTTAATTTCTCCTTTTCAGGTTAATGCTGAAGGAATTATAACAGAGTACCTAGGAAAAGAAATCATATTTCCCTTTATTTACCCAGTTTTGGTCAAAGACTTAAATGCTCAAAAAATAAAAAACATTTGGGATGATGCTTTTGACCCTTTCAGTAATTGCATTGCTACACTTATGAAAATACAAACACGGTTAAATGCTCAAGACTAACCTAGAGGGGGGGGGGGGGTGAATAGTTTAGACACATTTTTCGACTCCTTAGAAACAAACAAAAGCTTGTCCCTCAAGATTGCTTGTATCACAATATATATATTAATTAAAAACAATTAATCAATATATAAACAAAAGTAAAGTGTGATACAAACAAGTAATTGTAACACATACACAATCTATATTATAGAAAGGAAGTCAACATACGTAAAGAGTTCTATCCACAATACAAAGGTTAGAGAGATAGGGATAGAGAAAAGTTGACACAAGATATAACTTGGTAAACCTCCGAAGATGAAACATCCACCGGCAAACAAAATCCACTAGTAGATAAACAAGTACAATTTCTCAAGTGACCTCTTCACCTAGAAACTACCCTCATATCCTACTCTAGATGTTGTAGCCCTATGCTCAACAATCCAAGGCCTCACACCTCTTGTCAAGACTTCCTCGCTCACCATATCCAGACCCTCACGACCCAAGGCAAGACTTCTTGCTCAACTAAGTCCTCACAACTCTATTCAAGACTTTCTCGCTCACCTATCCAAGACTTCCTCGCTCACCTATCCAAGTCCTCCTGACTCTAGGCAAGACTTCTTGCTCGACTATCCGGATCCTCACGACCCTAGCCAAGACTTTCTTGCACAACAATCCAAGGCCTCATGCCTCTTGCCTCTTGCCAAGACTTCTTGCTTAACACCATAGGTCTCACACCTATTGTCAAGACTTCCTTCTCACAAGGCATCTAGGTGATTATGAATGCAAAATGCAAACAAGCACGCAACATAGAATGCTATGATCAACACATCCTATGGAAAATACTAGACATGAGCATGAATGCACAAATCAAATGTTGTCTAGTCAAACATGCATGTATAATCAATCTAGATCATATAAGATATGTTCAACATTAATCACAATCTAGATACATGCATAGATCTAAACTTGAATCACAAGATAGGTTCAATAAATCACAAGATCAAGTTTCAATCACATAAACCAAAAATATGCAAAAATCATATGACAAAGTCAATTAGATTTAAGCTAAAGTTCTAGAGCATATTCCTAATCATAGATTCAACAAAACATATGAATAGCTCAAAAGAACATAAGCACATGAATTATGTGAGAATTTTGCCCAAGAGAGCCTAATACATGTGAGGACCTATTTTTCTCAAAATCAATCAATCAAAGATCATCAAATAGTCCTAGAATCAAAGCTAGCATAATACAATCCCAAACATGTGATAACATAGGAAAGATCAAAACCTAACTCAACATGTATGATTTCAATTGAAACTCAACCTAGCTTTGAAAGAGTTCAAAACTCAAATCAAAACACTCACAATATACAAGTATATGTTGAAGAAGAAAACCCAGGGCAATTGACCAAGTTTTAAAAGAAAATTTTGAGAGAAAATCAATACCATAGTTGATTTAGGTGCAGTCCAGTTTTTGTGTGTTTAGACTCTAAAAACAGCAACAACATTTACTCAAACCTTCAGAGAAAAGATGGAGGATGGATATAATAACACTCTCAACTTCGAATCACTCAAATCGAAGTTCAAATGAAGAAGTTATGGTATTTGGAAGGTGAGAAAATTTAAAGAGAAAAATTCTGCACACTTGTTTAAATTTCTTCTTAGAATGAAATGTGAGAGTGAAAGAGTTTATAAAGGAGAGGGAAAGAAATGAGCTAAAAGACCAAAATAGCCCTCTTTGTTAATGCTTCCCAGAGATGGCGCGTGGGCACTACGGGTCAGCAAGGTTGTGCGGCCGATATGGCCACGTGCCATCTCGGGCTTGCACACCTCTATGGCCTTCGGCCATGGTGCAATCCCATCTCGCTTCCCTCGCGTTCTTCGACCGTTCTCCGGCCTCCAAACTCAGAATTTGATTTCGTTTATGGATAATGAACCATAACTCACACACGGACATGGACTTATAAGATACTCAACACAGAAAATAATAATTCGACTCGATATATGAATACGAAGACAATGTATGCAACATGAGTTGAAAGTGTAATATCTTATAACTTAGAACTTGAAATCAATAGTATGAGTAACCGAAATGACCGGAACTCAATCAAGAATCATTTAAGACTAAATTAAAGTTCAATATCCATGTTATACAAACATATACACACAAACATAATTCACACTAGAATACAAACTACATAGAGATAGTTTCCAATCATGCATATTCCAAAACATGTTATTTCCATACCAATGCATGAGCATTCTTCTTCAAGTGTGTGAATGTGTTATACATGGTGCACAACGATGCAGGGACACATATGAATGAATTTTATATGTGTGCCTATAATGGTGCACAATGATGCAGGGACACATATGAATGAATTGTGTGTGTGTGCCTAAGCCTTGTAAGAGAAAGATAAAATCTTAGTATACCTTTGTAGAACCAAATTGCATCCTTTCTCTTTGAAGACTTAGAACTTGCTTTGACTTGTTGTTCATCCTTCTTTGAAGCTTGAATCATCATGAACCTAAATAACTAAGTCATTACAAGTAAACATCATTTTGATATGAAATTAATGCCAACACAAACTAAAACCTAACAATCTCCCCCTTTGGCAAATTCCATGTCAAAACACCTAAACATTTACTACAAATATAAAAATAAAGATAGGTCAAAAAATCACTCCCTCACATTACAATGAGTAAGATTTCTATAACTAATCTTCACCAACTCTTGAACTTCATCTTGATCTTCTCTTGAAGCAACCTACAAATAATCTCAAAGCACAATGCATATACAATAGAAAAACAACAAATGGAAACATATAATATGGATAAGAATATACAATTAAGTCCACAAATACATGTATCTCCCCCTCAATACATGCCAAAACACAAGAATTCTTAACCAAATCTTAAGACTAATTATTACATGCCATTGAAAGTTTAAAAGTTCACAAAAATAACATAAAAAGGAAACTAAGTAACTAGCAACTCTTAACAACTCTTTCTCCCCTTTTTTGACATGAAATGATGCCAAAAGGTAAGAAACATACCATGAGACTCAAATACTAGCTACTAGATCCACCAAAGAAAGATGTGCGTGTAGTTGACCTAACATAGTGCTTGAGAGGTGGTCTTGAACTTGATGAAATACACTCCTCCAACTCTTTTATTCTAGCATCTTGTTTTTCAACTATAGCTCTAAGCTCATCAACCTTCTTCTTCAAATGTAAAGCCTAATCCGGAAGAATGTTTATGCTAGTCTCTTGACAATCAACTTGTGAACTACTAAATAGTCCAAAAGTATCACATGTCTTACCCTTATCCTTATATGACATTTATGACACACGTTTATCACTATATTTTTCCAAGGGTTGTACCAACACATCATCTCCTCTACTTTTAACACCACGAGCTAAACACAAAGAAGTTATAAACCCCGGTAATGCAAGCTTCTTATCTCCTCTAGTTGAGAAAGCCGCATTATCCAAATAAAACATAAGTAAATCCCCAAGGTTTATAGGTTGATTAGTCACTAAGGCATATACTATTTTGATCTGGTCTTTATTCAACTCGGTTGAATTTGAAGATCCTATAATATTAGTGCAAATGAAAAGATGCCAAAATGCACTTGCCTTAGTTAACTCTTGTTGACTAATATATGCTCTACCTTTCCACTCAAAAGAAGCATTTTCACATAGAGTTCTACCAATGATATTAAGATTTTCAATGACATCAACATCTAGAAAGTTGGAATCAATATCATTAGATAGCCCAAGAAACTTGTTAATGTTTTCCGGGTTAACTCTAAACACAACACCCCTAATCTCCATCAAAGCATCCAATAAGGTGGCACTCTCTCTATATTCATGATAAAACTCTCTAACAAGAGCATCATTCACTATTCCTAGCATGCTCACCCAAGATTCCCAATTCCTATCCTTAATGCATTTAAGAACATAAGAATCTTTATATTTACCTAAGTCAATGCCTCTCTCTTGAAATATCTTCTTAGTTCTAAAGATCCCTAAATCCTTTGACCTTGAAGCTTTGGATCTCTTTGAGGTAGACTTGGCTTTCACAATGGGATTCGATTGATTTCCACTCCCGGTAACCTTAGTTCTTTCCATTTGTTCTTGTGAAATAAGATGCTATATAAATACAACAAAAGTGAGTGAAAGACAAAACAAGCATATTAGTCACAAATATATAAACACAAAGACATATGACTTAAGAATGAATCATCATGCAAGACAAAGATAGTGAGTAATATCTTACAAGTATCATTAAGTCAAAATATGCCAACATGTAACAAAATGAAGCATGTGAACATATCATAAAAGAGAACAATGTTTAGCATACAATGCTCCCCCTTGATAAATGCTATAACTAAAATCAATGATAGCATAAAGTTCACAAAGATGTTCACACAATCACACATTCAAGCAATTTGAACAAATATCAACAAAATAAGCTTCAAATGCTAAGAGAGATACACAAATATTTTTCAAGTTCTCTCATAATTCTTCAACAATTGCTAAAATATCATCATACTCATAAACAAAGTGTGTGTGTGAGAGATATGCTTCAAATATATATTAAGAAGTAGTTTGATTATCAACATGCAAACAATTTCCAACAACTATTCATCTTAAGCTTTTTCCATGAAAAGTCAAACCGATTATCATCCGGAATTTTTTGCTTTTAAAAGAATAGATTTCAACATATGAGCGTGTGTGTGCATGTGGCTCGTCATCCCATTTCTGTTTTTCAACCCGAGCTCATTTGATTTTCAACTAAACTCCTTTTTAAGCCTTCCTCCTTTTCTTTTTAGGCTTTGAATCAAAGAATTTTTTTTATGATTTCATTTCAACACTTCTTTGATTTTTCCATTTTTTTTACATAAACAAAATTCACTTCAATACGGCTTTCTCCCATCACAATGATGTAGCTCTTTCCAACATTGGGTAGCTTACACAACCAATGTGTATAGCCTTTTTCGTGAAAGTGCTCGTTGAGTTCTATGTAATTGCCGAAGCAAAATAGATACTAACCATAGGTCATTTTAAATGTACTTGAGCACAAAAACTTCAAGGTGTATCCAACGTTTACATATTAGTAAACTCAACCTACTAGCAACAAATATAAGAGAAGCAATGTGCAATTTTAGAAAACCAAGATTTTATGGCTCATAAGCACATGATCTAAGAGCAATAAGTAGAGACTTATTCAAGATCATTACTTCACTAATGAGTAGCTTGCAAAGAATATGAAGCTCATATTTTCAAAAATAATGCCACTCAATATACCATATACAAACAATCATCAAAGTTAAGATCAATATGAACAATATCACTATTAGATCCTAAAATAGCAAATTTCAATGAGAACCATATGTATGCTATTCAAAATTCTCTAATATGACATGCTATGAGATGTATGTCAAAAATTGAGTCAAAAGATGAATATCTAAGAGATCATGCATTAGAGTATAGAGATACCTTTTTGCACATTATATTCACCAAATATCATTCTTCCGCCCTTTTTATGAGCACTCTTGCCTTGAATGTCCTCATGATACTAAGTTGACGATGTTTCATAACAAGAGTATAAAAAGCATAATATCTCAACTCAATTAACACATATAACAAAAGAACTTCTCTAAAGTTAATCAACAAATTTTGACCATCATAACAATCATGATGTGAGATAACCAAGTTCATATCAATACATGGAGTATTCAAAGCTAGCAAGCAAGAATTCTCAACACAATTGATATATAGCCTCAAAGCTATCTCACATGTGCTTCTTATTTTAGTGATAAGAGCACTACCCTTGAACCACTTGTTCTTGGTTGTACCTACACAAACATTTCCAATATCATCCTTGACAACAATGTTAAATCTATAGTAAAGTCCTTCAATGACTTGATTAACAAGAATATCATTAACACACTCTTCCTTAACATTATTAACACAAGCTTTGTCAAGTTGAACAAGATTAGAATTCTTTCTACTCCATAACTTCTTTTCATGCTTAGCAAACTTATCATGTTTTTCAACTTTCAAATCCTTAGCATGTTCAAGTTGAAGTTTAATCTCCTTATCCCTAGATTCATTTTCTAATTTGCATTTTTCAATATATTTATAATACCTAGACTTAATGTGACCTATTGTGTTGCAATAATGGCAAATTGGAATCAAAGATGAGATTTTTCCTTTTGGAGTTGAACTAGCTTCACTAGGAGTTTGCAAAGATACCTTGTTCGCCAACTTCTTCTTGGCTTTAGACCGTCTCTTCTTGTATGGTTTCTTATCAATCACAACTTCATCAAAGTGTGTAGGAAGTGATGCTTCCAAGAGCTCCTCTTCAACTACCAAGTCATCTTCACCACTATGAGAGTTAACAAGATTCCTAACATTAGACACACTAACTGAATCATTCACTAAGTCCTTGATGGCCTCCTTAGCCGTGTCTATCTCTTCAATCAATTCTTGTTCTCTTTTCTTCAAAGAAGATATCACATTGTCCTTCTCAAGATTTATCTTTTCAAGTTTTCTAAACTTCTTCACAATATCACCTTTTTCACCAAGAAGTCTACGAGTAACAACCACAAACTCATCTAATTGCTTCTTGATCAAATCATCCTTCTCAACTACTTTTCTTTGAGCATTATCTCTAGCTTCTTCAAGCTTTTCTATCTTTTTCAACAACTTAAGATTAGTAGGAATGGAACTAGAACTTCCATCATGATTTGCATCAAGGATCTTGTTCAAAGATATTGTACCATCAACATCTGGTGAAGAATGAGAAGCCCTTAGAGCTACAAAGTTGCTCACCAACTCTTCATCACTTGAAGGCTCACTACTAGAGCTCTCATTGTCACTAGAATTATCATCACTCTAAGTAGCCGCCAACACTTTGCCTTTCTTGTCTATCTTAGATGGATTCTTGGTGCACTCACTGACAAAGTGACCAAAACCATGACAATTATAGCATTGAACCTCTTTCTTGTTCATGGCTTGACTATTCTTCACAATCCTTGGAGATGATGTTCTCTTGACTCCTTTTTCCTTAGAAGACTTACCTCTAGGTTTGGCATTCTTCTTTAGAAACTTCTTGAACCTTCTAACCAAAAGTGCCATCTCTTCATTTTCATCATCACTCTCCTCCTCAATAGCATTGAGAGCGATTCCCTTACTTTTCATCTTTGGCTTCAAGCACATCTCATAAGTTTGGAGAGACCCAAGCAACTCATCAATGTTCATACTATCCACATCTTTGCTTTCCTCAATGGCCGTCACCTTTGATTTGAATCTTTTAGGAAGAGACCTAAGGATTTTCCAATTTAAACGCTCTTTTGAGATAGGTACTCCAAGTGCTTGACATTGGTTATCTATGTCAAGAAGCCAGAATTGGAAGTCTTTAAACTTTTCTTCTTCACTCATACTTAAACCTTTAAATTGTGATGCCAACATTTGAAGCCTCAATTTCTTCATCGCTAAGGTTCCTTTATTAGTAACTTGGAGAGTATCCCAAGCTTTCTTTATGGATTCAAGATTTTGAATGTAGAAGAATTGATGCCCATCAACTCCTTCAAAGATGGCATTCATAGCACGATGATGCCACTTAGCAACCTCAAACTCATTCATTGTGCATTCACTCCTTGGCTTGAGTATCATGGTTCCATCTTCTTGAACCTTGGTAGGAGGACTATAACCTTCTTCCACTACCATCCAAGCCATTTCATCAATAAAGCGGATGTAGGCTTTCATCCTCAACTTCCAATACCCATAGTCAGTGCCACGAAGTAATGGTGGCCTAGTATTTGAGGCTCCCTCCGCCATTACATCATCTTGTAAACCCATGACTTCAAACACCTTGGAAAAACCTTGAATGTATCACCCCGGACACATACTAAGTGCAATCTAGTATTCTGCTATGATACCAATTGAAAATACAAACACAGTTAAAAGCTCAAGGCTAACCTAGAGGGGGGGAGAATAGGTTAGACAGCTTTTTCGACTCCCTTAGAAGCAAATAAAAGTTTGTCCCTCTAGATTGCTTGTATCACAATATATATATATTAATTAAAGACAATTAATCAATATATAAACACAAATAAAGTGCGATAAAAACAAGTAATTGTAACACATACATAATCTATATTATAGAAAGGAAGTCAACATACATAAAGAGTTCTATCCACAATACAAATATTAGAGAGATAGGGATAAAGAAAAGTTGACACAAGATATAACGTGATAAACCTCCGAAGAGGAAACATCCACGGACTAGCAGCCACCGACAAACAAAATCCACTAGTAGATAAGACAAGTACAATCTCTCTAGTGACCTCTTCACCTGGAAACTACCCTCCTATCCTACTCTAGAAGTTGTAGCCCTATGCTCAACAATCCGAGGCCTCACACCTCTTGTCAAGACTTCCTCACTCACCCTATCCGGATCCTCACGACCCAAGGCAAGACTTTTTGCTCAACTAAGTCCTCACAACTCTAGTCAAGACTTCCTCGCTCACCTATCCGAGTCCTCCTGACTCTAGGCAAGACTTCTTGCTCGACTATCCGGATCCTCAAGACCCTAGCCAAGACTTCTTTGCTCGACAATCCAAGGCCTCACGCCTCTTGCCTAGACTTCTTACTCAACACCATAGGTCTCACACCTAATGTCAAGACTTCCTTCTCAAAAGGCATCTACGTGATCATGAATGTAAAACGCAAATAAGCACGCATCATAGAATGCTATGATTAACACATCCTATGGAAAATACTAGACATGAGCATGAATGCACAAATCAAATGTTGTATAGTCAAACATGCATGTATAATCAATCTTGATCATATAAGATATGTTTAACATTAATCACAATTTAGATACATGCATAGATCTAAACTTGAATCAAAAGATATGTTCAATAAATCACAAGATCAAGTTTAAATCACATAAACCAAAAACATGCTAAAATCATATGACAAAGTCAATTAGATTTAAGCTAAAGTTCTAGAGCATATTCCTATTCATAGATTCAACAAAACACATGAATAGCTCAAAAGAACATAAACACATGTATTGTGTGAGAATTTCGGCCAAGAGAGCCTAATACATGTGGAGAACTATTTTTCACAAAATCAATCAATCAAAGATCATCAAATAGTCCTAGAATCAAAGCTAGCACAATACAATCCCAAACATGTGAAAACATAGGCAAGATCAAAACCTAACTCAACATGTATGATTTCAATTGAAACTCAACCTAGCTTTGAAAGAGTTCAAAACTTAAATCAAACACTCACAATATACAAATATATGTTGAAGAAGAAAACCCAAGGAAATTGACCAAGTTTTAAAAGAAAACTTTGAGAGAAAATCAATACCTTAGTTGATTTAGGTGCAGTCCCGTTTTTGTGTATTTATACTCCAAAAACAGCAACAAAACTTACTTAAACCTTCAGAGAAACGATGGAGGATGGATAGAAAAATACTCTCAACTTTGAATCACTTAAATCGGAGTTCAAATGAAGAAGTTATGGTGTTTGGAAGGTGAGAACATTTAGAGAGAAAAATTCTTCACACCTGTTTAAATTTCTTCTTAGAATGAAATGTGAAAGGGAAAGAGTTTATAAAAGAGAGGGAAAGAGATGAGCCAAAAGACCAAAATAGCCCTCTTTGTTAATGCTTCCCCAAGATGGTGCATGGGCATCTCGGGGAAACAAGGTTGTGCGGCCGAGATGGCCACACGTCATCTCGGGCTTGCACACCTCCATGGCCTTCGGCCATGGTGCAATCCCCTCGTGCTTCCCTCACGTTCTTCGACAGTTCTCAAGCCTCCAAACTCAGAATTCGAATCCGTTTGTATATTACGAACCATAACTCTCACACGGATATAGTTATATAAGATACTCAACCCAAAAAATAATAATTTGACTTGATATATGAATACGAAGATAATGTATGCAACATGAGTTGAAAGCGTAGTATCTTTTGACTTAGAACTTGAAATCATTAGTATGAGTAACCGAAATGACCGAAACTCAATCAAGAATCATTTAAGACTAAATTAAAGTTAAATATCCATGTTATACAAATATATACATACATAAACACAATTCACACTAGAATGCAAACTACATAGAGATAGTTTCCAATCATGCATATTCCAAAACATGTTATTTCCATACCAATGCATGAGCATTCATCTTCAAGTGTGTAAATGTGTTATACATGATGCACAACGATGCAGGGACACATATGAGTGAATTGTATTTGTATGCCTATAATGGTGCACAATGATGTAGGGACACATATGAATGAATTGTGTGTGTGTGCCTAAGCCTTGTAAGTGAAAGATAAAAGTAGAACCAAATTGCATCCTTTCTCTAAGAAGACTTAGAACTTGCTTTGACTTGTTGTTCATCCTTCTTTGAAGTTTGAATCATCATGAACTTAAACAACTAAGTCATTACAAGTAAACATCATTTTGATATGAATTAATGCCAACACAAACTAAAACATAACAACTTAACCAGAAGCAAACCCAATTTCATTTTTTGAAAGATGACCTATTTTTTAAGAGATAAGAATCCAGGTTGGAAGATACCAATTTTCAAGAAAAAGTAAAATTTTTTAGAGAAAAATTGGAAAAGGAAGTTTGCTCTTCTATCCCTAATACTTTTTGGGATAGTAAAAAGCATATTGTTACCCTTCCTTATTCAGAAGATTTTAATGAAAAAGGGATACCGACCAAAGCTAGACCTATTCAAATGTCTACTGATTTATTAGAATACTGCAAAAAAGAAATTCATGATTTACTTGATAAAAGACTAATTAGACCATCCAAGTCTCCCTGGAGCTGTCCTGCCTTCTATGTTCAGAAGAATGCTGAAATAGAAAGAGGAGTTCACAGGCTTGTTATTAATTATAAATCTTTAAATGATGCTTTGCAATGGATTAGATATCAAATTCCCAATAAATCTGATCTATTAAAAAGACTTTATGACACTATCATCTTTTCAAAATTTGACATGAAATCAGGGTTTTGGCAGATTCAAATAGCAGAACATGACCGTTGTAAGATGGCATTCACTGTCCCTTTTGGGCAGTACGAATGGAATGTCATGCCATTTGGTCTAAAAAATGCTCCCAATGAATTTCAAAGCATTATGAATGACATTTTCAATCCTTTTACTGTATTTTCCATAGTTTACATTGACGATGTTTTGATATTTTCAAAAAATATTGACCAACATTTGAAACATTTAGAAATACTTCTTAAGACCATTAAATTTCATGGATTGGTGATTTCGGCCCCTAAAATCACTCTTTTCCAAACCCATATTAGATTTTTGGGCCACAACATTAAAAGAGGAACCCTTGTTCCCATCCAAAGAAGCCTAGATTTTGCTGATAAATTTCCTGATGAAATTAAAGACAAAAAACAATTGCAAAGGTTTTTAGGATGTTTGAATTATATCTCAAATTTTTATAAAGAACTTAGTATTATTTGCAAACCCCTTTTTCAAAGATTGAAGACTAATCCTCTTCCTTGGACAGAAGAACATACCAAGGCAGTCCAACATGTTAACAAATATGTTAAAAAACTTCCTTGCATGTTTATTTGTCATCCTACTGCCCTCAAAATAGTCGAAATCGATGCCTCAGAAATGTTTGGTTAGGTATGTTTCAGGATCCTGGAATGATACCCAACAAAAATATTTAACTGTTAAAAAGGAAATTTTAGCCATTGTTTTGACTGTACAAAAATTACAAGATGACTTGATTAATAAAAAATTTGTTTTAAAAGTTGATTGTAAATCTGGAAAATATATTTTGAAAAAAGATGTGAAAAATCTTGCCTCTAAACAAATCTTTGCTAGGTGGCAAACATTATTATCTGCTTTCGATTTTGATATTGAATATATTAAGGGATCAGAAAATAGGCTTCCAGACTTTTTGACCAGAGAATTTTTGCATGGTGACAAAAATGAGCACTAGCAGGGGTGGTCGTGGTGGCCAAAGCCCAAGTGGCAGAGGCTCCATAAGATCCGACTTATCAAAAGACAAAAGCATTGACTTATTGACTTATCGACTTATCATACATCTCCTAAAGGTAGTCACAAAGACAAATATGCTATTTCTTTAATTTCTCAGCCCAATTCCCCACATATTCAACCTTTAGCTCAAATACCTTCTACTGGACCATCTCCCAGTAAAAGCCCAAGCCAAAGCCTAATCTATACGACAAACACCTTTTCCCCTTTATCAGCTACCAACAGTTCTTTTAAGACTATTACCTCTTCCAGGATAAGCCCACACTCAAATAAACAAGACAAATTAGCCTTACAAAATACCCAGTCCAATCTCCCAAGAATAAACCAACCCATATATTCTTATGTCAATAAACCTTTCTTTGATAGGTTTTTTTTACCTGAGAACCTGAATTCCTGCATGAACAGTATTTCAGATTACCTAAAAAACTTACGGATGATATTATCAATCCCTTGTTTGGCAGGATTCCTGAGAACATATCAAAAAGACACATTTTTTATGAATTCATACTTGTGGACACAGACTCTATTTTACTTTCAGATGTTTTTGACAAAATTGACAAAGAAAAACTAATTTTTAGAAAAATAAAGATTTGCAAAATCATCACTTTAGAACAATGGGGATGAAACCCGAATTAAAAAAGAAATTTCAGCAGCATTTTTCATGTCTCAGATTTTTCTTACTGGGACTATATTGATGCATGGACTAAATTCCTTTATGGACAAAACCCAGGAAATTCACTTTCTTGGTTCATTTATTTTGACAAAAATTTTCAGTTAAACCTACCAGTCTGGTTTCTAGAATGGTGGGATAAATTTGGACCCATTATTGACTTATTACCTGGACAAGTAAAAGAAGGGTATTCCTTCTGAATCTTAAACTTTGCCAGACCAGCAGAATGAGAATTCTACCTAGACTTATTATTATTTTACGTTCATTTCAACCTCACATGGATATTCATGCTTGAGTACTCCATCAAAGACAAACTTGTTGGAAATGTGAACTTCCTATATTTTGGAAGACAAGTGAAAATTAAATGGTGGAGTGGCATGAACCTCTCTAGCAATGGAAAGGACAAAGTGTCTAAGTGGTTTACTGACAATCCTTCTCTATGTACTAAACCATATGACCAGTCACACTTCCTCATGGTTAAGTCTTAGAGCAAGCCAAGATTGTTGCTGCTGCTACTCTTAATGAGCTCATGAAGATAGCAGAAGAAATGAAAAAGACAATGGCTAGCATGTCCCAAGCAGACAATAATTCTGAAAAAAGCAAAGAAGAGGAAGAAGAAAATTATTATGACAGTGACGACCCCACCACTTACTTTGGCCACGACCCTTGGACTTATCTTCAAAGTTTTGTTGATAAGGTTTGTAGTAATGTGGCAGACAAAAATCGTGACATAAAGTAGTAGATTCACCGACAAAAGCTAAAGTGACAATTGACTTGACAAAAGCAAAAGTAAATAGTACCTGATAAGATCAACTTTCCTACCGACTAATCTTTTACTTGTCTTTTGTAATAATGATGTATTGTTTGTTGACCTAGGGTAACTTAACCAAGGTTAACTCTAGTCTATTTAAGCCTTGGAATTTTCTTTCAGAAGGCAGGTTCAGTTTTTATCAATTTCCAAGTTTGTTCAAAAGCTCTGCGAAGCTTTCTCTTTCTTTTCTTCCTACTGTAAATTTCCTGAACTTCAAATAAAGTTTGAGACTTATTTGTATATCATCTTTGCTGTCAGACAGATTTTATTTATCTCTGTAAGCAACTATTCACCTTATTATCTTTTTATTTTTTATGACATATTATTGTACTCTGGTATAAGTATATGGGCTGAAATACACAGACCTACTCATACCCGAAATTTTGTCGGTAGAGTACACTTGTGAGACAACGCCAAGTACGGACCAAGTTTTATACTTGTATTTTTTAACAGTTGACTGTTAGTTTATTCTTGTCTTTTATTCCTGTTATGTTCATAGAAGTGCTCTATTTTGTACTGTGCTTGCTATTTTATATTTTTACATATATATCTCAAAATTTAACTATATATATATATCCCAAAATTTAACTACATATATTCTCTCTAAAGAAATAAAAAAGTAGAAAGAAGAGAGAAAATAATCTCAAGAATTTCACCTCAAATGTTGTGCAAAACAAACATAAAAGTAAAAAGAAAAGAAAAATAAATGTTCATAATGTCATTTAAACAAAACATCTACATGTTAGGAATTTTGAAATGATGATCACAGAAGCTTCGTGCCTAATATACGCTCATAACTCATATAAATTAATAACTTCCTAAGCAGAAAATAGATAAGAGATAATGAATCAATCATAACACAAGATATACGTGGAAAAACAAAATCGGGTAAAAAACCACGGGCCGTCAGGATGACAGAGAAAGTTCCACTATATGATAAATTATTACAAACATATAATCTAGGATTCTCTCACACACCTCAACCTCAAACCATGCTTACAATGCTCACATAATCCTCACCAAGAAACCCCAATATCCCCTAGGTCTCCCCTGAATATCACTCACGAATGATATTCCCTTAGATCCCTCCCCGAATATTCTCATGGGTCTCTCACCCATATCTTACTACTCTCTGATGTCACATGGTGTTCTTTTGCTCCACAAAAAATAACCTAGATATAAGGATCTATTTATACTAGTTATATGGAGTTTAAGATAAAAGGAAATCTTACTCCTAAACGTACAAGACTTACTTGTAACATATAAATACTATTTCCTTTTATGAAAAGCCTTCTTGTAAAGAGTATTCCTTTTCTTTCAAGCACAAGAACTTCCCAAAAGAGCATTTTCCTTTTCCACCGAAGATTTCCCATTTCAAGCATGCTTATGATTGACTACGATTCAGGTCACGGTTGCGCACTCGTTTCCCAAAAACATTACAAGTCATCTGGAATGCATTGCATTTTTTGTTTCTTCAGTTCTTCTAGTCTTCGACCTCCCTCAAACAACACCATTCCAACTTTTAAATGTTTTCCACGTCTCTAGGAAGCTCCACATCAGTTGTGTCTTGTTTGGCTCAATTGGATTCATTTGAGAATACGAGAAAAAACCTAACAATTCTCCCTTTTGGCTTGAATTCTATAACTTTGTCCACGACCACAACTCTCCATACCGAGAATCACTATACCCCACTATAACGTATAACCACTTAGGAATTAACCAACCTAAGATTGGAGTTTGTCAGCCATCGACATCCTTGTCCACCATACACCTTGCATAACTTTCTGACCAATGCCTTGTGCACAATTATGGACCACTAACAGCAACATATTCTCTTCCATGGCTAGCGGGGAAAGCTTCCAAAAGGATAAACATGTCATTACATCACCCAACTATATGAAAGACCATTTGTCCTTGCATCACATACCTAGTGGAAGACTTGCTACTAGAACCAGAAGTACTTTACCAGATAAGCCTCACACCACACCAGAGACTTCGAGCGTTCATTTTTTTTTAATATTTAATTAAGGCATTGTATAACCCAGATCGGATCTGTAAGACTCGTACTTGCCACCATAAGCCAAACTTCTCCTCCATCTCTATTCTTCTTTTCATCAAACTCTACCGAGTTTAAAACCTCTTTCAAGATGTATCTTCTTTGCTAAACCATATTAGGTAACAATGAATCATCATCCCAGTACCACCTAGTCCTCCATATAATCTCCCGTCCGTAATAACTTGACACTGCCATTGCCAACCATTGCTACCAAGTCCTCCATATGACATCCCGTAAAGACTTGAAATCGTCATCGTCGACCAAGGCTCTAATGCCAGTTGTTGGGAATTTAGAACCATTAATCGTGGAAGCGCTGTGCCTAATATATGCACATAACTCATAGCAATTAATAACCTCTAAAGCAGAAAAATAAAAAAGAGAAAATAAACCAATCATAACACAAGTTATAGGTGAAAACCCAAATCGGGTAAAAAACCATGGGCAGTCAGGACGATAGAGAAAGTTCCATTATATGATAAATTATTACAATCATATACTCCAGGATTCTCTCACACACCTCAACCTCAAACCATGCTTACAATGCTCACATGATCCTTACCAAGAAACCCCAATATCCCCTATGTCTCCCCTAAATATCACTCACGGATCTCTAACTTAATTCACTGATAATTTCGTAGATCTCTCCTCTGATATTCTCATAGGTCTCTCTCCCGGATCACACTACTCTCTGATGTTACATGGTGTTCTTTTTCTCTACAAAAAATAACCTAGATACAAGGTTCTATTTATAATAGTTACATGATGTGTAAGAAAAAAGAAAATCCTACTCCTAAACGTACAAGCCTTGTATCACATAAATACTATTTCCTTTTATGACAGGTCTTATTGTAAAGAGTATTCCTTTTCTTTCAAGTACAAGAACTTCCTAAAAGAACAATTTACTTTTCCATCTAAGATTTTCCTTTTCAAGCATTCTTATAATTGACTACGATTCAGGTCACGGTTGCACACTCGCTTCCCTAAAAATGTTGCAAGTCATCTGGAATGCACCATATCATTTGTTTTTTCAGTTTTTCTGGTCTTCAATCTCCCTCAAAAAACACCGTTCCAACTTTCAAATGTTTCCCATGTCTCTAGGAAGCTCCACATCAGTTGAGTCTTGTTTGGTTCAATTGGGTTCATTTGAGAACACGAGTCAAAACCTAACACTACATACGTCAAACTTAAAATTTAAATTACTACAAACAAGAACTATACCATTAAATAATGAGATTGAACAAACCCTCATCAAGAAAGAATTTTGTTTTAAAAAAATTCTCTTATTTTTATTCTTCACCAAAAAAAAATTTCAAATAAAAAAACAAAAGTTATTACATAGGTCAAATTGTTTAAACAAAAATTAATATCACACGGAAATAAAATTTAACGCAATAATATAAAATTATATTAGTGAAAAGAGAAAATAAAATGATAATATAAAAATGGTTAAATATAACACAAATGTAAAAAAAAAAGGATAAAAAAAACCTGGATCAAAGAATTAAGATGAAAACGAAGAAGGTGACAA
Source organism: Dipteronia dyeriana (assembly GCA_032871835.1). Taxonomy (NCBI): domain Eukaryota; kingdom Viridiplantae; phylum Streptophyta; class Magnoliopsida; order Sapindales; family Sapindaceae; genus Dipteronia; species Dipteronia dyeriana. The sequence continues at coordinate 43,651,631 of CM065298.1, forward strand.
AGAAGAAGAGGATAAAGAATTAAGAAGAAGAAGAAGAAGAAGAAGAAGAAGAAGAAGAAGAAGAAAGTGATAGAAAATTTTTTGTTTGGAATTTTCATGGGAAGAAGGGCTACACAGCCACCCAAACTCCAAAAGCATAAGAAATAGAAAAATTATAAGTTACGGTTGTGATTTTGGAGACTTCTAGAAACCTAATTATAATGGTGGGACCTATTTTTTTTCCCTCTTTCGCTTTTTAACTTTTTATTTTCCCTCTATTAGTTTTAAATTACTTTTTAACTTTTTATCTTCCATCTTTCACTATGTTATGATGGTTTTTAAAATCCATCATGATGTGGGGATGACATTTAAACAAGTGTCGTAATGTTACGATGGTTTTAAAAAACCATCATAACATTGTGACGGTTTTTAGAAAGTGTCATAACTTATGGCACTTTTTTAAAACCATCATTATTTTTTGTGATAAATCTTCTTTTTTGTATCAGTGCACATGCCATCAAACACCAAATGTTCAAGTTCAACTCAAAGTAAAAATATAACACTTTTTTTTACAATATCTATCTATCCAACAATCTAGACAAGGTATTTTTTTAAAAAGCTTTTGCCATTGGATTTTTTTTCTTTCGTTAAAAATTCATCGTTTTATTGCATTAAAACTTTTTCCAAATAGTTTTTTCTTATAATCTCTATGAATAAGATAGAAAAGAGCCTAAGAAAGAATAATTTTTATTTCAAAATATACTAATTTAAAATAATAATTAATAGAAATGGTATTACTACAGCAGTATAAATGTTTGGAAGTATGCCTTAAAGTAAGGTTTTTCTATAATAAATCGTTTGATATCAAGATCCGTTTACCAATGAGATTCATATATATCAACGAATGATGACTATATATGGGTGATCTTAATCCTGAATGTCTTATCAACTCCATCATTTTAGATCGTGGTCTTTGATATACCATGAGTGAGGTAGAATGCAGTTCCTGATCAATATGCTTCGTATGTTGGGATTGCGATTTGGCTTGTGGTTGGGAAGGTTTGTACACAACAGTGGAATCCATTCCTTATTGTGAGAAGTAGAATGCAGTTCCCTTGGACAATATGTGCACTCTCCTAATTCCGTGAGGAAATAAGATTTATTGTTCATTAGAGAATCAAGGGTACTTAAAGGATATATGCAATCAGAGGGGTATAACAAATATTATGACCCAACTCTAATTATGAACTACTATGGAGGATCACACCATATGTAATAACTATATCGATGGACACCGAGTTGTATCGGTCTGTGTAATAGCATCTGCAGTTGAGAGAGTGCAGCTTCAGATTTTTAGTAGAATAACACTAGAGTTAATAATCAAGGAATGTTAATTAAAGAGTTTAATTAATGATTCCGAGAATTACTGGACCTCAAAATACTGTGGGTCCATTAGGTCCCCTTGAAACAAATTATGGTGTGATTAATATTAATATAGAGGGGGTGGGGGGGGGGGGGGAGGGGTGAACAGATTTTAATCAATTTTACCTAATTTTTGTTAATGGCCAATTAGACGAAAATACCCATAACTAGTCACAATAATAAAACAAGTGTAATAATTGCGGAATTAAAATGACACTTTAGATATACGTTGAAACCCACAAAATTGGAAAAACCACGGACTGTTAAGTGCGCCACACTCGAACAACGAATCCATTGATGATAGAGGCGTTACAACCTACTTCTGTTATATAACCCATTAGCATTACCTAATCCCGGTATTAAGTGAACATAGTCCAATTGCTTGTGATTTACGTAACCTAATCCCGTAAGCAACACAAGACTTACTTCTCAATGAAGAGATAAAAAGCCTATGTGAATAGATGATGATATTCAGAGAACAAATAAGGCTAGGGAACCTTAGATGCTTATTTAAGATGATTAATGACAATTAATACAATCCTAGATATCAAGAGCTAAATGACATGTCATAAAGCTTTGCTAAACATAGATCAAACAATCCTATGAAGCTATCACAAGAAGCCATTTCAACACATGTTGTTATTAAGCATGACATGGTCAATTAATGCAATCATTAAATGTAATCAACATGACCTAAGTAGCTAGAGAGCAATAATGACCTATATGCTAGCTATCAACAAACAAACCCAATCATGTTATCAAGACTCATAAATATATGCAATAAAGTAGAGCCTATATATTTAATCAAGCAATAAATATCCAATCTAGAGTAATAAGAATATTAAATGATGTTCAATGAAGTTCATACTTACCTAGTCGTGAAACCTAGAACACCCCAGCTCATATGATGATGAATGATGTAAGATAGAGGTGGGTTTTGGGTTTGAGGAGTTAAAGAAGCAAGCTTGGTGCTTTCTCTCACTAGAGGAACTCTTTCTCTCACTAAGATATGCAATTTCAGAGTTCTAGGTCTAAATGGGTGAGAAGATAACATATATATAGGCACAAACAAAACAGTTTCGTTTTGATAAAACTCTACCTAGTTCCGTATAGTGCACAGTCTGTGTGCGGTTCTATACCCGCCCATAGCCATGTTATACCGCTTAAATGTCCGTACATTGACTTGAAATTGAGAGATGTAAAGTCCCTTACCAAGCCAGCGTGCAGGTACTGCGCGGGTAGCCTACCCGCACACTGACCTACGCAGTAGAGACTACAAAGGTCTCTCATAGCACTAAAAAGAGCACACCATCGTGCACGCACGGTCGTATCCGATCAAGCAACGGAATTTCAAATTAAACGCACAATAAACACACTATGAATGCATATAAGACATCAATAAAACACATATGCATTAACAAATCAAATTCAAGTAAGTGTGTGTGTGTAAGCAACATATAATGCAGGTCAATACAAATGCAAAGATGTGATCTATATAAACATGCAATAAGAGTTATCAAACATGAATGCACACTCATATAGATACATAACATATATGAATAAGCGATATGTATGAGTTGTGAGTGTGTGCAACTATATCTCTTCAAAGCAAGTAAGCACATAGAAATTTACCTTTTCTCTTGAGGTCTTTAGAGCCTAAGCTACCTTTACAGTAAACCCCAAAATATGGTTTGTTCACGAAATGTGCCAATCAATAAATGAGGACTTTACAATCATCCTCTTTGGCTATTTCATGACAAAACCACCGCTCACATTGATCCTCACAAAAAAAGAAAATTGAAACATCAGGATGATATTCTACATTATAAAGATATATTAATAAAAACTTAAGATCTTCAATTTTCAATCTTTTGTAGAACTATCAACCCTACAAAACAAAAACAACTACACTTTCCAAATCAGGTGTATGTGAGGTGATCAAGTGAAAATAAAACAAAAGCATTTGCATTTAAGAATATGAGTGCAACATCATGCAATGCACCCCCTCAAAGGGTTACTCACCCTTAATATGTAATCTCCCCGACATGCCAACTCCCCTTACCATATTCTACTCCCCATTTTTGTCATGATATAGGCAAATGAGTATTCCCCAACCGGGCCACTCACACTTTTATGCAACTCAATTAATTGTAGCTAAACAAGGAGATTTATTTTATGAAAATGTGTGAATCAAAAATGCTTTGCATACAAGACATGTTGCATTCAAGTCAAAAATACAATAGCAAAGCAAATGACAAAGGTTTCCAACAGAATTCAAACAAACTTCACCATTTGTCATGAGAGAAGCAAGATTATAGAGATTTTATTGATTTCAATTTTAAGAGCAACTATATCCAACTTTATAAGCGAAACATGGCATGAACGACTTTGCACTTTATTTGATTTTTTTCGGGTAAGATACCCGTATGATAGTAGCCATGTTCATCAAATAAAGAAAGAGAGATATGATTATACAATAGAGTCTCATTAGCTTTTCACATATTGTTTTGCATTTAAATATTGCAATCATCAATTCATGCTTTATCATTTGAGCATGTTATAAGAATTTCATGTTTTTCATATTTTATTAGCATGTCATTAAAGAATCATCATGTCATAGAGATACCTATAGGTCATTCAACATGTACTTCCCATCTCCTAGTCTAAAAATGCATGTTTGAACATAAATATGATATGGATTGTAATAAAAGAAAAGTTTACACTTATTAAGAAATTATTATATAACATATGTGCAACCAAGCTACTTAAGTAATCAATAAAGAAGCATAAAAATATCCAAATTTTTGCATGCGACAAGTATGCAATAGCTCTCTTTGCTTGAGTTCCCCATATGGGGTCAAATCCAACCAAGTCATTTGGAGACATGAGCTCCTATAGACTTACCAAGTCCAAAGGACCTAGTTGCTTCTACGGGTATCTCATGGGCACTAATGCAAGCGGTTTCATCCTTTCTAACCCATCTAGGTTCCACTTTTTCATTTCTAGTGGTCATACATATATTTCTAAAAATCATAGGTTTATGCATACTTGCCCTTTTTTTCAACCATTTTTCTTTCATGCTCTCTAATCTACATCTCTTAATGTATTTAAAGTAATTTGGTCTTAAATGAACAATCATACCACAAAAATGACATTTAGGTACAATGGAAGAAATTATACCATTGCATTGTGATCTCATCGAGGCATCGCCATGTCGATGAGGTTGTCTTTGATGATGCACCGGTTGGCTTCTCCTTGGAGCTTGAGCCTATAGATGACATCTTTGTGGTCTAGCTTGTTGAGTTGGATGAGCAGGTTGATCATGCCTTCTTGGTTATGGAAGGCTTGGAAGTGGAGCTTTTGATTGTTAAGGTTTAGCTCCATTCTTCATTGGCACCTTCAATTGGCCATTCTTGTATGTCTCTCCAAGATCAATTTTCCTCCTAGGATGAAGTGGAGGTGAAGCTCTTATTTTGCCTTGATCTTGAGGTTGCATGCCCTTGGCCTTCTTTGTTTCTCCAAGGCACATCATATCTTTATCCTTCATGATCTTCAAGGAATTGTCTTTATTGGCAAGCTCATACTTCACTGCCTTCATCCTTTGATGGCAATCAACAATCTCCTTCTTATACTTGGACACATCAACTATGTCTATCTTCAAGGAGTAATTTAACTTGGTTCGTAGTTAAAGATTTTCTTTCTTCAACTTATTGATTTCTTCATTTTTCTTTTTCAAGTACCCTTGAAGACTTTTTATGAAGTCTTCATAATCAAACCTTTCATCACTCAAGTTCTTGGAGCTTGAACTTTCTTCATCGAAGCTTCTACCACTTATGTTATCATGGCAATCATCATCTAATCTACCTACTTCAATGTCGACCTTGAGTGATGGATGTCTTATGACCGCTTTAGATTTTTTATCATGTAATGCATACATGGCTATGTGATTCCTTTCACATCCCTCAGAACCCGAAGAGAATTTTTCACTTTCACTACAAGAGTAGGCCTTTGATTTGAATCTTCGACTCTTGCTATTCGATTTTCCACAATCCATGGAGTTGATCTTCATGGGTGACTCTTAGAATCTCCCAAGCTTATCGAACATCTCTAGTGGATTGGATGAGCTTTTCTTGACTCTCACCCACAATACAATATAAGGCACAGAGGACCTTTGAGTTCCATTCACCAATCTCGAGTTCGTCATCAGTCCACTTGGACTTGGGCTTAAGCATATAGCAATGTTTCCACTATTATTTTCCGCATGCTTCCGCTCTGAAATTCATCTTTTCACTTTCCTCCTCTGTCTTCATCTCTTTGATTACATCAATGATTGAAATATAAAAACTTACCAAAAAAAAAATATCTATCGAGAAGCAAACATGGTAAGGATAGGCTACCATTTTTTTTACAATTGATAGAGAAAAAATACACATAAAACTCTAGGCCAAACACAAGATCAAAATAGTAATAAGAATTCATTCCCATGCATCACATACACATTAATTTTCACATTTATATATAAAAAAAACCCTAGAGTGCCATCTCTTCTAACATAACATGCTTATCAAAGAAATTTAAAGATTCATAGGAAGAATTAATTCAAGATACACTAGTTTAGAATATAAAAAACAGGCTTTGATATCAATTGTTGGTAAAAATTTATTTTTCAAAAACAAATGTATACACAAAACTGCATTTTTTCTTCTCTTTTCTTTTCAAAGCCTCATCGGATTGTATTCTAAACATAATATAAATTGAATTAATTTAGTGATTACTTTTGTAGTTTAGTCTCCGTAAATCTTCCGCATTTAGCATATGATTGAATTACTTAGAAGTGTGGATTCCTTTTTTTTTTAACCAAAGTGTAAATCCTTCTATAAGACTTAAAGAATAGATTAAAAGCTCAAATTAAATTTGAAAGTTTGTGTCAATGCCAATGAGAATGACAAGTTTAGTGTGTCTCTCTATTCTTTCTCTTATGCCACCAATTTATAGGTTTAGAAAAGAATAATTTGTTTCCTCATAGGACACAAGACTCACAATCTTATTGTGATTCAGTATGCCTAATCTTATTAGGAATCCTTTCCTTTTTATTTTTCTTTTATTTATTTTTCCATCAAAATCTCATTTTGATTTGTCTTCCTTTCCTACTAGGAGACCAAAGAAAAGAAGCAACGTGGCAATGCCTTTTGGGAAAGGGATTGCCGCCCCATATATATAAAGTGGCATATGCCATTTTTTGTGCAAATAGAGCCACCCTAATATTTAGGGTTGGCTACACTCTTCTTTTACAAATGATCCAATTTTGGATCCTTGGGTCTTGCCTTGAGATCCGACACTTTAGGCCAATCGGTTCCTTTCAGATGATTCAATTTAACTTGTGCGGGTTTAGGGATCCATTAGTTATTTTTAATTACAAGCTACAACATACTTGGCATCAATACCAATTAACTCTTGATATATTGATTGAAAATTAGTCCACTAAAAAACTGAAATTGCACTCTTCAATTAAAATAGAATATATTAAATATTCTTACCCTAAGCTATTGTATGAAATTTGTATCCTAAACAAAATACCAATAATTAAAATGCCTTTTGACCATTGTATTTTTAATTATTTTATTCCTTAGGACCGTCCTCACGTCTAAATGGATAATTTGATTTATCATAAATTATGATTCAATAACTTCTTATTGAATACTTGATAATAATATTTACTATACAAACCCTCATAAGACCCATACAGTGACCTATAAAGTACGTATTTACTCTTATATAAATATAAGAGCCATGATATCCATATCTATAAATATATGTCCGCTATAACATATGAATCAATAACACCAAGTTATCGAGATTATATAAGAGAAAACACACGTTGGAAGCGAAAATGTCGATTGGTATATTTCAAAAAAAAAATCTTTAAAAGAATGGACCTTAACCCTTGATTAATTAACATATAAATAAAAGGTATCATACCTTTTTCACTTGAAGATTGATGTTGTGCCGAATTGAATCTGTAGGATCTTCTAATCCAATCACAACGTGAATCACCTAGGAGTGTGAGCTCTCTTCTTTGAATTGTGTACCTAATGATGGAAAACAAAGAGAAAACTTTTTATTTTGTTTTTATTGTAACAATAATCCTCCTAGAGAAAAATGAAGAACGTTTGGTCACTTGTGAATTCTCAATATATTGATTTAAACTCGCGTGAACCCGATTTGATGTTGTACACAAAACCTTTTGATGTAAGTACACTATCGAAAAAAAAAACATTCCTCCTTTTCTCTATGTTTGGTTGAATTCTTCACACTTTGTTCTTATGAGTTGGCCAAATTTTCTCTAAAGTTAAACCGAATTTTTCTCTCTCAAAATTCTAGGTCTTTATTGAATTCTCTCTCTAAACCGCTAGGCTCAGTCGATTTCCTTGATGGTGATATATATAGGTGACCAAATCCTCACACAATGAGGATTTCTCTTTCACCAGGACTCCTATCAACTTTCCGAATTCTACCATATTCCAACTAATTAGTGTATTATCCAATAATAAATAAATTAATATAAATAATTGTGACTTTATCAAAAAAAATTCTAATTTGACCAATTGTCAATTAGAGTTTTGATAGATATCAAAGACTTCCTAATTTGACTATTTTATTTATCTACTTATCAAATAAAGTCTTTGATACTTATCATACTATCAACAATAGTATGACAGTAGGAGACCTCTCCTACTTAGAAAAAGATTTTAACTTTTAATTAAATAAATAAATAATTAATTAATTTCCATTCAGTTAAATAAATAAAAAACAATATATCAGGCTATTTATTTAAGCCTTGACTCCCTAGCATATATTTATGGACAATATATTATTTTTCCCATTTTATTAAATCCATTGGACTTTAATAAAAAGTCCACATGTGAACTAGACCTATTTTTACTAAAAAGGAAACATGTTCACATTCCTTAAATTAATACATTAATATAATTTAAACAACCCATTTAATTAAAATGTGCAAATTATATACTTAACATAATAATGGAATGCTAATCGCACCCCATTAGGGTCATCCAAGGCTTCTCACATCTTTGGCGGCCCATTCCATGTACTTAACGAGTTACCGCGTGCAAGATCACACATGACCGTACCTCTACAAAACTTTTGGATTTCGAAATCCAAAAACAATTCTAGATGGACCCAAATGATGGTAGAATATATCAAATGATCCATGCAAGTTCGTGTGGATTGGGGATCTAAATTTAGGTTCTAATAGACATAACCTAATCACAATAAACAAATGATTCACTTAGGTTCGATATGTTAATTTTAGTTCATTTCACTAAAGAATTAAAATTGAACTCTTAAAAAAATATAGAATAAGCTTATATTCCTCATCCTTACCCTAGACAATCTTATTGGAATAGTGTATCCTCGTGATAAATACCTGTAATTTCCAAGAGCTCATAGACCGCCTATGGCTCTCCTAGTTACCATATTTACTCATATGACCACATTTTAAACTTGGATATTTTGACTTGTCCGAAAGCCATATTTCGATAGACACTATTGAAAACTTATCGTTAAGATTTAACATCCAATATCAAAATATCCATGTGATGATATTCTACTCACATTTAATAAATGGAGCTACGATGTCCATATCTATAAATGAAGTCCTCTGTCGATTAACAAATGTATGCCACCAAACTATCGAGGATAGACTATACTATATAATCGTATTCATCGGTAGCTCAAATGATAACACTTGTAACCATAAGTCCATCATTTATCTCAGGATTGAGATAGACTCTCAGATTGTCCTCAAGTGAAAACTTTTATTCTTTGACGGGTCAGGATAAAGTATTTAACTGTGATCATATTCAATACACCTAGTGCACTAGATTCTTTTGCCCAAAGACACCATACTTTTATGATTGTAGACTCATCATAACACATTTGATCCCACTCAAATGCTAGCAAAAGAATCAACAACTTTAACAATGTAAAGGCACCCAACCTTTATCTTAAGTTGTGAATATTGTTCAAGACTAACTAAAAAATTATGTCTACCTAATACATATCCAGATGTACGAACAATTCTTCTTTTCTCATAGTCTTTTGACCTTATAATTATTTACTTTTTAAAATTATAATAATTAAAGTATAAATGCTATAAGATTTGTTAAACTAGAAATCAATTTATTAGTATGAAAAGATTGTCAAATACATTATTACACTCTTGCTATTGAGCATAATCCTTACAGATTAAACCATTATTTAGTGGTCATACCCGTTGATAACTCAAATGTTACAACTCATAGTACATATGGATATATCGTACATTATATATCTTAGGATTAAGATATATATTTGAATTACTATAATGTCAATGTATTATTCCATTAACAGTAATATGGAAATTACTGTTCACGTGATCGGTTCAATACATCATATATACTCGGTTTTTTGTTTAAAGTCTTTCACTTTGCTGATTCTAGACTCATTATTTCTCAATTGAAAACAAAAGACTCACAACTTTAATCAAGATAAGGTGTCCAACATGTTTCTTAAGTTGTGAACAATATATTTTAGACTAAATATAAAATTATTTCTACCACACATAAACTTATTTGTGTGAATAATTCTTTATTTTTTTTTTAGTCTTGGAACCTTGGAATATTCAGTACAAGAAAAAAGGGCTATTGAGACGATTTTTTTCTTTCCAATAGCTCGAAATTCGTCCGTATAGACTTATTGGGTTGAAAAAAATTCGTCTCAAATTCTGTCGCCTTAGATGGGTTGCAATAGTCTCTTTAGGAAGAAAATTCAAATTCATCCCTAAAGAGTACCTATAGCGACGAAACATAAATATATTAAAAAAAATCATCATTTTGGGACGAAACCTAAATTTCATCCCAATAGATACATTATTGGGACAAAATTATTTCGTCCCAAAAGAATATCTATTGAGACGAAAGTATTTCATCCCAATAGAATATCTATTGGGTCGATTTATTTTGTCCATACAAAGGAAGAGAGAAAAAAAAAATTAACATCTTGAACTCATGACCCATCAAGCATGCCACACACTACCACCACCCTACACATCGCCACACACTATCACGCTCCATCCTAGCCCTTCCACCATTATGCTTGGTGGGTCTTGAACTCATGACCCCATCGTAAAGGGTAGCCTTTACCACCCAACCAAATGTTTCAGTTTGTTATCAGTTGGACAATATTTATATATATCCTAAAAGGTTGTTAAATTTCCATTGATGGTTTTAAATCAAACTCTTATTGGAAGAAGTAATTGTTTGATAAAATTAAATTTTATTCCATTAATAAAAATTTTAATTTCAAATGATGGTTATGTGCATCCCTTCCCCACCTAGTGGTCAGAGGTTCGTGTCTCACCATATGCATTTTACAAGCAATTGTGGGGAGTTTTCTCTTAGTTTGTGAAAGCAACCCTCTCTTCAGTTGTGAGAGTTGTAGTTCATATGTAACCTCTCCCTGATAGTGAGATTATTATTCTAGGCCATGCTTGTATATTCTAATTAATCTCGCTAGGTTCCGGTAGTAGTTGTATTTAAAAAAAATGATAGACATATTATAAAATTTTAATTTCTTTTGGGAAGATTATTTTTCATCCTTTTACATTCGATGATGTAGAGCTCAAACCATTACACTACACAACTTCAACTTTGATAAGTAATGCAAAACTATTTATATATAATGTAAATATGCAATTAAATTTATTTATTTTTTATTAAAATTAAAATTGTATTGAACAATTTTTTTTTTAAAAAATACTAAATAATTTAAATTGCTTACAGTAATCTTTATAAATATTTTGAATGATATAAAATGACTAATAAAAAACATTTAATAGAAAATATTTTATTAAACTATTAGATCAATGGTTACAAGAATGAATCAGAAATGAAACTCCCACTTAAGTAGAGATTTCGCTCCACATTTACAATTTAATGAGTAAATTCGTCCCAAATTATGTCGCCTCAGGTGAGTTATAATAGGTTCTTTGGGATAAAAATTAAAATTCGTCCCTAAAGACTACCTATAGAGACAAAATAATATAGGGATGAAATTTGGAAAAACAAAAACCCTAGTTTGTTTGGAACCTAACGTCCCACTACCCACCCACCCCCAACTCACTCCTCCTATCTCAATCGAGCCTCATTTAATGTTTAGCGTCGAACCACTCACCTGCAACTGAAGCAAAGCTGATCCACTTGCTACTACTTCGAATTTATTATTAAAGCATACTATTTATATATAACCTTTATATGTTGTTAAATTTATATTGTAGATTAATTCCAATAATTTATTTTCTTGCTAAAAAAAGTTTATGTAGCATTTAATTAAACTATTTTTCTCAAATTTATATTGTCAGATGAAAGGGTCTATCGTTAATCGTACACAGAATAGAGAGAATTTCTTTATATTTTTCAATTTAATCGACAAATGTAATATTTGAATTCCTGCACAAAGGGAAGGATAAATGAACAACACATTTTCTAAAAAATAGTATTGCATTTTAGATTTTATTTATTATATATATATATATATATTAACATGTATAAAGTTTTTTGTAATTTTTGAATCAATCTTTAGTAATTAATATAAAAAAGTGAAACAAATTTAATTATGATCTTTGTCTCTTTGGGGAAACTTTAAAAAAAGAAGATAAAAAATTATAAATATAATCCCTATAAATCGTTATCAACAATAAATATTATTTTTATTTTAATAAAATAACCTATATAATTTTTTTCTTTTCTTTACGAAAAAAAATGTCAAACATTTTAGGGACGAATAATTTTCGTCCCAATAGACATTCTACTGAAACAAATGATTTATTTCGTCCCAATACATATCCTATTGGAACAAATTATTTTCGTCCCTAAAAGTCTCGTTATTTTTACACTTTTTAGGAACGAATAATTTCTTTTGTCCCAATGGAAATTCTATTGGGACATATATTAATGGGCTCAAAAAATAAATAGCACTTTTTGGAGGTGACATTTCAACACTATCACTGATTTTATGACTTATGTTTAAAAGACACCTATTATGGTGAACGGACAAAAATGCCCCCAATAGTTGTTTCATCAGAATATTTGATTCATTTTTTTACAGTGAGAGTTATGAAATAGAGAGAGAAAATTTCATTGAAACTCAGGCGCTACGCAGAAGCATTCAGGGTTAAAGCTCAAAGCCTTTAGTAAAAGTCTCAAACCCAGTAAAAGTTTCGAGCTTTTTTGGTAAGGGTTCGAGCTTTTTTGCCAAGTGTCCGAGCATTTTTTTACTTGATTTGAGACTTTTTGTCAAGTTAAAAAAAAGCTCGGGCACTTGGCAAAAAGTCTCAAATCAAGTGCAAAAAAGCTCGAACACTTGTTGAAAAAGCTCGATTGCAAAAAGTCTCGAATCAAGTGCAAAAAAGCTCGGGCACTTGGCAAAAAAGCTAGATTCGAGCTTTTTTAACCAGTGTTCGAGCTTTTTTGCACTTGATTCGAGACTTTTTGCCAAGTTAAAAAAAAGCTCGGGCACTAGGCAAAAAGTCTCGAATCAAGTGCAAAAAAGCTCAGGCACTTGGCAAAAAAGCTCGGGCACTTGGCAAAAAAGCTCAAATCGAGTTTTTTTAACAAGTGTCCGAGTTTTTTGCACTTAATTCGAGACTTTAAGTTAAAAAAAAGCTCGGCACTTGGCAAAAAGTCTCGAATCAAGTGCAAAAAAGCTCAGGCACTTAGCAAAAAAGCTCGATTCGAGCTTTTTTAACAAGTGCCCGAGCTTTTTTGCACTTGATTCGAATCTTTTTGCCAAGTTAAAAAAAAGCTCGGGCACTAGGCAAAAAGTCTCGAATCAAGTGCAAAAAAGCTCGGGCATTTGGCAAAAAAGCTCGATTCGAGCTTTTTAAAAAAGTGCCCGAGCTTTTTTGCTATTGATTCGAGACTTTTTGCCAAGTTAAAAAAAAGCTCGGGCACTTGGCAAAAAGTCTCGAATCAAGTGTAAAAAAGCTCGGGCACTTGGTGAAAAAGCTCGATTCGAGACTTTTTTAACAAGTGCCTGAGCTTTTTTGCACTTGATTCAAGACTTTTTGCCAAGTTAAGAAAAAGCTCGGGCACTTGGTAAAAAGTCTCGAATCGAGCATTTTTGCCAATTGCCCGAGCTTTTTGGCCCTTGATTCGAGAGTTTTTGCCAAGTTCAAAAAAAGCTCGGGCATTTGGCAAAAAGTCTCAAATCGAGTTTTTTTGCCAAGTGCTCGAGCGTTTTTGTACTTAATTCGAGACTTTTTGTCAAATTAAAAAAAGCTAGAGCACTTGGCAAAAAGTCTCGAATCAAGTGCAAAAAAGCTCGGGCACTTGGCAAAAAAGCTCGATTCGAGCTTTTTTAACAAGTGCGTGAGCTTTTTTGCACTTGATTCGAGACTTTTTACTAAGTTAAAAAAAAGCTCGGGTAATTGGTAAAAAGTATCGAATCAAGTACAAAAAAGCTTGGGCACTTGGTAAAAAAGCTCGATTCGAGCTTTTATAACAAGTGCCAGAGCTTTTTTACACTTGATTCGAGACTTTTTGCAATGTTAAAAAAATGCTCGGGCACTTGGCAAAAAGTCTCGAATCAAGTGCAAAAAAGCTCGGGCACTTGGCAAAAAGTCTCGAATAAAGTTTTTTTGCTAATTGTTGGAGCTTTTTTGCACTTGATTGATACTTTTTGCCAAGTTAAAAAAAAGCTAGGGCACTTGGCAAAACGTCTCGAATCATGTGCAAAAAAGCTCGGGCACTTGTCAAAAAAGCTCGAGTCGAGTGCAAAAAAGTGCGCGAGCTTTTTTGCACTTGATTCGAGACTTTTTGCCAAGTTAAAAAAAAGATCGGGCACTTGGTAAAAAGTCTCGAATCAAGTGCAAAAAAGCTCGGGCACTTGGGAAAAAAGCTCGATTCGAGCTTTTTTAACAAGTGCATGAGCTTTTTTGCACTTGATTCGAGACTTTTTGCCAAGTTAAAAAAAAGCTCAGGAACTTGGCAAAAAGTCTCGAATCAAGTGGAAAAAAGCTCGGGCACTTGGCAAAAAAGCACGATTCTAGTTTTTTAACAAGTGTCCGAGCTTTTTTGCACTTAATTCGAGACTTTAAGTTAAAAAAAAGCTCGGCACTTGGCAAAAAGTCTCGAAGCAAGTGCAAAAAAGCTCGGGCACTTTTCAAAAAAGCTCGATTCGACCTTTTTTAACTAGTGGCCGAGCTTTTTTGCACTTAATTCGAGACTTTTTGCCAAGTTAAAAAAAAGCTCGGGCACTTGGAGTAAATTTTCGAATCAAGTGCGAAAAATCTCTGGCACTTGGCAAAAAAGCTCGATTCGAGTTTTTTTAACAAGTTCCCGAGCTTTTTTGCAATTGATTCGAAACTTTTTCCCAAGTTAAAAAAAAGCTCGGGCACTTGGCAAAAACTCTCGAATCAAGTGCAAAAAAGCTCGGGCACTTGGTAAAAAAGCTCGATTCGAGCTTTTTTAACAAGTGCCTGAGCTTTTTTGCACTTGATTCCAGACTTTTTGCCAAGTTAAGAAAAAGCTCGGGCACTTGGTAAAAATGCTCGATTCGAGACTTTTTACCAAGTGCCCGAGCATTTTGGCCCTTGATTCGAGACTTTTTGCCAAGTTAAAAAAAACCTCGGGCATTTGGCAAAAAGTCTCAAATCGAGTTTTTTTGCCAAGTGGCCAAGCGTTTTTGTATTTGATTCGAGAATTTTTATCAAATTAAAAAAAAAGCTAGGGCACTTGGCAAAAAATCTCGAATCAAGTGCAAAAAAGCTCGTGCACTTGGCAAAAAAGCTCGATTCGAGTTTTTTTAACAAGTGCGTGAGCTTTTTTGCACTTGATTCGAGACTTTTTGCTAAGTTAAAAAAAAGCTCGGGCACTTGGTAAAAAGTATCGAATCAAGTGCAAAAAAGCTCAGGCACTTGGCAAAAAAGCTCGATTCGAGCTTTTTTAACAAGTGCCAGAGCTTTTTTTCACTTGATTCGAGACTTTTTGCTATGTTAAAAAAAAGCTCGGGCAGTTGGCAAAAAGACTCGAACCAAGTGCAAAAAAAACTTGGGCACTTGGCAAAAAAGCTCGATTCGAGCTTTTTTTACTTGATTCGAGAATTTTTACCAAGTGCCCGATCTTTTTTTTAACTTGACAAAAAGTCTCGAATCAAGTACAAAAAGTCTCGAATCATGTACAAAAAGTCTCGAATAAATTTTTTTTGCTAATTGTTGGAGCTTTTTTGCACTTGATTCGATAATTTTTGCCAAGTTAAAAAAAAGCTAGGGCACTTGGCAAAACGTCTCGAATCATGTGCAAAAAAGCTCGAGCACTTGGCAAAAAAGCTCAAGTCGAGTGCAAAAAAGTGCGCGAGCTTTTTTGCACTTGATTCGAGACTTTTTGCCAAGTTAAAAAAAAGCTCGGGCATTTTGCAAAAAGTCTCGAATCAAGTGGAAAAAAGCTCGGGCACTTGGCAAAAAAGCTCGATTTGAGCTTTTTTAACAAGTGGCCGAGCTTTTTTTCACTTGATTCGAGACTTTTTGCCAAGTTAAAAAAAAGCTCGGGCAGTTTGCAAAA
Source organism: Dipteronia dyeriana (assembly GCA_032871835.1). Classification (NCBI taxonomy): domain Eukaryota; kingdom Viridiplantae; phylum Streptophyta; class Magnoliopsida; order Sapindales; family Sapindaceae; genus Dipteronia; species Dipteronia dyeriana. The sequence goes on from CM065298.1 coordinate 43,667,650, forward strand.
AGACTCGAACCAAGTGCAAAAAAGCTTGGGCACTTGGCAAAAAAGCTCGATTCGAGCTTTTTTAACTAGTGCCCGAGCTTTTTTGCACTTGATTCGAGACTTTTTGCCAAGTTAAAAAAAGCTCGGGTACTTGGTAAAAAGTCTCGAATAAAGTGAAAAAAAGCTCGGGCACTTGGCAAAAAAGCTAGATTCGAGCTTTTTTAACAAGTGCCAGAGCTTTTTTGCACTTGATTCGAGACTTTTTACCAAGTTTAAAAAAAGCTAGGGCACTTGGCAAAAAGTCTCGAATCAAGTGCAAAAAAACTCGGTCACTTTTCAAAAAAGCTCGATTCGACCTTTTTTAACTAGTGGCCGAGCTTTTCTGCACTTGATTCGAGACTTTTATCCAAGTTAAAAAAAAGCTCGGGCACTTGGCAAAAAATTTCGAATCAAGTGCTAAAAATCTCGGGCACTTGGCAAAAAAGCTCAATTCGAGCTTTTTTAACAAGTGCCCGAGCTTTTTTGTACTTGATTCGAGAGTTTTTGCCAAGTTAAAAAAAAGCTAGGGCACTTGGCAAAATGTCTCGAATCAAGTGCAAAAAAGCTCGGGCACTTTTCAAAAAAGCTCGATTCAACATTTTTTTAACTAGTGCGTGAGCTTTTTTGCACTTGATTCGAGACTTTTTGCCAAGTTAAAAAAAGCTCGGGCAATTGGTAAAAATTCTCGAGTCAAGTGCAAAAAAGCTCGGGCACTTGGCAAAAAAGCTCGATTCGAGCTTTTTTAGCCAGTGCCTGAGCTTTTTTGCTATTGATTCGAGACTTTTTACCAAGTTAAAAAAAAAGCTCGGGCATTTGGCAAAAAGTCTCGAATTAAGTGCAAAAATGCTCGGGCTATTTGCAAAAAAGCTCGGAAACTTGGCAAAAAAGCTAGATTCGAGCTTTTTTAACAAGTGCCCGAGCTTTTTTTCACTTGATTCGAGACTTTTTGCCAAGTTTAAAAAAAGCTAGGGCACTTGGCAAAAAGTCTCGAATCGAGATTTTTTGCCATGTGCCCGAGCTTTTTGTCACTTGATTCGAGACTTTTTGCCTAGTTAAAAAAAACCTCGGGCACTTGGCAAAAAGTCTCGAATCAAGTTTTTTTGCAAATTGCCCGAGCTTTTTTGCACTTGATTCGAGACTTTTTACCAAGTAAAAAAAAGCTTGGGCACTTGGCAAAAAAGCTCGATTCGAGCTTTTTTAATATGTGTCCGAGCTTTTTGCACTTGATTCGAGACTTTTTTCCAAGTTAAAAAAAAGCTCGGGCACTTTGCAAAAAGTCTCTAATCGAGATTTTTTGCCAAGTGCTCTAGCTTTTTGACACTTGATTCGAGACTTTTTTCCAAGTTTAAAAAAACCCCGGGCACTTGGTAAAAAGTCTCGAATCAAGTTTTTTTACTAAGTGCCCAAGCTTTTTTGCACTTGATTCGAGACTTTTTGCCAAGTGCCCGATCTTTTTTGCACTTGATTCGAGACTTTTTGCCAAGTAAAAAAAAAGCTCGGGCAGTTGGTAAAAAGTCTCGAATCGAGCTTTTTTAACAAGCGCCCGAGCTTTTTTGCACTTGATTCGAAACTTTTTACAAAGTGAAAAAAAAGCTCGGGCACTTAGCAAAAAGACTCGAATCAAGTGCAAAAAAGCTCGGGCCCTTGGGAAAAAACCTCGATTCGAGCTTTTTTAACATGTGCCCGAGCTTTTTTGCTATTTATTCGAGACTTTTTGCCAAGTTAAAAAAAAGCTCTAGCACTTGGCAAAAAGTCTCGAACCAAGTGCAAAAAAGCTTGGGCACTTTCCAAAAAGTTTCGAATTGAGCTTTTTTGCCAAGTAACCGAGCTTTTTGGCACTTTATTCGAGACTTTTTGCCAAGTTAAAAAATACTAGGGCCCTTGGCAAAAAGTCTCTAATCAAGTGCAAAAAAGCTCGGGCACTTGGCAAAAAAGCTCGATTCGAGCTTTTTTAACAAGTGCACAAGCTTTTTTAACAAGTGCGTGAGCTTTTTTACACTTGATTCGAGACTTTTTGCCAAGTTAAAAAAAAGCTCGGGCACTTAGTAAATAGTCTCGAATAAAGTGTAAAAAAGCTCAGGCACTTGGCAAAAAAGCTCGATTCGCTTTTTTAACAAGTGCCCGAGCTTTTTTGCACTTGTTTCGAGACTTTTTACCAAGTGCCCGAGCTTTTTTGCACTTGATTTGAGACTTTTTAACAAGTTAAAAAAAAGCTTCGGCACTTGGCAAAAAAGCTCGATTCGAGCTTTTTTAACAAGTGCCAGAGCTTTTTTGCACTTGATTCGAGACTTTTTGCCAAGTTTAAAAAAAGCTCGGGCATTTGGCAAAAATGCTTTAATCAAGGGCAAAAAAGCTCGGGCAATTGGCTAAAAAGCTCGATTCGAGCTTTTTCAACAAGTGCCCGAGCTTTTTTGCACTTGATCCGAGGCTTTTTGCCAAGTCAAAAAAAACCTAAGGCACTTGACAAAAAGGCTCGAATCATGTGCAAAAAAGCTCGGGCACTTGGTGAAAAAGCTCGAATCGAGTGCAAAAAAGTGCGCTTGCATTTTTGCACTTGATTCGAGACTTTTTACCAAGTTTAAAAAAAGCTAGGGCACTTGGCAAAAAAGCTCAAATCGAGTGTAAAAAATTGCGCGAGATTTTTTGCACTTGATTCGAGACTTTTTTTCAAGTTAAAAAAAACTTGGGCACTTGGTAAAAAGTCTAGAAAAAAGTGTAAAAAATCTCGGGCACTTGACAAAAAAGCTCTATTCGAGCTTTTTTAACAAGTGCCTGAGCTTTTTTGCACTTGATTCGAGACTTTTTATAAAGTTAAAAAAAAGCTCAGGCACTTGGCAAAAAGTATCGAATCAAGTGCAAAAGAACTCGGGCAATTGGCAAAAAATCTCGATTCGAGCTTTTTTAACAAGTGCCCGAGCTTTTTTGCACTTGATTCGAGACTTTTTGCCAAGTTAAAAAAAGTTCGGACAGTTGGTAAAAAGTCTCGAATCAAGTGCAGAAAAGCTCGGGCACTTGACAAAAAAGCTCGATTCGAGCTTTTTTAACAAGTTCCCGAGTTTTTTTGCACTTGATTCGAAACTTTATGCAAAGTTAAAAAAAAGCTCGGGCACTTGGCAAAAAGTCTCGAATGAAGTGTCAAAAAGCTCGGGCACTTGGCAAAAAAGCTCGATTAGAGCTTTTTTAACAAGTGCCCGAGCTTTTATGCACGTGATTCAAGACTTTTTGTCAAGTTTAAAAAAAGTTAGGGCATTTGGCAAAAAGTATCGAATCAAGTGTAAAAAAGCTCGGGCACTTGGCAAAAAAGCTCGATTCGAGCTTTTTTAACAAGTGCACGAGATTTTTTACACTTGATTATAGACTATTTGTCAAGTTTAAAAAAGCTAAGGCACTTGGTAAAAAGTCTCGAATCAAGTGCAAAAAAGCTCGGGAACTTGGAAAAAAAGCTTGATTTGAGACTTTTTAACAAGTTAAAAAAAACTTGGGCACTTGGCAAAAAACCTCGATTCGAGCTTTTTTAACAAGTGCCAGAGCTTTTTTGCTCTTGATTCGAGACTTTTTGCCAAATTAAAAAAAAGCTAGGGTTATTGCAAAAAGTATCGAATCAAGTGCAAAAAAGCTCGGGTACTTCCCAACAAAGCTAGATTCGAGCTTTTATAACAAGTGCGAGAGCTTTTTTGCACTTGATTCGAGACTTTTTCCAAGTTAAAAAAAGCTAGGGCACTTATCAAAAAGTATCGAACCAAGTGCAAAAAATCTCGGGCACTTGGCAAAAAGTTTCGAATCGAGTTTTTTTGCCAAGTGCCCGATCTTTTTTGCACTTGATTCGAGTCTTTTTGCCAAGTTAAAAAAAAGCTAGGGCACTTATCAAAAAGTCTAGAATCAAGTGTAAAAAATCTCGGGCACTTGGCAAGAAAGCTCGATTCGAGCTTTTTTAACAAGTGCGCGAGCTTTTTTGCACTTGATTCAAGACATTTTGCCTAGTTAGAAAAAAGCTCGGGCACTTGATAAATAATCTCGACTAAAGTGCAAAAAAGCTCGGGCACTTGGCAAAAAAGCTCGATTCGAGCTTCATTAACAAGTGCCCGAGCTTTTATGCACGTGATTCGAGACTTTTACCAAGTTTAAAAAAATACTAGGGCCCTTGGCAAAAAGTCTCTAATCAAGTGCAAAAAAGCTCGGGCACTTGGCAAAAAAGCTCGATTCGAGCTTTTTTAACAAGTGCACAAGATTTTTTAACAAGTGCGCGAGCTTTTTTGCACTTTATTCGAGACTTTTTTTCAAGTTAAAAAAAAGCTCGGGCACTTGGTAAATAGTCTAAAATAAAGTGCAAAAAAGCTCGGGCACTTGGCAAAAAAGCTCGATTCGAGCTTTTTTAACAAGTGCCAGAGCTTTTTTGCACTTGATTCGAGACTTTTTGCCAAGTTAAAAAAAAGCTCTGGCACTTGGCAAAAATGCTTGAATCAAGGGCAAAAAAGCTCGGGCAATTGGCAAAAAAGCTCGATTCGAGCTTTTTTAACAAGTGCCCGAACTTTTTTGCACTTGATTAAGACTTTTTGCCAAGTTAAAAAATAGCTAGGGAATTTGGCAAAAAGTATCGAATCAAGTGCAAAAAAGCTCGGGCACTTGGGAAAAAAGCTCGATTTGAGTTTTTTTAACTATTGCCCGAGCTTTTTTGCACTTGATTCGAGACTTTTTGCCAAGTTAAAAAATAGCTAGGGTTATTGGCAAAAAGTATCGAATCAAGTGCAAAAAAGCTCGGGTACTTGGCAACAAAACTAGATTCGAGCTTTTATAACAAGTGCGCGAGCTTTTTTGCACTTGATTCGAGACTTTTTCCAAGTTAAAAAAAGCTAGGGCACTTATCAAAAAGTATCGAATCAAGTGCAAAAAATCTCGTGCACTTGGCAAAAAGTTTTGAATCGAGTTTTTTTGCCAAATGCCCGATCTTTTTTGCTATTGATTCGAGTCTTTTTGCCAAGTTAAAAAAAAGCAAGGGCACTTATCAAAAAGTCTCGAATCAAGTGCAAAAAATCTCGGGCACTTGGCAAGAAAGCTCGATTTGAGCTTTTTTGACAAGTGCGCGAGCTTTTTTGCACTTGATTCGAGACATTTTGCCAAGTTAAAAAAAAGCTCGGGCACTTGGCAAAAAAGCTCGATTCAAGCTTTTTTAACAAGTTCCCGAGCTTTTTTACACTTGTTTCGAGACTTTTTACGAAATGCCCGAGCTTTTTTGCATTTGATTTGAGACTTTTTAACAAGTTAAAAAAAAGCTTGGGCACTTGGCAAAAAAGCTCGGTTCGAGCTTTTTTAACAAGTGCCAGAGCTTTTTTGCACTTGATTCTAGACTTTTTGCCAAGTTAAAAAAAAGCTCGGGCACTTTGCAAAAAATCTCGAATTGAGTGCAAAAAAGTGCGCGAGCTTTTTTGCACTTGATTCGAGACTTTTTGCCAAGAAATCGAGCTTTTTTGAAAAGTGCCCGAGATTTTTTGCACTTGATTCGAGACTTTTTGCAAAATTAAAAAAAAGCTCGGGCACTTTCCAAAAAGTATCGAATCAAGTGCAAAGAATCTCAGGCACTTGGCAAAAAAGCTCGATTCGAGCTTTTTTAACAAGTGCCCGAGCTTTTTTGCACTTGATTCGAGACTTTTTGCAAAGTTAAAAAAAAGCTCTGGCACTTGGCAAAAAGTAACGATTCAAGTGCAAAAGAGCTCGGGCACCTGGCAAAAAAGCTTGATTCGAGCTTTTTTAACAAGTGCCCGAGCTTTTTTGTACTTGATCCGAGGCTTTTTGCCAAGTCAAAAAAAAGCTAAGGCACTTGGCAAAAAGTCTCGAATCATGTGCAAAAAAGCTCGGGCACTTGGCAAAAAAGCTCGAATCGAGTGCAAAAAAGTGCGCGTGCTTTTTTGCACTTGATTCGAGACTTTTTGCCATGTTAAAAAAAAGCTCGGGCACTTAGTAAAATGTCTCGAATCAAGTGCAATAAAGCTCGGGAACTTGGCAAAAAAGCTCGATTCGAGCTTTTTGAACAAGTGCCAGAGCTTTTTTTCACTTGATTCGAAACTTTCTGCAAAGTTAAAAAAAAGCTCCGTCACTTGGCAAAAAGACTCGAATGAACTGCAAAAAATCTCGGGCACTTGGCAAAAAAGCTCGATTCGTGTGCAAAAAAGTGCGCGAGCTTTTTTGCACTTGATTCGAGACTTTTTGCTAAGTTAAAAAAAAGCTCGGGCACTTGGTAAAAAGTCTCGAATCGAGCTTTTTTGACAAGCGCCCGAGCTTTTTTGCACTTGATTCGAAACTTTTTGCAAAGTTAAAAAAAAGCTCGGGCACTTGGCAAAAAGTCTCGAATTAAGTGGAAAAAAGCTCGGGCACTTGGGAAAAAAGCTCGATTCGAGCTTTTTTAACATGTGCTCGAGCTTTTTTGCACTTGATTCGAGACTTTTTGCCATATTAAAAAAAAGCTCGGGCACTTGGTAAAAAGTCTCGAATCAAGTGCAAAAAAGCTTGGGCACTTGGCAAAAAAGCTCGATTTGAGCTTTTTTAACAAGTGCCCGAGCTTTTTTGCTATTTATTAGAGACTTTTTGCTAAGTTAAAAAAAATCTCGGGCACTTGGCAAAAAATCTCGAACCAAGTGCAAAAAAGCTAGGGCACTTTCCAAAAAGTTTCGAATCGAGCTTTTTTGTAAAGTAACCGAGCTTTTTGGCACTTTATTCGAGACATTTTGCCTAGTTAAAAAATACTAGGGCCCTTGGCAAAAAGTCTCTAATCAAGTGCAAAAAAGCTCGGGCACTTGGCAAAAATCGAGCTTTTTTGCCAATTGCCCGAGCTTTTTTGCACTTGATTAAGACTTTTTGCCAAGTTAAAAAATAGCTAGGGAATTTGGCAAAAAGTATCGAATCAAGTGTAAAAAAGCTCGGACACTTAGGAAAAAAGCTCTATTTGATTTTTTTTAACAATTGCCCGAGCTTTTTTGCACTTGATTCGAGACTTTTTGCCAAGTTAAAAAATAGCTAGGGTTATTGGCAAAAAGTATCGAATCAAGTGCAAAAAAGCTCGGGTACTTGGCAACAAAACTAGATTCGAGCTTTTATAACAAGTGCGCGAGCTTTTTTGCACTTGATTCGAGACTTTTTCCAAGTTAAAAAAAGCTAGGGCACTTATCAAAAAGTATCGAATCAAGTACAAAAAATTTAGGGCACTTGGCAAAAAGTTTTGAATCGAATTTTTTTGCCAAGTGCCCTATCTTTTTTGCACATGATTCGAGTCTTTTTGCCATATTAAAAAAAAGCTAGAGCACTTATCAAAAAGTCTCGAATCAAGTGCAAAAAATATCGGGCACTTGGCAAGGAAGCTAGATTCGAGCTTTTTTTACAAGTGCGCGAGCTTTTTTGCACTTGATTCAAGACATTTTGCCAAGTTAAAAAAAAACTCGGGCACTTGGTAAATAGTCTCGAATCAAGTGCAAAAAAGCTCGGGCACTTGGCATAAAAGCTCGATTCGAGCTTTTCTAACAAGTGCCCGAGCTTTTTTGCACTTGTTTCGAGACTTTTTACGAAATGCCCGAGCTTTTTTGCACTTGATTTGAGACTTTTTAACAAGTTAAAAAAAAGCTTGGGCACTTGGCAAAAAAACTCGGTTCGAGCTTTTTTAACAAGTGCCAGAGATTTTTTGCACTTGATTCGAGACTTTTTGCCAAGTTAAAAAAAAGCTCAGGCACTTGGCAAAAAAGGTCGAATCGAGTGCAAAAAAGTGCGTGAGCTTTTTTGCACTTGATTCGAGACTTTTTACCAAGAAATCGAGCTTTTTTGATAAGTGCCCGAGATTTTTTGCACTTGATTCGAGACTTTTTGCAAAATTAAAAAAAATCTCGGGCACTTTCCAAAAAGTATCGAATCAAGTGCAAAGAATCTCGGGCACTTAGCAAAAAAGCTCGATTTGAGCTTTTTTAACAAGTGCCCGAGCTTTTTTGCACTTGATTCGAGACTTTTTGCAAAGTTAAAAAAAAGCTTTGGCACTTGGCAAAAAGTATCGATTCAAGTGCAAAAAAGCTCGGGCACCTGGTAAAAAAGCTTAGTACGAGCTTTTTTAAAAAGTGCCCGAGCTTTTTTGCACTTTGTTCGAAACTTTTTGCCAAGTTAAAAAAAAGCTCGGGCACTTGGCAAAAAGTATCGAATCAAGTGCAAAAAATCTCGAATGAAGTGCAAAAAAGTGCCCGAGCTTTTTTGCACATGATTGAAGACTTTTTACCAAGTTAAAAAAAAGCTCGGGCACTTGGTAAAAAAGATCGATTCGAGCTTTTTTAACAAGTTCCCGAGTTTTTTTGCACTTGATTCGAAACTTTTTGCAAAGTTAAAAAAAAGCTCGGGAATTTAGCAAAAAGTCTCGAATGAAGTACCAAAAAGCTCGGGCACTTCGCAAAAAAGCGTGATTCGAGACTTTTTGCCAAGTTAAAAAAAATCTAGGGCATTTGGTAAAAAATATTGAATCAAGTGCAAAAAAACTCGGGCACTTGGCAAAAAAGCTCGATTAAAAAAAAGCTCGGGCACTTGGCAAAAAGACTCGAATCAAGTGCAAAAAAGCTCGGGCACTCGGAAAAAAAGCTCGATTCGAGCTTTTTTAACAAGTGCCTGAGCTTTTTTGCGCTTGATTCGTAACTTTTTACAAAGTTAAAAAAAAGCTAGGGAACTTGGTAAAAAGTCTCGAATCAAGTGCAAAAAAGCTCGGGCACTTGGTAAAAATGCTCGATTCGAGCTTTTTTAACAAGTGCCCGAGCTTTTTTGCACTTGATTCGAGGATTTTTGCCAAGTAAAAAAAAACCTCGGGCACTTTTCAAAAAGTCTCGAATCAAGTTTTTTTACAAATTGCCCGAGCTTTTTTGCACTTGATTCGAGACTTTTTGCCAAGTTAAAAAAAAGCTAGGGCACTCGGCAAAAAGTCTCGAATCATGTGAAAAAAAGCTCGGGCACTTGGCAAAAAAGCTCGAATCGAGTGCAAAAAAGTGCGCGAGCTTTTTTGCTCTTGATTCTAGACTTTTTGCCAAGTTAAAAAAAAACTCGGGCACTTGGTAATAAGTCTCGAATGTGCCCGAGCTTTTTTGCTATTTATTCGAGACTTTTTGCCAAGTTAAAAAAAAGCTAGGGCACTTGGCAAAATGTCTCGAACCTAGTGCAAAAAAACTTGGGCACTTGGCAAAAAAGCTCGATTCGAGCCTTTTTTTACAAGTGCCCGTGCTTTTTTGCACTTGATTCGAGACTTTTTGCCAAGTTGAAAAAAAGCTCGAGGTTTTTGGCACTTGATTCATGACTTTTTGCCAATTTTAAAAAAACCTCAAGCACTTGGCAAAAAGTCTCGAATCAAGTTTTTTTGCCAATTGCCCTACTTTTTTTGCACTTTATTCGAGACTTTTTACCAGGTTAAAAAAAAGTTAGGGCACTTAGCAAAAAGTCTCGAATCATGTGCAAAAAAGCTCTAGCACTTAACAAAAAAGCTAGAATTGAGTGCAAAAAAGTGCGCGAGCTTTTTTGCACTTCATTCGAGACTTTTTGCCATGTTAAAAAACAGCTCGGGCACTTGGTAAAAATTCTCGAATCAAGTGCAAAAAAGCTCAGGCACTTGGCAAAAAAGCTCGATTCGAGACTTTTTGCCAAGTTTAAAAAAGCTCGGGCACTTGGTAAAAAGTCTCGAATCAAGTGCAAAAAAGATCGGGCACTTGGAAAAAAAGCTCGATTCGAGCTTTTTTATCAAGTGCCTGAGATTTTTTGAACTTGATTCGAGTCTTTTTGCCAAGTTTAAAAAAAGCTAGGGAATTTGGCAAAAAGTATCGAATCAAGTGCAAAAAAGCTCGATTCGAGCTTTTTTAACAAGTGCGCGAGCTTTTTTACACTTGGTTCGAGACTTTTTGCCAAGTTTAAAAAAGCTCGGGCACTTGGTAAAAAGTCTCGAATCAAGTGCAAAAAAGATCAGGCACTTGGAAAAAAAGCACGATTCGAGCTTTTTTAACAAATACCTAAGCTTTTATGCACGTGATTCGAGACTTTTTGCAAAGTTTTAAAAAATCTAGGGCATTTGGTAAAAAGTATGGAATCAAGTGCAAAAAAGCTCGGGAGCTTGGCAAAAATGATCGATTCGAGCTTTTTTAACAACTGCCCGATCTTTTTTGCACATGATTCGAGTCTTTTTGCCAAGTTAAAAAAAAGCTAGAGCACTTATCAAAAAGTCTCGAATCAAGTGCAAAAAAGCTCGGGCACTTGTTAAAAAAGCTCGAATCGAGCTTTTTTGCCAAGTGCCCGAGCTTTTTTGCACTTGATTCAAGACATTTTGCCAAGTTAAAAAAAAACTCGGGCACTTGGTAAATAGTCTCGAATCAAGTGCAAAAAAGCTCGGGCACTTGGCTAAAAAGCTCGATTCGAGCTTTTTTAACAAGTGCCCGAGCTTTTTTGCACTTGTTTCGAGACTTTTTACCAAATGCCCGAGCTTTTTTGCACTTGATTTGAGATTTTTTAACAAGTTAAAAAAAAGCTCGGGCACTTGGCAAAAAAGCTCGGTTCGAGCTTTTTTAACAAGTGCCAGAGCTTTTTTGCACTTGATTCGAGACTTTTTGCCAAGTTGAAAAAAAGCTCGGGCACTTGGCAAAAAAGCTCGATTCGAGCTTTTTTAACAAGTGTGCGAGCTTTTTTACACTTGGTTCGAGACTTTTTACCAAGTTTAAAAAAGCTCGGGCACTTAGTAAAAAATCTCGAATCAAGTGCCCGAGCTTTTATGCACGTGATTCGAGACTTTTTGCCAAGTTTTAAAAAATCTAGGGCATTTGGTAAAAAGTATGGAATCAAGTGCAAAAAAGCTCGGGCACTTGGCAAAAAAGCTCGATTCGAGCTTTTTTAACAAGTGTGCGAGCTTTTTTACACTTGGTTCGAGACTTTTTGCCATGTTTAAAAAGGCTCGAGCACTTGGTAAAAAATCTCGAATCAACTGCAAAAAAGATCGGGCACTTGGAAAAAAAGCTCGATTCGAGCATTTTTAACAAGTGCCTGAGCGTTTATGCACGTGATTCGAGACTTTTTGCCAAGTTTTAAAAAATCAAGGGCATTTGGTAAAAAGTATTAAATCAAGTGCAAAAAAGCTCGGGCACTTGGCAAAAAAGCTCGATTCGAGCTTTTTTAACAAGTGCACGAGCTTTTTTACACTTGATTCGAGACTTTTTGTCAAGTTAAAAAAGCTCGGGCACTTGGCAAAAATGCTCGATTCGAGCTTTTTTAACAAGTGCCCGAGGCTTTTTGCCAAGTCAAAAAAAACCTCGGGCACTTTTCAAAAAGTCTCGAATCAAGTTTTTTTACAAATTGCCCGAGCTTTTTTGCACTTGATTCGAGACTTTTTGCCAAGTTAAAAAAAAACTAGGGCACTTGGCAAAAAGTCTCGAATAATGTGAAAAAAAGATCGGGCACTTGGCAAAAAAGCTCGAATCGAGTGCAAAAAAGTGCGCGAGCTTTTTTGCTCTATATTCTAGACTTTTGACCAAGTTAAAAAAAACCTCAAGCACTTGACAAAAATTCTCGAATCAAGTTTTTTTGCCAATTGCCCTACTTTTTTTGCACTTGATTCGAGACTTTTTACCAGGTTAAAAAAAAGATAGGGCACTTAGCAAAAAGTCTCGAATCATGTGCAAAAAAGCTCGGGCACTTAACAAAAAAACTCGAATTGAGTGCAAAAAAGTGCGCAAGCTTTTTTGCACTTGATTCGAGACTTTTTGACAAGTTAAAAAAAACTAGGGCTTTTGGAAAAACGTATCGAATCAAGTACAATAAAGCTCAGGCACTTGGCAAAACAGCTCGATTCGAGCTTTTTTAACAAGTGCCCGAGTTTTTTTGCCACTTGATTCGAAACTTTTTGCAAAGTTAAAAAAAAGTTCGGGCACTTGGCAAAAAGTCTCGAATCAAGTAAAAAAAAGCTCGGGTACTTGCCAAAAAAGCTCGATTTGAGCTTTTTTAACAAGTGGCCGAGCTTTTATGCACTTGATTCGAGACTTTTTGCCAAGTTTAAAAAAACTAGGGCTTTTGGCAAAAAGTATCGAATCAAGTGCAAAAAAGCTCGGGCACTTGGCAAAAAAGCTCGATTCGAGCTTTTTTAACAAGTGCGCGAGATTTTTTACACTTGGTTCGAGACTTTTTCCCAAGTTTAAAAAAGCTCGGGCACTTGGTAAAAAGTCTCGAATCAAGTGCAAAAAAGTTCGGGCACTTGAAAAAAAAGCTCGATTCGAGCTTTTTTAACAAGTGCCTGAGATTTTTTGAACTTGATTCGAGACTTTTTGCCAAGTTTAAAAAAAGCTAGGGAATTTGGCAAAAAGTATCGAATCAAGTGCAAAAAAGCTCGATTCGAGCTTTTTTAACAAGTGCGCGAGCTTTTTTACACTTGGTTAGAGACTTTTGCCAAGTTTAAAAAAGCTCGGGCACTTGGTAAAAAGTCTCGAATCAAGTGTAAAAAATATCGGGCACTTGGAAAAAAAGCTCGATTCGAGCTTTTTTAACAAGTACCCGAGCTTTTATGCACGTGATTCGAGACTTTTTGCCAAGTTTTAAAAAATCTATGGCATTTGGTAAAAAGTATGGAATCAAGTGCAAAAAAGCTCGGGCACTTGGCAAAAAAGCTCGATTCGTGCTTTTTTAACAAGTGCACGAGCTTTTTTACACTTGATTCAAGACTTTTTGCCAAGTTTAAAAAAGCTCGGGCACTTGGTAAAAGTCTCGAATCAAGTACAAAAAAGCTCGATTAAAAAAGCTCGGGCACTTAGCAAAAAGTCTCGAATCAAGTGCGAAAAACCTCAGGCACTTGGCAAAAAAGCACGATTAAAAAAAAGCTCGGGCACTTGACAACAAAGCTAGATTCGAGCTTTTATAACAAGTGCGCGAGCTTTTTTGCACTTGATTCGAGACTTTTTCCAATTTAAAAAAAGATAGGGCACTTATCAAAAAGTATCGAATCAAGTGCAAAAAATCTCGGGCACTTGGTAAAAAGTTTCGAATTGAGTTTTTTTGCCAAGTGCCCGATATTTTTTGCACTTGATTCGAGTCTTTTTGCCAAGTTAAAAAAAAGCTAGAGCACTTATCAAAAAGTCTCGAATCAAGTGCAAAAAATCTCGGGCACTTGACAAGAAAGCTCGATTCGAGCTTTTTTAACAAGTGCGCGAGCTTTTTTGCACTTGATTCAAGACATTTTGCCAAGTTAAAAAAAAGCTCGGGCACTTGGTAAATAGTCTCGAATCAAGTGCAAAAAAGCTCGGGCACTTGGCAAAAAAACTCGATTCGAGCTTTTTTAACAAGTGCCCGAGCTTTTTTGCACTTGTTTCGAGACTTTTTACCAAATGCCCGAGCATTTTTGCACTTGATTTGAGACTATTTAACAAGTTAAAAAAAAGCTTGGGCACTTGGCGAAAAAGCTCGGTTCGAGCTTGTTTAACAAGTACCAGAGCTTTTTTGCACTTGATTCGAGACTTTTTGCCAAGTTAAAAAAAAGCTCGTGCACTTGGCAAAAAAGCTCGAATCGAGTGCAAAAAAATGCGCGAGCTTTTTTGCACTTGATTCGAGACTTTTTGCCAAGAAATCGAGCTTTTTTTATAAGTGCCCGAGCTTTTTTGCACTTGATTCGAGACTTTTTGCAAAGTTAAAAAAAAGCTATGGCACTTGGCAAAAAGTAACGATTCAATTGCAAAAAAGCTAGTGCACCTGGCAAAAAAGCTTGATTCGAGCTTTTTTAACAAGTGCCCGAGCTTTTTTGCACTTGGTTCGAGACTTTTTGCCAAGTTAAAAAAAGGCTCGGGCACTTGGTAAAATGTCTCGAATCAAGTGCAAAAAAGCTCGAATTGAGTGCAAAAAAGCTCGAATTGAGTGCAAAAAAGTGTCCGAGCTGTTTTGCACATGATTCGAGACTTTTTACCAAGATAAAAAAAAGCTCGGGCAATTAGTTAAAATTCTCGAATCAAGTGTAAAAAAGCACGGGCACTTGGCAAAAAAGATCGATTCTAGCTTTTTTAACAAGTGCCAGAGGTTTTATGCACGTGATTCGAGACTTTTTGCCAAGTTTAAAAAAATATAGGGCATTTGGTAAAAAGTCTCGAATCAAGTGCAAAAAAGCTCGGACACTTGGCAAAAAAGCTCGATTCGAGTGCAAAAAAGTGCACGTGCTTTTTTGCAATTAATTCGAGACTTTTTGCCTAGTTTAAAAAAAGCTCGGACACTTGGTAAAAATTCTCGAATCAAGTGCAATAAAGCTCAGGAACTTGGCAAAAAAGCTCGATTCGAGCTTTTTGAACAAGTGCCCGAGCTTTTTTGCACTTGATTCGAAACTTTTTGCAAAGTAAAAAAAAAGCTCAGGCACTTGGCAAAAAGTCTCGAATCAATTGTAAAAAATCTCGGGCATTTGGCAAAAAAGCTCGATTCGTGTGCAAAAAAGTGCGCGAGCTTTTTTGCACTTGATTCGAGACTTTTTGTCAAGTTAAAAAAAAGCTCAGGCACTTGGTAAAAAGTCTCGAATCGAGCTTTTTTGACAGGTGCCCGAGCTTTTTTGCACTTGATTCGAAACTTTTTGCAAAGTTAAAAAAAATCTCGGGCACTTGTCAAAAAGTCTCGAATCAAGTGCAAAAAAGCTCGGGCACTTGGGAAAAAAGCTCGATTCGAGCTTTTTTAACATGTGACCTAGCTTTTTTGCACTTGATTCGAGAGTTTTTGCCATGTTAAAAAAAAGCTCGGGCACTTGGTAAAAAGTCTCGAATCAAGTGGAAAAAAGCTTGGGCACTTGGCAAAAAAGCTCGATTTGAGCTTTTTTAACAAGTGCCCGAGCTTTTTTGTAATTTATTAGAGACTTTTTGCCAAGTTAAAAAAAATCTCGGGCACTTGGCAAAAAGTCTCGAACCAAGTGCAAAAAAGCTTGGGCACTTTCCAAAAAGTTTCGAATTGAGCTTTTTTGCCAAGTTACTGAGCTTTTTGGCACTTTATTCGAGACTTTTTTCCAAGTTAAAAAATACTAGGGCCCTTGGCAAAAAGTCTCTTATCAAGTGCAAAAAAGCTCGGGCACTTGGCAAAAAAGCTCGATTTGAGCTTTTTTAACAAGTGCACAAGATTTTTTAACAAGTGCGCGAGCTTTTTTGCACTTGATTCGAGACTTTTTGCCAAGTTAAAAAAAAGCTCGGGCACTTGGTAAATAGTCCCGAATAAAGTGCAAAAAAGCTCAGGCACTTGGCAAAAAAGCTCGATTCGAGCTTTTTTAACAAGTGCCAGAGCTTTTTTGCACTTGATTCGAGACTTTTTACCAAGTTAAAAAAAAGCTCTGGCACTTGGCAAAAATGCTTAAATCAAGGGCAAAAAAGCTCGGGCAATTGGCAAAAAAGCTCGATTCGAGCTTTTTTAACAAGTGCCCGAGCTTTTTTGCACTTGATTAAGACTTTTTGCCAAGTTAAAAAATAGCTAGGGAATTTGGCAAAAAGTATCGAATCAAGTGCAAAAAAGCTCGGGCACTTGGCAAAAAAGCTCGATTTGAGTTTTTTTAACAATTGCCCGAGCTTTTTTGCACTTGATTCGAGACTTTTTGCCAAGTTAAAAAATAGCTAGGGTTATTGGCAAAAAGTATCGAATCAAGTGCAAAAAAGCTCGGGTACTTGGCAACAAAAATAGATTCGAGCTTTTATAACAAGTGCGCGAGCTTTTTTGCACTTGATTCGAGACTTTTTCCAAGTTAAAAAAAGCTAGGGCACTTATCAAAAAGTATCGAATCAAGTGAAAAAAATCTCGGGCACTTGGCAAAAAGTTTTGAATCGAGTTTTTTTGCCAAGTGCCCGATCTTTTTTGCACTTCATTCGAGTTTTTTTGCCAAATTTAAAAAAAAGCTAGGGCACTTATCAAAAAGTCTCGAATCAAGTGCAAAAAATCTCGGGCACTTGGCAAGAAAGCTCGATTTGAGCTTTTTTAACAAGTGCGCGAGCTTTTTTGCACTTGATTCGAGACATTTTGCCAAGTTAAAAAAAAGTTCGGGCACTTGGTAAATAGTCTCGAATCAAGTGCAAAAAACCTCGGGCACTTGGCAAAAAAGCTCGATTGAAGCTTTTTTAACAAGTGCCCGAGCTTTTTTGCACTTGTTTCGAGACTTTTTACCTAATCCCAAGCTTTTTTGCACTTGATTTCAGACTTTTTAACAAGTTAAAAAAAAGCTTGGGCACTTGGTAAAAAAGCTCGGTTCGAGCTTTTTTAACAAGTGCCAGAGCTTTTTTGCACTTGATTCGAGACTTTTTGCCAAGTTAAAAAAAACTCGGGCACTTGGCAAAAAAGCTCGAATCGAGTGCAAAAAAGTGCGTGAGCTTTTTTGCACTTGATTAGAGACTTTTTGCCAAGAAATCGAGCTTTTTTGATAAGTGCCCGAGCTTTTTTGCACTTGATTCAAGACTTTTTGTAAAATTAAAAAAAAGCTCGGGCACTTGGCAAAAAGTAACGATTCAAGTGCAAAAAAGCTAGGGCACCGGCAAAAAAGCTTGATTCGAGCTTTTTTGCACTTGGTTCGAGACTTTTTACCAAGTTAAAAAAAAGCTCGGGCACTTTGCAAAAAGTATTGAATCAAGTGCAAAAAATCTCGAATTGAGTGCAAAAAAGTGCCCGAGCTTTTTTGCACATGATTCGAGAATTATTACCAAGTTAAAAAAAAGCTCGGGCACTTGGTAAAAAAGATCGATTCGAGCTTTTTTAACAAGTGCCTGAGCTTTTATGCACGTGATTCGAGACTTTTTTCCAAGTTTAAAAAAATCTAGGGCATTTGGTAAAAAGTATCGAATCAACTGCAAAAAAACTCGGGCACTTGGTAAAAAAGCTCGATTCGAGCTTTTTTAACAAGTGCACGAGCTTTTTTACACTTGATTCGAGACTTTTTGCCAAGTTTAAAAAAGCTCGGGCACTTGGTAAAAAGTCTCGAATCAAGTGCAAAAAAGCTCGGGCACTTGGAAAAAAAGCTCGATTCGAGACTTTTTGCAAAGTTAAAAAAAAGCTCGGGCACTTAGCAAAAAGTCTCGAATCAAGTGCGAAAAACCTCGGGCACTTGGCAAAAAAGCTCGATTAAAAAAAAGCTAGGGCACTTGGCAAAAAGACTCGAATCAAGTGCAAAAAAGCTCGGGCACTCGGAAAAAAAGCTCGATTCGAGCTTTTTTAACAAGTGCCTGAGCTTTTTTGCACTTGATTCGTAACTTTTTACAAAGTTAAAAAAAAAGCTCGGGAACTTGGCAAAAAGTATCGAATCAAGTGCAAAAAAGCTCGGGCACTTGGCAAAAATGCTCGATTCGAGCTTTTTTAACAAGTGCCCGAGCTTTTTTGAACTTGATCCGAGGCTTTTTGCCAAGTCAAAAAAAACCTCGGGCACTTTTAAAAAAGTCTCGAATCAAGTTTTTTTACAAATTGCCCGAGCTTTTTTGCACTTGATTCGAGACTTTTTGCCAAGTTAAAAAAAAGCTAGGGCACTTGGCAAAAAGTCTCGAATCATGTGAAAAAAAGCTCGGGCACTTGGCAAAAAAGCTCGAATCGAGTGCAAAAAAGTGCGCGAGCTTTTTTGCTCTTGATTCTGGACTTTTTGCCAAGTTAAAAAAAAACTCGGGCACTTGGTAATAAGTCTCGAATCAAGTGCAAAAAAGCTTGGGCCCTTGGCAAAAAAGCTCGATTCGAGCTTTTTTAACAAGTGCCCGAGCTTTTTTGCTTATTCGAGATTTTTGCCAAGTTAAAAAAAAGCTAGGGCACTTGGCAAAATGTCTCGAACCTAGTGCAAAAAAACTTGGGCACTTGGCAAAAAAGCTCGATTCGAGCCTTTTTAACAAGTGCCCGTGCTTTTTTGCACTTGATTCGAGACTTTTTGCCAAGTTGAAAAAAAGCTCGAGGTTTTTGGCACTTGATTCCTGACTTTTTGCCAATTTAAAAAAAACCTCATGCACGTGGCAAAAAGTCTCGAATCAAGTTTTTTTGCAAATTGCCCTACTTTTTTTGCACTTGATTCGAGACTGTTTACCAGGTTAAAAAAAAGCTAGGGCACTTAGCAAAATGTCTCGAATCATGTGCAAAAAAGCTCGGGCACATAACAAAAAAGCTCGAATTGAGTGCAAAAAAGTGCGCTAGCTTTTTTGCACTTGTTTCGAGACTTTTTGCCAAGTTAAAAAAAAGCTCGGGCACTTGGTAAAAAGTTTCGAATCGAGTGCAAAAAAGCTCAGGCACTTGGCAAAAAAGCTCGATTCGAGTAAAAAAAAGCTCGGGTACTTAACAAAAAAGCTCGATTCGAGTTTTTTTAACAAGTGGCCGAGCTTTTATGCACTTGATTCGAGACTTTTTGCCAAGTTTAAAAAAACTAGGGCTTTTGGCAAAAAGTATCGAATCAAGTGCAAAAAAGCTCGGGCACTTGGCAAAAAAGCTCGATTCGAGCTTTTTTAACAAGTGCCCGAGCTTTTATGCACGTGATTCGAGACTTTTTGCCAAGTTTTAAAAAATCTAGGGCATTTGGTAAATAGTATTGAATCAAGTGCAAAAAAGCTCGGGCACTTGGCAAAAAAGCTCGATTCGATCATTTTTAACAAGTGCACGAGCTTTTTTACACTTGATTCGAGACTTTTTGCCAAGTTTAAAAAAGCTCGGGCACTTGGTAAAAAGTCTCGAATCAAGTGCAAAAAAGCTTGGGCACTTGGAAAAAAAGATCGATTCGAGCTTTTTTAACAAGTGCCTGAGCTTTTTTGCACTTGATTCGAGTTTTTTTGCAAAGTTAAAAAAAAGCTCAGGCACTTAGCAAAAAGTCTCGAATCAAGTGCGAAAAACCTCGGGCACTTGGCAAAAAAGCTCGATTAAAAAAAAGCTCGGGCACTTGGTAAAAAGTCTCGAATCAAGTGTAAAAAGGCTCAGACACTCGGAAAAAAAGCTCGATTCGAGCTTTTTTAACAAGTGCCTGAGTTTTTTTCACTTGATTCGAGACTTTTTGCAAAGTTAAAAAAAAGCTCAGGCATTTGGCAAAAAGTCTCGAATTAAGTGCAAAAAAGCTCGGGCACTTGGCAAAAAGCTCGATTCGAGCTTTTTTAACAAGTGCCTGAGCTTTTTTGCACTTGATCCGAGGCTTTTTGCCAAGTCAAAAAAAACCTCGGGCACTTTTCAAAAAGTCTCGAATCAAGTTTTTTTACAAATTGCCCGAACTTTTTTGCACTTGATTCGAGACTTTTTGCCAAGTTAAAAAAAAGCTAGAGCACTTGGCAAAAAGTCTCGAATCATGTGAAAAAAAGCTCGGGCACTTGGTAAAAAAGCTCGAATCGAGTGCTAAAAAGTGCGCGAGCTTTTTTGCTCTTGATTCTAGACTTTTTGCCAATTTAAAAAAAAGCTCGGGCACTTTGTAAAAAGTCTCGAATCGAGTGCAAAAAAACTCGGGCACTTGGCAAAAAAGCTCGATTCGAGCTTTTTTAACAAGTGCCCGAGCTTTTTTGCACTTGATTCGAAACTTTTTGCAAAGTTAAAAAAAAGCTCTGGCACTTGGCAAAAAGTCTCGAATCAAGTGCAAAAAAGATCGGGCACTTGGAAAAAAAGCTCGATTCGAGCTTTTTTAACAAGTGCCCGAGCTTTTATGCACGTGATTCGAGACTTTTTGCCAAGTTTTAAAAAATCTAGGGCATTTGGTAAATAGTATTGAATCAAGTGCAAAAAAGCTCGGGCACTTGGCAAAAAAGCTCGATTCGATCATTTTTAACAAGTGCACGAGCTTTTTTACACTTGATTCGAGACTTTTTGCCAAGTTTAAAAAAGCTCGGGCACTTGGTAAAAAGTCTCGAATCAAGTGCAAAAAAGCTTGGGCACTTGGAAAAAAAGATCGATTCGAGCTTTTTTAACAAGTGCCTGAGCTTTTTGGCACTTGATTCGAGTTTTTTTGCAAAGTTAAAAAAAAGCTCAGGCACTTAGCAAAAAGTCTCGAATCAAGTGCGAAAAACCTCGGGCACTTGGCAAAAAAGCTCGATTAAAAAAAAGCTCGGGCACTTGGTAAAAAGTCTCGAATCAAGTGTAAAAAGGCTCAGACACTCGGAAAAAAAGCTCGATTCGAGCTTTTTTAACAAGTGCCTGAGGTTTTTTCACTTGATTCGAGACTTTTTGCAAAGTTAAAAAAAAGCTCAGGCATTTGGCAAAAAGCCTCGAATCAAGTGCAAAAAAGCTCGGGCACTTGGCAAAAAGCTCGATTCGAGCTTTTTTAACAAATGCCTGAGCTTTTTTGCACTTGATCCGAGGCTTTTTGCCAAGTCAAAAAAAACCTCGGGCAATTTTCAAAAAGTCTCGAATCAAGTTTTTTTACAAATTGCCCGAACTTTTTTGCACTTGATTCGAGACTTTTTGCCAAGTTAAAAAAAAGCTAGAGCACTTGGCAAAAAGTCTCGAATCATGTGAAAAAAAGCTCGGGCACTTGGTAAAAAAGCTCGAATCGAGTGCTAAAAAGTGCGCGAGCTTTTTTGCTCTTGATTCTAGACTTTTTGCCAATTTAAAAAAAAGCTCGGGCACTTTGTAAAAAGTCTCGAATCGAGTGCAAAAAAACTCGGGCACTTGGCAAAAAAGCTCGATTCGAGCTTTTTTAACAAGTGCCCGAGCTTTTTTGCACTTGATTCGAAACTTTTTGCAAAGTTAAAAAAAAGCTCTGGCACTTGGCAAAAAGTCTCGAATCAAGTGCAAAAAACTCGGGCACTTCGTAAAAAAGCTCGATTCGAGCTTTTTTAACAAGTGCCCGAGCTTTTTTGCACTTGATCCGAGGCTTTTTGCCAAGTCAAAAAAAACCTCGAGCACTTTTCAAAAAGTCTCGAATCAAGTTTTTTTACAAATTGCCAGAGCTTTTTTGCACTTGATTCGAGACTTTTTGCCAAGTTAAAAAAAAGCTAGGGCACTTGGCAAAAAGTCTCGAATCATGTGAAAAAAAGCTCGGGCACTTGGTAAAAAAGCTCGAATCGAGTGCAAAAAAGTGCGCGAGCTTTTTTGCTCTTGATTCTAGACTTTTTGCCAATTTAAAAAAAAGCTCTGGCACTTGGTAAAAAGTCTCGAATCGAGTGTAAAAAAACTCGGGCACTTGGCAAAAAAGCTCGATTCGAGCTTTTTTAACAAGTGCCCGAGCTTTTTTGCACTTGATCCGAGGCTTTTTGCCAAGTCAAAAAAAACCTCGGGTACTTTTCAAAAAGTCTCGAATCAAGTTTTTTTACAAATTTCCCGAGCTTTTTTGCACTTGATTCGAGACTTTTTGCCAAGTTAAAAAAAAGCTAGGGCACTTGGCAAAAAATCTTGAATCATGTGAAAAAAAGCTCGGGCACTTGGTAAAAAAGCTCGAATCGAGTGCAAAAAAGTGCGCGAGCTTTTTTGCACTTGATTCTAGATTTTTTGTCAATTTAAAAAAAAGCTCGGGCACTTGGTAAAAAGTCTCGAATCCAGTGCAAAAAAGCTCGGGCACTTGTTAAAAAAGCTCGAATCGAGCTTTTTTAACAAGTGCCTGAGCTTTTTTGCACTTGATTCGAAACTTTTTTGCAAAGTTAAAAAAAAGCTCGGGCACTTGGCAAAAAGTCTCGAATCAAGTGCAAAAAAGCTCGGGCACTTCGCAAAAAATCTCGGTTCGAGATTTTTTAACAAGTGCCCGAGCTTTTTTGCACTTGATCCGAGGCTTTTTGCCAAGTCAAAAAAAACCTCGAGCACTTTTCAAAAAGTCTCGAATCAAGTTTTTTTACAAATTGCCAGAGCTTTTTTGCTCTTGATTCGAGACTTTTTGCCAAGTTAAAAAAAAGCTAGGGCACTTGGCAAAAAGTCTCGAATCATGTGAAAAAAAGCTCGGGCACTTGGTAAAAAAGCTCGAATCGAGTGCAAAAAAGTGCGCGAGCTTTTTTGCTCTTGATTCTAGACTTTTTGCCAATTTAAAAAAAAGGTCTGGCACTTGGTAAAAAGTCTCGAATCGAGTGTAAAAAAACTAGGGCACTTGGTAAAAAAACTCGATTCGAGCTTTTTTAACAAGTGCCCGAGCTTTTTTGCACTTGATCCGAGGCTTTTTGCCAAGTCAAAAAAAACCTCGGGTACATTTCAAAAAGTCTCGAATCAAGTTTTTTTACAAATTTCCCGAGCTTTTTTGCACTTGATTCGAGACTTTTTGCCAAGTTAAAAAAAAACTAGGGCACTTGGCAAAAAGTCTCGAATCATGTGAAAAAAAGCTCGGGCACTTGGTAAAAAAGCTCGAATCGAGTGCAAAAAAGTGCGCGAGCTTTTTTGCACTTGATTCTAGACTTTTTGTCAATTTAAAAAAAAGCTCGGGCACTTGGTAAAAAGTCTCGAATCGAGTGCAAAAAAACTCGGGCAGTTGTTAAAAAAGCTCGATTAGAGCTTTTTTTACAAGTGCCCGAGCTTTTTTGCACTTGATCCGAGGCTTTTTGCCAAGTCAATAAAAACCTCGGGCACTTTTCAAAAAGTCTCTAATCAAGTTTTTTTACAAATTTCCCGAGCTTTTTTGCACTTGATTCGAGACTTTTTGCCAAGTTAAAAAAAAGCTAGGGCACTTGGCAAAAAGTCTCGAATCATGTGAAAAAAAGCTCGGGCACTTGGTAAAAAAGCTCGAATCGAGTGCAAAAAAGTGCGCGAGCTTTTTTGCTCTTGATTCTAGACTTTTTGCCAATTTAAAAAAAAACTCTGGCACTTGGTAAAAAGTCTCGAATCGAGTGTAAAAAAACTAGGGCACTTGGTAAAAAAACTCGATTCGAGATTTTTTATTAAGTGCCCGAGCTTTTTTGCACTTGATCCGAGGCTTTTTGCCAAGTCAAAAAAAACCTCGGGCACTTTTCAAAAAGTCTCGAATCAAGTTTTTTTACAAATTTCCCGAGCTTTTTTGCACTTGATTCGAGACTTTTTGCCAAGTTAAAAAAAAACTAGGGAACTTAGCAAAAAGTCTCGAATCATGTGAAAAAAAGCTCGGGTACTTGGTAAAAAAGCTTGAATCGAGTGCAAAAAAGTGCGCGAGCTTTTTTGCTCTTGATTCTAGACTTTTTGCCAATTTAAAAAAAAGCTCGGGCACTTGGCAAAAAGTCTCGAATCAAGTGCAAAAAAGCTCGGGAACTTGGCAAAAAAGCTCGATTCGAGCTTTTTTAACAAGTGCCTGAGCTTTTTTGCACTAGATTCGAAACTTTTTGCCATGTTAAAAAAAAGCTCGGGCACTTGGCAAAAAAGCTCGATTAAAAAAAAGCTTGGGCACTTGGTAAAAAGTCTAGAATCAAGTGCAAAAAAGCTCGGGCACTTGGAAAAAAAGCTCGATTCGGGCTTTTTTAACAAGTGCCTGAGCTTTTTTGCACTTGATTCGAGACTTTTTGCAAAGTTACAAAAAAAACTCGGGCATTTGGCAAAAAGTCTCGAATCAAGTGCAAAAAAGCTCGGGCACTTGGAAAAAAAGCTCGATTCGAGCTTTTTTAACAAGTGCCAGAGCTTTTTTGCTATTTATTCTAGATTTTTTGCCATGTTAAAAAATAGCTAGGGCACTTGGCAAAATGTCTCGAACCTAGTGCAATAAAGCTTGGGCACTTGGAAAAAAACTCGATTCGAGCCTTTTTAACAAGTGCCCGAGCTTTTTTGCACTTGATTCGAGACTTTTTGCCAAGTTGAAAAAAAGCCCGGGCACTTTGCAAAAAGTTTCGAATCGAGATTTTTTGCAAAGTGCTCGAGCTTTTTGGCTCTTGATTCGTGACTTTTTGCCAATTTAAAAAAACCTTAGGCACTTGGCAAAAAGTCTCGAATCAAGTTTTTTTGCCAATTGCCCTACTTTTTTTGCACTTGATTCGAGACTTTTTACCAAGTTAAAAAAAAGCTAGGGCACTTATTAAAAAGTCTCGACTAATTTGCAAATAAGCTTGGGCACTTAACAAAATAGCTCGAATTGAGTGCAAAAAAGTGTGCGAGCTTTTTTGCACTTGATTCGAGACTTTTTGCCAAGTTAAAAAAAAGCTCGGGCACTTGGTAAAAAGGGTCGAATCAAGTGCAAAAAAGATCGGGCACTTGGAAAAAACGCTCGATTCGAGCTTTTTTAACAAGTGCCTGAGATTTTTTGAACTTGATTCGAGACTTTTTGCTAAGTTTAAAAAAAGCTAGGGAATTTGGCAAAAAGTATCGAATCAAGTGTAAAAAAGCTCGCGCACTTGTTAAAAAAGCCTCGAACGAGACTTTTTGCCAAATTTCCTAGCTTTTTTAACAAGTGCCCGAGATTTTATGCACGTGATTCGAGACTTTTTGCCAAGTTTTAAAAAATCTAGGGTATTTGGTAAAAAGTATTGAATCAAGTGCAAAAAAGCTCGGGCACTTGGCAAAAAAGCTCGATTCGAGCTTTTTTAACAAGTGCACGAGCTTTTTTACACTTGATTCGAGACTTTTTGCCAAGTTTAAAAAAGCTCGGGCACTTGGTAAAAAGTCTCAAATCAAGTGCAAAAAAGCTCGGGCATTTGGAAAAAAAGCTCGATTCGAGTTTTTTTAACAAGAGCCTGAGCTTTTTTACACTTGATTCGAGTTTTTTTGCAAAGTTAAAAAAAAGCTCGGGCACTTAGCAAAAAGTCTCGAATCAAGTGCGAAAAACCTCGGGCACTTGGCAAAAAAGCTCGAATAAAAAAAAGCTCAGGCACTTGGTAAAAAGTCTAGAATCAAGTGCAAAAAAGCTCGGGCACTCGGAAAAAAAGCTCGATTCGAGCCTTTTTAACAAGTGCCTAAGCTTTTTTGCACTTAATTCGAGACTTTTTGCAAAGTTAAAAAAAAGCTCGGGCACTTGGCAAAAAGTCTCGAATCAAGTGCAAAAAAGCTCGGGCACTTGGGAAAAAAGCTCGATTCGAGCTTTTTTAACAAGTGCCCGAGCTTTTTTGCACTTGATCCGAGGCTTTTTGCCAAGTCAAAAAAAACCTCGGGCACTTTTCAAAAAGTCTCGAATCAAGTTTTTTTACAAATTGCCCGAGCTTTTTTGCACTTAATTTGAGACTTTTTGCCAAGTTAAAAAAAAACTAGGGAACTTAGCAAAAAGTCTCGAATCATGTGAAAAAAAGCTCGGGTACTTGGTAAAAAAGCTCGAATCGAGTGCAAAAAAGTGCGCGAGCTTTTTTGCTCTTGATTCTAGACTTTTTGCCAATTTAAAAAAAAGCTCGGGCACTTGGTAAAAAGTCTCGAATCGAGTGCAAAAAAACTCGGGCACTTGGCAAAAAAGCTCGATTCGAGCTTTTGTAACAAGTGCCCGAGCTTTTTTGCACTTGATTCGAAACTTTTTGCAAAGTTAAAAAAAAACTCCGACACTTGGCAAATAGTCTCGAATTAAGTGCAAAAAAGCTCAGGCACTTGGCAAAAAAGCTCGATTCGAGACTTTTTGCCCAGTCTAAAAAAAGCTAGGGAATTTGGCAAAAAGTATCGAATCAAGTGCAAAAAAGCTCAGGCACTTGGCAAAAAAGCTCGATTAAAAAAAAGCTCGGGCACTTGGTAAAAAGTCTCGAATCAAGTGCAAAAAAGCTCAACCACTTGTTAAAAAAGCTCGAATGCAAAGTTAAAAAAAGCTGGGGCACTTGGCAAAAAGTCTCGAATCAAGTGCAAAAAAGCTCGGGCACTTGGCAAAAAAGCTCGATTCGAGCTTTTTTAACAAGTTCCCGAGCTTTTTTGCTTTTGATCCGAGGCTTTTTGCCAAGTCAAAAAAAACCTCGGACACTTTTCAAAAAGTCTCGAATCAAGTTTTTTTACAAATTGCCCGAGCTTTTTCGCACTTGATTCGAGACTTTTTGCCAAGTTAAAAAAAAGCTAGGGCACTTGGTAAAAAGTCTCGAATCGAGTGCAAAAAAACACGGGCACTTGGCAAAAAAGCTCGATTCGAGCTTTTTTAACAAGTGCGCGAGCTTTTTTACACTTGGTTCGAGACTTTTTGCCAAGTTTAAAAAAGCTCGGGCACTTGGTAAAAAGTGTCCAATCAATTGCAAAAAAGATCGGCCACTTGGAAAAAAAGCTCGATTCGAGCTTTTTTAACAAGTGCCTGAGATTTTTTGAACTTGATTCGAGACTTTTTGCCAAGTTTAAAAAAAAGCTAGGGAATTTGGCAAAAATTATCGAATCAAGTGCAAAAAAGCTCAGGCACTTGGCAAAAAAGCTCGATTCGAGCTTTTTTAACAAGTGCGCGAGCATTTTTACACTTGGTTCGAGACTTTTTGCCAAGTTAAAAAAAGCTCGGGCACTTGGTAAAAAGTCTCGAATCAAGTGCAAAAAAGCTTGGGCACTTGGAAAAAAAGATCGATTCGAGCTTTTTTAACAAGTGCCTGAGCTTTTTTGCGCTTGATTCGAGTTTTTTTGCAAAGTTAAAAAAAAGCTTGGGCACTTAGCAAAAAGTCTCGAATCAAGTGCGAAAAACCTCGGGCACTTGGCAAAAAAGCTCGATTAAAAAAAAGCTCGGGCACTTGGTAAAAAGTCTCGAATCAAGTGTAAAAAAGCTCAGGCACTCAGAAAAAAAGCTAGATTCGAGCTTTTTTAACAAGTGCCTGAGCTTTTTTGCACTTGATTCGAGATTTTTTCCAAAGTTAAAAAAAAGCTCAGGCACTTGGCAAAAAGTCTCGAATCAAGTGCAAAAAAGCTCGGGCACTTGGCAAAAAGCTCGATTCGAGCTTTTTTAACAAGTGCCTGAGCTTTTTTGCACTTGATCCGAGGCTTTTTACCAAGTCAAAAAAAACCTCGGGCACTTTTCAAAAAGTCTCGAATCAAGTTTTTTTACAAATTGCCCGAACTTTTTTGCACTTGATTCGAAACTTTTTGCCAAGTTAAAAAAAAGCTAGAGCACTTGGCAAAAAGTCTCGAATCATGTGAAAAAAAGCTCGGGCACTTGGTAAAAAAGCTCGAATCGAGTGCTAAAAAGTGCGCGAGCTTTTTTGCTCTTGATTCTAGGCTTTTTGCCAATATAAAAAAAAGCTCGGGCACTTTGTAAAAAGTCTCGAATCGAGTGCAAAAAAACTCGGGCACTTGGCAAAAAAGCTCGATTCGAGCTTTTTTAACAAGTGCCCGAGCTTTTTTACACTTGATTCGAAACTTTTTGCAAAGTTAAAAAAAAGCTCTGGCACTTGGCAAAAAGTCTCGAATCAAGTGCAAAAAAGCTCGGGCACTTCGCAAAAAAGCTCGATTCGAGCTTTTTTAACAAGTGCCCGAGCTTTTTTGCACTTGATCCGAGGCTTTTTGCCAAGTCAAAAAAAACCTCGAGCACTTTTCAAAAAGTCTCGAATCAAGTTTTTTTACAAATTGCCAGAGCTTTTTTGCACTTGATTCGAGACTTTTTGCCAAGTTAAAAAAAAGCTAGGGCACTTGGCAAAAAGTCTCGAATCATGTGAAAAAAAGCTCGGGCACTTGGTAAAAAAGCTCGAATCGAGTGCAAAAAAGTGCGCGAGCTTTTTTGCTCTTGATTCTAGACTTTTTGCCAATTTAAAAAAAAACTCTGGCACTTGGTAAAAAGTCTCGAATCGAGTGTAAAAAAACTAGGGCACTTGGCAAAAAAACTCGATTCGAGATTTTTTATTAAGTGCCCGAGCTTTTTTGCACTTGATCCGAGGCTTTTTGCCAAGTCAAAAAAAACCTCGGGTACATTTCAAAAATTCTCGAATCAAGTTTTTTTACAAATTTTCCGAGCTTTTTTACACATGATTCGAGACTTTTTGCTAAGTTAAAAAAAAGCTAGGGCACTTGGCAAAAAGTCTCGAATCATGTGAAAAAAAGCTCGGGCACTTGGTAAAAAAGCTCGAATCGAGTGCAAAAAAGTGCGCAAGCTTTTTTACACTTGATTCTAGACTTTTTGTCAATTTAAAAAAAAGCTCGGGCACTTGGTAAAAAGTCTCGAATCGAGTGCAAAAAAACTCGGGCAGTTGTTAAAAAAGCTCGATTAGAGCTTTTTTAACAAGTGCTCGAACTTTTTTGCACTTGATCCGAGGCTTTTTGCCAAGTCAATAAAAACCTCGGGCACTTTTCAAAAAGTCTCGAATCAAGTTTTTTTACAAATTTCCCGAGCTTTTTTGCACTTGATTCGAGACTTTTTGCCAAGTTAAAAAAAAGCTAGGGCACTTGGCAAAAAGTCTCGAATCATGTGAAAAAAAGCTCGGCCACATGGTAAAAAAGCTCGAATCGAGTGCAAAAAAGTGCGCGAGCTATTTTGCTCTTGATTCTAGACTTTTTGCCAATTTAAAAAAAAAGCTCGGGCACTTGGCAAAAAGTCTCGAATCAAGTGCAAAAAAGCTCGGGAACTTGGCAAAAAAGCTCGATTCGAGCTTTTTTAACAAGTGCCGGAGCTTTTTTGCTATTTATTCTAGATTTTTTGCCATGTTAAAAAATAGCTAGGGCACTTGGCAAAATGTCTCGAACCTAGTGCAATAAAGCTTGGGCACTTGGAAAAAAACTCGATTCGAGCCTTTTTAACAAGTGCCCGAGCTTTTTTGCACTTGATTCGAGACTTTTTGCCAAGTTGAAAAAAAGCCCGGGCACTTTGCAAAAAGTTTCGAATCGAGATTTTTTGCAAAGTGCTCGAGCTTTTTGGCTCTTGATTCGTGACTTTTTGCCAATTTAAAAAAACCTTAGGCACTTGGCAAAAAGTCTCGAATCAAGTTTTTTTGCCAATTGCCCTACTTTTTTTGCACTTGATTCGAGACTTTTTACCAAGTTAAAAAAAAGCTAGGGCACTTATTAAAAAGTCTCGACTAATGTGCAAAAAAGCTCGGGCACTTAACAAAATAGCTCGAATTGAGTGCAAAAAAGTGCGCGAGCTTTTTTGCACTTGATTCGAGACTTTTTACCAAGTTAAAAAAAAGCTCGGGCCTTTGGTAAAAAGTCTCGAATCAAGTGCAAAAAAGCTCAGGCACTTGGCAAAAAACCTCGATTCGAGCTTTTTTAACAAGTGCCCGAGTTTTTTTTTCACTTGATTCGAAACTTTTTGCAAAGTTAAAAAAAAACTCAGGCACTTGGCAAAAAGTCTCGAATCAAGTAAAAAAAAGATCGGGTACTTGGCAAAAAAGCTCGATTCGAGCTTTTTTAACAAGTGGCCGAGCTTTTATGCTCTTGATTCGAGACTTTTTGCCAAGTTTATAAAAACTAGGGCATTTGGCAAAAAGTATCGAATCAAGTGCAAAAAAGCTCGGGCACTTGGCAAAAAAGCTCGATTCGAGCTTTTTTAACAAGTGTGCGAGCTTTTTTACACTTGGTTCGAGACTTTTTGCCAAGTTTAAAAAAGCTCGGGCACTTGGTAAAAAGTCTCGAATCAAGTGCAAAAAAGATCGGGCACTTGGAAAAAACGCTCGATTCGAGCTTTTTTAACAAGTGCCTGAGATTTTTTGAACTTGATTCGAGACTTTTTTCCAAGTTTAAAAAAAGCTAGGGAATTTGGCAAAAAGTATCGAATCAAGTGCAAAAAAGCTCAGGCACTTGGAAAAAAAGCTCGGTTCGAGCTTTTTTAACAAGTGCGCGAGCTTTTTTACACTTTGTTCGAGACTTTTTGCCAAATTCCCTAGCTTTTTTAACAAGTGCCCGAGCTTTTATGCACGTGATTCGAGACTTTTTGCCAAGTTTTAAAAAATCTAGGGTATTTGGTAAAAAGTATAGAATCAAGTGCAAAAAAGCTCGGGCACTTGGCAAAAAAGCTCGATTCAAGCTTTTTTAACAAGTGCACGAGCTTTTTTACACTTGATTCGAGACGTTTTGCCATGTTTAAAAAAGCTCGGGCACTTGGTAAAAAGTCTCAAATCAAGTGCAAAAAAGCTCGGGCATTTGGAAAAAAAGCTCGATTCGAGTTTTTTTAACAAGAGCCTGAGCTTTTTTGCACTTGATTCGAGTTTTTTTGCAAAGTTAAAAAAAAGCTCGGGCACTTAGCAAAAAGTCTCGAATCAAGTGCGAAAAACCTCGGGCACTTGGCAAAAAAGCTCGATTAAAAAAAAGCTCAGGCACTTGGTAAAAAGTCTAGAATCAAGTGCAAAAAAGCTCGAGCACTCGGAAAAAAAGCTCGATTCGAGCTTTTTTAACAAGTGCCTAAGCTTTTTTGCACTTAATTCGAGACTTTTTGCAAAGTTAAAAAAAAGCTCGGGCACTTGGCAAAAAGTCTCAAATCAAGTGCAAAAAAGCTCGGGCACTTGGGAAAAAAGCTCGATTCGAGCTTTTTTAACAAGTGCCCGAGCTTTTTTGCACTTGATCCGAGGCTTTTTGCCAAGTCAAAAAAAACCTCGGGCACTTTTCAAAAAGTCTCGAATCAAGTTTTTTTACAAATTGCCCGAGCTTTTTTGCACTTAATTTCAGACTTTTTGCCAAGTTAAAAAAAAGCTGGGGCACTTAGCAAAAAGTCTCGAATCATGTGAAAAAAAGCTCGGGTACTTGGTAAAAAAGTTCGAATCGAGTGCAAAAAAGTGCGCGAGCTTTTTTGCTCTTGATTCTAGACTTTTTGCCAATTTAAAAAAAAGCTCGGGCACTTTTTAAAAAGTCTCGAATCGAGTGCAAAAAAACTCGGGCACTTGGTAAAAAAGCTCGATTCGAGCTTTTGTAACAAGTGCCCGAGCTTTTTTGCTTTTGATCCGAGGCTTTTTGCCAAGTCAAAAAAAACCTCGGACACTTTTCAAAAAGTCTCGAATCAAGTTTTTTTAGAAAATTGCCCGAGCTTTTTTGCACTTGATTCGAGACTTTTTGCCAAGTTAAAAAAAAGCTAGGGCACTTGGTAAAAGGTCTCGAATCGAGTGCAAAAAAACACGGGCACTTGGCAAAAAAGCTCGATTCGAGCTTTTTTAACAAGTGCCCGAGCTTTTTTCACTTGATTCGAAACTTTTTGCAAAGTTAAAAAAAAGCTCGGGCACTTGGGAAAAAGTCTCGAATCAAGTGCAAAAAACCTCAGGCACTTGGCAAAAAAGCTCGATTCGAGCTTTTTTAAAAAGTTTGCGAGCTTTTTTACACTTGTATCGAGACTTTTTGCCAAGTTTAAAAAACTCGGGCACTTGGTAAAAAGTCTCGAATCAAGTGCAAAAAAGATCGGGCACTTGTTAAAAAAGCTCGATTCAAGCTTTTTTAACAAGTGCCTGACCTTTTTTGAACTTGATTCGAGACTTTTTGCCAGGTCTAAAAAAAGCTAGGGAATTTGGCAAAAAGTATCGATTCAAGTGCAAAAAAGCTCAGGCACTTGGCAAAAAAGCACGATTCGAGCTTTTTTAACAAGTGCGCGAGCTTTTTTACACTTGGTTCGAGACTTTTTTCCAAGTTTAAAAAAGCTCGGGCACTTGGTAAAAAGTCTCGAATCAAGTGTAAAAAAGCTCGGGCATTTGGAAAAAAAGCTCGATTCGAGTTTTTTTAACAAGAGCCTGAGCTTTTTTGCACTTGATTCGAGTTTTTTTGCAAAGTTAAAAAAAAGCTCGGGCACTTAGCAAAAAGTCTCGAATCAAGTGCGAAAAACCTCGGGCACTTGGCAAAAAAGCTCGATTAAAAAAAAGCTCAGGCACTTGGTAAAAAGTCTAGAATCAAGTGGAAAAAAGCTCGAGCACTCGGAAAAAAAGCTCGATTCGAGCTTTTTTAACAAGTGCCTAAGCTTTTTTGCACTTAATTCGAGACTTTTTGCAAAGTTAAAAAAAAGCTCGGGCACTTGGCAAAAAGTCTCGAATCAAGTGCAAAAAAGCTCGGGCACTTGGCAAAAAGCTCGATTCGAGCTTTTTTAACAAGTGCCCGAGCTTTTTTGCACTTGATCCGAGGCTTTTTGCCAAGTCAAAAAAAACCTCGGGCACTTTTCAAAAAGTCTCGAATCAAGTTTTTTTACAAATTGCCCGAGCTTTTTTGCACTTAATTTGAGACTTTTTGCCAAGTTAAAAAAAAGCTGGGGCACTTAGCAAAAAGTCTCGAATCATGTGAAAAAAAGCTCGGGTACTTGGTAAAAAAGCTCGAATCGAGTGCAAAAAAGTGCGCGAGCTTTTTTGCTCTTGATTCTAGACTTTTTGCCAATTTAAAAAAAAGCTCGGGCACTTTTTAAAAAGTCTCGAATCGAGTGCAAAAAAACTCGGGCACTTGGCAAAAAAGCTCGATTCGAGCTTTTGTAACAAGTGCCCGAGCTTTTTTGCTTTTGATCCGAGGCTTTTTGCCAAGTCAAAAAAAACCTCGGACACTTTTCAAAAAGTCTCGAATCAAGTTTTTTTAGAAAATTGCCCGAGCTTTTTTCCACTTGATTCGAGACTTTTTGCCAAGTTAAAAAAAAGCTAGGGCACTTGGTAAAAAGTCTCGAATCGAGTGCAAAAAAACACGGGCACTTGGCAAAAAAGCTCGATTCGAGCTTTTTTAACAAGTGCCCGAGCTTTTTTCAATTGATTCGAAACTTTTTGCAAAGTTAAAAAAAAGCTCGGGCACTTGGCAAAAAGTCTCGAATCAAGTGCAAAAAACCTCAGGCACTTGGCAAAAAAGCTCGATTCGAGCTTTTTTAAAAAGTTTGCGAGCTTTTTTACACTTGTATCGAGACTTTTTGCCAAGTTTAAAAAACTCGGGCACTTGGTAAAAAGTCTCGAATCAAGTGCAAAAAAGATCGGGCACTTGTTAAAAAAGCTCGATTCAAGCTTTTTTAACAAGTGCCTGAGCTTTTTTGAACTTGATTCGAGACTTTTTGCCAGGTCTAAAAAAAGCTAGGGAATTTGGCAAAAAGTATCGATTCAAGTGCAAAAAAGCTCAGGCACTTGGCAAAAAAGCTCGATTCGAGCTTTTTTAACAAGTGCTCGAGCTTTTTTACACTTGGTTCGAGACTTTTTTCCAAGTTTAAAAAAGCTCGGGCACTTGGTAAAAAGTCTCGAATCAAGTGTAAAAAAGCTCGGGCATTTGGAAAAAAAGCTCGATTCGAGTTTTTTTAACAAGAGCCTGAGCTTTTTTGCACTTGATTCGAGTTTTTTTTGCAAAGTTAAAAAAAAGCTCGGGCACTTAGCAAAAAGTCTCGAATCAAGTGCGAAAAACCTCGAGCACTTGGCAAAAAAGCTCGATTAAAAAAAAGCTCAGGCACTTGGTAAAAAGTCTAGAATCAATTGCAAAAAAGCTCGAGCACTCGGAAAAAAAGCTCGATTCGAGCTTTTTTAACAAGTGCCTAAGCTTTTTTGCACTTAATTCGAGACTTTTTGCAAAGTTAAAAAAAAGCTCGGGCACTTGGCAAAAAGTCTCGGATCAAGTGCAAAAAAGCTCGGGCACTTGTTAAAAAAGCTCGATTGGCTTTTTGCCAAGTCAAAAAAAACCTCGGGCACTTTTCAAAAAGTCTCGAATCAAGTTTTTTTACAAATTGCCCGAGCTTTTTTGCACTTAATTTGAGACTTTTTGCCAAGTTAAAAAAAAACTGGGGCACTTAGCAAAAAGTCTCGAATCATGTGAAAAAAAGCTCGGGTACTTGGTAAAAAAGCTCGAATCGAGTGCAAAAAAGTGCGCGAGCTTTTTTGCTCTTGATTCTAGACTTTTTGCCAATTTAAAAAAAAGCTCGGGCACTTTTTAAAAAGTCTCGAATCGAGTGCAAAAAAACTCGGGCACTTGGCAAAAAAGCTCGATTCGAGCTTTTGTAACAAGTGCCCGAGCTTTTTTGCTTTTGATCCGAGGCTTTTTGCCAAGTCAA
The DNA here is from genome assembly GCA_032871835.1 of Dipteronia dyeriana. NCBI lineage: Eukaryota > Viridiplantae > Streptophyta > Magnoliopsida > Sapindales > Sapindaceae > Dipteronia > Dipteronia dyeriana. The sequence goes on from CM065298.1 coordinate 43,701,266, forward strand.
AAAAAACCTCGGACACTTTTCAAAAAGTCTCGAATCAAGTTTTTTTAGAAAATTGCCCGAGCTTTTTTGCACTTGATTCGAGACTTTTTGCCAAGTTAAAAAAAAGCTAGGGCACTTGGTAAAAAGTCTCGAATCGAGTGCAAAAAAACACGGGCACTTGGCAAAAAAGCTCGATTCGAGCTTTTTTAACAAGTGCCCGAGCTTTTTTCACTTGATTCGAAACTTTTTGCATAGTTAAAAAAAAGCTCGGGCACTTGGCAAAAAGTCTCGAATCAAGTGCAAAAAACCTCAGGCACTTGGCAAAAAAGCTCGATTCGAGCTTTTTTAAAAAGTTTGCGAGCTTTTTTACACTTGTATCGAGACTTTTTGACAAGTTTAAAAAACTCGGGCACTTGGTAAAAAGTCTCGAATCAAGTGCAAAAAAGATCGGGCACTTGTTAAAAAAGCTCGATTCAAGCTTTTTTAACAAGTGGCTGAGCTTTTTTGAACTTGATTCGAGACTTTTTGCCAGGTCTAAAAAAAGCTAGGGAATTTGGCAAAAAGTATCGATTCAAGTGCAAAAAAGCTCAGGCACTTGGCAAAAAAGCTCGATTCGAGCTTTTTTAACAAGTGCGCGAGCTTTTTTACACTTGGTTCGAGACTTTTTTCCAAGTTTAAAAAAGCTCGGGCACTTGGTAAAAAGTCTCGAATCAAGTGTAAAAAAGATCGAGCACTTGGAAAAAAAGCTCGATTGGAGCTTTTTTAACAAGTGCCCGAGCATTTATGCACGTGATTCGAGACTTTTTGCCAAGTTTTAAAAAATCTAGGGCATTTGGTAAAAAGTATAGAATCAAGTGCAAAAAAGCTCGGGCACTTGGCAAAAAAGCTCGATTCGAGCTTTTTTAACAAGTGCACGAGCTTTTTTACACTTGATTCGAGACTTTTTGCCAAGTTTAAAAAACTCGGGCACTTGGTAAAAAGTCTTGAATCAAGTGCAAAAAAGCTCGGGCACTTGGAAAAAAAGCTAGATTCGAGCTTTTTTAACAAGTGCCTAAGCTTTTTTGCACTTGATTCGAGTTTTTTTGCAAAGTTAAAAAAAAGCTCGGGCACTTAGCAAAAAGTCTCGAATCAAGTGCGAAAAACCTCAGGCACTTGGCAAAAAAGCTCGATTAAAAAAAAGCTTGGGCACTTGGTAAAAAGTCTCGAATCAAGTGCAAAAAAGCTCGGGCACTCAGAAAAAAAGCTCGATTCGAGCTTTTTTAACAAGTGCCTGAGCTTTTTTGCACTTGATTCGAGACTTTTTGTAAAGTTAAAAAAAAGCTCGGGCACTTGGCAAAAAGTCTCGAATCAAGTGCAAAAAAGCTCGGGCACTTGGCAAAAAAGCTCGATTCGAGCTTTTTTAACAAGTGCCCGAGCTTTTTTACTTTAGATCCGAGGCTTTTTGCCAATTCAAAAAAAAACCTCGGACACTTTTCAAAAAGTCTCGAATCAAGTTTTTTTACAAATTGCCCGAGCTTTTTTGCACTTGATTCGAGACTTTTTGCCAAGTTAAAAAAAAGCTAGGACACTTGGCAAAAAGTCTCGAATCATGTGAAAAAAAGCTCAGGCACTTGGTAAAAAAGATCGAATCGAGTGCAAAAAAGTGCGCGAGCTTTTTTGCTCTTGATTCTAGACTTTTTGCCAATTTTAAAAAAAAGCTCCGGCACTTGGTAAAAAGTCTCGAATCGAGTGCAAAAAAAACTCGGGCATTTGGCCAAAAAGCTCGATTCGAGCTTTTTTATTAAGTGCCCGAGCTTTTTTGCACTAGATTCGAGACTTTTTGCCAAGTTAAAAAAAAGCTCGGGCACTTGGTAATAAGTCTCGAATCAAGTGCAAAAAAGCTCGATTCGAGCTTTTTTAACAAGGAGCTTTTTTGCTATTCATTCGAGACTTTTTGCCAAGCTAAAAAAAAGCTAGTGCACATGGCAAAATGTCTCGAACCTAGTGCAAAAAAGCTTGGGCACTTGGCAAAAAAGCTCGATTCGAGATTTTTTGCAAAGTGCTCGAGCTTTTTGGGACTTGATTCGTGACTTTTTGCCAATTTAAAAAAAACCTTAGGCACTTGGCAAAAAGTCTCGAATCATGTTTTTTTGCCAATTGCCCTACTTTTTTTGCACTTCATTCGAGACTTTTTACCAAGTTAAAAAAAAGCTAGGGCACTTAGCAAAAAGTCTCGAATCATGTGCAAAAAAGCTCGGGCATTTAACAAAAAAGCTCGAATTGAGTGCAAAAAAGTGCGCGAGCTTTTTTGCACTTGATTCGAGACCTTTTGCCAAGTTAAAAAAAAGCTCGGGCACTTGGTAAAAAGTCTCGAATCAAGTGCAAAAAAGCTCAGGCACTTGGCAAAAAAGCTCTATTCGAAACTTTTTGCAAAGTTAAAAAAAAGCTCGGGCACTTGGCAAAAAGTCTCGAATCAAGTAAAAAAAAGCTTAGGTACTTGTTAAAAAAGCTCGATTCGAGCTTTTTTTAACAAGGGGCCGATCTTTTATGCACTTGATTCTAGACTTTTTGCCAAATTTTAAAAAACTAGGGCTTTTGGCAAAAAGTATCGAATCAAGTGCAAAAAAGCTCGGGTAATTGGCAAAAAAGCTTGATTCGAGCTTTTTTAACAAGTGCGCGAGCTTTTTTACACTTGGTTCGAGACTTTTTGCCAAGTTTAAAAAATCTCGGGCACTTGGTAAAAAGTCTCGAATCAAGTGCAAAAAAGATCGGGCACTTGGAAAAAAGCTCGATTCGAGCTTTTTTAACAAGTGCCAGAGCTTTTATGCACGTGATTCGAGACATTTTGCCAAGTTTTAAAAAATCTAGGGCAGTTGGTAAAAAGTATTTAATCATGTGCAAAAAAGCTCGGGCACTTGGCAAAAAACCTCGATTCGAGCTTTTTTAACAAGTGCACGAGCTTTTTTACACTTGATTCGAGACTTTTTGCCAAGTTTAAAAAAGCTCGGGCACTTGGTAATAAGTCTCGAATCAAGTGCAAAAAAGCTCAGGCACTTGGCAAAAAAGCTCGATTCGAGCTTTTTTAACAAGTGCCCGAGTTTTTTTGCACTAGATTCGAGACTTTTTGCCAAGTCAAAAAAAAGCTCGGGCACTTGGTAATAAGTCTCGAATCAAGTGCAAAAAAGCTCAGGCACTTGGCAAAAAAGCTCGATTCGAGCTTTTTTAACAAGTGCCCGAGTTTTTTTGCAGTTGATTCGAAACTTTTTGCAAAGTTAAAAAAAAGCTCGGGCACTTGGCAAAAAGTCTCGAATCAAGTAAAAAAAAGCTCCGGTACTTGGCAAAAAAGCTCGATTCGAGCTTTTTTAACAAGTGGCCGAGCTTTTATGCACTTGATTCTAGACTTTTTGCCAAGTTTTAAAAAACTAGGGCTTTTGGGAAAAAGTATCGAATCAAGTTTAAATCGAGCTTTTTTAACAAGTGCGCGAGCATTTTTACACTTGGTTCGAGACTTTTTGCCAAGTTTAAAAAATCTCGGGCACTTGGTAAAAAGTCTCGAATCAAGTGCAAAAAAGATCGGGCACTTGGAAAAAAGCTCGATTCGAGCTTTTTTATCAAGTGCCAGAGCTTTTATGCACGTGATTCGAGACTTTTTGCCAAGTTTTAAAAAATCTAGGGCATTTGGTAAAAAGTATTTCATCAAGTGTAAAAAAGCTCGGGCACTTGGCAAAAAACCTCGATTCGACCTTTTTTAACAAGTGCACGAGCTTTTTTACACTTGATTCGAGACTTTTTGCCAAGTTTAAAAAAGCTCGGGCACTTGGTAAAAAGTCTCGAATCAAGTGCAAAAAAGCTCGGGCACTTGGAAAAAAAGCTCTATTCAAGTTTTTTTAACAAGAGCCTGAGCTTTTTTGCACTTGATTCGAGTTTTTTTGCAAAGTTAAAAAAAAGCTCGGGCACTTGGCAAAAAAGCTCTATTCGAGTTTTTTTACCAAGTGCCCGAGCTTTTTTGCACTAGATTCGAGACTTTTTGCCAAGTTAAAAAAAAGCTCGGGCACTTGGTAAAAAGTCTCGAATCAAGTGCAAAAAAGCTCGGGCACTTGGAAAAAAAGCTCGATTCAAGGTTTTTTTAACAAGAGCCTGAGCTTTTTTGCACTTGATTCGAGTTTTTTTACAAAGTTAAAAAAAGCTCGGGCACTTGGCAAAAAAGCTCTATTCGAGCTTTTTTACCAAGTGCCCGAGCTTTTTTGCACTAGATTCGAGACTTTTTGCCAAGTTAAAAAAAAGCTCGGGCACTTGGTAATAAGTCTCGAATCAAGTGCAAAAAAGCTTGGGCACTTGGCAAAAAAGCTCGATTCGAGCTTTTTTAACAAGGAGCTTTTTTGCTATTTATTCGAGACTTTTTGCCAAGTTAAAAAAAAGCTAGTGCACTTGGCAAAATGTCTCGAATCATGTCTTTTTAACAAGTGCCCGAGCTTTTTGGCACTTGATTCGTGACTTTTTGCCAATTTAAAAAAAACCTCAGGCACTTGGTAAAAAGTTTCAAATCAAGTTTTTTTGCCAATTGCCCTACTTTTTTTGCACTTGATTCGAGACTTTTTACCAAGTTAAAAAAAAGCTAGGTCACTTAGCAAAAAGTCTCGAATCATGTGCAAAAAAGCTCGGGCATTTAACAAAAAAGGTCGATTTGAGTGCAAAAAAGTGCGCGAGCTTTTTTGCATTTCATTCGAGACTTTTTGCTAAGTGACCTAGCTTTTTTAACAAGTGTCCAAGCTTTTATGCACTTGATTCGAGACTTTTTGCCAAGTTTAAAAAAAGCTAGGGCATTTGGCAAAAGTATAGAATCAAGTGTAAAAAAGCTCGATTCGAACTTTTTTAACAAGTGCGCGAGCTTTTTTACACTTGGTTCGAGACTTTTTGTCAAGTTTAAAAAAGCTCGGGTACTTGGTAAAAAGTCTCGAATCAAGTGCAAAAAAGATCGGGCACTTGGAAAAAAAGCTCGATTCGAGCTTCATTAACAAGTGCCCGAGCTTTTATGCACGTGATTCGAGACTTTTACCAAGTTTAAAAAAATCTAGGGAATTTGGTAAAAAGTATCGAATCAAGTGCAAAAAAGCTTGGGCACTTGGCAAAAAAGCTCGATTCGAGCTTTTTTAACAAGTGCACGAGCTTTTTTACACTTGATTCAAGACTTTTTACCAAATTTAAAATAGCTCGGGCACTTGGTAAAAAGTCTCGAATCAAGTGCAAAAAAGCTCGGGCACTTGGAAAAAAAGCTCGATTCGAGCTTTTTTAACAAGTACCCGAGCTTTTTTGCTATTTATTCGAGACTTTTTGCCAAGTTAAAAAAAAGCTAGGGCACTTGGCAAAATGTCTCGAACCTAGTGCAAAAAAGCTTGGGCACTTGGCAAAAATGCTTGATTCGAGTTTTTTTAACAAGTGCCCGAGCTTTTTTACACTTGATTCGAGACTTTTTGCCAAGTTGAAAAAAAGCTCGGGCACTTTGCAAAAAGTCTCGAATCGAGATTTTTTGCAAAGTGCTCGAGCGTTTTGGCACTTGATTCGTCACTTTTTGCCAATTTAAAAAAAACCTCAGGCACTTGTCAAAAAGTCTCGAATCAAGTTTTTTTGCCAATTGCCCTACTTTTTTTGCACTTGATTCGAGACTTTTTGCCAAGTTAAAAAAAAGCTAGGGCACTTAGCAAAAAGTCTCGAATCATGTGTAAAAAAGCTCGGGCATTTAACAAAAAAGGTCGAATTGAGTGCAAAAAAGTGCGCGAGCTTTTTTGCACTTGATTCGAGACTTTTTGCCAAGTTAAAAAAAAGCTCGGGCACTTGGTAATAAGTCTCGAATCAAGTGCAAAAAAGATCAGGCACTTGGCAAAAAAGCTCGATTCGAGCTTTTTTAACAAGTGCCCGAGTTTTTTTGCACTTGATTCGAAACTTTTTGCAAAGTTAAAAAAAAGCTCGGGCACTTGGCAAAAAGTCTCGAATCAAGTAAAAAAAAGCTCGGGTACTTGGCAAAAAAGCTCGATTCGAGCTTTTTACACAAGTGCCTGAGCTTTTTTGCACTTGATTCGAGACTTTTTGCAAAGTTTAAAAAAAGCTCGAGCACTTGGTAAAAAGTCTCGAATCGACTGAAAAATAGCTCGGGTACTTGGCAAAAAAGCTCGATTCGAGCTTTTTTAACAAGTGCCCGAGCTTTTTTGAACTAGATTCGAGACTTCTTGCCAAGTTAAAAAAAACTCGGGCACTTGGTAATAAGTCTCGAATCTAGTGCAAAAAAGCTTGGGCACTTGGCAAAAAAACTCGGTTCGAGCTTTTTTAACAAGGAGTTTTTTTGCTATTTATTCGAGACTTTTTGCCAATTTAAAAAAATGCTAGGGCACTTGGCAAAATGTCTCGAACCTAGTGCAAAAAATCTTGGGCACTTGGTAAAAAAGCTCGATTCGAGCCTTTTTAACAAGTGCCCGAGCTTTTTTGCACTTGATTCGAGACTTTTTGCCAAGTTGAAAAAAAGCTCGGGCACTTTGCGAAAAATCTCAAATCGAGATTTTTTGCAAAGTGCTCGAGCTTTTTGGCACTTGATTCGTGACTTTTTGCCAATTTAAAAAAAACCTCAGGCAGTTGGCAAAAAGTCTCGAATCAAGTAAAAAAAAGCTCGGGTACTTGGCAAAAAAGCTCGATTCGAGCTTTTTTAACAAGTGGCCGAGCTTTTATGCACTTGATTCTAGACTTTTTGCCAAGTTTTAAAAAACTAGGGCTTTTGGCAAAAAGTATCGAATCAAGTGCAAAAAAGCTCGGGTACTTGGCAAAAAAGCTTGATTCGAGCTTTTTTAACAAGTGCGCGAGCTTTTTTACACTTGGTTCTAGACTTTTTGCCAAGTTAAAAAAATCTCGGGTACTTGGTAAAAAGTCTCGAATCAAGTGCAAAAAAGATCGGGCACTTGGAAAAAAGCTCGATTCGAGCTTTTTTAACAAGTGCCAGAGCTTTTATGCACGTGATTCGAGACTTTTTGCCAAGTTTTAAAAAATCTAGGGCATTTGGTAAAAAGTATTTAATCATGTGCAAAAAAGCTCGGGCACTTGGCAAAAAACCTAGATTCGAGCTTTTTTAACAAGTGCACGAGCTTTTTTACACTTGATTCGAGACTTTTTGCCAAGTTTAAAAAAGCTCGGGCACTTGGTAAAAAGTCTCGAATCAAGTGCAAAAAAGCTCGGTCACTTGGAAAAAAAAGCTCGATTCGAGTTTTTTTAACAAGAGCCTGAGCTTTTTTGCACTTGATTCGAGTTTTTTTGCAAAGTTAAAAAAAAGCTCGGGCACTTGGCAAAAAAGCTCTATTCGAGTTTTTTTACCAAGTGCGCGAGCTTTTTTGCACTAGATTCGAGACTTTTTGCCAAGTTAAAAAAAAGCTCGGGCACTTGGTAATAAGTCTCGAATCAAGTGCAAAAAAGCTCAGGCACTTGGCAAAAAAGCTCGATTTGAGCTTTTTTAACAAGTGCCCGAGTTTTTTTGCACTAGATTCGAGACTTTTTGCCAAGTTAAAAAAAAGCTCGGGCACTTGGTAATAAGTCTCGAATCAAGTGCAAAAAAGCTCAGGCGCTTGTTAAAAAAGCTCGATTCGAGCTTTTTTAACAAGTGCCCGAGTTTTTTTGCACTTGATTCGAAACTTTTTGCAATGTTAAAAAAAAGCTCGGGCACTTGGCAAAAAGTCTCGAATCAAGTAAAAAAAAGCTCGGGTACTTGGCAGAAAAGCTCGATTCGAGCTTTTTTAACAAGTGGCCGAGCTTTTATGCACTTGATTCTAGACTTTTTGCCATGTTTTAAAAAACTAGGGCTTTTGGGAAAAAGTATCGAATCAAGTTTAAATCGAGCTTTTTTAACAAGTGCGCGAGCATTTTTACACTTGGTTCGAGACTTTTTGCCAAGTTTAAAAAATCTCGGGCACTTGGTAAAAAGTCTCGAATCAAGTGCAAAAATGATCGGGCACTTGGAAAAAAGCTCGATTCGAGCTTTTTTAACAAGTGCCAGAGCTTTTATGCACGTGATTCGAGACTTTTTGCCAAGTTTTAAAAAATCTAGGGCATTTGGTAAAAAGTATTTCATCAAGTGGAAAAAAGCTCGGGCACTTGGCAAAAAACCTCGATTCGAGCTTTTTTAACTAGTGCACGAGCTTTTTTACACTTGATTCAAGACTTTTTGCCAAGTTTAAAAAAGCTCGGGCACTTGGTAAAAAGTCTCGAATCAAGTGCAAAAAAGCTCGGGCACTTGGAAAAAAAGCTCGATTCGAGCTTTTTTAACAAGTGCCCGAGCTTTTTTGCTATTTATTCGAGACTTTTTGCCAAGTTAAAAAAAAGCTAGGGCACTTGGCAAAAAAGCTCGATTCGAGCCTTTTTAACAAGTGCCCGAGCTTTTTTGCACTTGATTCGAGACTTTTTGCCAAGTTGAAAAAAAGCTCGGGCACTTTGCAAAAAGTCTCGTATCGAGATTTTTTGCAAAGTGCTCGAGCTTTTTGGCACTTGATTCGTGACTTTTTGCTAATTTAAAAAAAACCTCAGGCACTTGGCAAAAAGTCTCGAATCAAGTTTTTTTGCCAATTGTCCTACTTTTTTTGCACTTGATTCGAGACTTTTTACCAAGTAAAAAAAAAGCTAAGGCACTTAGCAAAAAGTCTCGAATCATGTGCAAAAAAGCTCGGGCACTTAACAAAAAAGCTCGAATTGAGTGCAAAAAAGTGCGCGAGCTTTTTTGCACTTGATTCGAGACTTTTTGGCAAGTTAAAAAAAAGCTCGGGCAATTGGTAAAAAGTTTCGAATCAAGTGCAAAAAAGCTCAGGCACTTGGCAAAAAAGCTCGATTCGAGCTTTTTTAACATGTGCTCGAGTTTTTTTGCACTTGATTCGAAACTTTTTGCAAAGTTAAAAAAAAGCTCGGGCACTTGGCAAAAAGTCTCGAATCAAGTAAAAAAAAGCTCGGGTACTTGGCAAAAAAGTGCGATTCGAGCTTTTTTTAACAAGTGCCCGAGCTTTTATGCACTTGATTCGAGACTTTTTGCCAAGTTTAAAAAAAGCTAGGGCATTTGGCAAAAAGTATCGAATCAAGTGCAAAAAAACTCGGGCACTTGGCAAAAAAGCTCGATTCAAGCTTTTTTAACAAGTGCGCGAGCTTTTTTACACTTGATTCGAAACTTATTCAAGCTTTTTTAACAAGTGCCTGAGCTTTTTTGCACTTGATTCGAGACTTTTTGCAAAGTTAAAAAAAAGCTCGGACACTTGGCAAAAAGTCTCGAATCAAGTGCAAAAAACCTTTGGCACTTGCTAAAAAAGCCAGATTAATAAAAAGCTTGGGCACTTGACAAAAAGTCTCGAAACAAGTGCAAAAAAGCTCGGGCACTCGGAAAAAAAGCTCGATTCGAGCTTTTTTAACAAGTGGCCGAGCTTTTATGCACTTGATTCGATACTTTTTGCCAAGTTTAAAAAAAGCTAGGGCATTTGGCAAAAAGTATCGAATCAAGTGCAAAAAAGCTCGATTCGAGCTTTTTTAACAAGTGCGCGAGCTTTTTTACACTTGTTTCGAGACTTTTTGTCAAGTTTAAAAAAGATCGGGCACTTGGAAAAAAAGCTCGATTCGAGCTTTTTTAACAAGTGCCCGAGCTTTTATGCACGTGATTCGAGACTTTTACCAAGTTTAAAAAAATCTAGGGCATTTGGTAAAAAGTATCGAATCAAGTGCAAAAAAGCTCGGGCACTTGGCAAAAAAGCTCGATTTGAGCTTTTTTAACAAGTGCACGAGCTTTTTTACACTTGATTCGAGACTTTTTACCAAATTTTAAAAAGCTCGGGCACTTGGTAAAAAGTCTCGAATCAAGTGCAAAAAAGCTCGGGCACTTGGAAAAAAAGCTCGATTCGAGCTTTTTTAACAACTGCCCGAGCTTTTTTGCTATTTATTCGAGACTTTTTGCCAAGTTAAAAAAAAGCTATGGCACTTGGCAAAATGTCTCGAACCTAGTGCAAAAAAGCTTGGGCACTTGGCAAAAAAGCTCGATTCGAGCCTTTTTAACAAGTGCCCGAGCTTTTTTGCACTTGATTCGAGACTTTTTGCCAAGTTGAAAAAAAGGTCGGGCACTTTGTAAAAAGTCTCGAATCGAGATTTTTTGCAAAGTGCTCGAGCTTTTTGGCACTTGATTCGTGACTTTTTGGCAATTTTAAAAAAACCTCAGGCACTTGGCAAAAAGTCTCGAATCAAGTTTTTTTTGCCAATTGTCCTACTTTTTTTGCACTTGATTCGAGACTTTTTACCAAGTAAAAAAAAAGCCAAGGCACTTAGAAAAAAGTCTCTAATCATGTGCAAAAAAGCTCGGGCACTTAACAAAAAAGCTCGAATTGAGTGCAAAAAAGTGCGCGAGCTTTTTTGCACTTGATTCGAGACTTTTTGGCAAGTTAAAAAAAAGCTCGGGCACTTGGTAAAAAGTGTCGAATCAAGTGCAAAAAAGCTCAGGCACTTGGCAAAAAAGCTCGATTCGAGCTTTTTTAACATGTGCTCGAGTTTTTTTGCACTTGATTCGAAACTTTTTGCAAAGTAAAAAAAAAGCTCGGGCACTTGGCAAAAAGTCTCGAATCAAGTAAAAAAAAGCTCGGGTACTTGGCAAAAAAGCGCGATTCGAGCTTTTTTAACAAGTGGCCGAGCTTTTATGCACTTGATTCGAGACTTTTTGCCAAGTTTAAAAAAAGCTAGGGCATTTGGGAAAAAGTATCGAATCAAGTGCAAAAAAGCTCGATTCGAGCTTTTTTAACAAGTGCACGAGCTTTTTTACACTTGGTTCGAGACTTTTTGTCAAGTTTAAAAAAGCTCGCGCACTTGGTAAAAAGTCTCGAATCAAGTGCAAAAAAGATCGGGCACTTGGAAAAAAAGCTCGATTCGAGCTTTATTAACAAGTGCCGGAGCTTTTATGCACGTGCTTCGAGACTTTTACCAAGTTTAAAAAAATCTAAGGCATTTGGTAAAAAGTATCGAATCAAGTGCAAAAAAGCTCGGGCACTTGGGAAAAAAGCTCGAATCGAGCTTTTTTAACAAGTGCACGAGCTTTTTTACACTTGATTCAAGACTTTTTACCAAATTAAAAAAAGCTTGGGCACTTGGTAAAAAGTCTCGAATCAAGTGCAAAAAAGCTCGGGCACTTGGAAAAAAAGCTCGATTCGAGCTTTTTTAACAAGTGCCCGAGCTTTTTTGCTATTTATTCGAGACTTTTTGCCAAGTTAAAAAAAAGCTAGGGCACTTGGCAAAATGTCTCGAACCTAGTGCAAAAAAGCTTGGGCACTTGGCAAAAAAGCTCGATTCGAGTTTTTTTAACAAGTGCCCGAGCTTTTTTACACTTGATTCGAGACTTTTTGCCAAGTTGAAAAAAAGCTCGGCACTTTGCAAAAAGTCTCGAATCGAGATTTTTTGCAAAGTGCTCGAGCGTTTGGCACTTGATTCGTCACTTTTTGCCAATTAAAAAAAAACCTCAGGCACTTGTCAAAAAGTCTCGAATCAAGTTTTTTTGCCAATTGCCCTACTTTTTTTGCACTTGATTCGAGACTTTTTACCAAGTTAAAAAAAAGCTAGGTCACATAGCAAAAAGCCTCGAATCATGTGCAAAAAGCTCGGGCATTTAACAAAAAAGGTCGAATTGAGTGCAAAAAAGTGCGCGAGATTTTTTGCACTTGATTCGAGACTTTTTGCCAAGTTAAAAAAAAGCTCGGGCACTTGGTAAAAAGTCTCGAATCAAGTGCAAAAAAGCTTAGGCACTTGGCAAAAAAGCTCGATTCGAGCTTTTTTAACAAGTGGCCGAGCTTTTATGCACTTGGTTCGAGACTTTTTGCCAAGTTTAAAAAAAGCTAGGGCATTTGGCAAAAAGTATCGAATCAAGTGCAAAAAAGCTCGATTCGAGCTTTTTTAACAAGTGCGCGAGCTTTTTTACAGTTGGTTCGAGACTTTTTGTGAAGTTTAAAAAAGCTCGGGCACTTGGTAAAAAGTCTCGAATCAATTGCAAAAAAGATCGGGCACTTGGAAAAAAAGCTCGATTCGAGCTTTTTTAACAAGTGCCCGAGCTTTTATGCACGTGATTCGAGACTTTTACCAAGTTTTAAAAAAATCTAGGGCATTTGGTAAAAAGTATCCAATCAAGTGCAAAAAAGCTCGGCCACTTGGCAAAAAAGCTCGATACGAGCTTTTTTACACTTGATTCGAGACTTTTTACCAAATTTAAAATAGCTCGGGCACTTGGTAAAAAGTCTCGAATCAAGTGCAAAAAAGCTCGGGCACTTGGAAAAAAAGCTCGATTCGAGCTTTTTTAACAAGTGCCCGAGCTTTTTTGCTATTTATTCGAGAGTTTTTGCCAAGTTTAAAAAAAGCTAGGGCATTTGGCAAAAAGTATCGAATCAAGTGCAAAAAAGCTCGATTCGAGCTTTTTTAACAAGTGCGCGAGCTTTTTTACACTTGTTTCGAGACTTTTTGTCAAGTTTAAAAAAGATCGGGCACTTGGAAAAAAAGCTCGATTCGAGCTTTTTTAACAAGTGCCCGAGCTTTTATGCACGTGATTCGAGACTTTTACCAAGTTTAAAAAAATCTAGGGCATTTGGTAAAAAGTATCGAATCAAGTGCAAAAAAGCTCGGGCACTTGGCAAAAAAGCTCGATTTGAGCTTTTTTAACAAGTGCACGAGCTTTTTTACACTTGATTCGAGAATTTTTACCAAATTTAAAAAAGCTTGGGCACTTGGTAAAAAGTCTCGAATCAAGTGCAAAAAAGCTCGGGCACTTGGAAAAAAAGCTCGATTCGAGCTTTTTTAACAACTGCCCGAGCTTTTTTGCTATTTATTCGAGACTTTTTGCCAAGTTAAAAAAAAGCTAGGGCACTTGGCAAAATGTCTCGAACCTAGTGCAAAAAAGCTTGGGCACTTGGCAAAAAAGCTCGATTCGAGCCTTTTTAACAAGTGCCCGAGCTTTTTTGCACTTGATTCGAGACTTTTTGCCAAGTTGAAAAAAAGCTCGGGCACTTTGTAAAAAGTCTCGAATCTAGATTTTTTGCAAAGTGATCGAGCTTTTTGGCACTTGATTCGTGACTTTTTGGCAATTTTAAAAAAACCTCAGGCACTTGGCAAAAAGTCTCGAATCAAGTTTTTTTGCCAATTGTCCTACTTTTTTTGCACTTGATTCGAGACTTTTTACCAAGTAAAAAAAAAGCCAAGGCACTTAGAAAAAAGTCTCTAATCATGTGCAAAAAAGCTCGGGCACTTAACAAAAAAGCTCGAATTGAGTGCAAAAAAGTGCGCGAGCTTTTTTGCACTTGATTCGAGACTTTTTGGCAAGTTAAAAAAAAGCTCGGGCACTTGGTAAAAAGTGTCGAATCAAGTGCAAAAAAGCTCAGGCACTTGGCAAAAAAGCTCGATTCGAGCTTTTTTAACATGTGCTCGAGTTTTTTTTGCACTTGATTCGAAACTTTTTGCAAAGTTAAAAAAAAGCTCGGGCACTTGGCAAAAAGTCTCGAATCAAGTAAAAAAAAGCTCGGGTACTTGGCAAAAAAGCGCGATTCGAGCTTTTTTAACAAGTGGCCGAGCTTTTATGCACTTGATTCGAGACTTTTTGCCAAGTTTAAAAAAAGCTAGGGCATTTGGCAAAAAGTATCGAATCAAGTGCAAAAAAGCTCGATTCGAGCTTTTTTAACAAGTGCACGAGCTTTTTTACACTTGGTTCGAGACTTTTTGTCAAGTTTAAAAAAGCTCGCGCACTTGGTAAAAAGTCTCGAATCAAGTGCAAAAAAGATCGGGCACTTGGAAAAAAAGCTCGATTCGAGCTTTATTAACAAGTGCCGGAGCTTTTATGCACGTGCTTCGAGACTTTTACCAAGTTTAAAAAAATCTAAGGCATTTGGTAAAAAGTATCGAATCAAGTGCAAAAAAGCTCGGGCACTTGGGAAAAAAGCTCGAATCGAGCTTTTTTAACAAGTGCACGAGCTTTTTTACACTTGATTCAAGACTTTTTACCAAATTAAAAAAAGCTTGGGCACTTGGTAAAAAGTCTCGAATCAAGTGCAAAAAAGCTCGGGCACTTGGAAAAAAAGCTCGATTCGAGCTTTTTTAACAAGTGCCCGAGCTTTTTTGCTATTTATTCGAGACTTTTTGCCAAGTTAAAAAAAAGCTAGGGCACTTGGCAAAATGTCTCGAACCTAGTGCAAAAAAGCTTGGGCACTTGGCAAAAAAGCTCGATTCGAGTTTTTTTAACAAGTGCCCGAGCTTTTTTACACTTGATTCGAGACTTTTTGCCAAGTTGAAAAAAAGCTCGGCACTTTGCAAAAAGTCTCGAATCGAGATTTTTTACAAAGTGCTCGAGCGTTTTGGCACTTGATTCGTCACTTTTTGCCAATTAAAAAAAAACCTCAGGCACTTGTCAAAAAGTCTCGAATCAAGTTTTTTTGCCAATTGCCCTACTTTTTTTGCACTTGATTCGAGACTTTTTACCAAGTTAAAAAAAAGCTAGGTCACATAGCAAAAAGCCTCGAATCATGTGCAAAAAGCTCGGGCATTTAACAAAAAAGGTCGAATTGAGTGCAAAAAAGTGCGCGAGATTTTTTGCACTTGATTCGAGACTTTTTGCCAAGTTAAAAAAAAGCTCGGGCACTTGGTAAAAAGTCTCGAATCAAGTGCAAAAAAGCTTAGGCACTTGGCAAAAAAGCTCGATTCGAGCTTTTTTAACAAGTGGCCGAGCTTTTATGCACTTGGTTCGAGACTTTTTGCCAAGTTTAAAAAAAGCTAGGGCATTTGGCAAAAAGTATCGAATCAAGTGCAAAAAAGCTCGATTCGAGCTTTTTTAACAAGTGCGCGAGCTTTTTTACAGTTGGTTCGAGACTTTTTGTGAAGTTTAAAAAAGCTCGGGCACTTGGTAAAAAGTCTCGAATCAATTGCAAAAAAGATCGGGCACTTGGAAAAAAAGCTCGATTCGAGCTTTTTTAACAAGTGCCCGAGCTTTTATGCACGTGATTCGAGACTTTTACCAAGTTTAAAAAAATCTAGGGCATTTGGTAAAAAGTATCCAATCAAGTGCAAAAAAGCTCGGCCACTTGGCAAAAAAGCTCGATACGAGCTTTTTTACACTTGATTCGAGACTTTTTACCAAATTTAAAATAGCTCGGGCACTTGGTAAAAAGTCTCGAATCAAGTGCAAAAAAGCTCGGGCACTTGGAAAAAAAGCTCGATTCGAGCTTTTTTAACAAGTGCCCGAGCTTTTTTGCTATTTATTCGAGAGTTTTTGCCAAGTTAAATAAAAGCTAGGGCACTTGGCAAAATGTCTCGAACCTAGTGCAAAAAAGCTTGGGCACTTGGCAAAAAAGCTCGATTCGAGCCTTTTTAACAAGTGCCCGAGCTTTTTTGCACTTGATTCGAGTCTTTTTACCAAGTTGAAAAAAAGCTCGGGCACTTTGCAAAAATTCTCAAATCGAGATTTTTTGCAAAGTGCTCGAGCTTTTTGGCACTTGATTCGTGACTTTTTGCCAATTTAAAAAAAACCTCAGGCACTTGGCAAAAAGTATCGAATCAAGTTTTTTTGCCAATTGCCCTACTTTTTTTGCACTTGATTCGAGACTTTTTACCAAGTTAAAAAAAAGCTAGGGCACTTAGCAAAAAGTCTCGAATCATGTGCAAAAAAGCTCGGGCACTTAACAAAAAAGCTCGAATTGAGTGCAAAAAAGTGCGCGAGCTTTTTTGCACTTGATTCGAGACTTTTCGGCAAGTTAAAAAAAAGCTCGGGCACTTGGTAAAAAGTCTCGAATCAAGTGCAAAAAAGGACAGGCACTTGGCAAAAAAGCTCGATTCTAGCTTTTTTAACATGTGCTCGAGTTTTTTTGCATTTGATTCGAAACTTTTTGCAAAGTTAAAAAAAGCTCGGGCACTTGGCAAAAAGTCTCGAATCAAGTAAAAAAAAGCTCGGGTACTTGGCAAAAAAGCGCGATTCGAGCTTTTTTAACAAGTGGCCGAGCTTTTATGCACTTGATTCGAGACTTTTTGCCAAGTTTAAAAAAAGCTAGGGCATTTGGCAAAAAGTATCGAATCAAGTGCAAAAAAACTCGGGCACTTGGCAAAAAAGCTCGATTCAAGCTTTTTTAACAAGTGCGCGAGCTTTTTTACACTTGATTCGAAACTTATATAAGCTTTTTTAACAAGTGCCTGAGCTTTTTTGCACTTGATTCGAGACTTTTTGCAAAGTTAAAAAAAAGCTCGGACACTTGGCAAAAAGTCTCGAATCAAGTGCAAAAAACCTCAGGCACTTGCTAAAAAAGCCAGATTAAAAAAAAGCTCGGGCACTTGGCAAAAAGTCTCGAAACAAGTGCAAAAAAGCTCGGGCACTCGGAAAAAAAGCTCGATTCGAGCTTTTTTAACAAGTGCCTGAGCTTTTTTGCACTTGATTCGAGACTTTTCGCAAAGTTAAAAAAAAGCTCGGGCACATAGCAAAAAGTCTCGAATCAAGTGCAAAAAACCTCGGGCACTTGGCAAAAAAGCTCGATTAAAAAAAAGCTCGTGCACTTGGTAAAAAGTCTCGAATCAAGTGTAAAAAAGCTCGGGCACTTGGAAAAAAAGCTCGATTCGATCTATCAAATCAAGTGCAAAAAAGCTCGGGCACTTTTTAAAAAGTCTCGAATCGAGTGCAAAAAAGCTCGGGTACTTGGTAAAAAAGCTCGATTCGATCTATTTTAACAAGTGCCCGAGCTTTTTTACACTTGATTCGAGACTTTTTGCCAATTTTAAAAAAGCTCGGGCGCTTTGATAAAAAGTCTCGAATCAAGTGCAAAAAAGATCAGGCACTTGGAAAAAAAGCTCGATTCGAGCTTTTTTAACAAGTGCCCGAGCTTTTTTGCTATTTATTCGAGACTTTTTGCCAAGTTTAAAAAAACTAGGGCACGTGGCAAAATGTCTAGAACCTAGTGCAAAAAAGCTTGGACACTTGGCAAAAAAGCTCGATAAGAGCCTTTTTAACAAGTGCCCGAGCTTTTTTGCTCCTGATTCGAGACTTTTTGCCAAGTTGAAAAAAAGCTCAGGCACTTTGCAAAAAGTTTCGAATCAAGATTTTTTACAAAGTGCTCGAGCTTTTTGGCACTTGATTCGTGACTTTTTGCCAATTTAAAAAAAACCTCAGGCACTTGGCAAAAAAGTCTCGAATCAAGCTTTTTTGCCAATTGCCCTACTTTTTTTGCACTTGATTCGAGACTTTTTACCAAGTTAAAAAAAAGCTAGGGCACTTAGCAAAAAGTCTCGAATCATGTGCAAAAAAGCTCGGGCACTTAACAAAAAAGCTCGAATTGAGTGCAAAAAAGTGCGCGAGCTTTTTTGCACTTGATTCGAGACTTTTTGCCAAGTTAAAAAAAAGCTCGGGCAATTGGTAAAAAGTCTCGAATCAAGTGGAAAAAAGCTCAGGCAGTTGGCAAAAAAGCTCGATTCGAGCTTTTTTAACAAGTGCCCGAGTTTTTTTGCACTTGATTCGAAACTTTTTGCAAAGTTAAAAAAAAGCTCGGGAACTTGGCAAAAAGTCTCGAATCAAGTAAAAAAAAGCTCGGGTACTTGGTTAAAAAGCTCGATTCGAGCTTTTTTAACAAGTGGCCGAGCTTTTATGCACTTGATTCTAGACTTTTTACCAAGTTTAAAAAAAACTAGGGCATTTGGAAAAAAGTATCGAATCAAATGCAAAAAAGCTCGGGAACTTGGCAAAAAAGCTCGATTCGAGCTTTTTTAACAAGTGCGCGAGCTTTTTTACACTTGGTTCAAGACTTTTTGATAAGTTTAAAAAAGCTCGGGCACTTGGTAAAAAGTCTCGAATCAAGTGCAAAAAAGATCGGGCACTTGGAAAAAAAGCTCGATTCTTTAACAAGTGTCTGAGCTTTTTTGCACTTGATTCGAGACTTTTAGCCAAGTTAAAAAAAAGCTCGGGCACTTGGTAAAATGTCTCGAATCAAGTGCAAAAAAGCTCGGGCACGTTGCAAAAAGTCTCGAATCAAGTGTAAAAAAGCTAGGGCACTTGGCAAAAAAGCTCGATTCGAGCTTTTTAAACAAGTGCCCGAGCTTTTATGCACTTGATTCGAGACTTTTTTCCAAGTTTAAAAAAATCTAGGGCATTTGGCAAAAAGTATCGAATCAGGTGCAAAAAAGCTCGGGCACTTGGCAAAAAAGCTCGATTAGAGCTTTTTTAACAAGTGCGCGAGCCTTTTTTACACTTGATTCGAGACTTTTTGCCAAATTTAAAAAAGCTCGCGCACTATGAAAAAAAGCTCGATTCGAGCTTTTTTAACAAGTGCCTGAGCTTTTTTGCACTTGATTCGAGACTTTTTGCAAAGTAAAAAAAAAGCTCGGGCACTTGGCAAAAAGTCTCGAATCAAGTGCAAAAAAGCTCGGGCATATGGCAAAAAAGTTCGAATCGATCTTTTTTGCCAAGTGCCCGAGCTTTTTTGCACTAGATTCGAGGCTTTTTTCCAAGTTAAAAAAAAGCTCGGGCGTTTAGCAAAAAGTCTCGAATCAAGTGCAAAAAAGCTCGGGCACTTGGCAAAAAAGCTCGATTTGAGCTTTTTTAACAAGTGCCCGAGCTTTTTTGCACTTGATTCGATTCTTTTTGCCAATTTTAAAAAAAGCTCGGGCACTTGGCAAAAAAGCTCGATTCGAGCTTTTTTAACAAATGGCCGAGCTTTTTTGCACTTGATTCGAGACTCTTTGCCTAGTTAAAAAAAGCTTGGGCACTTGGTAAAAAAGATCAATTCGAGCTTTTTTAACAAGTGCCCGAGCTTTTTTGCACTGGATTCAATACTTTTTGCCAAGTTAAAAAAAGTTCAGGCACTTGGAAAAAAGTCCCGAATCGAGCTTTTTTGCCAAGTGCCCGAGCTTTTTGGCACTTGATTCGAGACTTTTTTCCAAGTTAAAAAAAACCTCAGGCACTAGGAAGAAAGTCTCGAATCGAGTTTTTTTGCCAATTGCCCGAGCTTTTTTGCACTTGATTCGAGACTTTTTGCCAAGTTAAAACAAGCTCAGGCGACTTTATTTTGTCAAAGTTGTAGATTCTTTTGCTAGCATTTGAGTGGGATCAAATGTGTTATGATGAGTCTAAAATCATAAAAGTATGGTGTCTTTGGGCAAAAGAATCAAGTGCACTGGGTGCATTGAATAGGATCAAAATGAAATACTTTATCTAGAACCGTCAATGGATAAAAGTTTTAATTTGAAGACAATCGGAGAGTTTATCTCAATCCTGAGATAAATGATGGACTTATGGTTGCAAGTGTTATCATTTGAGCTATCAATGAGTACGATTATATAGCATAATCTATCCTCGATAGTTTGGTGGTATTCATTTGTTAATCGATAGAAGACTTCATTTATAGATATGGACATCGTGGCTCCATTTATTAAATGAGAGTAGAATAACATCATATGGATTTTTTGAGGTATTGGATATTAAATCTTAAAGTTAAGTTTTCAATAGTGTCTATTGAAACATGGCTTCTAGACAAGTCAAAATATCCAAGTTCAAAATGTGGTCATATGAGTAACTATGGTAACTTGGAGAGCTATAAGCGGTCTATGTGCTCTTGGCAATTACTGGTATTCTTCATGAGGATATATTTTCTCCAATAAGGTTGTCTAGGGTATGAATGAGTATCATCAACTTATTCTATCTTTATTTAAGAGTTCAATTTTAGTTCTTTAGTGGAATGAACTAAAATTAAATAGATCGGACCTAAGTGAAACATTTGTTGATTGTGATTGGGTTGTGTCTATTGTATCTTAAATTTAGATAGCCCGCCAAGATCCCCAATCCCCACGAACTTGCATGGATCACTTGATATATTCTACCGGACCAATTTAGGGGTCCATCTAGAATTATATTAAAGCATGTGAACTTGCTTCTTTTTGTAAAAATAGGTCTAGTTCACATGTGGAAATTTTATTAAGGTCCAATGGATTTAATAAAATAAGAAAAATAATATATGGCCTTTATATTTAGGTATGGGTGGCAAAGGCTATTAATAATAGCTTTAATTTATTATTTTATTTTATTATTTAATTAAATGGAAATTAATTAATTTGTTGATTAATTAATTATTTAATTAAAAATCAAAATCTTTTCCTAATAGGAGATGGTCTCCTAAAACTATACTATTGTTGGTAGTATAGTTAATGTTAAAGACTATATTTGATAAGTAGATAAATAAAAGGAATTATTTATCTAATCAAATTAGGAAGTCTTTAATATGGTTACAATTACACTATTTTGTTGGATTAGGAGTCTTGGTGTAGGATAGAATTCTTTTTGGAAAAGGTATTCTTGGTCACCGAGTAAAACTACTTAGTGGTAATATTCTTCTTTGAAAAGAATTCATAACCACCAAATTAATCTACCTAAGGATAGGATTCTTGTCCATCAAGTAATCCTTCTTAGGAAAGAAAAAAACACTCCTAATCCATATCAAAGAGATGAATTTCGGCCAGCTCATATGGTTATAGGAGAAGATTAGATTTCCTTTTAGATAAGGATTCTAACTACCAAATAAATCCACCTAAGGAAAGGATTCTTGCCAACCAAATAAATCTTTCTTAGGAGAGGATTTATCATTGTATAAATATGAGTAGGTAAAATTCGGCCAGCCCTAAGGCAAATAGAGGCAAATTTCGGCCAACCTTATTTTTCTAAGAGAAAGTTTCGGCCATCATAGGAATTTTGAGGGAGAAAAATCTGATTTTACTCTGGACAAAATTCAATCATTTCTAAGCGATAGTGTGTGAATTCGGCCAAGTAGAGAAAAAAAGGAACGCTTTTGTATTCGATAGTATACTAATATCCTTTAAATCAAAAGGGTTTTGTGTACAACATCGAATCAAGGTTCACGCGAGTTACAATTAAATTGATTGATAATTCACAAGTGACCGGACGTCCTTAAATTTTTCTCTTGGAGGATATTTGTAACTAACAAAGAAAAGATATTTGCTTTGTCTCCATCCTCAGAAATACAATTTAAAGAAAGGGAGCCCACACTCCTAGGTGATTCACGTTCGTGATTGGATTGGAAGATCTTACGGAATCAATTCGGCACTTGTTCAATCGTCACGCGAAAAAGGCACGATACTTTTATATACATCATTTAATCTAGGGTTAAGGTTCTCGTTGCATAAAAGGGGATTTTTTTTTATTTATACGCAAACCCTAATTTCGTTTTTCTTATGCTTCCGTTGCGTTTCTAAACCGTTTTTCCCTACAATTGGTATCTGAACCAGGTTGTACCCTTGATTATTTGATGTATGTGTTCTTGAATCTTTTTCTTTTATTGTATATATGCATGTCTTAGAAAGAGATGACACTCTAGGTATTCGCATATATATTTACATTGGAATGTATGGATATATATTTATGTTTTATATGTGGATTGTTATTGCTCAATTTTGATCCTAGAATTTCAATGTAATTTTGTTTTGGGATTGTAACAAGAAGGGTGGTCTATTATCGCCATAATTACCTTCTTGGTAGTTGCTAAGTTTTTTATTTTATTTTGTTGTTGTAATAAAAAAAAAACTGCAGTATTTGTTATGTAAATTCTTCTGTAATACATTTAAGTTTCGAAGACTTGAAGGTTTGAAGAATCAGGAGTAACCGGAACAAGTTTGGGACCTTACTAGCCGTAACAATGAACGTGCGTGCGAAGAGCGATCAGCCACGTTTGTTGTTGCATGGGCTGCGCACGGCAGCCCTTGTTGTAGCCATGGGCTGTGCATGGCAGCCCTTTATGGGCTTGTGATGTGCGCACGCCCATGGGTAAGGGCAAGGGGTGAGCACGCCCATGGGAGGTAGCCGAGGGAGTCTGAACGACGAAGGTCGCGTGAAGACTTGTTCGCCAAGAAAGGAGTTCTTGTATTCCAAGATATATGTAAGTTACTTGTTTTTCTAGGATGGACCAAAATTGTAGCTATTTATATTTTTGTAAATATTGCAATGTTTGTCATTGTTTGATAACATGTCATATAGAATAGGAGTGCCACTTATATATCTCTTTTGGTATGAACATGCATTGAAGGGTTTAAGTATCTAAATTGGCATCTAGATAACTTGGTAAATCATTCTTTGGAATTCAATCACACGCCTTAAACAATTGAGTGGGAGAAGGTGTTTTGGAACACCTATGGCCTCCAAGTTTAGTTGAGCTTTATGTTTCGTGAATAACCTCCCAAGAGGTATTCATGAATAAAATTTAGCAAGAAACTTCCTTACAAGGATAGACTAGACAATTAGCCCAAACGATATCTACTCCCAAAGGAGGGATATTCGTGAGGGATTATATTGAAGGTCGATAGCTTGGTAACACACTCAATGTGAGTTTATTAATATCCTCCCAAGAGTTCTTGTTAATAAAATCAAAAGGCTAAAAATAAAACGTTGGTTGTTATGTTAACAATTAGGTGGGACCTAGTCCAACTAGTAAATATTGCGAACTCCCAAAGGAGGCGTGACATTTATGGGTGGAGGATCACCGTTGAATTTTTATGATTGAATTATTTTATTTAATTCTAGATAAATATTCAAATGTGCTTTATCATGATTATTTACTTATATAATTTTTGTTATTAAAAAGAAATCATAACCCCATCCCTAATCAATATCCTAAAACGATAATACTTTAAGCTAATGATAATTATGTCACTTGGAAATGGAATATTGGGTTGTTGTTGCAAATTGAAAAGTATAAGTTCATTTTGTATATTCCTTAACCACCAAAACTAATGAATCCACTCAAGAGCAAAGAGATGAGTATCAGTAGTGGAAGTCTTTAGAAAAGATGGCTAAATGTAAGTTACATTATGGCCATTGTCTCCAATGCGTTGCAACAGCAATATGAAGGAATGGAGACTGCTACTGATATTATGATGTCTCTAGACAAGGATTCATATGGTTGGTAAAGTTGCTTCTGTTAAGACTCGTTAGAAGGTCAAGAGAAAACAGAAGAAAAAGCAACTTGAGCTTTCTTAGAAGGAGACCAAGAAAATAACCAAGATCAAAGTAAAATGTTTCTTTTGTGGTGAAAAGGGTGAAAGGAATAGACTGGATAAGAATGAATTCAACTTGCATTTAGGCAATGGAAAGTTGGTGTCTACTAGTTTAGTGGGAGATATTAGAATCAATTATGATTCTGATAGGCATTTAGATTTAATAAAACGTTTATTATGTACCACAATACAAGAGGAATTTAATTTCAGTCTCTTGTCTAAATAAATTTGGATATTCGGTTACTTTTAATAAAGCTTTTATTATTAGTAAGAATGACAAAATTATTTGCAAAGGTACATTGGAAAACGGATTATTCTATTTGCATGGAATTATCTCTCACTTGTTAGACACGAAATAAACGGAACCTAATCAAAAAAGAGTAAAATTATCAAAAGATGAAACCTACCTGTGGCATTTGTGTCTAGGTCATATTAACCTTAATAGGATTAAAAGATTGGTATGTGACGGACCTCTAAGTGACTTAAAGGTTGATGATCTACCAACTTGTGAATCTTGTTTGGAAGATAAAATGATCAAAAGGTCGTTTATGACCAAAGGTGCGAGAGCCATTGAATGTTTAGGATTGATACACACTGATGCGTGTGGACCTATGAGCATCCAAGCTAGAGGTGGAGATGAGTACTTCATCACTTTCACGGATGATCACTCAAGATTTGGCTATGTGTATCTCATGAGACATAAGTCGGATGCTTTTGATATGTTTAAAGCATTTAAAGCTGAAGTAGAAAATCAGCTTAAGAAACACATAAAAATCTTAATGTCCGATCGTGGTGGAGAATATCTATCTGGTGAGTTTCAGCAATATCTTATTGGTAATGGAATAATTTCTCAGTTTTCTGCACCAGGCACACCTCAACAAAATGGGGTGGCAGAAAGGAGAAATAGAACCCTTTTGGATACGGTTAGGTCTATGTTGAGTTATTCAATGCTCCCTAGTTCTTTTTAGGGATATGCTTTACAACTTGCCATGTATATTCTAAACGATGTACTATCTAAGTCGGTTCCTAAAATACAGCATGAGTTGTGGACTGGGCGAAAGCCTAGTTTACAACACTTAAGGATATTTGGATGTCCTGCGCACGTGTTAAAAGGAAAGACAGATAAGATGGAGTCCCGTTCAGAAACATGCATATTTGTAGGGTATCCAAAAGGAACAAAAGGATATTATTTATATAGTCCTTCAGATCTTAAAGTATTTGTTTCGACAAATGCAAAATTTCTAGAAGAGGACTATATGAATAGTTTTGTACCTAAAATTAGAATGGTCCTAAATGAGCTTTTAGGAGATACAATTCCACAAAAAGTTTTGTAACCAAGCCCAATTATAAGTTCAGTACCAACACAAGATCAATAATCTACCATACCTCATCGTAGTGGGAGGGTTATTAGACAACCCGAGAGATACATCGGTCTAGGAGAATCTATAGAGAATCTTTCGGACGATGACGATCCCTATACGTACAAGGAAGCAATGGAGATGTTGATTGTCGCCATTGGCAAAAGGCAATGCAATCCAAAATTGAATCTATGTTCAAAAATAAAGTCTGGTCTCTTGTAGACTTGCCTAAAGGGATAAAACCCATCGGGTGCAAGTGGGTATACAAGAGGAAAAGAGGAATGGATGGAAATATGGAAACCTTTAAGGCTAGATTGGTAGCTTAAGGTTACACACAGAAGGAAGGTATCGATTACGAAGAAATCTTCTCTCCTGTGGCCATGCTTAAATCCATAAGGATACTCTTATCCATTGCGGCATCTCTAGACCTAGAGATTTGGCAAATGGACGTCAAGACAAATTTCTTTAATGGAATTCTTGATGAAAGCATCTACATGATGCAACCAGAAGGATTCATTGAAAAGGGCCAAGAGGAAAGGGTATGCAAGTTGCAAAGATCAATATATGGATTGAAGCAAGCATCCAGATCCTGGAATATAAGGTTCGATCAAGCCGTTAAAGGTTTTGGATTTATTCAAAACCTTGATGAACCTTGTGTATACAAAAGGATTAAAGGCGACAAGTTGGTTTTCCTAGTTCTTTACATTGATGATATACTACTCATCGGAAACGATGTAGGTGTATTGACATCAATAAAAGAATGGGAGAAGCAAGTTATATTCTTGGTATCCAAGTCATAAGGGATAGAAAGAATAAAACGATTGCATTATCCCAAGCTTCATACATAGATAAAATCTTGTCTAGGTTTTCCATGTAAGATTCCAAGAAAGGTATGTTACCTTTCAGGCATGGAATCAAACTTTCTAAGGAACAATTTCCTAAGAATGAGCATGAAAAGCAATTCATGAGTACGGTTCCATATGCATCGGCAGTTGGAAGTCTCATGTATGCAATGCTCTACACTAGACCAGATATTTGTTTTGCTGTAGGCATAGTTAGCAGGTTTCAATCGAAACCTGGTCCTGATCACTGGACGGCAGTCAAGCATATTTTCAAGTATCTTAGGAGAACGAGAGATTATATGATTGTATACTCTGGAGGGGATTTAATTCTCGTTGGGTATACAGATTCTGATTTTCAGTTAGATTCTGACTCCAGGAGATCGACATCAGGATCTGTGTTTACCATTAGAGGAGGGACAGTCATATGGAGGAGTATCAAACAATCTTGTATTGCTGATTCCACCATGGAAGCCGAGTTTGTTGCCACATGCGAGGCTGCTAATGAGGTTGTCTGGCTCCGCCAATTCTTGTTTGACTTGGAAGTGGTTCCTGAAGCGAATAAGCAGATCACTATCTATTGTGACAATAGTGGAGCAGTGGCTAATTCGAGAGAACCAAGAAGTCATAAGAAAGGGAAACACATTGAAAGAAAGTATCACCTTCTAGGGGAAATTGTGCATAGGGGTGACGTGACGATTACCAAGATCTCGTGAGCAGAAAATCTAGCGGATCCCTTTACAAAGACTCTTTCTCAAAAGAGTTTTGATGGGCATCTAGAGAACATGGGGATGAGAGATATGACACATTTGCTATAGAGCATGTGGGAGATTGTTAGGATTATGCTCGATAGCAAGAGTGTAATATTGTAATTAACAATCTTTTCACATGAATAAAGTGATTTCTAGTTTACCAAATCTTATAGCATTTATAGTTTAATTATTATAATTGTCAAAAGTAAAAAATCATAAGGTTAAAAGACTATGAGAAAAGAAGAACTGTTCATACATCTAAATATGTATGAGGTAGACACAATTCTATAGTTAGTCTTGAAAAATATTCACAAATTTAGATAGATGGTTGGGCAACTTTATCTTGTCAAAGTTGTAGATTCTTTTGCTACCATTTGAGTGGGATCAAATGTGTTATGATGAGTCTAAAATCATCAAAGTGTGGTGCCTTTGGGCAAAAGAATATAGTGCACTGGGTGCATTGAATAGGATCAAAATGAAATACTTTATCTAGAACTGTCAATGGATAAAAGTTTTCATTTGAAGACAATCGGAGAGTCTATCTCAATCCTGAGATTAATGATGGACTTATGGTTGCAATTGTTATCATTTGAGCTATCAATGAGTATGATTATATAGCATAGTCTATCCTCGATAGTTTGGTGTTATTCATTTGTTAATCGATAGAGGACTTCATTTATAGATATGGACATTGTGGCTCCATTTATTGAATGAGAGTAGAATACCATCATATGGATGTTTTGAGGTATTGGATATTAAATCTTAATGCTAAGTTTTCAATAGTGTCTATTGAAACATGACTTCTGGACAAGTCAAAATATCCAAGTTCAAAATGTGGTCATATGAGTATATATGGTAACTTGGAGAGCTATAAGAGGTCTATGAGCTCTTGGCGATTACTGGTATTCTTCACGAGGATACATTTTCTCCAATAAGGTTGTCTAGGGTATGAATGAGTATCATCAACTTATTCAATCTTTATTTAAGAGTTTAATTTTAGTTCTTTAGTGGAATGAACTAAAATTAAATAGATCGGACCTAAGTGAATCATTTGTTGATTGTGATTGGGTTGTGTCTATTGGAGCTTAAATTTAGATAGCCTGCCAAGATCCCCAATCCACACGAACTTGCATGAATCACTTGATATATTCTACTAGACCAATTTAGGGGTCCATCTAGAATTGTATTAATTCAAGTGAACTTGTTTCTTTTTGTAAGAATAGGTCTAGTTCACACGTGGACATTTTATTAAGGTCCAATGAATTTAATAAAATAAGAAAAATAATATATGGGATTTACATTTAGGTATGGGCGGCAAAGGCTATTAATAATAGCTTTAATATATTATTTTATTTTATTTTATTTTTTAATTAAATGGAAATTAATTAATTTGTTGATTAATTAATTATTTAATTAAAAGTCAAAATCTTTTTCTAATAGGAGATGGTCTCCTAAAACTATACTATTGTTGGTAGTATAGTTAATATTAAAGACTATATTTGATAAGTAGATAAATAAAAGGAATTATTTATCTAATCAAATTAGGAAGTCTTTAATATGGTTACAAATACACTATTGAGTAGGATTAAGAGTCTTTGTGTAGGACAGAATTCTTTTTGGAAAAGGAATTCTTGGTCACCAAGTAAAACTACTTAGTGGTCGAATTCGTTTTTGAAAATGATTCATAACCACCAAGTTAATCTACCTAAGGATAGGATTCTTGTCCACCAAGTAATCCTTCTTAGGAAAGAAAAAAACTTTCCTAATCCATAACAAAGAGATGAATTTCGGCCAGCTCATATGGTTATAGGAGAAGATTAGATTTCCTTTTAGATAAGGATTCTAACTACCAAATAAATCCACCTAAGGAAAGGATTCTTGCCAACCAAATAATTCGTTCTTAGGAGAGGATTTATAATCCTATAAATATGAGTAGGTAAAATTCGGCCAGCCCTAAGGCAAATAGAGGTGAATTTCGGCCAAGCTTATTTTTCTAAGAGAAAGTTTCAGCCATCATAGTAATTTTGAGGGAGAAAAATCTGATTTTACTCTGGACAAAATTCAATCATCTCTAAGCAATAGTGTGTGAATTCGGCCAAGTAAAGAAAAAAGGGAACATTTTTGTATTCGATAGTATACTAATATCCTTTACATCAAAAGTGTTTTGTGTACAACATCGAATCAAGGTTCACGCGAGTTACAATCAAATTGATTGATAATTCATAAGTGACCGGACGTTCTTCGATTTTTCTCTTTGAGGATATTTGTAACTAACCAAGAAAAGATATTTGCTTTGTCTCCATCCTCAGGAATACAATTTAAAGAAAGGGATCCCACACTCCTAGGTGATTCACGTTCGTGATTGGATTGGAAGATCTTGCAAAATCAATTCGGCGCTTGTTCAATCGTCACGCGAAAAAGGTACGATACTTTTATATACATCAATTAATCTAGGGTTAAGGTTCTCGTTGCATAAAAGGGAATTTTATTTATTTATACACAAACCCTAATTTCGTTTTTCTTACGCTTCCGTTGCATTTCTAAACCGTTTTTTCCTTACAAAAGTGTGGTATCTTTAGGTAAAAGAATCTAGTGCACTAAGTGCATTGAATAAGATAAAAATGAAATACTTTATCTAGAACCGTCAATGGATAAAATTTTTCATTTTTAGACAATGGGAGAGTCTATATCAATCCTAAGATAAATGATGGACTTATGGTTGCAAGTGTTATCATTTGAGTTATCAATGAGTACGATTATATAGCATAGTCTATCCTCGATAGTTTAGTGGTATTCATTTGTTAATCGATAAATGACTTCATTTATAGATATGGACATCGTGGCTCCATTTATTGAATGAGAGTAGAGTACCATCATATGGATGTTTTTAGGTTTTGGATAGTGTCTATTGAAACATGGCTTCTGGACAAGTCAAAATATCCAAGTTCAAAATGTTGTCATATGAGTAAATATGGTAACTTGGAGAGCTATAGGCGGTCTATGAGCTCTTGACAATTACTGGTATTCTTCACGAGGATACACTTTCTCCAATAAGGTTGTTTAGGTTTGAATGAGTAGCATCAACTTATTCTATATTTATTTAAGAGTTCAATTTTAGTTCTTTAGTGGAATGAATTAAAATTAAATAGATCGGACCTAAGCGAATCATTTGTTGATTGTGATTGGGTTATGTCTATTGGAGCTTAAATTTAGATAGCCCCTCAAGATTCTCAATCCACATGAACTTGCATGGATCACTTGATATATTCTACCGGACCAATTTAGGGGTCCATCTAGAATTGTATTAAGGCATGTTAACTTGTTTCTTTTTGTTAGAATAGGTCTAGTTCACATGTGGACTTTTTATTGAGGTCCAATGGATTTAATAAAATAAGAAAAATAATATATGGCCCATATACATGTGTTGGGCGAGAAGGCTATTAAGAATAGCTTAAATTATATTATTTAATTAAATGGAAATTAATTAATTTGTTGATTAATTAATTATTTAATTAAAAGTCAAATTTTTTTTCCTAATAGGAGATGGTCTCCTATTATTATACTATTGTTGGTAGTATAATTAATATTAAAGACTATATTTGATAAGTAGATACATAAAAGGAGTTATTTATCTAATCAAATTAGGAAGTTTTTAATATGGTTACAAACACACTATTGAGTTGGATTAGGAGTCTTGGTGTACAATAGATTTTTTTTTTTTAAAGGATTCTTTACCACCAAGTAAATCTACCTAAGGAAAGGATTCTTAACTACCAAGTAAATCTTTCGTAGGAAAGGATTTGTGATCCTAATCTATAAACTGTGAAATTCGGCCAGCCCATGTATATATACAAAAGGATAGAATTCCTTTTAGATAAGGATTTTTAATTACCAAATAAATCCACCTAAAGAAAGGATTCTTGCCAACCAAGTAAATCCTTCTTAGGATAGGATTTATGATGCTATATATATATATATATGTGTGTGTGTGTGTGTGTGTGTGTGTGTGTGTGTGTGTGATTTTCGGCCAGCTCTAAGGCAATTGGTAGAGAATTTCGGCAAGCTCTATTTTTGTAAGAGAAGAATTCGGCCATCATAGGAATTTTGAGGGATAAAAATCTGATTTTTCTCTAGACAAAATTCGATCAACTCTAAACAATTGTGTGTGAATTCGGCCAATAAGAGAAAAAAAGAGAATGTTTTTGTTTTCGATAGTATACTAGTATCCTTTACATCAAAAGGGTTTTGTGTACAACATCGAATCAAGGTTCACACGAGTTTCAATCAAATTGGTTGATAATTTATAAGTGGCCCAACGTTCTTGGATTTTTCTCTTAGACGATATTTGTAACTAACAAATAAAAATTTTTGTTTGTCTCCATCCTCAGATATACAATTTAAAGAAAGGGAGCCCACACTCTTAAGTGATTCACATTCGTGATTTGATTGGAAGATCATACGAAATCAATTCGGCACTTGTTCAATCGTCACAAGGAAAAGGTACGACTCTTTTATATACATCAATTAATCTAGGGTTAAGGTTCTCATTGCATAAAAAGGGAATTTTATTTATTTATATGCAAACCCTAAATTTCGTTTTTATCACGCTTCCGTTGCGTTTTGAACCATTTTTTTCCCTACAACAACTCCCATAATATGCATTTTCCATAAACTTCACAGTACTCCCCCTTTTTGTCATGAGATAGGCAAAGGAATATTCCCCAATCGGGTCACTTGAGTAAAGAGAGCTATTAGCGTTAGAGATGGGTGCATAATCATATACAAAAACTTTATGCAACATAATTAATTGAGAGAAAAAAATGAGGTTTGATTTGAAAGAAATGTGTGAGGTTATTGCTTTGGATGCAAGACAGGGAACATCAAAGTTCAAGAAATAGTATATGGCAAAGCAAACATCAAAAGAGTTTCCTTAAGATTTCAAACCAATTTGTATCCTTTTGTCATAAGTAAACAAGATATAGCTTTGAAAACTTTTAAGACACACAAGCAACTGTATCAGTCCCTAATGGTCAATCAAGACATGGATATAAAATCCTTATTGATTGAATGAATATGAAATCCTTATTGATTCTTGTCTTGTTCAACCATTAAGAAGAGAGACAAGGCGAAATTGGATGAGATATTCTTATTTATTGAAGGGACACAAGGTCATTATTTAGTATAGCCTTGTCAATTGCATCCACACACATTTGCATACAAATAACTCATGCATGATATTTAAGCATGTCAAAATCAAGTTCACATATCACGGTGATAAATTATAGGTCATTCAGGTGTATTTCCCAATCAATTGTCTTAGTCTAAAAATACATGTTTGAATATAAAAGTGACATGGATTACAAACAAATCAAAGACACACTAGTTGAATAAAAAGCCATATAGACATATATGTGCAACCAAGATTCTCAAGCAATTAACTAAATAGCATAAAGTTGATTAAATTTTATGCTTATTTCAACAATGCAAGGTTGCTCTCTGCTTGAGCTCCCCAAATGGGGTCAATCACCAAAACACATCAAGGCATATGAAAAATTCCAATAGACCTACTAAGATATTTGAACCTAATTAAGTCTAAGAGCTTAGTGAATAAATCTACTAGTTGATCATTTGTGCCAACTTGTTCAAGTGCAATGCATTTGTTTTCAACTAGCTTTCTAATAATGTGATGTCTAATGTCTATATGCTTAGTCCTGGAGTGTTGAACAAGATTATTTGAAATGTTAATTGCAGTCAAGTTATCACAATGAAGGGTTAGAGTACATTGATCAAAGTCATAATCCATAAGCATTTTCTTTATTTAAACGAGTTGTATGCAAGCACTCCCCGAGGGCTATGTACTCATCCTCGACCATGGACAAGAAAATGGAACTTTGCTTCTTGCAAAACCATGACACCAAGTTATTTCCTAAGAAGAAGCGATCGCCGGATGTGCTCTTTTTATCATCATAATTTCCTGCCCAATTTGCATCAATAAAGCCAACTAAGCTAGCATTAGTGTCAAAAGAGTACCATATCCCAAAGTTGGATGTCCCATTTACATATCGAATGATTCTATTCACAAAGAAGAGATGGGAATCTTTGAGATCCACTTGGTACCTAACATGCACACCCACATTAAAGGCTATATATGGCTTACTAACAGTCAAGTAAAGCAAGTTAACTATCATGCCACGAAAAAGACTTTGGTCCACACTTTTGCCACTAGCATCCTTTGTTTAGTTTCAGTGTGGTACTCATGGGTCTTTCATAATGTTTCTCAAGGCCAAACTTCTTCCTTAGGTTTTTTGTATACTTAGCATGAGAGATGAAATTCCAATCATGCAATTACTTGATTTACAAACCTAGAAAGTATTAGCTGCCCAACTATACTCATCCCAATTTCATGAGACATGGCATCAATTAATTAATGTGCTTTAGATTTGTTGGTGGAGCCAAACACAATATCATCAACATAGATTTGAGCTAGAAATAGCTCATCTTTGTATACGTTAATGAATAAAGTCTTGTCAACACTACCCCTAGAGTAGTCATGGTCAACAGGAAACTAAGTGAGGTGTTTATACCAAGCCTCCGGTGCTTGTTTCAACCCATATAGAGCCTTCTTAAGGCGATATACATTATTAGGGTGGTATGGATCCATAAACCCCTTGGGTTGCTCAACAAACACTTTCTCTTACTATAAGCCATTGAGGAAGGCACTCTTAATGCCCATTTGATACAATTTAAAATTGTGCACAGAAGATATGGACAAGAGAAGCCTTATGGACTCAAGGTGGG
This sequence comes from Dipteronia dyeriana, assembly GCA_032871835.1. Taxonomy (NCBI): domain Eukaryota; kingdom Viridiplantae; phylum Streptophyta; class Magnoliopsida; order Sapindales; family Sapindaceae; genus Dipteronia; species Dipteronia dyeriana. The sequence goes on from CM065298.1 coordinate 43,734,011, forward strand.
CAACTGGAGCAAAAGTCTCCTGAAAACTAATACCCTTAATTTGAGAGTATCCTTGTGCTACAAGTCCAGCCTTGTTACGCATAATGTTGTCATCCTCATCCGACTTGTTCCTTACACCCATTTGGTGACTATGACATTAGTGTTCTTAGGTCTAGAAACTAGAGTCCAAATCTTATTTTTTTCATATTGGTTTAGTTTTTCTTGTATGGTAAGAACTCAAAATTCATCATTCAAGGCTTCATCAACCTTTTTGGGCTCAATTTGAAAGGTGTAGCAAGTATAGCTAATTTGATTAGCTATTTGATGCCTAGTCCTAACACCCTTATTCATATCTACAATAATATCATCCTTGTTGTGGAGATGTCTAACCCTTGGAGCAGGTTCTTTATAATCCAAAAAATTGATCTTTATCAAGAAGTTGAATGACCTCTTCATCGTAACTTGGCTTCACATTAATTGAAGTCTCACCATTCTTTTCCAAAGGAGAATCATGAACCACATCAATATCCTTATCATGATTTTTAGTTTTAAGCCTATAATTATCTATGAAAAAATTAGATGATTCCATGACACTATGATTTTTCAAATTAAACACTCCGTATGCCTTACTATTAAGGGCATAGCCAATGAAAATTCTCTCATCACTCTTGGTCATTAAGTATGTAGCATTTGCTTCCAAATGAGTGGAAGCAGCTAACATTCGATTTTCTACCCTTCCATAACTCATATGAGGTTTGCTTAGTACCAGACCTTAGAAAGACTTTATTTCATATGTAACAAGCCGTATTGACATCCTCGACCTAAAGGTTTCTATGGACATTATTGCTAAGCAGCATCACATGGGCTATCTCTTGAAAGAACCTATTTTTCCTCACAACAACCCCATTTTGTTGAGAAGTTCTAATTGTCGAAAACTCATGGGAAATAACAAAGCTAGCTTTCAAAATAGGCATTTGCAAATTCCCTCATATGGTCACTCATAATTCTCTTAATTCTCTTAATGTGTGAGTTCTTTTCATTTTGAATTTTAGTTCATAGAAGTTTAAATCTTTCAAATGTTTTAGAGTTTTATTTAAGAAAATATGTCCTTGTGTATCAAGATAAATCATCTACACAAACAAAAATGTATCTCTTGCCACCTAGACTCTTAGTTTGCATAGGACCCATAAGGTACGTGTGAAGAAGCTCTAAGGGCTTCTTGGTGGTGAGATACTTTCTCTTTTTATGCATGCTTTTGGTTTGTTTCCCTCGATGACAAGGTCCATAACCTCCATCAATTTTCTTCCCAAGTTTAGGAAGTCCATGCACAACCTTGAGCTTATCTAAGATCCTCAAATCTTGATAGTTGATATGGCCTAGCCTTTGATGCTACAACTATACTTGCTAACACTTGGATACAATGAAAGAGATGATGCTAGCTTCAAAACAATAACAATTGTTACTAGTTCTCTTTCCTTTTAGAAAGGTTTGTCCATTAGACTTCAAAATTGAGCAATCACTCTTGTTAAACAAGACATATAAACAATCATCATTAAGATGAAATGCATATAAGATTGGCTTGCAAGCCATCAACAAAAAAAAACATTTGATAACGGGGTAAATCGGGAATGGAAATGATTCCTTTCCATATGGCTTTCTTTATAGTTTTATCACCAAAGATGACAAATCCACCATCCTCCATGACAAGAGATTCAAGGACACTATTGTTATCTAACATTTGCCTAGAGCACTGAAAACTACAAACACAGTTAAACGCTCAAGGCTAACCTAGAGGGGGGGGGGGGGGGGGGGGTGAATAGGTTAGACACCTTTTTTAACTCCCTTAGAAACAAACAAAAGTTTGTCCCTCTAAATTACTTGTATCACAACATATAAATCAATTAAAGACACTTAATCAATATATAAAATATGTAAATTGTGATACAAATAAGCAACCATAACTCATACACAATTTATATTATAGTAAGCAAGTCAACTTACATATAAAGTTCTATCCATAGTATTCAAATAACAAATACAAATATAAGAGAGATAGGGATAGAGAAAAGTTGACATAAGATATAACGTGGTAAACCTCTAAAGAGGAAACATCCACGGGTTAGCAACCACCGGCAAACAAAATCCACTAGTAGATAAAACAAGTACAATCTCTAAAGTGACCCCTTAACCAAGAAACTACCCTCCTATCCTACTCATGAATATGTTGAGGCCTCACACCTCTTGTTAAGACTTCCTCGCTCACCCTTCCACATCCTCACGAACCTAGGCAAAACTTCCTTGCTCACTCTTCCGGATCCTCACGGCCCTAGGCAAGACTTCCTTGCTTGACATTCCGAGGTCTCCCACCTCTTGCCAAGACTTCCATGCTCAACAACATAGGTCTCACACCTATTGTCAAGACTTATTTCTCACAAGGCATCTAGGTGATCATGAATGCAAAACGCAAACAAGCATGCAACATAGAATGTTATGATCAACACATCCTATGGAAAATACTAGACATAAGCATGAATGCACATAACAAATGTGGTCTAGTCAATCATGCCTTTTTAATCTATCTAGATCATGTAAGATATGTTCAACATTAATTACAACCTAGATACATGCATAGATCTAAAACTTGAGTCACAAGATATGTTCAATTAATACATAATCAAGTTTAAATCTCATATACCAAAAATATGCTAAAATCATGCGACAAAGTCATTTAGATTAAAGCAAGAGTTCTAGAGCATATTTCCTATTCATATATTCAACAAAGCACATGTATTATAGTGAGATTTCGACCAAAGAGAACCTAATACATGTGAGGAACTATTTTTCACAAAATCATTCAATTAAAGATCATCAAATAGTCCTAGAATCAAAGCTAGCACAATACAATCCCAACTATGTGAAAACATAGGCAAAATCAAAACCTAACTCAACATGTGAGATTTCAATTGAAACTCAATCTAGCTTTTAATAAGTTCAAAACTCAAATCAAAACAATCACAAGACACATATATATGTTGAAGAAGAAACCCAAAGGCAATTGACCAAGTTTTAAAAGAAAACTTTGAGAGAAAATCAATACTTTAGTTGATTTGGTGTAGTCCCGTTTTTGTGAGATTAGACTCCAAAAAGAGTAATAAAACTAACTCAAACCTTTTGAGAAAAGATAAAGGATGAATAGAAAAACACTCTCAACTTTGAATCACTTAGATCGGAGTTCAAATAAAGAAGTTATGGTGTTTGGAAGGTTAGAAAATTTGAGAGAAATTTCTACACTCAAATTTTGAATCTCTTCTTAGAATGAAATATGAGAGGGAAGAGATATATAAAGGAGAGGAAGCAAAATGACCAAAAAGGCCTTAAGTGCACCAAGCACACTTGCTGCCCACGATGGCATGTGAGCATCTCAGGGCAGCATGCATTCTGGCCCGAGATGGCCATGCGCCATCTCGGGAAAGAGTGTTTGGTTGCACTTCATTTCCTCACCGCTCCCCTAGCGTTCTTCAACCGTTCTCCGGCCTTCGAAATCGGAATTCGAATCTATTTTCGGATTACGAACCGTAAATCTATCACGAACCGTAAATCTCTCATGAACATGGAAATATAAGATACTCAACCTAGAAAATAATAATTCGACTTGATATACGAAGACGAAGACAATGTATGTAACATGAGTTAAAAGTGTAGTATCTTTTGACTTAGAACTTGAGATCAATAGTATGAGTAACCAAAATGACCGAAACTCAATCAAGAATGAATTAAGACTAAAATCAAGTTTAATATCCATGTTATAAAAACATATACGCATACAAACATAATTCACACTAGAATACAAACTACATAGAGATAGTTTCCAATCATGCATTTTCCAAAACAGGTTATTTTCATACCAATGCATGAGCATTCATTTTTAAGTGTGTGAATGTGTTATAAATAGGGAACAATGATGTAGGGACACATATGAATGAATTTCATATGTGTGCCTATAATGGTGCACAACGATACAGGGACACATATATATGATATGTGTGTGTGTCTAAGCCTTGTAAGAGAAAGATAAGGTCTTAATATACCTTTGTAGAACCATATAACTGAAAATACAAACACGGTTAAATGCTCAAGGCTAACCTAGAGGGGGAGGTGTGAATAGGTTAGACACGTTTTTCGACTCCCTTAGAAACAAACAAAAGTTTGTCCCTCTAGATTGCTTGTATCACAATATATATATATTAATTAAAGATTCTTAATCAATATATAAAACAAGTAAAGTGTGATACAAACAAGTAATTGTAACACATACACAACCTATATTATAGAAAAGAAGTCAACTTACATAAAGAGTTCTATCCATAGTATTCAAATAAAAAATACAAATACTAGAGAGATAGGGATAGAGAGAAGTTGACACAAGATATAACGTGGTAAACCTCCGAAGAGGAAACATCCACGGACTAGCAGCCACCGGTAAACAAAATCCAATAGTAGATAAGACAAGTACAATCTCTCAAGTGCCCTAGAAACTACCCTCTTATCCTACTCATGAAGATGTCGCCATCATGCTCAACAATCCGAGGCCTCACACCTCTTGTCAAGAATTCCTCCCTCACCTTACCGGATCCTCACGACCCAAGGCAAGACTTCTTGCTCAACTATCCTAGTCCTCCTGACTCTAGGCAAGACTTCCTCACTCAAATATCTGGATCCTCATGACCCTATGCAAGACTTCTTGCTCGACTATCCGAGTCCTCCCGACTCTAGCCAAGACTTTCTTGCTTCACAATCCAAGGTCTCACACCTCTTGCCAAGACTTCTTGCTCAACAACATAGGTCTCACACCTATTGTCAAGACTTCCTTCTCACAAGGCTTCTAGGTGATCATGAATACAAAACGTAAACAAGCACGTAACATAGAATGCTATGATCAACACATCCTATGGAAAATACTAGACATGAGCATGAATGGACAAATCAATGTAGTCTAGTCAATCATGCATGTATAATCAATCTAGATCATGTAAGATATGTTCAACGTTAATCACAACCTAGATACATGCATAGCTCTAAACTTGAATCACAATATATGTTCAATAAATCACAAGATCAAGTTTAAATAACACAAACCAAAAACATGCTAAAATCATATGACAAAGTCATTTAGATTTAAGATGAAGTTCTAGAGCATATTCCTATACATAGATTCAACAAAACATATGAATAGCTCAAAAGAACATAAGCACATGTATTGATGTGAGAATTAGGCCAAGAGAGCCTACTACATGTGAGGAACTATTTTTCATAAAATCAATCAATCAAAGATCATCAAATAGTCCAAGAATCAAAGCTAGCACAATACAATCCCAAACTTGTGAAAACATAGGCAAAATCAAAACCTAACTCAACATGTATGATTTCAATTAAAACTCAACCTAGCTTTAAAAGAGTTCAAAACTCAAATCAAAACACTCACAATACACATATGTAAGTTGAAGAAGAAAACCTAAGGCAATTGACGAAGTTTTAAAAGAAAACTTTGAGAGAAAATAAATACCTTAGTTGATTTAGGTGCAGTCCCGTTTTTGTATGTTTAGACTCCAAAAACAGCAATAAAACTCAATCCAACTTTCAGAGAAAAGATGGAGGATGAATAGACAAACACTCTCAACTTTGAATCACTCAAATCATAGTTCAAATGAAGAATTTATGGTGTTTGGAAGGTGAGAAAATGTAGAGAGAAAATTTCTGCACACAAGTTTGAATTTCTTCTTAGAATGAAATGTGAGAGGGAAATAGAATATAAAGGAGAGGAAAAGAAAGAAGCCAAAAGACAATTTTCCCCTTATTTGTTATTGCTGCCCCATGATGGTGCGTGTGCATCTCGGGGCGGCAAGGTGTTGCAGCCGAGATGGCCACGCGCCATCTTGGGCATGCACCACTTCATGGCCTTCGGCCATGGTGCAATCCCTTTGCGCTTCCCTCACGTTCTTCGACCGTTCTCCGGTCTCCGAACTCGGAATTTTAATCCGTTTGCGGATTACAAACCTTAACTCTCACAGGGACATGAACATATAAGATACTCAATCTAGAAAATAATAATTTGACTTGATTTACGAAGACGAAGACAATGTATACAACATGAGTTGAAAGTGTAGTATCTTTTGACTAAGAACTTGAAAACATTAGTATGAGTAACCGAAATGATCGGAACTCCAACAAGAATGATTTAAGACTAAATTCAAGTTCAATATCCATGTTATACAAACATATATACACACAAACACAATTCACACTAGAATGCAAACTACATAGAGATAGTCTCCAATCATGCATGTTCCAAAACATGTTATTTTCATACCAATGCATGAGCATTCATCTTCAAGTGTGTGAATGTGTTATACATGGTGCACAATGATGCAGGGACACATATGAATGAATTGTATGTGTATGCCTATAATGGTGCACAACGATGCAGGGACACAAATGTATGAATTGTGTGTGTGTGCCTAAGCCTTGTAAGAGAAAGATAAGGTCTTAGCATACCTTTGTAGAACCAAATTGCATCCTTTCTCTTTGAAGACTTAGAACTTGCTTTGACTTGTTGTTCATCCTTCTTTAAAGCTTGAATCATCATGAATCTAAACAACAAAATCAGTACAAGTAAACATCATTTTGATATGGAGTTAATGCCAACATAAACTAAAACCTAACAATCTCTCCCTTTGGCAAATTCCATGTCAAAACACCTATACATTTACTACAAATATAAAAATGAAGATAGGTCACAAAATCACTCCCTTACATTACAATGAGTAAGATTCCTATAACTAATCTTCACCAACTCTTGAACTTCATCTTGATCTTCCCTTGAAGCAACCTACAAATCATCTCAAAGCACAATGCATATACAAGAGAAAAACAACAAATGGCAAAATATAATATGGATAAGAATATACAATTAAGTCCACAAATATATGTATCTCCCCCTCAATACATGCCAAAATACAAGAATTCTTAACCAAACCTTAAAACTAATTATTACATGCCATTGAAAGTTCAAAAGTTCACAAAAACAACATAAAAAGAAACTAAGTAACTAGCAACTCTTTCTCCCCCTTTTTGACATGAAATGATGCCAAAAGGTAAGAAACATACCATAAGACTCAAATACTAGTTACTTGGTCCACCAAAGAAAGATGTGCGTATAGTTGATCTAACATATTGCTTGAGAGGTGGTCTTGAACTTGAGGCAATACGCTCCTCCAACTCTTTTATTCTAGCCTCTTGTTTATCAACTATAACACTAAACTCATCAACCTTCTTCTTCAAATTTTTAGCCCAATCCAGAAGAATGTTTGTGCTAGTCTCTTAACAATCAACTTGAGAACTACTAAATAGTCCAAAAGTATCACATGTCTTACCCTTATCCTTATATGACATGTATGACACACGTTTATCACTATACTTTTCCAAGGGTTGTACCAACACATCATCTCCTCTACTCTAAACACCACAAGCTAAACAAAGAAGTTATAAACCCTGGTAATGCAAGCTTCTTATCTCCTCTAGTAGACAAAGCCGCACTATCAATATAAAGCATAAGTAGATCCCCAAGGTTTATAGGTTGATTAGTCACCAAAGCATACACTATTTTGATCTTGTCTTTATTCAACTCGGTTGAATTCAAAGATCCAATAATGTTAGTGCAAATGAATAGATGCCGAAATGCACTAGCCTTAGTTAACTCATGTTGACTAATATATGCTCTACCTTTCCATTCAAAAGAAGCATTGTCACAAAGAGTTCTACCCATGATATTAAGATTCTCAATGACATCTACATCTAGAAAGTTCGAATCTATATCATTAGATAGCCCAAGAAACTTGTTAATGTTTTCCGGGTTAACTCTAAACACAACACCCCTAATCTCCATCAAAGCATCCTTTTTTTGAAGCTTGAATCATCATGAATCTAAACAACTAATTCATTACAAGTAAACATCATTTTGATATGGAATTAATGCCAACACAAACTAAAACCTAACAATAGCATCCTTTCTCTTTGAAGACTTTGAACTTACTTTGATTAGTTTTTATTTCTTCTTTGAAGCTTGAATCATCTTGAACCTAAACAACTAAATCATTACAAGTAAACATCATTTTGAAATGGAATTAATGCCAACACAATCTAAAATCTAACAAGCACCCACTATCCAAATACCAAGTGTTAGAAGTATTGGCCTTCAAAGTTATTTGAGCCACATAGGAAAAATATTTATCTCTTCTAATCCACTTAGGTGAAACATTCGCTTTCCTAGTGGTCTTAGAAACATTGGCTCTAAATTGCCTAGAATCATGAAAATTATCTCTAGATTTCTTAGGAACAAACATATTGGCTTTAGCCCTATTTCTTTCAATCATGCTTTTAATTCTACACATCATGATATATTTAAAGCAAATTGGTCTAATGTGACCATCACTACCACCAAAATGACAGGTGGGAGTAAAGTAAGAAGTCATACTATTACCTTGTGAATACAAAGGGGCTTTCCCATGTCTTTGAACTTGTCTTTGGTATTAGGTTAGTTCTCTCATTCTTTGTTGTTGAATTGGAGTAATTTGCTTCCTTGATTAAGCTTGCATGGATTTCTTCTTGGCTAGATGGTATTTGGGTTAAGGAAAGATTGCTTGATGAACTCTTGCTACTTGAACTTGAGCTTGATTCCTTGGTGCCATTTTAACTTGGGCCTTTTTAGAGCACTCTCCTAGTTCAATCTTTTTCCTAGGATGTTGTGGGGGTGGAGGCTCTTTGATATCCATGCTCTTGACAAACATGGTCATGCTTGAGGATAAGGTCTCCTTGTTATCTTCAAATCCAAGACCTCTTTTGTCACTTGGCCTCTTGCCAACTCCCAACATGTGGAAAAATTTCTTTGTGCTTGAAGTCATCTTAGCAATAACTTTTTTTGCTTCTTCAAGCTCTTTTTCCATCAATTCCTTATTCCGTTTAGCTACTTAACTTCTCCATTCAAATGAATAACCTCAGTTGATAACTTGAGATTCTATTCTTTTAGTCTTCAAACCTATTTCTTCATCTTCAATCTTGAGCTTTGAAAGTGCTCAATGGATCCTTCAAGGTCCATGCCTTTTATATTTCTATTTGTAGAATGGGATGAAGAGCTCTCATCACTTGAGTCATTTTCAACTTGTTTATCCTCTTTATCATCATCTATTACTTCCTTGCTCTAGAGTGATGATGCAAAGGTAACAAAGTTTCCAACATGGTCTTCATTATCTGAGGACCCTCGTTCCTTTTCCAATTTAACACTATCGCTCTAAGTGGTGGCCATTGTCTTTCCTTTCTTCTTGTTCTTCAAGTTGCCACAATCCATAAAGATATGTCTAAACCCTTCATATTCAAAACATTTGATCCTCTTTCTTATGGGCTTGTATTGACTTGACTTGACTCAATCTTCTTGAAAAGAGTCTTCTTCTTCACTTTCTTTCCTTTGGATCTAAAACCCTTCTTTTCAAACTTGATGAATTTCTTAAATCTCTTTACCATAATGGTCATCTTCTCATCAGAGTCAATCCTCCTCATTCTCTACTTTGGAGGTCTTTAAGGCTATGATCTTTTGCTTCTTAGGTGGTGAAGTCGTAGGCCTTTTTCTTGACTCATAGGCTAGAAGTCTTCCAATCACTTCACTTGGCTTCATAGTTTTGAAGTCAATATTTTCTTCAAGTGTCATCACCTTGGACTTGAATCTCTTGGGAAATGACCTCATGATCTTTTACTTAATCCTCCTACTCGAGTACGGGTCACCTAGTTGATGGCTTTGGTTGACGATGTGTTAGGATTATGCTCGATAGCAAGAGTGTAATAGTGCAATTAACAATCTTTTCATATGAATAAAGAGATTTCTAGTTTAACAAATCTTATAGCACTTATAGTTTAATTATTATAATTGTCAAAATTAAATAATCATAAGGTCAAAAGACTATGAGAAAAGAAGAGTTGTTCATACATCTAGATATGTATGAGGTAAACACAATTCTTTAGTTAGTCTTGAATAATATTCACAACTTAAGATAGAAGGTTGGGCGCCTTTATCTTGTCAAAGTTGTAGATTCTTTTGCTAGCATTTGAGTGGGATGAAATGTGTTATGATGAGTGTAGAATCATTAAAGTGTGGTGTCTTTGGTCAAAAGAATCTAGTGCACTTGGTGCATTGAATAGGATCACAATGAAATACTTTATCTAGAATCGTCAATAGATAAAAAAATTTCATTTGAAGACAATCGGAGAGTCTATCTCAATCCTGAGATAAATGATGGACTTTTGGTTGCAAGTGTTATCATTTGAGCTATCAATGAGTATGATTATATAGCATGGTCTATCCTCGATAGTTTGGTGGTATTCATTTGTTAATCGATAGAGGACTTCATTTATAGATATGGACATCGTGGCTCCATTTATTGAATGAGAGTAGAATATCATCATATGGATGTTTTGAGGTATTGGATATTAAATCTTAACGTTAAGTTTTCAATAGTGTCTATTGGAACATGGCTTCTGGACAAGTCAAAATATCCAAGTTCAAAATGTGGTCATATGAGTAAATATGGTAACTTGGGGAGCTATAGGTGGTCTATGAGCTCTTAGCGATTACTGGTATTCTTCACGAGGATACACTTTCTCCAATAAGGTTGTCTAGGGTATGAGTGAGTAAACATCAACTTATTCTATCTTTATTTAAGAGTTCAATTTTTTTTCTTTAGTGGAATGAACTAAAATTAAATAGACCGGACCTAAGTGAATCATTTGTTGATTGTGATTGGGTTGTGTCTATTGGAGCTTAAATTTAGATAGCCCGTCAAGATCCCCAATCCACACGAACTTGCATGGATCACTAGATATATTCTACCAGACCAATTTAGGGGTCCATCTATAATTGTAATAAGGCATGAGAACTTGTTTCTTTTTGTAAGAATAGGTCTAGTTCACATGTGGACTTTTTATTAAGGTCCAATGGATTTAATAAAATAAGAAAAATATTCTATAGCCTTTATATATGGTATGGGCTGCAAGGCTATTGAGAGTAACTTAAATATATATTTTTTATTTTATTATTTAATTAAATGGAAATTAATTAATTTATTAATTATTTAATTATTTAATTAAAAGTCAAAATCTTTTTCTTAGTAGGAGATGGTCTCCTAAAACTATGCTATTGTTGGTAGTATAGTTAATGTTAAAGACTATATTTGATAAGTAGATAAATAAAATGAATTATTTATCTAATCAAATTAGGAAGTCTTTAATATGGTTACAAATACATTATTGAGTTGGATTAGGAGTCTTGGTTGAGGATAGAATTTCTTTTTTGAAAAGGATTCTTAACCACCAAGTAAATCTACCTAAGGAAAGGATTCTTAACTACCAAGTAAATCCTTCTTAGGAAAGGATTTGTGATCCTAATCTATATCATATAAAATTCGGCCAACCCATATATATATATATATACAAAAGGATAGAATTCCTTTAAGATAAGGATTCTTAACTACCAAATAAATCCACCTAAGGAAAGGATTCTTGCCAACCAAGTAAATCCTTCTTAGGAAAGAATTTATGATCCTATATATATATATATGTGTGTGTGATTTTTGGCCAGCCCTAAGACTTCTATGATGAAAATTTCGGCCATGCCTAGGTAATTTTCCAGAGAGAATTTGGCATAGCAAGAGAGAATTTTTAGGGAGAAAAATTAGTTTTTGCTCTAGACAAAATTCAATCAACTCATAGAAAAAGGGTGTGGAATTCGGCCAAAGAGAAAAGAGAAAAAGAGAACGTTTTTGTTTTCAATAGTACACTAGTATCATTTACATCAAAAGGGTTTTGTATACAACATTGAATCAAGGTTCACGCGAGTTTCAATCAAATTGATTGATAATTCACAAGTGACAGGAGGTTCTTGGATTTTTCTCTTGGAGGATATTTGTAACAAACAAAGAAAAGATTTTACTTTGTCTCCATCCTCAGATATATAATTTAAAGAAAGGGAGCCCACACTCTTAGGTGATTCACGTTCGTGATTAGATTGGAAGATCTTACGGATTCAATTCGACGCTAGTTCAATCGTCACGAAAAAAAAAGGTACGATACTTTTATTTACGTTAATTAATCTAGGGTTAAGGTTCCCGTTGCATAAAGGGATTTTTTTTTATTTATACGCAAACCCTAATTTTCTTTTTATCACACTTCCATTGCGTTTTTGAACCCGTTTTTCCATACAATTGGTATCAGAGCCTGGTTGTACCCTTGACTAATTGATGTATGTGTTCGTGAATCTTTTTCTTTTTATTGTATATATGCATGTTTTAGAAAGAGATGGCACTCTAGGCATTCACATATATATTTACATTGGAATGTATTGATATATATATATAAGGGTGATCTATCATCGCCATAATTTCCTTCTTGGAAGTTGCTAAGTTTTTTTATTATTTTTTTGTTGTAATAATATAAGAAAAAACTGCAGCATTTTATTATTCAAATTCTTCTGTAATACATTCAAGTTTCAAAGACTCGAAGGTTTGAATAATTAGAAGCAATCGGAACAAGTTTGGGACCGTGCAAGCCGTAACAACAAACGTACGTGCGAAGAGCGCGCAGCCATGTTTGTTATGACATGGGCTGCGCATGGCAGCCCTTTTGGTAGCCATGGGCTGCGCATGGCAGCCCTTTATGGGTTTGTGGCATGCGCACGCCCATGGGTAAGGGCAAGGGGTGCGCACGCCCATGGGAGGTAGCCTAGGGAGTCCGAACGACGAAGGTTGCGTGAAGACTTGTTCGCTAAGATAGGAGTTCTTGTATTCCAAGATATATGTAATTTACTTGTTTTTCTAGGATGGACCAAAATTGTAGCTATTTATATTTTCGTAAATATTGCAATGTTTGTCATTGTTTGATATCAAGTCATATAGAATAGGAGTGCCACTCATATATCTCTTTTGGTATGAACATGTATTGAATGGTTTAAGTATCTAAATTGGCATCTAGATAACTTGGTAAATCATTTTCTGGAATTCGATCACACGCCTTTAACAATTAAGTGGGAGAAGGTGTTTTGAAACACGTACGGCCTTCAAGTTTAGTTGAACTTTATGTTTCGTGAATAACCTCCCAAGAGGTATTCATGAATGGAATTTAGCAAGATACTTCCTTACAAGGATAAACTAGACAATTAGCCCAAATGATGTCTACTCCGAAAGGAGGGATATTCGTGAGGGATTATATTGAAGGTCGATAACTTGGTAACACACTCAATGTGAGTTTATTAATATCCTCTCAAGAGTTCTTATTAATAAAATCACAAGGCTAAAATTGAAAACGTTGGTTGTTATGTTAACAATTAGGTGGGACCTAGTCCAACTAGTAAATATTGTGAACTCCCAAAGGAGGTGTGACATTTATGGGTGTTGGATCACCGTTGAATTTTTACGATTGAATTATTTCATTTAATTCAAGATAAATATTCAAAAGTGCTTAATCATGATTGTTTACTTATATCATTTTTGTTATTAAAAAGAAATCATAACCCCATCCCTAATCAATATCCTAAAAGATAATACTTTAACTGATGATAATTATGTCACATGAAAAAAGGAATATTAGGTTGTTGTTGCAAGTTGACAAGTATAAGTTCATTATGTATATTCCTTAAACCGCCAAACTAATGAATCTACTCAAGAGCAAAGAGATGAGTATCAGTAGTGGAAGTCTTTAGATGAGATGGCTAAATGTACGTTATATTATGGCCATCATCTTCAATGTGTTGCAACCGCAACATGAAGGAATGTAAACTGTTGTCCATATTATGATATCTCTAGACAGGAATTCATATGGTTGGTAAAGTTTCTACTGTCAAGACCCGTTAGAAGGTCAAGAAACAACAGAGAAAAAAGCAACTTGGGCCTTTTTAGAAGGAGACCAAGAAAGTAACCAAGATCAAAGGAAAGTGTTTCTTTTGTGGTCAAAGGAATAGACTGAATAAGAATGAATTCAACTTGCATTTAGGCAATGGAGCGTTGGCGTCTGCTAGTTCAGTGGGAGATATTAGAATTAGTTTAGATTCTTATAGGCATTTAGATTTAATAGACGTTTACTATGTACCTCAATTCAAGAGGTATTTAATTTCAGTTTCTTGTTTAAATAAATTTGGTTATTCGGTTACTTTTAATAAAACTTTTATTATTAGTAAGAATGACAAAATTATTTGCAAAGGTACATTGGAAAACGGTTTATTCTATTTGTATGGAAATATCTCTCACTTGTTAGACACGAAATCAACGGAACCTAATCATAAAAGAGTAAAATTATCAAAAGATAAAACCTACCTATGGCATTTGAGCGCTTAGGTCATATCAACCTTAATAGGATTAAAAGATTGGTATGTGACGGACCTCTAGGTGACTTAAAGGTTGATGATCTACCAACTTATGAATCTTGTTTGGAAGGTAAAATGACCAAAAGGTCGTTTATGACCAAAGGTGCAAGAGCCATTGAATGTTTAGGATTGATACACACTGATGTGTGTGGACCTATAAGCATTCAAGCTAGAGGTGGATATGAGTACTTCATCACTTTTACGGATGATCACTCAAGATTTGGCTATGTGTATCTCATGAGACATAAGTCAGATGCTTTTGATATGTTTAAAGCATTTAAAGCTGAAGTAGAAAATCAGCTTGAGAAACGCATAAAAATCTTGAGGTCCGATCGTGGTGAAGAATATCTATATGGTGAGCAATACCTTATTGATAATGGAATAATTTATTAGTTTTCTACACCAGGCACATCTCAACAAAATGGGGTGGCGGAAAGGAGAAATAGAACTCTTTTGGATATGGTTAGGTCTATTTTGAGTTATTCAACGCTCCCTAGTTCTTTTTAGGGATATGCTTTACAAACTGCTATGTATATTCTAAACGATGTACCATCTAAGTCGGTTCCTAAAACACCGCATGAGTTGTGGACTGGGCGAAAGCCTAGTTTACAACACTTAAGGATATTTAGATGTCCTGCACACGTGTTAAAAGGAAAGACAAAAAAGATGGAGTCTCGTTCAGAAACATGCATATTTATAGGGTATCCAAAAGGACCAAAAGAATATTATATTTATAGTCCTTCAGATCTTAAAGTATTTGTTTCGACAAATGCCAAATTTCTAGAAGAGGACTATATGAATAATTTTGTGCCTAAAAGTAGAATTGTCCTAAATGAGCTTTTAGGAGATACAATTCCACAAGAGGTTTCGTAACCAAGCCCAATTGTAAGTTCCGTACCAACACAAGATCAACATTCTACCATAACTCGTCGTAGTAGGAGGGTTGTTATACAACCCGAGAGATACATCAATCTAGGAGAATCTGTGGAGAACATGTAGAAAATCTTCCGGAAGACGATGATCCCTATACGTACAAGGAAGCAATGGAAGATGTTGATTGTCGCCATTGGCAAAAGGCAATGCAATCCGAAATTGAATCTATGTTCAGAAACAAAGTTTGGTCTCTTGTAGACTTGCCTAAAGGGATCAAACCCATCAAGTGCAAGTGGGTATACAAGAGGAAAAGAGGAATGGATGGTAAGGTGGAAACCTTTAAAGCTAGATTGGTAGCTAAAAGTTATACACAGAAGGAAGGTATCGATTATGAAGAAACCTTTTCTCTTGTGGCCATGCTTATATCCATCAGGATACTCTTATCCATTGCGGCATCTCTAGACCTTGAGATTTGGCTAATGGACGTCAAGACATCTTTCCTTAATGGAAGTCTTGACGAAAGCATCTATATGATGCAACCAGAAGGATTCATTGCAAAGGGCCAAGAGGAAATTATATGCAAGTTGCAAGGATCCATATATGGATTGAAGAAAGCATCCAGATCCTGGAACATAAGGTTCGATCAAGTCGTAAAAGGTTTTGGATTTATTCAAAACCTTGATGAACCTTGTGTATATAAAAGGATTAAAGGCGACATGTTGGTTTTTTTAGTTCTTTACGTTAATGATATACTACTCATTGAAAATGATGTAGGTGTATTGATATCAATAAAAGAATGGTTAGCAAAACAATTTGATATGAAGGACTTAGGAGAAACAAGTAATATTCTTGGTATCCAAGTCATAAGGGATCGAAAGAATAGAACGATTGCATTATCCCAAGCTTCATACATAGATAAAATCTTGTCTAGGTTTTCCATGCAAGATTCCGAGAAAGGTATGTTACCTTTCGGACATGGAATCAAACTTTCTAAAGAACAAGTTCCTAAGAGTGAGCATGAAGAGCAATTCATGAGTAAGGTTCCATATGCATCGGCAGTTGGAAGTCTCATGTATGCAATGCTCTGCACTAGACCAGATATTTGTTTTGTTGTAGGCATAGTTAGCAGGTTTCAATCGAAGCCTGGTCCTGATCACTGGACGGCAGTCAAGCATATTTTCAAGTATCTTAGGAGAACGAGAGATTATATGCTTGTATACTCTGGAAGGGATTTAATTCCTATTGGGTATATAGATTCTGATTTTTAGTCAGATTTTGGCTCCAGGAGATCAACATCAGGATCTGTGTTTACTATTAGAGGAGGGGCAGTCATATGGAGGAGTATCAAGCAATCTTGTATCGCCGATTCCACCATGGAAGCCAGGTATATAGGTGCATGCGAGGCTGCTAAAGAGGCTGTCTAGCTCTACCAATTCCTGATTAACTTGGAAGTGGTTCCTGATGCGAATAAGCAGATCACTATCTGTTGGGACAATAGTGGAGCAGTGGCTAAGTCGAGAGAACCAAGAAGTCATAAGAGAGGGAAACACATTGAAAGAAAGTATCACCTTTTAAAGGAAACTGTGCATAGGGGCGATGTGACGATTGCAAAGATCGCGTTAGCAGAAAATCTAGTGGATCCCTTTACAAAGGCTCTTCCTCAAAAGAGTTTTGATGGGAACCTAGAGAACATGGGGATGAGAGATAT
The DNA here is from genome assembly GCA_032871835.1 of Dipteronia dyeriana. Taxonomy (NCBI): domain Eukaryota; kingdom Viridiplantae; phylum Streptophyta; class Magnoliopsida; order Sapindales; family Sapindaceae; genus Dipteronia; species Dipteronia dyeriana. Next base: position 43,751,026 of record CM065298.1, read on the forward strand.
GACACATTTGCTATAGAGCAAGTGGGAGATTGTTAGGATTATGCTCGATAGCAAGAGTGTAATATTGTAATTAACAATCTTTTCATATGAATAAAGTGATTTCTAGTTTAACAAATCTTATAGCATTTATAGTCTAATTATTATAATTGTCAAAAGTAAATAATAATAAGGTCAAAAGACTATGAGAAAAGAAGAATTGTTCATACATCTAGATATGTATGAGGTAAACACAATTCTTTAGTTAGTCTTGAATAATATTCAAAACTTAAGATAGAAGGTTGGGAGCCTTTATCTTGTCAAAGTTGTAGATTCTTTTGCTAGCATTTGAGTGGGATCAAATGTGTTATGATGAGTCTAAAATCATTAAAGTGTGGTGTCTTTGGGCAAAAGAGTCTAGTGCACTGGGTGCATTGAATAGGATCATAATGAAATACTTTATCTAGAGTCGTCAATAGATAAAAGTTTTTCATTTGAAGACAATCGGAGAGTCTATCTCAATCCTAAGATAAATGATGGACTTATGGTTGCAAGTGTTATCATTTGAGCTTTCAATGAGTACGATTATATAACATGGTCTATCCTCGATAGTTTTGTGATATTCATTTTTTAATCGATAGAGGACTTCATTTATAGATATGGACATCGTGGGTCCATTTATTGAATGAGAGTAAAATATCATCATATGGATGTATTGAGGTATTGGATGTTAAATCTTAATGTTAAGTTTTCAATAGTGTCTATTGAAACATGGCCCATTACCTTGTGCACTAATCCAATTAGTCACAAAGTTTAACAATCAAAGAAGAGATTTAGCAACCTATGTGAATATGTAAAAAATATTATAACATGCAATTAATGCTATGCTACATTAAATGTTTATCTAGAGATGTTAAGATGGCAATAAGCACAAATTCTAGATATTAATATTAAATTCCAAAAATAAGTAGATTTAGTTAGAGAGCAAAATAGTCCTAAATGCTAGTTATCAATGAAATTCTAATCTCAACTGACACATGAAGACTCAAACATAATGAAAAGAATATTAAGTAAAGAGTCATGCATTTAATCAATTAAATAAATGCTAACCCTAGGCAAATATGAACACGTAAATGAAGCAAAGAGTTCTAGAGGATGTTCAAGTTGCCAAGTTATGAAACCAACAATGATCAGTAAAGGTATGATGCTTGAATGATGCTAGATGTTCATGGAAGTGTGTGTGGTTGAGCAAATGTGAGTACTTAGGAGTCTTTTTCTCTTAAAAAAAGCTTGGTCTCTCAAAAATGACTTCCTGGATAGACAAAAATGGGATAGAGAAGAGATCATATATAAAGGAAGTCTAATGAAATGGCAGTGTTTTGTACAAATCTGGTTAAGACCGCTGTGGGGGTTCATATCGGCTGCACAACGGTGAGCCAGATCAAAGAACAAAACAGCCTAAGACAGCTGTTTGTACAGTTGTGGCTCTCATAGTGGTCTCGATAGTGGAGAACTATTGAAAACACACTGTTGTGATAGTACCAACAATGGTGCCACAACGGTGACCTATAGAAACACACTGCTATGATAATTCACAGCGTACAAACAACGGTGAGCTTGTAAAGAGAAAAAAATACAAGGACTTCTACCCTAAAGCAAATCAAACAAGATGCAATTGAAATAAGTATGCAAGAAGAGTTATAACATGAGTATGCACACAAAAAAGAAACACACACAAACGATAAAAAATATGAGAATGCATGAGATGTGTGTGTGTCCAACTAGATTTCTTTAAAGAGTTAAGCACAAATGTTTTACCTTTGAAGTGCTCTTGCGCTTGAGGACTTGAGAGTGCATTTGAAACCTGATCATGCATAATGAAAGCCTAGTCTACCCTTACAAATAAATCCCCATTGTGTGTGCATAACTTGATAATGCATGACATGTGTGTGTGTGCAACTAGATCTCTTCAAAGAGTTATGCACAAGTGTTTTACCTTTGAAGTGCTCTTGAGCTTAAGGACTTGAGAGTGCATTTGAAACTTGATCATGCATAATGAAGCCCTAGTCTACCATTACACAATAAATCCCCAATGTGGTTTGTCAATGAAAAGAGCCAATCAACGTAGGAGGAACTTACACTACTGAATGTGTTGTTATCGACAAACATGTGTAAAAAGGATATATGAAATCTTCATATGATAAAAAAAACATGTACTCCCCTAAGAAGCATGTTGTTTATTGAGTTAGATAATTGTTGAATAATTATTATCATAAACTCTGGGATACCTTCAAGATAAAGTTATGTTCTAAAGAAAATTATGAGTGTTTTGCTTATACGTAGCTTTTTTTTTCAAAATGACTGAGTTTCCCTACTTAACTTCCTTAAAGATAACTATTTAAATAGAAAATACTATGTGTAATAGAAACATAAGATTAACATTGTGCTACAAGCTGATGAACTCACTTGGGTGTTAGACACTACATGATTTCCCTCTTCTAATGAGAACTTCACTGATGTGGAGAAGGAATCATAGAGTTAGTGGAAGAGGAACAATGAAATGGCCAAGTGTTATATCTTGGCTACCATGAACGATGTGTTGCAATAGCAGCATGAAGGGATTAGTACTTTTGTTGATATTATGTTATCTCTTATAGAGACGTTTGCTATAAGGTCTATGAATTCTAAGATAGAAGCTGTAGTGGCTTTTACGAAACTTAGACAGAAACCTAGACAGGTCGTTAAAGATCGTATGATGAATGTCATAGCATATCTCAACACAACAAATATCCATGGCCCTAAGGTAGATGGTGAAACATAAATCGACATGGTTGTGAATTCACTGTCAGAATCCTTTGATCAATTCGAGATAGACTATACATTGAATAATAAGGATTACACCTAGCAAGGATTGACGTAAGATGTGCAAAGCACTGAGAAGATTCTTGTTAATAACATGAATAAGAAATCTAAGTCTCCTGCTAAGCCTAATCCTAAAAGAAAAGACAAGAGGCAGAAGAAGAATAAGGTTTTAGGGCCTATCTAGAAGTCGACCAAAAAGTATGGGAAGGACAAAGGAAAGTGTTTAAATTGTGGAATCAAGGGACACTGGAAGAGAAACTACCTCAAGTATTTAGCGAGCAAGATGGAAAAGTAATTTATAATACCTAGAAACATGTTTTCTCATGGACTTTTCCGAATCATGATTGTAGATTCTAGAGCCACTAATCATGTTTGTACTTCCTTATAGATATTATGGGAAATGAGAAAGCTAAGTAATGAAGAAATCAGTTTTTGTTTGGATAGTAGAGCACAAGTGTAGGAAGAAGTAGTAGGAGAAGTCGTTCTTTATTTTGATAGTTTTAGAAGTTTGATTTTAAAAGACGTTTATTATGTACCAAAGTTTAGGAGAAATTTGATTTTTGTCTCTAGCTTGATTAGACTTGGTTAATCAATTGTTTTTAATAAAGAAGTTATTTTTAGCAAAAATGACAAAGTCTTATGCAAAGGTACATTAGCGAATGGTCTTCATCATATTCAAACTAAAACTATCTCATAGCTTAACACTGAACAAGATGAGCCAAATTCAAATAGAATAAAATTATCTAAAGATGAAACTTACTTGTGGAACTTAAGACTTGGACATATTAATCTAAATAGGATTAAAAGGTTGGTAAACGATATAATTTTAAGTAAATTAAAAATCCAAGAGCTTCTAACATGTGAACTTGTATCGAGGGTAAGATGTCCAAAAAGCTTGTTAGGTTTTAGATTTTTTTTGGCTTGATTCTATAACAAAACTCTCTTTCTTTGTAATGTTTAGTTGCTTAGATGGTTTGTGGTTTGTATGAGTTTCAAAGGAGGAAAAGCAACTTCTCATTCAAAGTTCGGTTTCAAGAGGAAAGGTGCTTACTTGGATGCTAAGGTATCGAGATTCTTCTTCCTCTTGCAAGGCATTAGTGCACACACACATTGTATCCATATGTGTCTCTGCATCATTGTGCCAAATTGATATTACACATACACACACTTATTAAAGTATGCACATGCATTAGATTTAATTTGACAGTTTTTGAGAAATTGCATGTTCTAGGACTATATCTAGGAAATGACATACTTGTGTGCTCTTGTGTTTATTTGTTTGTATTTGTATGGTATTAGACTTGAATTTGTGCTAATTTTATTTCTCATTGAGTTCCGGTTATTTTGGTTATTCATTCAATTAGTTTCAAGTTTTAAGTAGGAAGTTACAAAACTTTCTGTATCTTTAACATACAAGGTTTTCATCCTTGTGTTTCAAGTTGGATTCCATATTTTTTGTGAAATTTTTGTTGACATCCTTATACATTAGGGAGTCTTGGTTCGTAATGTAAAAACAAATTTGAATTTGGAGTTTGGAGATTGGGGAACGGTCCAAGAATACCAAGGTGCCTGGGGGAGATGTTGTTGCTATGAAAAACGGCCATGCATCTCTCTCCGTTATGGCGCGTGGCCTCCATGGGAAGGGATGCCTCTGCCCTCGTGGAGGCCACATGCCTCCACAGTAAGGTAGAGGTGGAACCTCTTTATTGGCCACTTAAATCGGTTTTTGATTCTCTCCTTTTAAATACCTCTTTTCCCTCTCATTTTTTCTAAGTGTGTTTTCAAAGAAGAAATGTGCAGAAATTTTCCTAGAAAATTTTCTCATCTTTAAAACACCATAACTCTCTCAAATCAACTAGAAAGGAACATATACCAAGCATTTTCAGAGCCAAATAATTTCCATAATGAACGTTATGATCTGATTTCTACTCGTGAGTTGTCATTTGTAAGTGAATCATTTTCTTTCTTTTCTCTTTTACGATCAACTTGATGATTCTTCTTATTTGATTTGAGAAAAATGATTAGAATGATTTTGATTCCAACTATAAAATTGTTTGATTCATTTTTGAGATTTGCTTTATGTCTGTGATTGAATATTACTGTAGCTAATCTTGAAGAGCATGAACTTGAATCTAGAAACTCTTTGTGTATTTGATCTTGATATTTGATTTCTTGGTTTTTGCTACATGTCCATGAACTAGATAATCATTCTTGTGATTTCTACTTTCTAAATATTGTTCTTAGTTATACCTTTGTTTCTTGTTTGTTGAATATATTGATAGTTTTAAGTGTTAACTTGTTCACTTGACTTCAAAGATAGATTTGTGATTTTCATTGAAAAACGTATTGTTCTAGCTTTGATGGACATGTCTAGGTGTCTAGATATTTTTGTGAATGATTTTGAATGCCTAATCTTGATTTCCTATCATATGTTCATAAGAATTAGTTACATTTGCTTGAGAGCTTGATTTGTGCTATACTAATTCTTCATAGAGGTTGTTTGATCAACTTGCTCTATTTGTTTGTGTTTGCATCATGTTTGCTTGTTTGCACTACACTTAGATCATTTACCTTGCCAAAGGTTGGAAGACGGATATTGGAGAGTGTATCATCGAATTTGAGCATGGAAGTCTTGGCTACGATTGGGGTGATTGTAAGGAAAATCTGCGCAACGGAAGCGTGAAAATATTTATAAAAGGTTTCAGTATAAATAAAAAATTTCCTTTTAAAATAACAAGAACCTTATGTTAGGATTATGCTCGATAGCAAGAGTGTAATATTGTAATTAACAATCTTTTCATATGAATAAAGTGATTTCTAGTTTAACAAATCTTATAACATTTATAGTTTCATTATTATAATTGTCAAAAGTAAAAAATCATAAGGTCAAAAGACTATGAGAAAAGAAGAATTGTTAATACATCTAGATGTGTATGAGGTAGACACAATTCTTTAGTTAGTCTTTAATAATATTCACAACTTAAGATAAAAGGTATAACCTTAGATTAATTGATGTATATAAAATGTGTCGTACCTTTTTTATCGTGACGATTAAACTAGCGCCGAATTGAATCCGTAAGATCTTCCAATCCAATCATGAACGTGAATCACCTAGGAGTCTGGGCTCTCTTTCTTTAAATTGTATATCTGAGGACAGAAGCAAACAAAAACTTTTTCTTTGTTAGTTACAATAATCCTCCAAGAAGAAAAACAAAGAACGTTAGGTCACTTGTGAATTTTCAATCAATTTGATTGAAACTCGCGTGAAACTTGATTCGATGTTGTACACAAAACCTTTTAATGTAAAGGCTACTAGTGTACTATCGAAAACTAAATGTTCTTTCTTCCTTTTCTTCTTTGCCGAATCTCACACTTTTTCTTAGAGTTGATCGAATTTTGTCTAGAGTAAAATCAGATTTTTCTCCCACAAAATTTCTATGGTAGCCGAAATCTTCTCTCTAAAAGACTAGGGCTGGCCAAAATTCTTTCTATGAATTCCACTAGGGCTGGCTCAATTCTTCATAAAATATATTAGGATTTTAAATCCTTTCCTAAGAAGGATTTACATGGTTGTTAAGAATCCTTTCCTTAGGTGGATTTACTTGGTGGTTAAGAATCCTTTTCTAAAAGGAATTCTATTCTATACGAAGACTCCTAAACCAACTCAATAGTGTATTTGTAACCATAATAAAGACTTCCTAATTTGATTAGATAAATAATTCATTTCACTTATCTACTTATCAAATATAGTATTTAATATTAATTATACTATCAACAATAGTATAATATTAGGAGACCATCTCCTACTAGGAAAATATTTTGACTTTTAATTAAATAATTAATTAATTACCAAATTAATTAATTTCTATTTAATTAAATAATAAAATAAAAATAATATAATTAAGCTATTCTAAATAGCCTTATCGCCCAACACACATATATGGGCCAATATATTATTTTCTTATTTTTTTAAATCCATTGGACCTTAATAAAAAAGTCCACATGTGAACTAGACCCATTCTTACAAAAAGAAACAAGTCCACATGCCTCAATACAATTCTAGATGGACCCCTAAATTGGTTCGGTAGAATATATCAAGTGATCCATGCAAGTTTGTGTGGATTGGGGATCTTGCCGGACAATCTAAATTTAAGCTCCAATAGACACAACCCAATCACAATCATCAAATGGTTCACTTAGGTCCAATCTATTAATTTTAGTTCATTCCACTAAAGAACTAAAATTGAACTCTTAAATAAAGATAGAATAAGTTAATATTCCTCATTCATACCTTAGACAACCTTATTGGAGAAAGTGTATCCTCGTGAAGAATATCAATAATCGCCAAGAGCTCATAGACCGCCTATAGCTCTCCAAGTTACCATATTTACTCATATGACCACATTTTGAACTTGAATATTTTGACTTGTCCAGAAGCCATGTTTCAATAGACACTATTGAAAACTTAACGTTAAGATTAAATATCCAATACCTCAAAACATCCATATGATGATATTCGAGCCACGATGTCCATATCTATAAATGAAGTCCTCTATCGATTGTCTTCAAGTGAAATTTTTATCCATTGACGGTTCTAGATAAAGTGTTTAACTGTGATCCAATTCAATGTACCCATTGCACTAGATTCTTTTACCTAAAGACACAATACTTTGATGATTTTAGACTCATCATAACACATTTGATCCCACTCAAATGCTAGTAAAAGAATCTACAACTTTAACACGATAAAGGAGCCCAACCTTTATCTTAAGTTGTGAATATTATTCAAGACTAACTAAAGAATTGTTTCTACCTTATACATATCTAGATGTATGAACAATTCTTCTTTTCTCATAGTCTTTGACCTTATGATTATTAACTTTTGACAATTATAATAATTACACTATAAATGCTATAAGATTTGTTAAGTTAGAAATCACTTTATTATTATGAAAAGATTGTCTAAATACATTATTACACTCTTGCTATCGAGCATAATCCCAATAGTGACCCGAATAGTTGAGCAAGGGAGACTTGTCTAGAGTCGGGAGGACTTAGATAGACATGCAAGAAATCTTCCTAGAGATGGGAGTTCTTGATTAGGAAATAGGCATAGTAAGTTCACTAGGCCCGATGGTAAAATAGGAGTTGATAGCTTAAAGAGTGAGTATTGTGTTGATTGCTTGTCATAGTGATTTACTATTTACCGGTGGTTGTGATATCAACCCGTGGACGTTTTCTCATTTTTGAGGTTTTACCACGTAAAAATCCTTGTGTTGATTTTTACATTTTATTTTCATTGTTTACTTAAACTTGTATTGTTTCATCTGTAGCTCAATTGATATTATATTCACTTGTTGAATGTATCTACTTGTTAAACATTCTTTGTGTGATTGAATTTCTTGAGGTAAAAACGAAATTGCAAGAGTTTTGAGATTATACCTATTCACCCCTAGGTATATTTGACACTATAAGTGGTTAAGTGAATTTTTAATTGGTATTTGAACGGGTGTCTAGAGGTAATTAGATAGATCTCTTTATACTGTTTGTGTTTTTGTATGGATTATTCATGATTAGGGAAGTCTTCTCCTTCATGGTTATAGTGTTGAAAATGAGCCTATTTTTCTAGAAGATCAAAAGATGAAAGATGTTGTTTAAGAGAATGATAGAATTTCTTGAATGAATAAGTCTCTAAAAAATAAGCTAGAAGAAAGTCTTGAACTTTGCTTAAAAGAAAACAAAGCGCTTAAAGACAAAATCCTCAGTCTAGAAAATAATTTGAAGGATTGTAATGAAAGACTAAGAATTTTGAAACATGAGATTGAGCTAAGAGATGGTTCTCTTGATAGTGCTAAAAGACTTGAAAATAAACTAAAAGTCAAAATTAGTAAACATGAAAGTCAACGGAAGATGTTTAGTGACAAGCTTGATGAGTATAATAAGATAATAAGTAAGATGTCATCTAGTGCTAGTAAAGTAGAAAATCTCATCAAGATTGGCAAGCATCCTAGTGACTTAAGAGTATTAGGTTATGTAAATGAAAAGGTTACATCTTCATCTAACAATTTTACTTTTGTCAATGCTAGTGGTAAAGCATGTGTAGGTACACTCTCTATTAGTAAAGCCATGACAGCTACCGAAAGTGCCTTAACATCAACAAGGAATGTCAAAGGAAAATCTCAACAAGATCAAAGACAACAACTCTCATATTCAAATGCAAAAGACAAAGCATCAAGGAAATCACATCAAGGAGGTAACAATAAAGGAAGGTATAATACTTCAAATGCTTAAGCTAAATGTAACCTTCTCAAATTTATACCTATTTGTCATTATTGTAATATGATAGGACACATAAGACCTAGATGCTATGAGTATATTCAAAAATGCAAATATGAGAATGACTTATATATTATGTCTTTGATGAATGGTCCTAGGCAATCATCCGTGTACGGATCTAGACTTAGACCTAGGAAGACCTTTGAAAAGCATATTGAGAAAAATGTTGTTGATGATTTGTTTGTGAAATGTTTTGTTGTGCCTCATTCTACTATGCATAAGAAAGTTGATAATTCTTTGTTTGATTTGCATGAAAATTTCACTAATGGAGTCAAACTGCATAATAACAAGTTAAAGCATGCTAATGAAAGTATGAATGAGAAACATATTAAGAAAGTTTGGATTAGGAAAGACCCAACACAATGTCCTATTGTACAATATGCACTTAGAGCCAACTCATCCTATTCATGGTACCTATATAGTGGATGCTTTAGGAATATGATCGGTAACAAGAAGTTCTTTACCAAACTTGTGATAGACCCTCTAACTTGCACTATGACTAAAGATTGCAACAAGCTTGGATTATGGCATGAAATATTAGGCCGAACGAACTTTAAGATTTAAAGAAGCTTGAAAAGTATAACATTGTTAGAGGTCTACCCTGCCTTCATAAGAAACTTGATGGGTTTTGTAAACCTTGTCAATTTGGTAAACAAAGCAAAGTGTCTTATAAAAAGAGCACCAATATTGCTACCAAGAAGCCACTTGTACACATGGACCAAATGGGACAAATCCAAACTAAAAGCATTAATGGCAAGAAATACATTTTTGTGTGTTGATGATTTTTCTAGGTTTGCTTGGGTTTATTTTCTTAGGAAAAAGACCGAAACATTTGATTACTTCAAGACATGTTGTAATTAAGTTCAAAATGAAAAAGGTCTTGGAATTAAAAAATATGTTGCATTAGGAGTGATCATGGGAGTGAGTTTGAAAATGCCAACTTTAGTGAGCTTTATGATGACTTAGGGATATCTCATGAGTTCTCAGCTCCTAGAACTCCTCAATAAAATGGTGTTGTTGAAAGGAAGAACCGTGTCTTGCAAGAGATGGCTAGGTTCATGATCAATAGTAAGAAAGTCCCTGAGAATCTTTGGGCCGAAGCGGTCAATATCGCTTACTATGTCTCTAATAGAGTTTTTAGAAGGCCCGGTATAAAACAAACCTTCTATAAGTTTTGGAAGGGCAATAAGCACAATGTGAGTTACTTCCATACCTTTGGAAGTAATTGTTTTATTTTGAATGATATAGATCACTTAAGAAAGTTTGATGCTAAAAGTGATGTTGGTATTTTTCTTGGGTATGCCAATAATAGTAATGCCTATAGAGTTTTTAACTTGAATACTTTGATTATTATGGAGTCTATCAATGTTAAAATAGATACTTTGGCATGCTAAACTTGTGTTATGATAAAAGTGTTAATGAACCAAAAGAAAATCTTTTGAACGACACTAAGACACCTATTGATGTGACAAGTTGTGAGTCTAGTGAGGATTCTCATAGTGATTCAAGTCAAAATGGTGACAATGATAGTGGGGTTGAAGAAGGAAGTCAAGGGTTAGAAAATGATAGTCTTGATAATCAAAAAAATAAACAAAATGTTGAAAACTCTAACTCTAGACTTAGAAACATGCATTATCAAGAAGACATCATAAGTGATTTGAATGAAGGGGTTAGAACTAGAAGGCAACTAGCTAAACAAATTTCTTTTGCTTGCTACATATCTCAAATTGAACCCAAAAACATTAATGAGGTTATAGATGATGAGTTTTGGGTTGGGGCTATGCAAGAAGAAATAAATTAATTTGAGATGAATGAAGTGTGGTCCTTAGTTCCTTGTTCAAAAGACATTAGTGTGATTGACACAGAATGGGTGTTTAGGAATAAGACTGATGAGAACGGCAAGATTGCGAGAAATAATGCTAAACTAGTGGCTCAAGGTCACACTTTAGTTGAGGGTGTAGATTTTGATGACCCATTTGCACCCGTTGCACGTCTTGAGTCCATTAGACTTTTGTTGTCCATTGCATGTCTTAAGAAATTTAAATTGTTTCAAATGCATGTCAAAAGTACTTTTTTGAATGGATATCTTCAAGAATAAGTGTAAGTTAAACAACCTAAGGGTTTTGTAGACCCATACTCTCCTAATTATATGTTTAAATTGAAAAAGGCTCTTTATTGCCTTAAGCAAGCTCCTAGAGCATGGTATGATAGGTTGACTCAATATCTTATTGAGAAAAATTATAGAAGATGCGGTATTGATAGAACCTTGTTTGTCAAGCATCAAGATAATGATATTTTTGTTGCACAAATATATATTGATTACATTGTTTTTAGGTATACATGTAAAACCAAGGTTGATGAATTTGTTAGTGTCATGTCAAGTGAATTTGAAATGAGCATGACGGGTGAGCTCAATTACTTTCTTCATATGCAAGCGAAACAATCTAATGATGACATTATGTTGACACAATCCAAATATGCTAGAATATTGTTCAGAAATTTAGGCTTGAAAATGGTATGATTTTGAATAACCAATGAGTACTACTCTAAAACTCTACAAAGATGAGAAAGGAAAGAGTGTTGATCAAAGTCTCTATAAAAGCACGATAGGTAGCCTTCTCTAACTAACAACCAATGGGCCGGATATTTGTTTTACTGTTGGTTTGTGTGCTAGGTTTCAAGCTAATCCTAAGGAGTCTCACTTGAAAGCCGTTAAAAGAATAATTAGGTATTTATAAGGAACAAACATTCTTGGCTTATTTTATTCTTTTGATACTAATGATATTCTGGTTGGCTATTATGATACGGATTGGGTGGAAAACATTGATGATCGTAAGAGCACATCAGATGGTTGCTTTTACTTGGGGAATAACCTTGGTTTCTTGGCAAAGTAAGAAGTAAACTTTTGTCTCTCTCCTTTTCCGAAGTAGAGTACATTGCGGCCGGAAGTGCATGCACACAACTTCTTTGGATGAAGCAAATCCTTAAGGGTTATGATATTGAACAAGGTAAAATGACTCTCTTTTGTGATAATATGAGTGCCATTAACATCTCTAAAAATCTGGTCCAACACTCATGCACAAAGCACATAGATATTAGCCATCACTTCATTAGAGAACTTGTTGAACATTCTATTCTTTCTCTTGAGCATATGCCTACTAAAAATCAACTTGCGGATTTGTTTACAAAGCATTTGGACAAAGAGAGATTGTAATCTCTTAGAAAACCCATTGGCATGATTAATGTTGATTGATGTGTATATGTGATTGTGAGTGGCTTGATAACCTAAACTTATTGTTGAATATCAATTTCTGTGAGAGCTACTCACTTGAGAACTAATGATCTTAAGCAAATAACTTTTATTGTTTTTAGATCATGCATTTGAGCTTTACAATCTTGTTTTACAAAAGTGCACTAATGCTTCTCTTATATGTTTAAGTTTGAGTAGTTGAGTTTTAAAATGTGTAGATTATGGATGTATTTAGAAGTTTATTGCTTACTACATAATAGATAACCTATGGTTAGTATTCATTTTGCTTCGGCAGCTACATAAAACTCAACGTGCACCTTCATAAAAGTGGCTACACGCTTTGGTTGTGAAGCTGCCCAAAGTAGGAAAGTGTTACACCATTGTGATAAGTGAAAGTCGTCGAGAAGTGTATATGTTTATGTTGTTAAAAAAATCAAAATCAAAATCAAAGAAGTGTTGAAAATAATCAATAGTTAAAAAAAAATCTTTGATTCAAAGCCTATAAAAAATAGGCTTAAAAGAGTATAGTTGAAAATTGTGTTTGCTCGGGTTGGAAAAAAAGAAATGGAATGACGAGCCATATGCTTACACACACTTATATGTTGAAATCTATTTTTTTTAAGCAAAAATTTCAGATGATAATCAGTTTGACTTTGATTGGAAATGCTATAGATGGATAAGTGTTGATATCACAATTGCTACTTTTATATATACTTGAAGCATTCCACACACACACACACACACACATTTTTGCTCAATGTGCTTGATTCATCAGCAATGAGAGATTATTTTTGAGTGATGAATGAAAATCTATGATTCCCTCTTTGACTTTGAAAAGTAATGATATAATTAATCTTATTGCTTGACATGTGTGATTGTATGATTCCCTTGTGAACAAGTTTACTTGTTGATCAAAATGTGGAGCATATGTCAAGGGGGGAGCTTGGTTTGTTCGACTTAGTTTTCTATACAACTTGTTTGCATATTATCTCATATTTCTATTAAACATCCTCAAGTTCATTCCTTGACAAAAAGGTGGAGAAATGTATTCCTCACCATGTTTGGTAGAGATGTATCTCTTGTCTTAAGGGGGAGAAATTTTTTTTATATGAGAGTTTATATGAGAAGTGGGAGTTTACATTTCTTGTTTATTTTTTGTAAATATTTCTCACCAATCTTCTTTGGAAGATCTCTTGTTTATTTGGTTATGCTTATCTCATATGTGCTTTGATATTTAAAGAAGAGATTCTTTAAGATTCATGAAGACATGAAGTCATTCAAGTCTAGGTATCTCTTTGTAATGTGAGAATGTGAGAATGCAATCAACAATAAGAGGTTATTATATAATGAGGTTGAGGTTTTGTCATGGAATAGCCAAAGGGGGAGATTGTTAGGTTTTAAATTTGTGTTGGCTTGATTCCATAATAAAACACTCTTTCTTTTTAGGGTTTAGTTGCTTATGTAGTTAGTGGTTTGTATGAGCTTCAAAGGAGGAAAAGCAACTTCTCATGCAAAGTTCGTTTTCAAGAGGAAAGTTGCTTACTTGGATGCTAAGGTATCGATATTCTTCTTTCTCTTACTAGGCGTTAGTGTACACACACAAATTACATCCATGTGTCCCTGTATTGTTGTGCCAAACTTTTTAATACACATACACAAACTTATTAAAGTATACACATGCATTAGATTTAATTTGACAATTTTTGAGAAATTGCACGTTCTAGAATTATATCTAAGAAATGACATACTTGTGTGTTATTGTGTTTATTTGTTTGTATTTGTTCGTTATTGGACTTGAATTTGTGCCTATTTAATTCTTCATTGAGTTTCGGTCGTTTTGGTTACTCACACATTAAGTTTCAAGAACCAAGTAGGAAGTTATGAAACTTTCTATGTCTTTAACATGCATGGTTTTCATCCTTGTGTTTCAAATTGGATTCTGTATTTTTTGTGAAATTTTTGTTAACATTCTTGTGCATGAGGGAGTCCAGGTTTGTAATTCAAAAATGGATTCGAATTCAAAGTTCAGAGGCCAGAGAATGGTCGAAGAACACAAAGGTGCACTAGGTAAATGTTGTAGCCATCAAAGAGGGCCAATCATCTCTCCCCGTGGAGGTTTGTGGCATCCACGGGGAGAGATGACCTCTGCCCCCGTGGAGGCCATGTGCCTCCATGAGCAGAGGTGACACCTCTTGATTAGCCACTTAAATTGGTTTTTTATTCCCTCCCTTTAAATACCTTTTTTCCCTCACATTTTTCTAAGTGTGTTTTTGAAGAACAAAAGTGCTGAAATTTTCCTAGGAAATTTTATCATCTTCCAAACATTATAACTCTCTCAAATATAATATGTTCAACACTATAACTCGAATTATAACTTTCATCTTCAATTTTATATTTTCAAAAGCTTAAATTGTTGGACTTGGAGAGAGAAACAAGTCCCAAGCATTTTCAGAGTCAAATGATGTCCAGAATTTCGTGATGATATGATTTCTACTCGTGAGTCATCATTTGTAAGTGAATTGTTTCTTTCTTTTCTCTTTTATGAGCAACTTGATGATTCTTCTTATTTGAGTTGAGAAAAATGATTAGAATGATTTTGATTCCAATTTTAGACTTGTTTGATTGATTTTTGAGATTTGCTTATGTATTTTTGATTGAATATCAATTTAGCTAATCTTCAAGAACAAGAACTTGGATCTATAATCTCTTTGTGTATTTGATCTGGATAGTTGATTTCTAGGTTTTGTTACATGTCCATGAACTAGAATATCATGCTTGTGATTTCTACTTTCTAAATATAATTCGTAGTTCATTTTTTATTTCTTGTTTGTTGAATATGTTGATAGTTTCAAGGGTTACATTTGCTTCAGAGCTTTATTTTTGCTATACTAATTCTTCGTAGAGTTTGTTTGATCAACTTGCTCTATTTGTTTGTGTTTGCATCATGTTTGCATGTTTGCATTACACTTAGATCATTTGCCTTGTAAAAGGTAGAAAGACTCATATTGGAGAGTGTATCTTCAAATTTGAGCATGGAAGTCTTGGCTAGGATCAGGGTGATCTGGATAGCTAAGCAAGGGAGTCTTGTATAGAGTCGAGAGGACTTGGATAGACAAACAAGAAATCTTCATAGAGATAGGAGGTCTTGATTATGAAGTAGGCATAATAAGTTCACTAGGCCCGATGGTAAAATAGGAGTTGATAGCTTAAACGTTGAATCTTGCATTGATTGGTTTTTGAGTGTGTATCTGTTACTTGTCATAGTGATTTACTATTTACCCATGGTTGTTGTATCAACCCGTAGATGTTTCCTCATTTTTGAGGTTTTACCATGTTTTGAGGTTTTACCATGTAAAAATCCTTGTATTGATTTTTACATTTTATTTTCATTGTTTACTTTAACTTGTATTATTTCGTCTATAGCTTAATTGATATCATATTCACTTGTTGAATCTATCTACTTGTTAAAGTTTTTTTGTGTGATTGAATTTCTTGTGGTAAAAAAATGAAATTGCATTCACCCTCCCCCCTCTTGGTATATTTACACTATAAGTAATTAATGGAATTTTCAAAGCCATTTATGGTCAAAAGAGCAAGGGTCAGTATAGGACTTATAAATACAAATGTATATGATTAGATAAACATTCAAGCTAGGGGAGGATACAAGTACTTCATCACTTTCGTAGATGATTACTTGAGATTTGGATATGTGTATCTCATGCGACACAAGTCAGATGGCTATGAAATATTCAAAGCATTTAAACAAAAATTGAAAATCAACATTCTCTCTAGTGAGTTTTTGCAATATCTTATAGACAGTGGAATTTTATCTCACACTTTCTACGACAAGAATGCCTTAGCAAAATGGCTTAAAATAAAGAAGAAATAGAACTGTTTTGAATATGTTTAGATCTATGCTAAACTATTCTACACTTCTAATGTCATTTTAGGGATATACCTTACAAATAACTATATATTTCTTGAACAATGTACCATCTAAATCTGTTCCTAAAATGCCACATGAGTTATGAAGTGGGCAAAAGCCTATTCTACAACACATGATGATATTTGGATGTCCTGAACACTTGTTAAAGGAAAAGACAAAATATGGAATCATGTTCGGAGACATGTTTGTATGCTTGATATCCAAAAGGAACTAAGGGATATTATTTCTATAGTCCCTCAGATAATAAGGTATTTATTTCGACAAATGCAACCTTTTTAGAGAATGACTATATGAATAATTTTGTGCTCAAGAGTAGAGTTGTCTTGGATGAACTTTCAGGAGAGACAACAAAACAGAGTGTTTCATATAATGAAACACAATCAATGTCAACAGATGGCAAAGGGCCATTTGAAAATCAACAACCATTATTACCTAGACCTAGTGGGAGAGTTATAAAACAACTAAATAAATATATATATCTTAGAGAATCGATTGAGAATCTCCCTAATTATATTGATCCCTATACTTACATGGAAGCAATGAAGGATCTTGCTGTCAGCCATTGGCAAAAGGCAGTAGAATCTGAGATAGAGTCTATGTACTCTAATAAAGTCTGGACTCTTGTAAAATTGTTTGATGGGATCAACCCCATAGAGGAATCGATGGAAACGAAGAAACCTTAAAAGCTAGGTTAGTAGCTAAAGGTTACACACAAAAAGAAGGTAAAAATTATGAGGAAACCTTATCTCTATTGCAATGCTAAAGTCCAACAGGATTCTCTGATCCATAATGGTGTCTCTATATCTAGAGATATGTCAAATGGACATCAAGACATCAATCTTGAATGAGAATCTTGATGAAAGCATCTATATGATACAACCAGAAAGATTCATTGAAAAAGGTCAACAGTAGAAAGTTTGCAAGTTGTAAAGGTCAAAACTGTAAAAGGTTATGATTTTATTTAAAATGTTGACAAACCTTGTGTATACAAGAGGATAAATGGCAATAAGATGGCATTCATAGTTCTTTATGTTGATGAAATCCTACTCATTGGTTATGATGTAAGAGGGTTGACAACAATTAAAAAATAGCTAGAAAAACATATTATAATGAAGGACTTGGGAGATTTATGGACTTAAGCAAACATGCAGATCTTTGAACATAAGGTTCGACCAAGATATTAAGGGTTATGGCTTTATTCAAATTGTTGATGAACTTTATGTATACAATAAGATAAATGGCAACAAGATGGCATTCCTAGTTATGTTGATGACATTCTATTCATTAGGAATGATGTAGGAAGATTGACAACAAATAAAGAATGACGAGTAAAACAATTTAGCATGAAAGACTTAGGAGACGCAAGTTTTATTCTTGTTATATAAGTTATACAAGAGAAGAAGAATAAAATGATTGCACTATCACAAGCTTCCTACATAGACACGATATTTTATTCATATAAAAAACATAGACAACATATTGCCTAGGGCTCTCGTTACAAGATTCCAAGAAAGGTTTCTTACCTTTTTGGTATGGAATCAACTCCCGAATGAGCAAGCTCTTAAGATTGAGGAAGAAGGGCAATACATGAGTAGGATTCCATAAGTATCCATGGTTAGAAATCTAATGTATGCAATACTTTGTATGGGGCCAAATATATGCTTTGTTGTTCGAGTTATTAGTAGATACAAGTATAAACTAGGACTAGATCATTGGATGGCAGTCAATCATATATTCAAGTACTTGAGAAGCACTAGGAATTATATTCTTGTATACTGTGGAGAGAAACCAGTACCCGTAGGGTATACAAATTTTGATTTCCAATCAGATCAAGTCTCTAGAAGGTCTACCTCAAGTTCTATATTGTCACTTGGTGGAGGATCTATAGTATTGAGAAGTATCAAGCAATCTTGCATTGTTGATTCTACCATGGAAGCCCAGTATGTAGCTGCTTGCGAAGCAGCCAAAGATGTTGTATGGCTCTAAAAATTCTTGATAGACCTCGAGATTGTCCCTAGTAAAGAAAAGCATATCACACTTTACTGCGATAACAGTGGGGTCGTAACTAATGTAAAAAAGAATCTTATGTAGAAAGAAAATGTCATTTACTTTGGAAAATTATACAAAGAGAGGATGTGGCCGTAAGTAAGATAGCGTCAGTAAATAGCCTAGAAGATCCGTTCTTGAACAATATACAGCAAAAGAGTTTTGACACCCGTATAGAAGGTTTTGGGATCAGGGACATGACCCATCTGCTTTAGTGGAAGTGGGAGATTGTAAGGAAGTATACCCTAAAGCAGAGTTTTTCATGTAACAAATCATTTGATATCAATAAAAATCTTTTGTTTACCAAGAAAATTATGTAGCATGTATTAATCGTTTATTATATATGTCAAAAGCAAAATACTCCAAGGTTCCAAGACTAAAAGTAAAATGAAGAATTATTCACATAAAACAGTTTATGTGTGATAGACATAATTCTTTATTTAGTTTAAAAAATATTGTTCACAACTTAAGATATATGGAAACCTAAACTTGATTAAAGTGGTGGGTCTCTTGTTTTCAATTAAGAAAGGATGAGTCTAGAATCACCAAAGTGAAAAGACTTTGCATAAAAAACCTAGTACATATGATGTATTGAACGAATCAAGTGAATGGTATAATTCCAATATATGTATTATGAGTTGTAACATTTGAGCTATCAATGACCACAGAATAACAGTATTATCCCAGTAATTTGGTGTAATTGATTCATATGTCCCAACAGACATATTTATTGACATGGATATCATGACTCTTACAATTAAATAAGAGTAAATACCACCACCTTGTGGATCTAACGAGAGCTTGGATAATAAATCTTAGTACTGAGTATTCAATAAGCAGTTATTGAATTATGATAAATCAAGTTATCCATTTAGACGTAATGACGGTCCAAAGGAATAAAATAATTAAAAATACAATGGTTAAAAGGTATTTTAATTATTGGTATGTTTCATGATGCATATTTCACACAATTGGCTAGGGTAAAAATGTTTAAATATTTTATATTAATTCAAGAGTTCAATTTCAGTTTTTTCATGAACTTAATTAATATATTTGGACTCAATTAATTAAGAGTTATTTGGTACTTGGGTCAAATATGTTGGAGCTTGTAATTAAAATAACTCGTAGATCCCTAAACTTCATAACTTAAAATGGATCATCTAAAAGGAACCTTTGGGCTAAACTGTTGGGTCCCAATACCCAAGGATCAAAAATTAGTTTCTTGGTAGAAAAAGAGTTTGACCAACTCTAAATATTAGGGTGGCCGAACCCTAGTTGCTAAAAAAAGTGGTGCATGCCACTTTGTATATATATGGGGAGGCAATCCCTTCTGCCACCTAACTTCTTTTATTTGGTTTTCCATTAGGAATGGAAGACAAATCAAAATAGGATTTTGATGGAATATGAAATAAAAGAAAAACGAAAAGGAAAAGATTCCAAATAACATTATAATTACTGAATCACATTAGGATTGTGAGGGTTGTTTCCTATGAAGAAACAAATTATTCTTTTTCTAAACTTGTATATAGGTGGCTTAGAAGAAATGGCAGTCATTCCTGGCATTGACACAAGCTTGAAAGTAAGTTTTAATTTTTAAATTTTATTTGAGTCCTTAATCTTTTTCTTTGTGTTTTGTAGGTGCATTTATACTTTGGTTCAAAAAAGAGAAGCTCACACTCCTAGGTGATTCTTCCGCTAAATGCATAAGTTTTATAGAAGATTTGTGGAGACAAAACTACAAAAGTAATTTCTAATTTCTAAATTCTAAATTAACTCAATTTATATTATGTTTAGAATACGATCCGGTGAGGGTTTGAAAAGAAAAAAAAAATTAGTTCAACGTATACATTTGTTTTTTAAAACAGATTTTTCCCTACAATAACTAGACTACGATCCTCGACAATTTAGCATAAATGCAGCTAGAGAATAAATTTTATTTATGCACTTAACATTTAACTAATAAAAGGATCAAATTGTCTATATTTATTAAAATTTTAATAAGGAAGATAATCGATTTGTATAAAAAAATATCTAAAGTCAATTATTGAAATGATAAAAAAAAAGTCAATTATAGAAGAAAATCTTTTCAGTGGAATATAAAATATAAAATAAAAAAATAAAAAAATGTCATTAAAATTTTAATCTTCCTGTTTAAATTTAAATTTCATTTTAATATTTTAAAATTAAGTTATGAAATTAATTTAGATTATTAAATAAATGCTTTTTGAAGTTTTACCAAATATATATTTTTTACTAAAATTATTAAATAATCTAATTTTTACTTCTCAAAAGCAATATCAAACTGGCTCTTAATTAGACAATCGTTTGATTAATGTTTTTAACAATGTTGTTAGACTCAAAAATAGTATACACATATTTGGTAAATTATAATATTAATTGATGTGAATTTATATAATGACTAAAATGATATAACAAATTTTTATTTAAAGGGAATGTATGGTAATTAAAATTGTTTTAATGTGTAATTGGTATCAAACAAATATTTAATTCAAATATCAAATAAAAGACAAAATAATATATAACATTTAATTCAAGTATATATATATATATATATATATATATAGTATAATTCGCATTACCGATGTATAAGTATCAGCTACCGGGTACGAAGTACCAGATCTCTAACTAGTTGTGGCCTTGTTTGTAGTTTTAGATCTACTTTTATTTTATGAATTGGAGTGGATCAATTTTTTTTTTTTACTAATTATTATAAGACCATCTCTAATGTATGTGTTAATTATAATACTAAATTTTATATGAAAAAAAGTATAATACTATATTTGGCACATTAATTTAGCATCGTGTTCCAATGCACAATTTTATTTTAATAATTAAAATTCTAAAAGTCATCACTTACAATTAATGCATTCATAGAATAGGTAAAGATGAATTAGGTTTTGATTAAAATATCATTAATGTATATTAAATTTAATTTATTTTAAATATTTTAATATATATATATATTGGTATTTTTGCAATTAAACGAAGCATTATTGTTGTGTCAAATTTACCATATGTTATACTGTGTGTCAAATTTAGCATAGCATTTTATGTTGCATTGGAGTATAGTTTTTGTACTTTTTACTAAAGTATAGCATTGACACAATAAACTAATAATTTAGTACATCATTAGAGATGCTTTAACATTAGATAAAAACTAAATTATAAATAAAAATAATTATTAAAAAATTAAATTATTGTAACAAATAATAACAATAATTTTATATGAAATTAATGTTGGGATAGAAGTGTCTTTGTATTAATTAACAAAAGATAATAATTTACTGTAAGAAAAAAAATATATAACAATTTGATCATTTGAAAGATTTATTAAATCTTAGTACATTATTTCATAATCACTTTTAATCAGTAACTCTACACATATTTCTTAAAATTGATATCAAATCAACTAAGATTAATAAATAGGGTCACCAAAAATTTCGAGCACTTTTCGGTTCTAATTTTGTGGGACTAGCATTAACTTAATAACTGAAGTTTAAATAGCATCAAAAATGTGCTTCTCATAAAAATACCACACAAAACACAAAATAAGTCTTGCATTTCTATTTTCCGAGACTTATATTTCTTTGATCGAGACTTATTTCACGTTTGTTATATAAAAAAATGTCAATTCGGACGTACTGAACTTGACCTTTTTTTTACATACATGAAATTTATTCAGAAATAAGTATCGATAAAAGAAATAAGTCTCAACTTGTAACTTTGTTTTGGAAAATTTTCCAAATCTTTTTTTTTTATGGAAATGGTGAGATATGTCACCTTTTTTTTGTATGTGTTGTAATGATGTCACCGCTTTAATAACTTAAGTTTAAAAGGCACCTATCATGGTGAACTACCCAAATTGCCCTTAAATAATCTATTTTTTATTCTCATTGTGTTTCTATCTACACTTTGTAAACGATAACTTCTCTGTCTCTCTCAAATAGTTGTCTGAAAATCGATCTACAACTCATCTCTCTCTCCAAAAAACTTGTCTCTCTCCAGATTCTGCACAAATAAATTAATCATTTATATATTGTCATATATTTCTGTGTGGTTTAATAATATATCCATTCGTTGTGATTTGTTGTCCCAATCTTTGTATGAACATTTAGTCTCCAGATTCTGTTCGAGACTTTTTAAAAATACTCCGAGCTTTTTTGATTTGTGTCCGAGCTATTTTGATATGATTCTGAGATTTTTTTATACTCCTCCGACCTTTTTTTATTTGTCTCCCAGTTTTTTTGTTAAGTTAATGTCGGAGATTTGCCTCCGAGCTTTTTTGATATGGTCCAAAAAATTTCTAACCCTTGGTAAAAAAACTCGAACCCAATAAAAAAAATCTTGGGCACTTGACAAAAAAACTTGAACCCTTTAAAAGGTTCGTGTTTTTTTACCAAATGCCCGAGCTTGTTTTTACTTGGTTCGAGCCTTTTTGCCAAGTTCAAAAAATGCTCGGCCACTTGGTAAAAAAGCTCAAACCCAGTAAAAAAACTCCGTCACTTGGCAAAAAATCTCGAACCCTTACCAAAAAAGCTAGAACTTTTTTTTTAATGGGTTCGAGTTTTTTTACTAAGTGCCCAAGCTTTTTTTTAATGGGTTCGAGTATTTTTACCGAAGGCCAAAGCTTTTTTTTACTTAGTTCGAGTTTTTTTGTCAAGTTAAAAAAAAGCTCGGGCACTTGGTAAAAAAGCTCGAACCCGGTAAAAAAAGGTTTGGGAACTTGGTAAAAAAGCTCGAACCCATTAAAAAAAAGTTCGAGCTTTTTTGATAAGAGTTCGAGTTTTTTTGTCAAGTGTCCGGTCTATTTTTTATTGGGTTCGAGCTTTTTTGCTAAGTTTCTGAGCTTTTTTTTACTATGTTCGAGCATTTTTGCCAAGTTAAAAAAAAGCTCGGGAACTTAGTAAAAAAGCTCGAACCCAGTAAAAAAAAGCTTGGGCAATTAGCAAAAAAGCTCGAGCTTTTTTGCTAAGGGTTCGAGCTTTTTTGCTAATTGTCCGAGCTTTTTTGCTAATTGCCGAAGCTTTTTTTTACTGAGGTCGAGTTTTTTTACTAAGTTCCCGAGCTTTTTTTTAACTGGGTTTGAGACTTTTACTAAAGGCTCGAGCATTTGTAATTATATTTCGAGATCGACCCCCAAATGCGTCTGCATAGAGCCACTCTATCTCGTTCGAGTGATTGTCTGAGTTTCAACGAGATTTTCTCTCTCTACTTCAAAACTATCACTGTAAAATGAATGAAAGAAATCTGATGTGGAACAACTATTGAGGGTATTTTTGTCTGTTTACCATAATAGGTGACTTTTAAACATAAGTTATTAAAACAGTGACAGTATTGAAATGCTACCTCCAAAAAGTACTATTTATTTTTTGAGCCCTTTTTTTGGGTTTTTTTTTTCTAAAGATTTATGTTATTTCCCCTTTTTGTGGTTTCTTTTTCGCTTATCAAACAATCATAAACACAAAGAAAGGACAAAACTTCTTTTAATGAGTGGATCTACTATATGAGTTTCGTGACTTTAATTTTAAAAAGGAATCGAGTAACGTTTGAGAGAAAATCGGTTTTTTAAGAGAGAATGGTGAAGAGCAGAACAAGTTGAAAAAGAAAGGGAAAAGTTACAGAAATAAACGAAAGAAACAAATTAAAGAATGAAACAAGTATTTTTTTTTTGCTTACTTAGGGGCGTTTGATTTTTTTTATCTGAAAACTAAATAGTCATGAATTTGATTGAAGAATGAATAGTGACTAAATCCTGAAATTGAATGTCATGTCATGTTTGTTTTTCATTTTTATTACCTCTGAATAGGGTGTCAACTTATTTGTTTTTTAAATTAAAATGATTTTAAAACAAGTAATTTAACATTTATACCCTTGTTACTATTAATTATGATGTATTTTCACTTTATACGATACAAATAACTAAATAAAAATAATTTAATAAATCACAAACCATTTTTACATAGTAATGATAAAATATTATTCATGACTTAAATATGATAAATAATTGGTTATTTTCAAATAAAAGATAAATAATGATTTACAAATGGCTTTGATTTATTGTTTTTAATAAAAGAATTGAAGGTTCAATGATGGTGTTGAAAGTGACAATGTGATTAATAATTTTTTTTAGAGATGATTATCATAGAAACTAGTATGCAGGACGCACGATTTACGGGTACGGTAAAATATAAGGTAATTCTTATTGAATTTTTGTATTAAAATTTTTTCATTTGTAACCTTACCGTTGGAATTAACATAAATTAGAATGAAAATGACAAAAATATTAACCGAGTACTAATTTCTATAAATACAATTGAAATATACGTAATTAAACTTTCAACCACAAATTTAACAAATTTTAGAAATTTCTAATTCAAATAATTTCAAATCATTGCTTTATACTATCTAAGTTGATGTTCTAATTCAATATTTGGTCTCTGACGAAATAAGACAACAAAGAAAATCAAGTTAAACAAATCTATAACAACTGTATAATAATAATAACAATAAAATAAATAAATAAATAAATAAGACTTGTATATATTAAAACCTATCTTATTTGAATAAAATACTAAAAAGACATGATCAAATCCTTGGAAAGCATGTAGCATGCACAGATTTAGATATAAAAAATAAACATTAAAAATCTTGAGTTAATTGTAAAATAACTTTAATATAAAAAAATCATTATTATTATCTCTTTTTGCACGATCACATAAAATCACAGCTTCATTTTTGAGACTGGCCGACCAATCACCTGTGTCTATTGAATACATACATCAACACCATAGTTTTGACTAAAATCAATAAAATATTGTTAATCTATAATTAAAAAAAAAATCAAATACCAAAGTGATTTTGTGATGAGCAATACCCGTAACCATTTCTTTGATTGCTCTAGCCAACCTAAATCTGAAATTTTAAATATAAATTCAAAAGAACATGGTTCAATACAAAACAAATATGATATAGTACACAAAGTTATGATTGACAGTGTCTTGTAATTTGTATTATATGAACTATTCACAGATATAAAAAATAAAGAAACTCGAATATTTAAATCAAATCACATGTTTACTTACACTTAAAACCTACAATGAAGATCCATTAATCCTAAATTTGCACTAAAAATGATACAATGAAATATAAAATATCAAAATATAATTGTTACAAAAAATTGAAATAGAAAAACATGAACCTTGATGAATTTGGTGGATTGTGAGGATTTGGATAGTTGGTGATCGGAAGAGGAGGAACCTTAAGATGATAAATAAACATTGGGTGTCTAGATTAAGTGATAAACAAACAAATATATATATATATATATATAAACATAACAATAGAAAAGGAGAGTTTTTGACTTTTAATTTTGGGTAGAAATTAACAAGCTTTTCCATCCCAACAAAAATTATATAAAAGGTAATAAAAATAAGATAATTGAATATGAAGTGTTTTATTTTCTACTAAAATGAATATTAAAGAATCTTTTAGAAAGATTAGCTTTTGATTTTGTATTATTTCTTAATTAATGGGATAAAGAATAAAAATGAAGAGTCAATTCCATAACAAATGAGATAATAAATAAATTCCCTTAATGAACCAAAATAAAATTAAATAACTTACAAAACTTATAATTTATGTATTATATAGATAACTAATTTACAATATACATATATTTTTGAAATATTATAACTAAATAACAATACTAAACAAAAAACTAATAAAAACGAATTTATAGTTTGTTTGTAAAAAAAAATTATGGCATGTCTTTTAAACTTACTATTATTGGTAAAATCTAAAGAATGATGAATCAGCATAACTACCCAAAGATGCGCGAGTTGGAGATGCCGCAAAACCAAGAGTTAACCTTCCTAAACCTACTTAAGTTGGCCAAAAATGATTTCATAACACCCTGTCGAGGCTATCGAGATGGTCGGGTCAAAGCCTCTGGTCGGGATTGAATCATTGGTCGAGGAGAATAAGGCTTGATCGGGTTTTGGTAGACGATCGGCAGATCGACACATGGATACTAACAAATACCAGCACAATGAGTCATACTCTAATAAGGTGTCTTGAAGTACACTTTGATAAGGAAGCGAGTTTCCCTATCGACGCCAGAATCCAAATTAGGCAAGAGTCCTAATACGTGAAGAACGCGAAATAGGAAAGAAGAATAAAACAACTCCAACACGTCAACTTCACTCGCTTGTATAACACGAATTAGGGTTCTATGCATGTATAAATAAATCCTAATAACACCTATTAAAAAGAGAGAAAATTAAGATTTTAGAGAGCACGAGAGATTAAGTGTATAATAAATTATTCATAGTGAATTTCTTTCCTCGTCGGTTTCTGACAACCGTGGATGTTTCCCCGCTATTGGGGTTTTACCCTATAAAATCCTTGTGTTTATTTTGCTTTCTTAACTATTCGTAATTAGCAATTGAGTGACTTTAGACACATTCTGTTCGACGTGTGATCCATCCAAAAATCACTGTCAACAACTAGCGCTAGAAGGAGGGATGTGAACCTTCGACATTATAATAAGTTAGAGATTTAGTCATACAAAGTAAAATCATGGTTTCTAGCACTGATAGAGATTTGTTCCCACGCACCGTAGATGTCTCACGAGAGGCGAATGTCATGGATACTGATGCACCAGGAATAGATCCATCTTCGAGAATTCCACCATCAAGTGGACATGAAGCCGTCACAACCTTAGGTTTGACTACAGGGATATCTCCTGATGCATTCAGGCAAATTCAAGAATCCTTGCAGAGAGTCAATGATGATGCCTTTAGATAGGGAATTAGCATAACAGCATCCGCGAACCTGAGTTCACCACATCAGCTCTCTACACCCGTGGTAGTACAAGGACCCAATGTACGCTCTGAGATCATGGCAACTACTCCAGGCACGCCCAAAAAGTTTGAAAGAAATAGAATATATAAATGGGACAAAAGAGGGTGCTTACGCAGAAGAAACAACCCACACCAGGATAGAAAGGTGGAGGAACATGAGGAGTCAAGCTCACACGAGGATGTCATGGGATACGGCAGCGTGAGACTGTATCCTGAGAAGGAAGACAGGTATGATGGATGAAGTAAGAAGCCCTGGTCGAATCTAAGTGATAATGAGCACGCTTCTAGAAGGCAAAGGGACCCATACGGGATCACAGTGCACCAAAGGTTAGACATGCATGGTGAACCCGAAGGGGAGCTAAGTCCTTCTCAGGAGGATAGAAGCTTTGGTGAAAAAGTAAATAAAAATAACCCATTAGTCGAGAGTCTTGGGAACTCGTTCATCGATGCCATAAGGCAGACTCACTTTTTAGACAATTTAGGATACCATATGTGGAGCAGTTCAAGGCCAACACCGATCCACAGGAACACGTTCGGAGATACCAGAGCGTCATGGCTCAGTACAATTATGACGACGCTCTCTTGTGTCGTATGTTCCCTCAAACATTAGGGGATCAGAGATCCAGGTGGTTCAGAGGATTATCATCCATGTCCATCAAGAGTTTTGAAGGATTGACATGGGGCGTTCACCAGACAATTTACTGGGAATATCCAAAGGAGAAAATCGGTGTCAGCTCTTTCTACCTTAAGGCAAAGGAAGAACGAAAAGCTAAAAGGTTATCTAACCAGGTTCCCACATGAGGTATCAAAGGTTCAACACTCTAATGACGACGCGGTGGTTTCTGCATTCATAAATAGCTTGCAACACAGTCATCTAACCTTAAACCTAAGGCAGTAGAG
Organism: Dipteronia dyeriana; assembly: GCA_032871835.1. Taxonomy (NCBI): domain Eukaryota; kingdom Viridiplantae; phylum Streptophyta; class Magnoliopsida; order Sapindales; family Sapindaceae; genus Dipteronia; species Dipteronia dyeriana. The sequence goes on from CM065298.1 coordinate 43,779,224, forward strand.
ACTTACCACATATGTAAGCATGATAGATCATGATAGGGGATACGCCATGGCAGAAGAAGAACAAATTGCCAAAGGGGGAGAATTTATACATGGAGGTCATCCGGGTTACAATCAAAAGAACAAGGAAAGTGGTTCGAAAAACAATGGCAAGAATGATCAGAAGGGCAACGGGGAAAAAGGAAAAGACGGGTGAAGAGATGACGATAGAACATGGAAGAACTCAAGGCGCTAGTACACCAATTATACACCATTAGCTAAAAAACATGAGGAAATTTTGAATGTGATAGAAGACAAGAACTTATACAAAAAACCCTTGAGGTAGTCTAGCTTCGCCAGAAGGGATACCACCAAGTAATGCAAGTTCCACCAAGAGAATTGCCACGAAACCTTCAAATGTTACCAACTTAGGGATTAAATTGAGAAGCTAATCTGGGAAGGTCATCTTACTTATGTCATCCTCCAAAGAGGTCAAGATCGGCAAAAGGATATCCACAAGGGGGATTGGGATTGTAGGGAAAAAACCACGCACAGCGGAAGCGTGAGAAACTTTATTAAAATTAGGGTTTGCGTATATATAAAAACTTTCCCTTTGACTAACAAGAACCTTAACCAAGATAAATTGATGTATATAAAAAGTGTCGTACCTTTTTCTCGTGACGATTGAACAAGCGCCGAATTGATTCGGTAAAATCTTCCAATCCAATCACGAATGTGAATCACCTAGGAGTTTGGGCTTCCTTTCTTTATCTTGTATACTTGAGGATGGAAACAAACCAAATCTTGTTCCTTGTTAGTCATAAAAATCCACAAAGAGAAAAATCAAGAACGTCCGGCCACTAGTGAATTATCATAAATTTGATTGAAACTCGAGTGAACCTTGATTCGATGTTGTTCACAAAGCCCTTTTGATGTAAAGGATACTAGTATACTATCGAAAACAAAAACGTTCCCCTGTTTCTCTTATTGGCCAAATTCACACTATCTCTACGAGTTGGCCGAATTTTATCCAGAGTAAAAACCAATTTTTTTCTCCCTCAAAATTCTCTCTTGCTTGGCCGAATTCTCTCTTTAGAAAGTCCCAAGCTTGGCCAAAATTTCCAAACCTATATATATATATATATATATATATATATATATATATATGATCATAAGTCATCTCCTAAGAAGGATTTACTTAGTTGACAAGAATCCTTTCCTTAGGTGGATTTATTTGATAGTTAAGAATCCTTATCTAAAAGGAATTTTAACCTCCTCTTATGTTTACACAGCCAGCCGAAATTTCATAGAATATAATTACGAGACTTAATTCTTTTCCTAAGAAGGATTTACTTAGTAGTTAAGAATTCTTTCCATAGGTAGATTTACTTGGTGGTTAAGAATCCTTTTCAAAAAGAAATTCCATCCTACACCAAGACTCCTAATCCAACTCAATAGTGTATTTGTAACCATATTAAAGACTTCCTAATTTGATTAGATAAATAATTTCTTTTATTTATCTACTTATCAAATATAGTCTTTAACATTAATTATACTACCAACAATAGTATAATTTTAGGAGACCATCTCCTACTAGGAAAAAGATTTGACTTTTAATTAAATAATTAATCAATAAATAAATTAATTAATTTCCATTTAATTAAATATTAAAATAATATAGTATAATTTAGCTATTCTAAATATCCTTGCCGCCCATACCAATATATAAGGGCCAATATATTATTTTCTGATTTTATTAAATCAATTTGACCTTTATAAAAAGTCCACATGTGAACTATACCCATTCTTACAAAAAAAAAAACAAGTCCACATGCCTCAATACAATTCTAGATGGACCCCTAAATTGGTCCGGTAGAATATATCAAGTGATCCATGCAAGTTCGTGTGGATAGGGGATCTTGGCGGGCTATCTAGATTTAAGCTCCAATAGACACAACCCAATCACAATCAACAAATGATTCACTTAGGTCCGATCTATTTAATTTTAGCTTATTCCACTAAAGAACTAAAATTGAACTTTTAAATAAATATATAATAAGTTGATGTTACTCATTCATACCCTGGACAACCTTATTGGAGAATGCATATCCTCGTGAAGAATACCAGTAATTACCAAGAGTTCATAGACCGTCTATAGCTCTCCAAGTTGCCACATTTACTCATATGACCACATTTTGAACTTGGATATTTTGACTTGTCTAGAAGCCATGTTTCAATAGACACTATTGAAAACTTAACGTTAAGATTTAATATCCAATACCTCAAAACATTCATATGATGGTATTCTACTCTCATTTAATAAATGGAGCCACGATGTCCATATCTATAAATGAAGTCCTCTATCGATTAACAAATGAATACCACCAAACTATCGAGGATAAACTATGTTATATAATCGTACTTATTGATATCTCAAATGATAACACTTGCAACCATAAGTCTATCGTTTATCTCGGGATTGAGATAGACTCTCTGATTGTCTTCAACTAAAAACTTTTATCCATTGACGGTTCTAGATAAAGTATTTCATTGTGATCTTATTCAATGCACCCAATGCACTAGATTCTTTTGCCCAAAGACACCTCACTTTGATGATTTTAGACTCATCATAACACATTTGATCCCATTTAAATGCTAGCAAAAGAATCTATAGCTTTGACAAGATAAACGCGCCCAACATTTTATCTTAAGTTGTGAATATTATTCAAGACTAACTAAATAATTGTGTCAACCTCATACATATCTAGATGTATGAACATTTATTCTTTTATCATAATCTTTTGACCTTATGATTATTTACTTTTGACAATTATAATAATTAAACTATAAATGCTATAAGATTTGTTAAACTAGAAATCATTTTATTAATATGAAAATATTGTCAATTACATTATTAGACTCTTGCTATCGAACATAATCCCAACAATCTCCCACTTGCTCTATATAAAATGTGTCATATCTCTCTTCCCCATGTTCTCTAGATGCCCATCAAAACTCTTTTATGAAAGAGCCTTTGTAAAGGGATCCACTAGATTTTCTACTGACGCGATCTTGGTAATCGTCACGTCACCCCTACGTATAATTTCCCTTAGAAGGTGATACTTTCTTTCAGTGTGTTTCCATCTCTTATGACTTCTTGGTTCTCTCGAATTAGCCACTGCTCCGCTATTGTCACAATAGATAGTGATCTGCTTATTCACATCAGGAACCACTTCCAAGTCAATCAAGAATTGGCGGAGCCTGACAGTCTCTTTTGTAGCCTCGCATGCGGTAACATACTCGGCTTCCATGGTGAAATCAGCAATACAAGATTGCTTGATACTCCTCATATGACTGCCCCTCCTCCAATAGTAAACACAGATCCTGATGTTGATCTCATGGAGTCAGAATCTGATTGAAAATCAGAATCTGCATACCCAACGGGAATTAAATCCCCTACAGAGTATACAAGCATATAATCTCTTGTTCTTCTAAGATACTTAAAATTAGGCTTGGCTGTCGTCCAGTGATCAGGACCAGGTTTCGATTGAAACCTACCAACTATGCCCACAAGCAAACAAATATCTGGACTAGTGCAGAGTGTTGGGGTTTATGCCCTAAAGATGTAATTTGTAAATGGATTTATGAAATAAATAAAAGGAAAAGTTCAATTCATTCTGGTGGTGTTGTTTATTTTATAACTTGTGCATATATTTAACATCAAAGATTGCCGGATGTAATCTCGAACTGTGTATACGAGTATCATATACTGATGGATACAGTAAGAGACGTGCAATCTAAAGAGTCCATAGATAGCAAATAAAGCTGGGTACTTTATTTGTGGTTAATCTATAGTTGCAATCCATTCCATAATGTAGGGTGATTCTATTCTAAATCATTCATATGGTGATATGAGAATGGAGCACATTGTACGATGTGATCATATAGGGCTGAGCCATGATCTATATGAATCTCTCACCTAGATCATTTTACTGATGAGATTCAGATATATCAACTAATGATGGCTATATATGGGTGATTTTAATCCTGAGTGTCTTATTGACTCCTTCAGGTTAAATCGTGGTCTTTGATATACCATGGGTGAGGTCTGACGCATTTCTTGATCAATATACTCCGTATGTTGGGAATATGGTTTGACTTGTGGCAAGGAAGGTTTGTACACAATAGTGGAATCCACTCATTGTGAGAGGCAGACGGTAGTTCCCTTAAAGGTTGATTCGGAGCTTGGACAATATGAGAGCTCTCTTAGTTCCATAAGGATATAGGATTTATTGTTCATTATAGAATCAACGGTACTTAAAGGATATATGTAATTAGAGAGGTATAACGGACATTATGACCCAGCTCCAATTATAAACTACTGTAGAGGATCACACCATGTGTAATAGCTATATCGATGGACACCGAGTTGTATCGGTCTGTGTAAAAGCCTACAGTTGAGAGAGTGCAGCTTCGGGTTTTTAGTGGAATAACACCGAAGTTAATAATAAAGGAATATTAATTAAAGAATTCAATTAATGATTCATAGGATTATTGGAGCTCAAATACTGTGGGTCCATTAGGTCCCCTTGCTAGCCTGATCGATTTAGATAACAAGGGTCACGGTTAATTAATTGGATTGTCCAATTAATTGTGTTACGAAAGTGACAAGTGTTTTTTTGATAATTAATTGAATAATGAGATTATTTAATTAATGAATGTTAATAGTTAAATTAATTAAATCATTAGATTATTTAATTATATTGATAATTATGAATTATTAATTAACAATTAATTGGAGGGTGTTAGTTGATATATGGATCTAAGTGAAGATAAAATAATAGGATTATTTTATTTTACTAAATCATTTATCTAAGTATTTGAATTTAAGTTTAAATTTAAAATACTTATTATCACTTTTAATTTATTAGATATATTTGAAAATGATAATTAAAAGATATATATCAATTATAATACAAGAGATTGCATTGGATGCAAATTGGTGTGTTCACATATATAAGTGTTTGTATAGGATACAAACAAGCATATATATATATATATATATATAAGAGAAAAAAAGGTTGATTTTTTTTTGTTCCTGATACATGTGAAACAAAGAAAAAAAAAGGTTGTTTGTTTTTTGTTTTTTGTACCTGATAGGCGTGCAAAAAAAAAAAAATGGTTGATTTTGTTTTGTTTTGGTGTGTATCTGATATACACGAATCAAAGAAAAAAAAAGGTATAAGTTTTGCATGAGATTCAATTTATGTGTACATGAAATCAATACACCATATTGAGAAGAAAAAATTTCTTCAAGTATTTCTCTACATCCTCCATTCAAGTTCCTGAGACCGTGACGCGCCCACACGCAGTTACCAGTCCCGGGAGATAGCGAGGAAGATCGAGTGGTTCAGACAGGAGCGCATGGTAAAGTGAATGAGTCTCTAAACGTTGGTAAGATTGGTTCAGACAGGAGCATATCATAAAGTGAATGAGCCTCCAAACGTTGGTAAGATTTTCTTCTTCTGATTTTATCGATTTCAATTTCCCGTGTTTACATATTGTATGTATTAGTTCCTAAAAATAATTACGATCCCAAGTTCACTCGTCCCAGATACATATTATGATCTGTATTAAAATTTTTAAAACCTAGTTCTACTGCGTGACCGGTTAACGGGGTTCCAACAATTGGTATTAGAGCCAATTTTATTTTCGGAACAGGAAATTGTCTTTGATGCTCCTATATGTATGATTGTGTAGGCACAATTTAAATTGACTGTATATTTTTTTTGTATGTACATTTATTTTTATTTACAAAAACTTGATTTATCGTTAATAATATGATACTGTGGATTTAGGGTTTATGGGTTGTATTATTATTATTATTTTTTTTTGTTTATAATTTATTTTTTCTGTTATTGTATTGTAAAAAAAAAATGTAACCTATATTGAAGACCTCAAAAATTGTGAAGAAGGATTCATGAGATGAATCGGAGTGACCTGAAGAGACTGGAAGACTGGGAAATTATAAGAACACTAAGGAATGCGTTGGGGGTATTTTTGTAATTTTAGATTCCAATTTTTTTAGGTTAATTAATCCACAGTACTCGGTCAATTCATGTATGCTTTATATTATGTGATGATAAAAGCATTGTCATACATACGTATGTCATTTAGAATAGATGTGCCTACACAAATATATTTGATATGTCATACATGCATCATAGCCTCATATTTTATTTATTTTTTTAATGTGATTAAAAAGGATAAATACATAACTTGGCTATGAAAATGTGATAAGTTTTTTTTAATGGTTAAAAAAACTTGGTAATTCTTATTAATATTAATCTAGTTATTAAAGAGTTTAATAAGTTAGATTAATAGGGTCATTTATTGTAATTAGAATTAATATGATTAATTACCTAATAAAAAATGAACCGAATAAAGTGTTAGAGTTTTAATTATTAAAACTTGGTAAACACTATCATAATAATCTGACATTAGTAAATAGTTTACTGAATCTTAGATTATTCACTAATGGATTAAATTTTTAATTGTTAAAAATCATTAATAATTTATTAATTAATTAGAATTTGGTTCTAATTAGTTAATGCGCTAGATACCTTGATTAAAGTTAGTCGTTTAATCCCGTTGAGTCTAGGTGCATTAACAGTTAATAGAAAACCTTATTTTTAAAATAGTGAGTGGGAGAAGGATATATGACATATATATCCCGCGGTCTCCATCATTAGTTCTGTTATAGATAAATTTTACCCTATGAACACGTCATCAAACAAAGAGGATAAAATGCCAGATAGACATCCAGATAGGCATTCAAAAAATATCCTACAGGATAGTGCCGAAGAAGAGAAAACCCGAGTAAACATATATTAAATGAAACATACTCGGGATAAGTTAACAACACTCGGGATGGTTAAACAACGCTTCCACTCGGGCTTAAACGGCGCTACTCGGAACCAACAAGTGTTATTCTTACTCGGGATAAATACGACCCGAGTAAGAAACTGGGTGCTTAATTCACACGGATTCAGTCATTAAATACGCGAAGATATCCATCAGGAAGAATCCCAAAAAGAACAGAATACTGAGCTAGAGGAATTCTCAATTAGGAAACAACTTGATTTCACTACAAAGACTACACTCTTATAAGGAAACAAGTCCAAATAAAACTACACTACTGGAATCCCACTCGATTTCCATAAGAGACTCCGAAACAGGAAAGAAGACAAATCAACCTCAAGCAAGTAACCGAATCACAATTTAATGTAAAGATTTTGTATTACTTGTACAAGGCAGATTAGGGTTCTATAAACATATAAATAGACCCATAATCTCGTCCCAGAAAAAGATATAGGCAATATAGGCAATATAGGCAATATAGGCAATATAGCATACATAACAAGCAACAGAAAAATACAGAGAGAAGAAAGAGAGATGGAGAGCTTGTAAACATCATAATTTCATAGTGGATTTTGGATCGGTTGACCCATCAACCACCCGTGGACGTTTCTCCAGTCATCGGAGTTTTACCACGTAAAACTTATGTCTTCGTTACTCTCTCTGAATCTCTTTCTCTTTGAATTAATAGCCAAAATCCAATCCTTGTTGGCTTTTCTGATACAATCCAGAAATCGACGTCAACAATTGGCGCTAGAAGGAGGGGCCTGAACCTCCGACCTTGTTAAAAGCGATGGCAGGAAGTAGAAGTAGTTCAGTGGCCAAAAATCACAAGGCGATTTCCATGTTGGCAACACGTCACGAGATCCTGCAGTAAACACAGAAAACCAGCCTGCACGCCTGGCAGGGATCCAGCAAGTGCCTCCAACCAACAGAGATCTGACGCTGCGTTTCCAAGAGGCATTATAGCAATTGGTGACAGACACAGCAAGGGAAGGGGTTGATCTTCTAGCAGCAGGAGCACGTACTCCTAATCCTCCACCCGTAAGTCTCCGTTCGGTGGTGGTTGAGCCATGAATAATTATGTCGGAAACCAGAAGAAACCCTTCCTCAATCAACCCTGCTGGACAGGAAACATCTGAAGAGGAACAACCTCACTAGGGGCTGGACGAGGATCAGACAGTCAGCATTAGACACCGTAAATATGACCGGCACAGGGATCGTTCGTCATTAGAAGATAGCTATCGGCCACATCGTAAACGTCATTGCGGAGTCATACGAGAAATTTGGCATCAAAGTGAAGAGCTAGAAGGAATGATAGTTACCCAACGGTTCAACCGTCGGGGAAGCCCGGTAGGGGACAGAGATGTCATGATCCAGAGCCTAACTCAAGAAGTTGAGAACAATATGCGTCAGATGGATGCATTGGTCAGACGTTATGGCTATAACGATTTATCTGACGATGACTCAGACAGTCCATTTACCAAGGAAATCTTACGGACCCCTTTCCTAGAAAAGTTCAGGATGCCGCACGTGGAGCAGTTTAGGAAAGACACGGACCCAAAAGAGCACGTGAGACGCTATAAAAGCTCCATGGCCCAGTATGCCCACAGCGATCCCTTATTATGTCTCAATTTCCCACAAACTCTGGGAGACATGGGGTCGAGGTGGTTCGGGAGGTTACCTTCAGCAAGCATCAAAAGTTGTAGTGAACTAAGCAGCAGCTTCTCAAGGCAATTCCTGAGTAACGTTTACAGGAAAAAATTAGTGGCTCACCTTGCTCAGATAAAACAAGGGAAAGAAGAGTCACTGAAGAAATACCTAGGGAGATTCGGCCAAGCGGTATCATAGATTGGCAGTGCAAACGATGAAGCCATAATCGCTGCATTCATCAATAATTTGCAGAATAGATGGCTATCTTTTGATTTGAGAAGAGCTCGGCTGACCAGATATGCTGACATGATGGATATGGCTGGAGAATACGTATTGGCCGAGGAGGAAGAGTTAGCTACATGAGGAAGCTATATGCACGGAGGAAAGCCCGAACAGAAGGATACGGAATCCAAGGGGCAAAATCAAAAGGAAAACGGTAAGAAAAAATGTAAAGACGTGGGTAATGAGTGTAATGCTGAACAATCCACAAAGAAGTACCGAGGCAGATACACCAATTATACCCCTCTTCGGAAAAAACAAGAAGAAATCCTGGCCTTCCTAGAAGAGAAGAACATGGTACAGGAACCACAGCGACAGTCTCAATTTTCCCGGAAAGATACAACCAAGTATTGCAGATTTTATAAGGAAACCGGTCACGAGACTTCAAAGTGTTTCCAACTCAGAGATTACATAGAGACTCATATTAGGGAAGGGCACCTACGGGATGTAATCTTGAAAAAAGATGAGAGATCAGAAACTAAGAGAGAAGTTAAGGTTGATCTCAACCCTGGTCGAAATCAAAGAACCAGGCCTGAAGCCAATCAGATAATACATATAATATTTTAGGGATCATCTACTGGGAAAAGCAACCGAGAACGAACTCAGAAAATCAGAGAAGCAATAGAAGCAAGGAATAACCTTGATGTAAACTCGGTGGAACCAGACCCGAAAAGAATAAAAGAAGGATGGGACCCGATAATATTCACTAAGTCAGATTCCCGTGAAGTCAATGTTCGACCCAATGAGGCATTGGTCATAAATGCCTGGGTGGGTCACCGGGAGGTCAAGAGAATCCTGATTGATAATGGGAGTTCGGCGGACATCCTTAATGTAGCTGTCTACGATCAAATCGGGTTAGACCGAAAAGATCTACAACCATTCCATACCCTACTCAGAGGATTTGGTGGGATCGAGGTAAGGTCACTCGGGACAATCAAATTACCCGTAAAAATCGGAACGGCACCATGCCAAAGGACTGTCCTACTTGACTTCGTGGTGGTAGACTTAGACAATTGGTCGTATAATGCATTATTGGGTCTACCATTCCTGAATAAAACAAGAGCATTGACAACCACTTATGCATTAATGATCAAGTTCCCAACAGAGTAGGGGGTCAGGGTAGTCAAGGGATCCCAGGAGATGACCTGAAGAGCAAACTTGTCAGTGTACAAAGACAAAAACGATGCTGAACCGTAATAAATAAAATTACTTGGAATTTCTGAAAGGAAAGCGTCTAGCTCGGGATTTCCAAAAAGAAATCATATGATAATAAGAATATATGGAAGAAGAGCATGATAATAAGAACATGCAAAATAGAATTCTCGGGACCATCAAATCCCGAATGTGCGGAGAAGCTCATAGGAGCATGCCAGCCGAGCATGGTCAAAATGACCTTTCTCAAAAAGGCAAACCCAATGCACCAGACTCTGGAAAAACGCTCAGGACGCTATCGGGAGAAATTCAGGTGAAATGCGTAGCAGTGTTGAAGCAAAATTTTTTTTAAAAAAAAGGGCTCAACGATTCGGTAAACCCTTGCGCATAAAAACTGGGGAGACGTCCTTGGTATTGCATAAGGACTCGAACATATGATCATGGTGAGCCTTGATGTAATGTTCGGGTAGCAACCGGGCATAAAACGCAAGTGTAAACTTGTCTGTTTCAAGATGACTCGATTAATAATAAAAAGGCAGTTTAATAAGATACTTGGCAATTGAAGTCATTCGGGTAACAACCGGTTTACTAAGATACTCGGTAAAATTACCTGAACAACGAAGAAGCCAGTTTAATAAGATACTTGGCAATTTAAGTCATTCAGGTAACAACCGGTTTAATAAGATACTAGGTTAAGTTACCTGAACAACGAAGAAGCCAGTTTAATAAGATACTTGGCAATTAAAGTCATTCGGGTAACAACCAGTTTAATAAGATACTCGGTTAAGTTACCCGAACATCAGCCAGTTTAATACAGCACTCGGTAACAATCAGCAATAAATGGATCAAGACCATTCAATTCAGAATAAAATAAAATTGTATTGCTCCTAAAAGAATGGTTACAGTTCAAAGAATGATTCTTTACAAGTAAAAAATAAAGAATCAGAATTTTCTACAGTTCTATAAAATTAAGGTTGCGAGGATTTCAAGCATTTGCTAATACTCGGGTCTAGCACTATCTCGTATTCACAGAGCAAGCTTTCGTTAGATGGCCAAGCGATAGTATCGACAGTATTATCCATCTACTGGCTGTAATCCTTACCTGGGACCGGCCCGACATCTGGGACCGCACCCTCGACCTACTCTTGACTGGCGTAAAAGGTCGAGAGAGAATGCTCTGACGGAATCTCTAAATGCATGGGATGAGGCTCTTTGCCTTGACTACGGCAGTAGGCCCTCCATTTCTTCATCTGAAACCGGAGAGACTCCAAGGACTGGTCCACGTGATGCTTGATTGACAGCTTCCAATTAGCTCGAGCTTTCTCAGTTGCCCTATTCTTAACTTTTAAGAATTCACCAGCCGAAACTAGCCCGCGTTGAAATTCTCGAAGAAGTAGGGCATCGTAAGCAGATGATCTTTTAAAACGATCCACCCCTTAGACTTCAAGTTTCAACCTGGCCTCTCGGGATAAAGATTCAACTGTCAACGCTTGGCGCTCTAGATCTTTGATCTTCCGTTCATGCGCCGACTTAGACTGCTCCGCTTCCTACTCGGCCTTGAGCATAGATTCATAGGCAGAGGACAATAAATTCTGAAGCGATGTTGCTTTCTCTTCTGTCGAAGAAGCTCTGTCCTCGGCCTCAACTTGCTTTGCCAGACAATGGTCGATGAATATTTGTACAAAGACGGCCGCTTGCTGATAAGCCGCTTTTGCCCGAGCATGACCCTCTAGACGCCTTATTCGATCAGCTTGATGTTGCTGCGTGTGAATTAGCTCAGCAAATTCGGCCACCATCTGCAAGAGAATACGACTAGAAATCTGACAGAAGCAAAACAATAAAGGAGTTGGATTTAACTTACATAAGATGCACCATTGAAAACATTTTGAAGACGTTCGGTCAGGGAACAATCCAGAAAGCCGCTCCAATGGTCTTTTCCGATGAAAGCCCGACCGGAGGACATCTCCAGTAGCATATCCTGGGGAGAAAGGAATAAAGGAATCCCCGAGGGTACAGCTCCCAGATTTCCAACCTCGGGGGCAAGAGAAGCCCTGTTCGGTTCTAAGGATGGATAAGGATTTGAATGAACCGCCGAAGGTTCAGCCCCCATATCTCCAACCTCGAGGGTAGAATCAGCCCTATTCGGTTCTGAAGCGGCCGTATTTACTGATGCTCCAGCGCCAACACTCAGGGTAGTCTCATCAGTAACATCTTCACCACTGGAGTCGATGAATGAGACTACCCGAGGAACTTTAAGAGGACGAGTCGGCGAACTAACTGCCTTTCGCTTATCACCCCGAGAATGATGGAAGTTAAGGTTAGTAGCAGGATCTTCCTGCAGATCGTTCCGAAAGGACTCAAAGAATTCTACGCCCGCAGGCACTTGATCCGTAAAAATCTCACCACCATCGCCAGTTTCAAACTGTCCAACAGGCTCTTCACCCGGGCCTTCATATTGCTTCTCCCGATTAACAGGCAGTTGGGTGTCAGTTGGCTCACTTTGGCCACTTGGACCAGTAAAATCCTGAGTAGAAGGCTGAGCACCTTGATTAACGTACTCGGGGATCTGTTCCTCAGCAGTGTCGATTTTCTCATCAGGCTCAAGATGAGCAATACCCTCATCGCCTTGACGAGAAGCTTCTTTTCTACTCACCTGCAGAGTCAACTTTACCTGGCGAGCCTGAAGATCGCTGACGACGTCCGTATCGAACACTTAAAAAAAAAAAAGATTCATGTCAGAAAATGAAAAGCAGAAAAATACAATAAAAAGGGCACCGGGTTACTTACATCGCCTGCAATGGCCCCGAAATCTGTCTGAAGAAGCTGAGCTTTATCAAATCCTTCTCTTTAAAAAGGTAGCTCTTTTTCCTCTTCTCCAGAGTACGAACAGCTGCCCGAGTCAGCCTCTTCAGCTCAGAATCACTATAATTAATTATTTTTTTGTTCCACACTTCGGAGGAACAGAAGAAACGGGGAATACTCAACACCATTCGGGAATCCCCAGATCCTACAGTGACGTTGAGCCCGAGAGCCTCTCCAACGAAAAACAAACTATTCTTCAAGAACTTGTTGGATGTAGGGAATCCCCATACAAAACACTTCTTTTTTGGGTCATCAGAGGCGTCGACCTCTCGATTCACCTTTGCTTCTTTGGGGACCCAACCGTCCGATGGAGTAGATGCAAGAAAATATGTCCCCGTCTTGCTAACCTGCCTCAGCGTAAAGAAATGCCTAATTTCATTTGGGGAAGGCTGCGAAAGGTTCATTCTGTAGAACATATGCCACATGCACAACAAGATTTTATAATTATTCAGGGCCAAATGAGTTGGGGTTATCTCTGCTTCAGCCAAAAACCAGGCAATAAATGGTTGAAAGGGAAGTGTGACACCACAACATAGCATTGATCCATAAATCGCGACCATACCTTCTGGAGGATTACATACGGCTCTATCCTCTGCAGGAACCAAAGTGACAGAGCAGGGCAAGTCGAATCGGGAGTGGTATTTTTCTATTTCAGCTGGCCTAACCACATTCGGCTCAGTATCAAAGCCACTCGGGCGAGTATCAGAAAATGAAAGACGATACGCCCTGGACACCTCATCAACATCATTCTCGTTAACAGTCTGTTCCCTGATCTGAACACTGCTCGAGCCATGCTTGTGTACCTCACTTCTGCTTTGATGTTTACCCATCCTTCGAAAAGATACCCTGTGATCAGAAATATCAACATCAGAACTAGATGAAGAACTCGATACAGGACTGAAAGTGACGTCAGGGTGAAGCCCAGAAACATCAACCTCTAAAAATGGAGGTTCATCTATTGGGATATCCCCCGGTAATCGTCTAATGCAAGACACTAACTGAAAATCCCCACGTTCTGATGCATCAAAAGCGATTTTAAAGAGACCATGACGGGAAGATGGCCCCATTAAAACTAACCTTGAATTGAGATTGATGCAAGATCTTCAACGGAGAATCGTGAACTTCTGGGTAAAGAAATCTGGGTTTAAAGAAGTTTCTCGTTGAAAATTGTTGAGAATAAACCAACGATGTCTCTCAGCAAAGAATTTAAAAAGGAGACGGCACGAAACCCTAGGATTTCATGGCGAGAAAAAACTTATGACGAAACTCGAAGACATAGGCGGCTTTTGGGGAGACGTAAAAATCATTTCTCAAAAATGATATTGAAAAATGAGGTGACGAGGGACGCGTGTCAAGACAGGAAGTAGCCCTCGACCGTCAGAACTTCAAAACATCGCCATCATTTAAGATATCACGTGATGAAGCGAATCGAAATTATAGGGTCACCATTAAGACACGCCATCATGACAAGACGACTATTCTGACGAGTAAAAAATGAGATGATGAAAATACTCTTGCCCGAAATGAAATTTACTCGGCAAAAATATTTTAACGGGGTATTGTCATAGGTAAATTTTACCCATGTACACGTCATCAAACAAAGAGGATAAAATGCCAGGTAGACATCCAGATAGGCATTCAAAAAATATCCTACAAGATAGTGCCGAAGAAGAGAAAACCCGAGTAAGCATATATTAAATGAAACCTACTCGGGATAATTAACAACACTCGGGACTGGTTAAACAATGCTTCCACTCGGGCTTAAACGGCGCTACTCGGGACCAACAAGTGTTATTCTTACTCGGGATAAATACGATCCGAGTAAGAAACTTGGTGCTTAATTCAAACGGATTCAGTCATTAAATACGCGAAGATATCTATCAGGAAAAATCCCAAAGAGAACAGAATACTGAGCTAGAAGAATCCTTAATCAGGAAACAACTTGATTTCACTACAAAGACTACACTCTTATAAGGAAACAAGTCCAAATAAAACTGCACTACTGGAATCCCACTCGATTTCCATAAGAGACTCCGAAACAGGAAAGAAGACAAATCAACCTCAAGCAAGTAACCGAATCATAATTAAATGTAAAGATCTTGTATTACTTGTACAAGGAAGATTAGGGTTCTATAAACATATAAATAGACCCATAATCTCATCCCAAAAAAAGATATAGGCAATTTAGGCAATATAGGCAATATAGCATACACAACAAGCAATAGAAAAATACAAAGAGAAGAAAGAGAGATCGAGAGCTTGTAAATATCATAATTTCATAGTGGATTTTGGCTCGGTTAACCCATCAACCACCCGTGGACGTTTCTCCGGTCATCGGAGTTTTACCACGTAAAACTTGTTTCTTCGTTACTCTTTTTGAATCTCTTTCTCTTTGAATTAATAGCCGAAATCCAATCCTTGTTGGTTTTTCTGATACAATCTAGAAATCGACGTCAACAAGTTCAATACCGTGAGATCCGAGTGGGGCCTCGTGACGGCTTTTCTTTTTTCCTGCCTAAGGAAGGTTTCCACAAAGGTTAATACCAAGGTTGACTTCCTAACAGATAGGATTTCTGAGGGTATTTCTAGATTGACCGACCCTAAGACGGTAATTCTCGAGTTAAGCTCGTGAGATCTCAAATGGTAGGTTACACTCACGAAGGTCTTGATTAAGTTTTTTAATTAAAAACCTGACTGAATGAACGATGGTTGAATGATATGGAATAAGAGTTATTTTAGAATATCATTTGATTGAGAATGTATCGGTCTAACATGCAAAGACTTGACCGACCCTAAGGTGGCACTTCTTTACGGTATGTTTGATTGTCTGGTATAGTAACTAGTTTTAGGATAGTTCTAGTTCGTTAAACATGTGCATGCATCATGTTTAAATTTATGCCAAAGCACTCACACTTGTTTTAAATAAATGACTGAATGAACATTTTATTTATTTCAACAATAATGTCTTCTGTATTACTTTAAATTCTCGTAAACGATAAATTATTTGGTGATAACTACACTAAGTAAAAAACATAACTTTAATACAATATTGGTCACCAAATACCTCAAGTTTGTGCTTACGGAGGAATGTCCTCTAGCGCCTGCTGCCAATACCACACGAACTGTTCGTGAGGCATATGAGCTATGGGTCTCATCTGATGAGAAGTCCTGAACATATTGTTTGGCTTTAATGACAGACGTGCTTATCACAAAGCATGAAGCAATGACTATAGTATTGAAATTATGGACTCATTGCAAGCTATGTTCGGGCAGCCCTCCGAGCAAAAGCGACACAGAGTTGTTCTTTACGCTATGCTTGCTCGCATGAAGAAAGGTACGTCAGTTAGGGAACATGTCCTGAGTATGATGTCCTACTTCAACAAGGCAGAAGTCAATGGCGGGGCCATTGACGAACCCAGTCAAGTGACCATTATATTGATGACTCTTTCGAAGAGTTTCAATCAGTTTAAGAGTAACTACGAGGTGAACAAGTTAATGTTCAACCTCACACAGATGCTTACTAAGGACAACAAAGGTAAGAACAGTGAGACAAATGTTGTCGAACCATCTTCCTACTCTAATAATAAGAAGAGAAAGAGGTCTACTGGGAAATCGAAGGGTAAGCCCAAACCTAAGAAAGCCCAAAGCAAGAAGAAGTCCAAGAAAAGTAAATATGATTTACTTGTTCTTGAGTCGTGTTAAGTGGAAGATGATTCTTCACCCTGGTTAGTTGATTCTTGGACACTAACCATGTTTGTTCTTTTTTACAATGGACTGATTCTTCGACACAGCTAGATGAGCAAGCCTTCTCAATGCACTTTTGACAACCATTTGAAACAATTTGAATTTTTTAAGACATCCAATGGACAACAAAAGCCTAATGGACTCAAGACGTGCAACGGGTGCAAAAGTCTCATCAAAGTCTACACCCTCAACTCGAGTGTATCCTTGAGCAACTAGTCTTGCTTTATTTCTCACTATCTTGCCACATTCATCGGTCTTATTCCTAAACACTCATTTTGTACCAATTACATTTACATCTTTTGGTCTAGGAACTAAGGACCATACTTCATTCCTCTCAAATTGATTTAGTTCTTCTTGCATGGCATTAACCCAATATTCATCAATAATTGCTTCATTAATATTTTTGGGCTCAATTTGAGAAGTGTAGCAAGCATATGAAATTTGGTTAGCTAGATGCCTTCTAGTTCTAACTCCTTCATTCAAATCACCTATGATGTCTTGTTGGTAATGCATGTTCCTAAGTCTAGAATTAGAATTTTCAACATCTTATTAGTTATCATTCAAACCATTTTCTAACTCTTGACTTTCTTCTCTGGCAACACTACCATTATCATCATTATGACTAGACTCACTTTCATCACAACTAGTCACATCAATAGGTGCTTTAGTGTCATTCAACAAATGTTCTTTAGGTTCATTGACACCATTATTATCACACAAATCAAGCATGCTAAGATCATCTATTTTCACATTAATAGACTCCATAATAGTCTTAGTTTTCAAATTGAACACTCTATATGCACGACTATTATTAGCATACCCAAGAAAGAGACCAATATCACTTTTAGCATCAAACTTCTGTAAGTGATCTCTATCATTCAAAATAAAACACTTACTCCCAAATGTGTGGAAGTAACTCACATTAGGCTTCTTTCCCTTCCAAAGTTCATAGAAGGTTTGTTTTGTACCAGACCTTCTAAAAACTCTATAAGTGACATAGCATGCGGTGTTGACCGCTTCGGCCCAAAGATTTCTAAGGACTTTCTTGCTATTGATCATGACCCTAGAAATCTCTTGCAAGATACGATTCTTCCTCTCAACAATACCATTTTGTTGAGGAGTTCTAGGAGCCGAGAACTCATGTGAAATCCCATAATCGTCACAAAACTCACTAAATCTAGCATTTTAAATTCACTCCCATGATCACTCCTAATGTGACATATTTTCTTAATCCCAAGATCTTTTTCATTTTGAACTTGATTACAAAACTTCTTAAAGTAACCAAAATTTTCGGTCTTTTCTCTAAGAAAATATACCCAAGCAAACTGAGAAAAATCATCAACACATAGAAAAATGAAATTTTTACAATTTATGCTTTCGGTTTGGATTGGTCCCATTAGGTCCATATGCACAAGTTCTAAGGGCTTCTTGGTAGAAAAATTAGTGTTCTTTTTATGAGACACTTTAGTTTGTTTACCTAATTGACATGGTTCACAAACACCATCAAGCTTTTTACCAAGAACAGGAAGACCTCTAACAATGTTATATTTCTCAAGCTTAGTTTGTTTACCTAAGTGAATATGAATGCAAAACGCAAACAAGCACTCATCATAGAAAATGATGATCAACAAATTCTATGGACATGTAATTAGATGGCTAGATTATACTTTCAAAGAGCAATCACAAATGTATCTATACAATCTAAGCATGTTATCAACTAAGAACATAGATATGAAGATATAGACACCAATTGAAACACAACCTAGTTCTTAGAAAATGAAACTAGATCTAGAAATAGTCAATCAAGCACAAGAGCAAAAGATTTCTAGAAGTAATTTCATGTTTATCAAGTTTAGCACAAATCATTCAATTTATAACAAATCTAACTAAACATGAAAATCAAATCAACAAACCAAAAAATTATATCAAAATCACCATAGTCATACTTCTTAACCAAATAGTGTCAATCAATAAGAAGATCTAAGAAGAAAACTAAGAAGAAAATGATTTTACCAACAAGGATGAAAATCACTAACTGAAGATCTGATTACAACAAAAAATCTAGACATCCTTTGGTTCTGGAAATGCTAGGGGTTTGTAGAACTCTTTAAGACACACAAAATCATTTTTTTAATCAAGTGATTCGAAGTAGAAATGAAGAAGTTATCATAAAAACAAAAATCAAAATGTTGAGAGAAAAATTCTGCACTGGTTCTTCAAATTAGTTTTTCTCAACTTGTTTTTCATCTAATGAATGAGAGGGAATGAGAGGTTTTAAAGAGAGAACAACCAAAAGACCATTTTTCCCTCATGCCTTAGTGCCTCCCCGAGATGGCACGTGGGCATCCTGGGGCAGCAAGGCTTTGAGGCCGAGATGGCCATGCGCCATCTCGGGGAAGGTGCCAAGTGATGGCTTATGCCATCACACCTCTTCCCTTGCGTTCCTCTCGCGTTCTTCGACCATCCTTTGGCCTCTGAACTCTGAAGTTGAATCTGTTTGAAGATGATGAACCGGGACTCCCTCACGCACATGTATATATAATATAATTAACCCAAAAAATAAGAATTCGACTTAATATATGAAGATGAAGACAATGTATGCAACATGAGTTGAAAGTGTAGTATCTTTTGACTTAGAACTCGAAATCAATAGTATGAGTAACCGAAATGACTAGAACTCAATCATGAATAATCTAAGACTAAAATCAAGTTCAAGATCCATGTTATACAAACATATAAACAAACAAACACATTTCACATAGAAATGCAAACTACATAGAGATAGTCTTCAATCATGCATTTCCCAAAACATGCTACTTTCATACCAATGCATGAGCATTCAACTTCAAGTGTGTGAATATGTTATACCAAATGATGGACTATGATGCACAGACACAAATGTATGAATTGTGTGTGTGTGTGCGTATTTAATGATTCACAGCTAAACAGGGACACATATGAATGAATTGTGTGTGTGTGCGCATTACGCCTTGCAAGAGGAAGAAGAATCTTGATACCTTAGCATCTAAGAATAGTAGCAATCATCTTGAAGATGAACTATGCATCATGAGAAGTTTCTTTTCTTCCTTGAAGCTCTTTTCATTAAGAACCACTTAAGCAACTAAGCATTACAAAGAAATGAAGTTTTGTTATGGAATCAAGCCAACACAAATATAAAACCTAACAAACACTTCTTTAGTCCCGAAGATAACAAAGTATTTGTATCAACAAATGCAACGTTTCTTAAGGACAATTATATTAGTGACCATAAACCTTGTTCTAACATTGTATTAAATGAGTTGGAGCCTGGTGAGACTAGTGCTTCATCAACAAGAGTTGTTGATCCATAAACATCTGAGAGTCAGATGATTCTTGATTAGGAGACACTGCAACTTAGACTTAGTGAGAGGGTTGTGAGATAACCTGAACTTTATTTTGGTATAGGTGTGGGACAAGGTGTTGTTTTTGCTAATAGTGTGAATGATCCATTGACATTTAAGAATGCAATGGAAGATCCTGATAAAAAGGAATGGCTTAAAGCCATGAATCTCGAGATGGAGTCCATGTACTGTAACTCAGTCTGGGATCTTATAAACTTACCGGATGGGGTAAACCATAGGGTGTAAGTGGATCTACAAGAGAAAGAGAGGAGTAGACGGGAAGGTAGAGACCTTCAAGGCAAGGCTAGTGGCCAAGGATTATACCCAGAAAGAAGGGGTCGAATATGAAGAGACCTTCTCGCCAGTAGCCATGTTTAAGTCTATTAGGATTCTCTTATCTATTGATGTCTAATTTTATTAC
Source organism: Dipteronia dyeriana (assembly GCA_032871835.1). NCBI lineage: Eukaryota > Viridiplantae > Streptophyta > Magnoliopsida > Sapindales > Sapindaceae > Dipteronia > Dipteronia dyeriana. The sequence continues at coordinate 43,799,609 of CM065298.1, forward strand.
GAAATTTGGCAAATAGACATCAAGATTGCATTCTTGAATGGCAATCTTGATGAGAGCATCTATATGCTGCAACTAGAGGGATTAGTGTCTCCAGATCAAGAGCAAAAGGTTTGCAAGCTGCAAAGGTCCATCTATGGACTTAAGCAAGCATCTAGATCTTGGAACATTAGGTTTGAGGATATGATCAAAACCTATGGCTTCGAGCAGAACGTCGATGAGCCTTGTTTCTACAAGCGCATCATTGATAAGAAAGTAGTTTTCTTGGTCCTATAAGTATTGATATCCTACTCATTAAGAATGATGTGGGAGTGTTGTCTGATGTAAAAGGCTGGCTGGCTAGCCAATTCCAAATGAAAGATTTGGGAGAGGCGAGTTATGTTCTAGGGATCCAACTTATAAGGGATCGTAAAAACAAACTCATAGCACTGTCTCAGGCATCGAATATCAACAAGATTCTTGTGCGATTTTCAATACAAAACTCCAAGAAAGGTAATTTACCTTCTAGGCATGGAGTTCACTTGTCTAAGGAGCAGTGTCCTAAGACACCTCAAGAAGTTGAGGATATGAGACGTGTACCCTATGCATCGGCAGTAGGTAGTCTCATGTATGCTATGTTATGCACGAGACCGAACATCTGCTATGTAGTGGGAGAAGTTAGCAAATACCATTCCAACCCATGATTGGATCATTGGGTTGATGTCAAGAGAATTCTCAAGCATCTTCAGAGAACGATAGACTATATGCTAGTGTATTTCGGGCAGGATTTGATCCTGTTAGGATACACGGATTCTGATTTTCTGTCAGACAGGGATTCTAGGAAATCCACGTTTGGATCAGTATTCACCATGGGTAGTGGAGCCATTATGTGTAGTAGTATCAAGCAATCTTGCTTTGCTGACTCCACCATGGAAGTCGAATATGTAGCGAGGAAAGTATCATCTCATTAGAGGGATAATGTAGAGAGGATATGTGATCATCAAAAAGATAGCCTCACAAGATAATCATGCTGATCCGTTTACAAAGACATTACAAGCTAAAGTGTTTTTGGCTCACCTAGATGGTTTAGGGTTACGAGACATGCCTCACATGCTTTAGTGCAAGTGAGAGATTGTTGGGGTTTATGCCCTAAAGATAAAATTTATAAATGGATTTATGAAATAAATAATAGGAAAAGTTCAATTCATTCGTGTTGTGTTGTTTATTTTATAACTTGTGCATATATTTAACATCCAAGATTGCCTAATGTAATCTCGAACGGTGTATATGAGTGTCATATACAAATGGATACAGTAAGAGACGTGCAATCTAAAGAGTCCATAGATAGCAAATAAAGCTGGGTACTTTATTTGTGGTTAACCTAAAGTTGCAGTCCATTCCGTAATGTACGGTGATTCTATCCTGAATCATTCATATGGAGATATGAGAATTGAGGCACCTTGTATGATATGATCATATAGGACTGGGCCATGATCTATATGAATCTCTCACCAAGATCCGTTTACCGATGAGATTCATATATATTAACTGATGATGGCTGTATATGGGTGATCTTAATCCTGAGTGTCTTATCGACTCCTTCCAGTTAAATCGTGGTCTTTGATATACCATGGGTGAGGTCAGATGCATTTCCTGATCAATATACTTTGTATGTTGGAATTACGATTTGGCTTGTGGCTGGGAAGTTTGTACATAATAGTGGAATCCACTCTTTCTTGTGAGAAGTAGATATTAGTTCCTTTAAGGGTCGATTCAGGGCTTGGACTATATGAGCGCTCTCCTAGTTCCGTAAGGAAATATGATTTATTGTTCATTATAGAATCAATGGTACTTAAAGGATATATGTAATTAGAAGGGTATAATGGACATTATGACCTAGCTCTAAATATGAATTACTGTGGAGGATCACACCATGTGTAATAGCTATATCAATGAACACCGAGTTGTATCGGTCAGTGTAAAAGCGTCAACAGTTGAGAGAGTGCAGCTTCGAGTTTTTAGTGGAATAACAACAGAGTTAATAATCTTGGAATATTAATTAAAGAGTTTAATTAATGATTCTGAGGATTATTGAAGCTCAAAATTTTGTGGGTCCATTAGGTCCCCTTGCTAGCCCGATCGATTTAGGTAACAAGGGTCACGGTTAATTAATTGGATTATCCAATTAATTGTGTTACGAAAGTGACACGTGTTTATTCGGGAATTAATTGAATAATGAAATTATTTAATTAATGAATGTTAATAGTTAAATTAATTAAATAATTAGATTATTTAATTATATTGATAATTATGAATTATTAATTAACTTTTAATTTGAGGGTGTTAGTTGATATATGGATTTAGGTAAAGATAAAATAATAGGATTATTTTATTTTACTAAATCATTTATCTAAGTATTTGAATTTAAGTTTAAATTTAAAATACTTATTATCACTTTCAATATATAAGATATATTTGAAAAGGATAATTAAAAGATATATATCAATTATAACACAAGAGATTGCATTTGATGCAAATTGGTGTGTGCACATATATAAGTGTTTTTATAGGATACAAACAAGGATATATATATATAAAAGAGAAAAAAAAGGGTTGATTTTTTTTTGTACCTGATACACGTGAAACAAAGAAAAAAAAATTGTTTTTTTTTTGTTTTTTGTACCTGACAGGCGTGAAACAAAAAAAAAGGGTTGATTTTGTTTTGTTTTGGTGTGTATCTGATATACACGAATAAAAGGAAAAAAAAGGTATAAGTTTTGCATGAGATGCAATATATGTGTACATGAAATCAATACACCAAATTGAGAAGAAATAGTTTCTTCATGTATTTCTCTACATCCTCCATTCAAGTTCCTGAGACCGTGACGCACCCACGCACAGTTACCAGTCCCGGGAGATAGCAAGGAAGATCGAGTGGTTCAGACAGAAGAACATCATAAAGTGAAGGAATCTCGAAACGTTGGTAAGAATGGTTCAGACATGAGCACATCATACAGTGAAGGAACCTTCAAACATTGGTGAGTTTCTTCTTTTGATTTTATCCATTTCAATTTCCTGTGTTTGCATATTGTATAAATTAGTTTCGAAAAATAATTACGATCCCAAGATCACTGGTCCCAGATACAGATTATGATATGTGATGAAAATTTTAAAACCTAGTTCTGTTGCGTGACTGGTGAACGGGGTTCCAACACAGAGCATTGCATACATGAGACTTCCAACTGCCGATGCATATGTAACCCTACTCATGAGTTGCTCTTCATGGTCATATTTTGATTCCATGTCTGAAAGGTAATATACCTTTCTTGGAATCTTGCATGGAAAACCTAGACAATATTTTATCTATGTATGAAGCTTGGGATAATGCAATCGTTCTATTCTTTCTATCTCTTATGACTTGGATACCAAGAATATAACTTGCTTCTCCTAAGTCCTTCATATCAAATTATTTTGCTAACTATTCTTTTATTGATGTCAATACACCAACATCATTTCCGATGAGTAGTATATCATCAACATAAAGAACTAGAAAAACCAACTTGTCGCCTTTAATCCTTTTGTATACACAAGGTTCGTCAAGGTTTTGAATAAATCCAAAACTTTTCACAGCTTGATCGAACCTTATGTTCCAAGATCTGGATGCTTGCTTCAATCCATATATGGATCTTTGCAACTTGCATACCCTTTCTCATGGCCCTTTTCAATGAATCCTTCTGGTTGCATCATGTAGATGATTCGTCAAGACTTTCATTAAGGAAAGTTGTCTTGATGACCATTTGCAAATCTCTAGGTCTAGAGATGCCGCAATGGACAAGAGTTTCCTAATGGATTTAACCATGGCCACAGTAGAGAAGGTTTCTTTATAATCGATACCTTCCTTATGTGTATAACCTTTAGCTACCAATCAAGCTTTAAAGGTTTCCAACTTTCCATCCATTCCTCTTTTCCTCTTGTATACCCATTTGCACTCGATGGGTTTTATCCCTTTCGGCAAGTCTACAAGAAACCAGACTTTGTTTTTGAACATAGATTCAATTTCGGATTGCATTGCCTTTTTTCAATGGCGACAATCAACATCTTTCATTGCTTTCTTATACGTATAGGGATCATCGTCGTCCGAAAGATTCTCTACAGATTCTCGTAGATCAATGTATCTCTTAGGTTGTCTAACAACCCTCCCACTACGACGAGGTATGATAGATTATTGATGTTGCGTTGGTAAGGAACTTACAATTGGGCTTGTTGCGAAACCTCTTGTGGAATTGTATCTCCTAAAAGCTCATTCAGGACAATTATACTTTTAGGCACAAAATTATTCATATAGTCATTTTCCAGAATTTAGCATTTGTCGAAACAAATACTTTAATATCTGAAGGGCTATAAAAATAAAATCATTTTGTTCCTTTTGGATACCCTACAAATATGCATGTTTCTGAATGAGACTCCATCTTTTCCGTCTTTCTTTTTAACACTGCACAGGACATCCAAATACCCTTAAGTGTTGTAAACTACGCTTTCGCCTGTTGCACAACTCATGCGGTGTTTTAGGAACCGACTTAGATGGTACATCGTTTTGAATGTACATTGTGGTTTATAAAGCATATCCCCAAAAAGAATTAGGGAGCGTTGAATAACTCAGCATAGACTTTCTGCCACCCCATTATGTTGAGATGTGCCTGGTGTAGAAAACTGAGAAATTATCTTGAAATTTCCCTAAAAACATGTGTGTCTATAACCTAGAGGGGGGGGGGGGGTGAATAGGTTTTAATCGAATCAATTACCGATTTTTCGATTAATCAATATCAACACAAATTACCCCGAATAAACAAGCATTCACTAAAATCAATTATGCTTAAAACAATAACAACACACAATATTTATATGGAAACCCTCCAAATGAAACAACGGGCTGATATGTGCGCCACACTAGATCCTCAAATCCACTATTGAATGAAAGTTTACAACTTGAAGCAATTTTGGTTCATTCTAGAAAAGCAAGTAAATTACATGTCTTGGAATACCAAAAACTCCTTTCTTAGCGAACAAGTCTTCATGCGACCTTCGTCGTTCGGACTCTCTCGGCTGCCTCCCATGGGCATGTGCACCCTTGGGTCCTACCCATGGGCCTGCGCATGCCACAATCCCATAAAGGGCTGCCATGCGCAGCCAATTGCTTATATAGGGCTGCCATGTGCAGCCCATGCCACAACAAACGTGGTAGCGTGCTATTCGCACGCATGTTTGTTGCTACGGCTCGTACGGTCCCAAATTTGTTCCGGTTGGTTCCAATTCTTCATACCTTCGAGTCTTCGATACTTGAATGTATTACAGAAGAATTATAAATAAAAATAATGCAGATTTTTTTTTATTACAACAACAAAATAATAAAAAAAACTTAGCAACTACCAAGAAGGAAATTATGGTGATGATAGACCACCCTTCTTGTTACAATCCCAAAACAAAATTACATTGAAATTCTAGGACCAAAATTGAGCAATAACAAACCACATATAAAACATATATATATATATATATATATATATATATATATATATATATCCATACATTCCAATGTAAATATATATGCAAATACCTAGAGTGCCATCTCTTTCTAAACATGCATATATACAATAAAAAGAAAAAGCTTCACGAACACATACATCAATTAATCATGGGTACAATCAGGCTCTGTTACCAATTGTAGGGAAAAAACATACGCAACGGAAGCGTGAGAAAATTTATTAAATTTAGGGTTTGCGTATAAATAAAAACATTCCCTTTGACTAACAAGAACCTTAACCCTAGATTAATTGATGTATATAAAAAGTGTCGTACCTTTTTCTCGTGACGATTGAACAAGCGCCGAATTGATTCCACAAGATCTTCCAATCCAATCATGAACGTGAATCACCTAGGAGTGTGGGCTCCCTTTCTTCATCCTGTATACCTAAGGATGGAAACAAACAAAATCTTGTTCCTTGTTAGTCACAATAATCCTCCAAGAGAAAAATCAAGAACGTCCGGCCACTTGTGAATTATCAATCAATTTGATTGAAACTCGCGTGAACCTTGATTCAATGTTATACACAAAACCCTTTTGATATAAAGGATACTAAGGTACTATCAAAAACAAAAACGTTCCCCTTTTTCTCTTCTTTGCCGAATTCACACTATCTCTATGAGTTGGTCGAATTTTGTCCAGAGTAAAAACCAAATTTTTTCTCCCTCAAAATTCTCTCTTGCTTGGCCGAATTCTCTCTTTAGAAAGTCCCAAGCTTGGCTGAAATTAATTCCTGCAATTAATTAGAGCTGGCCAAAATATCCAAACCTATATATATATATGATCAAAAGTCATCTCCTAAGAAGGATTTACTTGGTTGGCAAGAATCATTTCCTTATGTGGATTTATTTGGTAGTTAAGAATCCTTATTTAAAAGGAATTCTAACCTCCTCTTATACATACATAGCTATCCGAAATTTCATAGAATATAAATAGAAACTTAATTCTTTTACTAAGAAGGATTTACTTGGTAGTTTAGAAACCTTTCCTTAGGTAGATTTACTTGGTGGTTAAGAATCCTTTTCAAAAAGGAATTTTATCCTACACCAAGACTCCTAATCCAACTCAATAGTGTATTTGTAACCATATTAAAGACTTCCTACTTTGATTAGATAAATGATTCCTTTTATTTATCTACTTATCAAATATAGTCTTTAACATTAACTATACTACCAACAATAGTATAATTTTAGGAGACCATCTCCTACTAGGAAATATTTTTTGACTTTTAATTAAAAAATTAATCAATCAATAAATTAATTAATTTCCATTTAATTAAATAATAAAATAAAATAATATAATTAGGCTAATTTAAATAGCCTTGCCACCCATACCAATATATATGGGCCAATATATTATTTTATTATTTTATTAAATCCATTTGACCTTTATAAAAAGTCCACATATGAACTAGACCCATTTTTACAAAAATAAACAAGTCCACATGCCTCAATACAATTCTAGATGGACCCCTAAATTGGTCCGGTAGAATATATCAAGTGATCAATGCAAGTTCGTGTGGATTTGGGATCTTGGCGGGCTATCTAAATTTAAGCTCCAATAGACACAACCCAATCAGAATCAACAAATGATTCACTTAGGTCCGATATATTTAATTTTAGTTCATTCTACTAAAAAACTAAAATTGAACTCTTAAATAAAGATAGAATAAGTTGATGTTATTCGTTCATACCCTAGACAACCTCATTGGAGAAAATGTATCCTCGTGAAGAATACCAGTAATCGCCAAGAACTCATAGACCGCCTATAGGTCTCCAAGTTACCATATTTACTCATATGACCACATTTTGAACTTGGATATTTTGACTTGTCCTGAATCCATGTTTCAATAGACACTATTGAAAACTTAACGTTAAGATTTAATATCCAATACCTCAAAACATCCATATGATGGTATTCTACTCTCATTTAATAAATAGAGCCACGATGTCCATATCTGAAGTACTCTATCGAGGATAGACTATGCTATATAAACGTACTCATTGATAGCTCAAATGATAACACTTGCAACCATAAGTCCACCATTTATCTCAGGATTGAGATAAACTCTCTGATTGCTTTCAAAAGAAAAATTTTATCCTTTGGCAGTTCTGATAAAGTATTTCGTTTTAATCCTATTCAATGCACCCAGTGCACTAGATTCTTTTACGTAAAGACACCATACTTTGATGATTTTAGACTTATCATAACACATTTGATCCCACTCAAATGCTAGCAAAAGAATCTAAAACTTTGACAAGATAAAGACGCCCAACCATTTAAATTAAATTGTGAATATTATTCAAGACTAACTAAAGGATTGTGTCTACCTCATACATATCTAGATGTATGAACAATTCTTCTTTTCTCATAGTCTTTTGATCTATGATTATTTACTTTTGACAATTATAATAATTAAACTATAAATGCTATAAGATTTGTTAAACTAGAAATCACTTTATTAATATGAAAAGATTGTCAATTACATTATTACACTCTTGCTATCGAGCATAATCCCAACAGGGATAGGAGCCATAGGAGCCTAAAAAAAGACTCGGATAGCGGGGCATTCAACACCATTTTTGGTGGTCCCAATACCGGAAGTAGTAGCTGAGAAAGGATATCCGAAGTTAGGGAAGCCATGAACAACCAAAGAAGATGGAGATAAATCATTTAGGTCCCGATCGGAAGAAAACAAAGCAAGGATGGGGAACTATAATTTTCACTGAAGCAGACACACACGATTCGAAGGTCATACCAAACAACGCGATCATTGTGTTAGTTCGCATCAGGTATAGGAAAGTGAGAAGGATACTGATTGGCAATGGTAGCTCAGTAGACATTTTGAACATAAAGGCATTTGATCAACTCGGACTACAGAAGAGTGATCTCCAACCACTGAAGGTTCTATTGTGGGGTTTTGGATGAACCGAGGCCAGGGCATTGGGAACTGTTAAACTGCCAATAGATGCTGGAAGCTTTCCTTGTACGAAGATAGTATTGCTGGATTTTGTGGTCGTAAATGTCTAGAATTGGCCATATAACGCTCTGCTAGGCCAGCCTTTCCTGAACAAAATAAAAGTCGTAACTGCAACCTACGCGCTTATGGTAAAATTTTCAACCGAAGCTGGGGTAGGGATCATGAAAAGCTCACAGCAGTGGGCCAAAAATGTGAATCTTGCAGTATACAAGGAAAAGACAGAGTCAGGGGTAATGCAAGAGGATATTGTCAAAGTGAAGACTTAAAAGTAGACCCAACAGAGGCAAAGACTGAAACCCCGACCGGGTTCGATTTAGACCCATGAGAGTCAGCGCTAGAAAGTGATAAAGGCCTGGAGGAACCGACCATAGAAGTTTCCATAAGCAATGATGATCCCAAGAAGGCTGTTAGGCTTGGGTCCCAACTTACAAAGCACGATCAAAGTAAGATGGTCAAACTCCTAAAAGAATGCAAAGATGTATTCACTTGGGAGCATGCAGACATGCTAGGGATCGACCCAAGGACAATTTCACATTACTTAGTAGTGAATCCCGTTCAGAAACCAGTTATCTAGAAGAGGAGGCGCTTCAACCCTGAAAGAATCAAAGTAAACAAGGAAGAGGTGGACAAGCTGTTGGCTGCATGATCCATTTGGGGGTGAAATATCTTGATTGGGTTGCCAACGCAGTCCTGGTGAAAAGGCCAATAGAGGATGTGTGTGGATTTTACAGACCTTAACAAAGCATGTCTGAAGGATAGCTTCCCTTTGCCTCAGATTGATCAGCTGGTAGATGCAACGACTTGTCATGAACTGTTAAGTTTCAGGGACGCCTATTCAAGTTACAACCAAATCATAATGTTCGAACTAGATGAGGAAAAAACCTCATTCATAATTGACCGGGGATTATATTGCTGTAAGGTCATGTTGTTTGGGTTAAAGAACGCCAGGGTAACTTACTATAGGCTGGTAAATATAATGCGCTTCTGGCACGTCTTAAGGTGTGCATGATACTGGGAGCAGATGAGTTGGAAATATTCAGTGACTCACAGGTGGTGGTCAATCAAGTTTTGAAAGAATACCAAGCCAAGGACAGCAACATGGCTGCGTATTTAACTATAACTAAGACACTCCTCGAAAGGTTCAAAGAATACATAATCACCTAGATCCCAATGGAGAAAAATGATAAAGCAGGTGTGCTCTTAAAATTGGCATCAACCACCAGTGTATGGTCAAAAACAATCCCGATCGCCTACCTGTAAAAGCCAAGTATCGTGACCAAAAATCAAGCTGAAGTGTCAGAGGTAGAATTGATTGAAGGGGAACAAGCTACATGGATGACCCCAATCAGAGAATACTTAGAGGATTGGGTGCTCTCGATGGAGATAGTTGAGGTGAAGCGTCTTAGATATAAAGCCACAAGATATTCGATAGTAGAAAGAGAACTATACAGAAAAGGGTTCTCTAAAGCCCTTTAGAAATGTGTGGACCCAATCAGAGGTAGGCAAATATTAGAAAGTATCCATAGAGGAGTCTGTGGGAATCACTTGGGTTGCAAAAGCTTGGCGCATAAGACTCTCAGGCATTGCTTTTTTTGGTCGACTCTGTTTAAATATGTAAAAGGTGTTGCAAGTCAGTTCGGAGGTTGCCAAAAAGTAGCTAATGACATCCGAAAGCCACCTGAGCAGTTGAAGCCGTTCGCCATGAGGGGAATGTGTCTGATTGGCCCTATGCCTACTATAACTAAGGGAAGAGTGAAGCATGCCATAGTAGCCATTGACTACTTCACAAAGTGGGTCGAAGCTGAAGCACTGGTACATATCACCGAGGTTAATACCACCAATTTGGTAAAGAAAAATATCATCTTTCGTTTTGGAATCCCCGAAACTATAATCACAGATAATGGGACTCAATTAGATAGTGATAATTTCAAAAATATATATCAAGACTTTAGGATAAAGAACTATTATGACACGCCAGCTTAGCACTAGATCAAAGGCCAAACGGAGGTTGTGAACAAAATAATCAAGCATACTCTGAAGGCGAAGCTGGAAGAAAGAAGGGAAATTAGGCAGATAAATTGTACAAAGTCTTATGGGCTTATCGGACAACAAAAAGGATTTCGACAGGAACACCTTACTCATCGGCGTTTGGGATGGAAGTAGTGATTCCTGTCGAAATATTTCACAAGTCCCTACGGTACAGCTCTTCGATTCCGAAGGAAATATGAAGATGATAAAACAAGACTTGGACGAGTTGGAAGAATAAAGCACTGTTAGGGCACCTTCTAGCATACAAACCTGATGGGATGCGCCAAAAGTCTGATGAGATGCAAATTCTACTTACAAGATAAGGCAAATACGGCCATAGATGCTTACAAAGTTGGTAGGACAAGTTACGTCTTATCGTAGCGAATCTTGACCAACAAACTGTTGGGATACGTCCCAATGACCTAGTTGGTAGACAAAAGACAAGAGTTTATAAATAAAAACTGCACAATTAGTTTATAAGTGAACATTGCCCCAACATAAAGATAAACAAGAAGGCAATCGGGAAAAACAGCCCGAACGACAAAACACAAGGGGTTTACCCGATGTGGACCCAAGATCATTACAAAGTATGGTCCAATCTTCCAAGGGCATTTAACCACCAAAAGTGAGGCAATGAGGCAATAAGTACGTGGTGATGCGACCTTAAACGGGTGGTTTATCTAGCCCATATGATCAAGATACAAATGGTTTTGCTAAGCCTAGCTCATAACGATCAACCTGGCATGGGTTACAATGCATAGCTTAGGTTGCAATAAAAATATAAGTAAATGCAAGCATAAGAAACCACACATAGAAAACCAAACGTGACCCAAAAACAAGTAATAAGGGGAAGATGTGCATTGACTGTCATAGTAGATCAAAAATTACAAGATTAAATACATATGAAATAGCTACTAAAGCAGAGATGCATCAATTATTTCCAGCAACTGATGAGCCCCAGGATCGGAAGGAGGGGCGTAATTGTCTTGACCATCACCAAAGTCTCTAAAGTTTGGCCAGGAGATATTGTAATTAGGATCAGCACACATAAATGGAGAGTAATCCACATCCGTTGAAGGACCAATGTTGGCCTCTTTGGTCAGGGCACCACTATCCTAACCAGCGTGGAAGGACACAAGAGACACATTCGAAGGGAGTTCGAGAAGCATAGGGTAGGGATCCTTTCAATGGATTTATAATAGGCCTTCCATAGGATCCACTGGTTCTTGATCGCTTCCAAGGACTCCCTCTGATGCTTAGATATTGTCCGATCCCATTTCAAGTGAGCCTCTTTAGAAGATCTCTTGTTCACACTGAAGAACATCCTAGCGGTTGCCAAGCCTTTCTCAAACTCCCTTAGCCGTGTAGCATCAAAAACGAAGGACCTTTTGTACTGATCAACATTTTGAACCTCGAGGTCTGATCTCGCCTCATGAGAAAGAACTTCCATACTGACCTAGTGCTGCTCCAAGTCCTTAGCAAGGTGCTCATTAGAAAGCCGAGCCTCCTCAGATTCCTACTACGCCTTCAACATCTTATGCTGAGCTGAGGTAAGGGATTCCTGGGCAATTTGAACTTCCTTCCGAGCCTTCTTTATTGTTGTCTCAGCGAAGATGGCCTTTGATTCAAGTACAACGCCTTGTAGTTTAGCCTTGGCAACTCTCTTCTCCAGCTCAACGTTCTTTGTAGTGAGCTCCTTGAGAGCATGATCAGATGTTGTGGCTCTATTCTGATTGTTCACAAGCTTCTTTCTCAAGGTCATCTCAGTTACTGTATGTGCCATCAGCTTCTCTGCATACTTGCTAGCCTTGAAGGCACTAGTAGTAGAAGACTTTGAAGCCTCATCCTTCTCGGTAAGAGCCAGCTTCTGTTGAGAAATCTCAGTGGCCTGTTTATTCTTCTCATAGAGACCTCGAGTTAACGTGTCTACAACCTGCAAAGGATTAATGAAAGGAAAATTCGATAGGCAGAGGGATTAAAAGAAAAATAACAAAAATGGTGGAAACACTTACAAAAATTCCATTGTTAAATATCATACAGACCCGCTCAAAATCTGTAGCATCTTTGGCATCATTCCAAAACCCTTTACCAATGTATCGAACTCCTGATGACATTTAGCGAAGCATTGAAAGGGCATCGGTCTGAGAACTGTTGGATGAAGGGAGATGAGAAAGCTCAGCGGTGGAAATGACAGAAGCAGACTAATCCAGAAAGGAAGAGGGGATAGCATGGTCAGTAGTAATTGGAGTATTTGAAATCCCAACATCTTCCTCAAGAAGATTAGCAGATACACCAACCCGAGGGTCTTCATTCTAAGAAATCTAACTTTTGATAGCACCCTCAGATCGAAAAGATCCAATAGGTATATTGGAAGGAGCACCAATAGGCTCACTAACCCTCATATCCCTCTCCTATTGTATAACTGCTTCTTCCCCTGATTCCAATCCAGATTAAAGAACCTGCTCCTAGACAAGTCCATGAAATCTTCATTAGCTACCTTCTCCTCCACGTCGGGACCACCATCATCACCTTTGGAGTCAGAAAAAATGATCTGTCGCCTAACGGTAAACTGTATAGGAGCCTTCCCAGAACGTTTAGAGGGTGGTATAGCATGAACCTAGTATGACTCATTGAAAGAAAGTGGTTGGTCCGCGATCTTGATTTGTTCGGGATGGATAGAAGACACGTTTGATGCACCACGATTGCTCCTTCTCTTGGACCGCGGTTCTTATGAGACAAGGTCAGAGACCGTCTACTGATCCTCTTTCTCTTCAAAAAAGGATGAGATCAACCACTGGAATAGATAGTGCTGAGTTAACCATAGATGAGAGACTTGTCTTCATACGAAGGGCACTGAAAGCAAACGACCCCTCAACAGTCTTAGCTACTTTATGTCTTGGGGTTCTGTATGCCACATTCACCTCGTTGGATTTCCTCTTTTACGGATCATCTCTTCTTCAACACTACTGTTCAGATCTATCTCAACCACGCTTCTCATGGTCAGGTGCCTTAAAGTTGGACCGCACATGAACGAATCTTTCTTTGGAGTGGCTCTAGCGATCGTCTCGAGCTTAGAAAGGATGGCGATCACTCATCCTAACCAGTTCAGTAGGAACATATGAAGAATGACGGTTAGATTCATACATAAGTTCCACCAGATCATGTTTAGATAGAGCAATTCCCTAAGCAACCTGATCTAATGTAGCCTTCTTGCTAACCCGATCGACATGCTTGGCTTTTTCAGCCTGATCACGTGCAACGATGTCCACGTCATATACAGAAAAGAAAAAGTGTCACACAATAATCAGCAATCAGTGTAGAGAAAAGGTATGCATGTCAAGTAACATTAAAAAAAACAAGGGTGACTTACATTGTCTACAACGGGTAAAGATCGTGGAAAAAAAGCCCTGCCTTGGTGAAATCTGCTTCAATATAAAGGACACGACGATCCCTCTTATCCCAAGAAGTATCAGCCGCCTTCAACACCATATCAGCTTGGCTTTTTGAGAGGGAGGGAGGGAGAAGTCTTGTTCTAATGCTCAGGATTGCATATGTGTTTTAGAGCCCTGTTCCGTATCAGCCCTCGTACTGGGTCAGCAATGACTACTTCACCCCTATCACCCCCAACAAAGAACCAACTGTTCTTCCAGTATTTATTTAAGGAGGGGAACCCTAGATAAAACCTTTATTATCTTTGTCCAAAGGGGACACAGGTTTCCCTTTATACCCATCAGTAATCCACAAGCTCTGAGATATGGAATGAAGGTAAAAGGTTCCCTTATTGTTGGATCGGTTCAACTTATATAAAAATTACGGACCTCTTGTGGTGTCGAGGGATGTTTCACCACAAGTTTTTTCCATAGGTGGCCTAAATTGATCAACACCCGGTAAGAATTGGGGGTCAGTTGGGCAGGGGCAACGCCAGCATCTGCTAGTACTCGAGCGATAAAGGTTGATAAGGGAGAGTAACCCCTGAGGACAACATAGCCCTATATATAGCGACTGTACCGAGGGAAGGAATCCACACAGATCGATAGCCGATACATTACAATTTTTATTACTGGTCATATCAAATCGATCATCGAACTTCGCTAGCTCGATCTCAGTCACAACGTTTATCTCCAAGTCGAAAGAATAGGGATGGTCTGCATTGAACTTCAGCATCCAAGCTTGCCACTCCCGTGATACGTCTTCCATCTTGAGAAGTTGTAAAGATATCTTCAAGTCGATCGTTGCACGTGTAAATTCCTTGGGAGAGGCCTTAGTGGTTTGCCTGGAGCTGCTTTGTTTCGACATATCTACTTAAACATCAACCGAATCAGAGTCAGAATGATCAGAGGAGAAGGGAGCAAACTCTGAGAGAACCATTGAAAAATCCAAGTTTAATGCAGTAGGTTGGTAAGAAGCAGGAAAGTGACCATAGAGAATGGACTTGAACCTAGCAATATTATCATTATTACCAGCCTCAATGGCAGGAAGAAAAAGCTCAAAATATTGATGATGAAGAATATTATCCATAACATGAAAAAAGCTTGAAAGGATGGAAGATCTGAGAAGAGCAAGGGACTCAAAGGAAAACAAAGCTAGGGACTATGTTTCACCAAAGAAAGATGTCGAATCTAAAAAGAAAAGTGAAACGCCTGATGACAATATATACAGGCAAGTGATGTCACCAAGGTAAACATGTGTCATCAGCCGAAAGTGGGGAAAGGTATGCGAGAACCGAAAACCATGTGCCATTTAAATTTCGAAAAAGATACGCAATGATTTCATCAGCTGAAATATACGTGGTTGATAACTGTAGCACATTAAAGAGCATTAATCGACTACAAGACAAAAAAGGATAGAGTGAATTCAAGACATGCAGCTGAACGCATCCTACTTGCGATAGTTGTTTATCCGATCTCGTATGTTTAAGAGGGTGTTGTTATTGGTAAAATCTAAAGAATGATGAATCATTATAACTACCCTAAGATACGGGAGTTGTAGACGCTACATCACCAAGAGTCAACCTTCCTGAACCTACTTAAGCTGGCCAAAAAAGATTTCATAACACCTGGTCGGGGCTATCGAGATGGTCGGGGTTATGTCTCCGGTTGGGATTGAATCATTGGTCGGGGAGAATAAGGCTTGGTAGGGTTTTGGTAGACGATCGGCAGATCGACAAGTGGATACTAACAAATACTAGAAGAATGAGTCATACTCAAATAAGGTGTCTCGAAGCACACTTTGATATGAAAGCAAGTTTTCCTATCGACTCCAGAATCCAAATTAGGCATGAGACCTAATGCGTCAAGAATAAACGAAATAGGAAAGAAGAATAAAATGACTCCAGCACATCAACTTCACTCACTTGTATAGCACGAATTAGGGTTATATGCATGTATAAATAGACCCTAATAACACCTATGAAAAAGATAGAAAATTAAGATTCTAGAGAGCATGAGAGACTAAGTGTATAATCAATTATTCATAGTGAATTACTTTCCTCGCTGGTTTCCGACATCCGTGGATGTTTTCCCGCTCTTGGAGTTTTACCACGTAAAATCCTTGTGTTTCTTTTGCTTTCTTAACTATTCGTAATTAGCAATTGAGTGAATTTATACAGATTCTGTTCGATGTGTGATCCATCCAAAAATCATTGTCAATACTTACTAAATAATGTAACACTTATAAAAAAACAATTAATTATTAAAAATCAAGTGTGAGATTAGTTAAGAATTTTTTTTCACAATCCCATTAATTATGTGATTTCCTCTTGATTTTCGTTATATTTTTTGTTTAGAAAATAATTATATTATTAAAAACTATTACAATTATAAACTTACCAAATAATATGTTAGTACTGAAATCTAAAGAGTGACAAGTCAGCATAATTGCCCGAATGTACGGGAATCAGAGATGCCACTTCACCAAAAGTCAACCAGTTTGAACCAACCTAAGTTAACCAAAGATGACCTCAAAATATCCGGTCAGGGTTACCTGAACGATCGTGTACAGATAACCCAATTAAGGTGTCTAGACTGACCAGATAAAGATGATCCGGTAGAGATTATTGAGATGGACGGGAAAAAACCTACGGTCAGGATCGAATCACTGGTCAGGGGGAGTAAGGTCTGGTCTAGTCTAGCAGATCGGTTGAGCAATATACGAACATGTTGAATTCAATGTAATTACGACTCGATTATGTAAAGGATGATACTTACTCAAATAAGATCCCACGAAGCAAGATTCGATAAAGAAATAAACTCCCTTTTAGATATCAGAGTCCAGATTAGGCAAGAGATCTATTGCATTCAGAACATAATCAATACGGAGCAGAAAACAAGAATGAAACGACTCTGTTAAGTCAAAGTTTCATTAAAATTCGACATCTTTCCTTACTTGTATACCAAGAATTAGGGTTCTATGTATGTATAAATAGACCCTAATGACACCCTTAAAGGGTTAACACAAAAAAGCATATAAGAGACCAAGCGAAATAAAGTGTGTAAAAATCTTTGATAATGGAATTCCTTTCTTGCCGTCTCCAACGACCGTGGTTTTTCACTTTTTGGGGTTTCAAAGCAAAACACTGTGTCTTGCATGCTTGGTTTACTTTGTCATTTTATAACTTAATTCTTCATTCTTATTAACTTGTTAGACGCGTGGTTAATTTTGCCTAATCTAAAAGTCATAATCAACAATTGGCGCTAGAAGGAAGTGGTTTTGAACATTAACTCCTATCAAAAACTCATGAAACAGTAACATGGTGGACAATAGAGGCAGAAGAAGATCTCCATGTGACCCTAACACCCTGTGATGTCAATAACCCAAGTTTGGCAAGTACTAGCATTCCCGAAGGAGATTTACCCGCCAGGACCCCAACTTTTACCAAACAAGACGTGATTACATATGCAGATGCCATTCTCGATATTTCCCCAAATATGTTCTGGCAAGTCTAAGAGTCTCTGTAGAGAGTCATTGAAAACGCCGCTAGATAGGGAATCAATATAACAGCTATCACCAGCTTGACCTCACCATATTAGCTGTCTATATTGGTAGTATCCTAGGACCTACCCTAGGGTACATTATGAGATAATAGCAACAACCCTAGGAGCACCATAAAAAAACTAGTACAGATAGAGTGAATCGTTATGAAATAAGGGAACTCTCCTAAAAGAGAGATGCCCGCCAAGATGACCAGAATCATAAGGAGTGTGGAGGTCGAGAATATCAAGAAATGAGAGAATGTATGGAGTCCATTTTGTAAGGGGACACAGAAAAATACCATGAAGAGGGGATAAGATATGATTGAGAGGGTAGGTATGGCGGTAGTAGACAAAGATCCTGATCAGTTTCAACTGCCTTGGAGCCTTTTCCCAGAAGGCGTAGGGAGGCAACCCCAGCGGTTAACCTCTGTGATATCCAGATCACGAGATGAGTTTCTAAGGATCCTTATGGCCCTACCATTTGTTAGAATTTTGATGAGGGTGGTGAAATAATGTGTACAAGGTTATACTAAACAACCTAAAGGGGGGGTGAATAGGTTGTCTCTCACTTTTGACAAATCTTTCGAGACTAGTGACAAAACCTTGATAAGCATACAAATTAACATTCAACATGATTGTTATGAGAAAACAATATATTCATGTATGCTCAAATCTCCACTCTTACTCTACAAAACATACAATACGAATCAATGTATCTTAAGAACAAATAAATTCAGTGTAGATAAAATTTCATAAGTTGTACTTGGAGTATTACAATGTGATACTTTACAACTTGAATGAAATATCACAAGATACAAAGTTATCTAACATACACAAAAAATATTGTATAAGGAAGTCAACTTACATAAAGAGTTATATCCATAGTATTCAAATAACAAATACAAATACTAGAGAGTTAGGGATAGAGAAAAGTTGACAGAAGATATAACGTGGTAAACCTCTGAAGAGGAAACATCCACGGGCTAGCAGCCACCGGCAAACGAAATCCACTAGTAGATAAGACAAGTACAATCTCTCAAGTGACCCCTTCACTTAGAAACTACCCTCCTATCCTACTCATGAAGATGTCGCCCTAATGCTCAACAATCTGAGGCCACACACCTCTTGTCAAGACTTCCTCGCTCACCTTACCGAATCCTCATGACCCAAGGCAAGACTTCTTGCTCAACTATCCGAGTCCTCCCAACTCTAGTCAAGACTTCCTTGCTCACCTATCCGGATCCTCACGACCCTAGGCAAGACTTCTTGCTCAACTATCCGATTCCTCCCGACTCTAGCCAAGACTTCCTTGCTTGACAATCCAAGGTCTCACACCTCTTGCCAAGACTTCTTGCTCAACAACATAGGTCTCACACCTATTGTCAAGACTTCCTTCTCACAAGGCATCTAAGTGATCATGAATGCAAAACGCAAACAAGCATGCAACATAAAATAAGATGATCAACAAATTCTATGGAAACTAGAATTAATCAATGAGCACACAAAGTATATTTTTCTAGTTTATAATCCAAAAATGACACCACACAAGATGATCCATGAGCATATGAAATGTATGGATTAGGTACACTACATGAAGGTCTATACATAGACAATAAAGTTCACAAAACAAGATTGCCTAGATCTTATGCATGAATAAAAAAATATAGCATGCCAAATTTCCAAACACATACTTTAAACCTAGATTTTATTCATGTTGCTAAAGCTTGAAATAAACATGTTCTTGAAGTACATATTCAAGACTTTAGTATGAACACAAAAATGCTAGAAACACAAGATATGATCAATCAAATCTCTAGCAATCATTTAGAGCATATATTCACAAAAATAGTCAGTTAAACTCTAATAGACTCTAAATATAATATCAAATGTGCTAATCCTAGATCTATTCAACAAATGAGTTCTAGCACATGATAAGACTATTAATCATGAAAATAAAGTCAATCAAAGCACAAATAGTCCTAGATAAGATGCTAGCACAATACAACTCACAATCATGTGAAAACATAGGTTTGATTGAAACCTAACACACAATCAAGTTTCTAATTAAGCACAACCAGCATTTAATTGAAGATCTATCACTCATCAACATATTTTCAAGTCAAATACACACAAGTAGGAAGAAAACCCAAGGTATTTGAACATTAGAATCAAGGAAATCAAAAGATAAACAAATACCTTGACAATTTCGAGTGCAGTCACGAAAATGGTGCAATCCACCAGAAAAATTGAACAAATGACTTCCAGATTGCTTGGAGATGATAGAGAACTTCAATACAAAACTTCTCCAACTTGAATCACTCAATTCGGATAAGTTATGAGAGACATATGGTGATTCAAAGTTGAGAGAAAAGATCTGGAAATTTTATGCACTGCATTTTCTTCTTCCTTGAATTCAAATGAGAGAGAAAAGCGATATATAAAAGAGAGGGAAGAGATATATGTTAAAAAAACAAAGCTACCCCTTCAAGATGCTTCACTGAGATGGTGCATGGGCATCTCGGGGCAGCAAGGAGTTGCAGCTGAGATGGCCACACGCCATCTCGAGCTTGCACCTCTTGTTGGCCTTCGGCCATGGTGCAACTCCCATGGGCTTCCCTCACGTTCTTCGACCGTTCTTCGGCCTCTGAACTTCTAATCTGTTTGTGGATTAAAAACCATAACTCCCTTATGGACATGGACATATAAGATACTCAACCCAGAAAATAATAATTCGACTCGATATACGAAGACGAAGACAATGTATGCAACATGAGTTGAAACTGTAGTATCTTTTGACTTAGAACTTGAAATCAATAGTATGAGTAACCGAAATGACTGGAACTTAATCAAGAATAATTTAAGACTAAAATCAAGTTCAATATCCATGTTATACAAACATATACACACAAAAACACAATTCACACTAGAATGCAAACTACATAGAGATAGTTTCCAATCATGCATTTTCCAAAACATGTTATTTTTATACTAATGCTTGAGCATTCATCTTCAAGTGTGTGAATGTGTTATACATGATGCACAACGATGTAGGGACACAAATGTATGATATATGTGTATGCCTAACCCTTGAAAGAGAAAAGAAAGGTCTTAATATACCTTTGTAGAAACATGAAGCATATTTTCCCTTTGAAGACTTGAACTTGCTTGAATAGTTGTCATTTCTTCTTTGAAGCTTGAATCATTTTGAATCCTAGACAACTAAACAATACAAAGTAAATGTTGTTTTGATATAGAATAATGCCAACATAACTCATAAACCTAACAGGTGGGGAGCCAGAAGGCGAGCGAAAAATCTTGATGACGAGGATAGAGGCCGTAGAACGAAGGCAAGGCCGGGGGAACTTGTTAATTGGTACCTCTAGCATTACATTGGCTGATTCCATAAGGTAAGACCACTTTTCATAAAAGTTCAGGATGCCGTATGTGGAACAATTTCAGGTCAGCACCGACCCCCAAGAGCATGTCATAAGAGACCAGAGGGCGATGGCACAATATGACTATGATGATGCTTTCATGTGTAGGATGCTCCCTCAAACATTAGGGGACCAAGGGTCCAGGTGGTTTGGTGGCCTCACTGGGGGATCAATCAGGAACTTTGAGGAATTAATACAAACCTTTACTAGATAGTTCATAGGGAACATTCAACATAGAAAATCAATATCTGTCCTATCAACTTTGAGAAAAATGAAGGATAAGAAGTTGAATGACTGCCTGACTAGATTCTCATAAGAAGTATCGAAGGTCCATGATCTTAATGATGATGCAGTGGCATCAACATTCATCATTAGTTTGCAGCATAAACAGTTGTCACTTAGTTAGAGGCAGAAAGGGCTAACCACTTACGTAAACTTGGTAGATGACATGGGTGGATATGCAATAAAGAAGAAGGCGTAGATAGCCCACGGGGGAGAGCTCATACATAGTGGCCGATCGTAAAGCAGCCAAAAACCGAAAGATAACAGTTCAAAGGGTAACAGTAAGTGTGACCTAAAGAACAATTCGGGAAATGATAAGGAAGGTTGCAAGGCCGACGATCAGAAAGGCAATGAATCCTTTAAAAGGCAGTACACCAACTACACCCCTCTGGCCTGAAAATAGGAAGAATTCTTGACTGTGATTGTGGACAATAATCTATATAGAGGGTCACCAAAGCAATCCAACTTCACGAGAAGATACCTCTAAGTACTATAGATTCCACCGGGAAAATGAGCATGCGACCTCCAAATGCTACCAACTAAGAGTTTACATCGAGAAATTGATTAGAGAAGGGCAACTAAAAGATGTGGTCCTGAAAAATGGTGATGATCGATATAGGGACCCCCTAAAGGATGAGCAAGACAAAAAAGGCAGTTCTAGAGGAAACTCAGATGTTAGGGCTATCAACACCATTTTTGAGGGATCATATAAAGAAAAAAGTAGCTGGGAGAGAATGACTGAAGTAAGTCAGGTGATAGATGGCTAGAGAAACTTGAAAGTAAACTCAGTTGGTCCAGACCAAAGAAAATCAAGCAAGATTGGACCCAATCATGTTTTCCGAAGCTGATGCACTTGGGCTTGAAGTCAGACTGAATGGTGCAATCGTAGTGTCAGCCCGCATTGGTCATAGGGAAGTAAGAAGAGTGCTAATAGATAATGGGAGCACGGTGGACACTTGGAGCGTCAGAGTATTCGATCAGTTATGGCTATAAAGAAAAGATCTATAACCATTGATCATCCATCTCAAGGGATTCAAAGAAGCAGCAGTGAGATCGGTAGGGACAATTAAACTGCCCTTGGAGATCAGAAGACAGTGCTTCTCAATTTGATGGTCGAAGACGTTGAGAACTGGCTCTAGAACGCATACCTGTCCTAAACAAGTCAAAGGTTATCACAGAAACCTACTAAAACCAACTCTTTGGTCGTAAAATTTCAAACTAAGGCAGGGTCGGTGTCATGAACACTTCTCAAGAAAGGGTAAGAAAGGAAAATTTAGCATAATACAAGGAAAAATCGGAGTCATATGTAATGTAAATCAACCTCCTAAAAGAGTAAACTTACCTAAAGATAGATGAGGAGGAAGATCAAGAAGAGACGTCGACTTGGTTCAACCTGGATCCGAGAGAGGCAACTTCAAAAGATGGGAAAAACCAGGATGAGGAACCAACTAATGAAGTATCGATCGATGAAAGTAACCCCGAGCAAAAAGTAAAGCTGGGTACACGATTGACGTAACAAGTCCAAAATAAACTAGTCAACCTATTGAGAGAGTATAAGGATGTGTTCGCATGGAAACATGAAGACATGGTAGGGATTGACGCCAAAGTGATCTCCCGTTACTTGGAAACCACCCCTAACCAGAAGCCAGTTATCCAGAAAAGACGGCGGTTTAACCTTGAGAGGAGTCAAGCAATCAAAGAAGAAGTCGAGAAGCTAATGGAAATAGGATCAATAAGGGAAGTATGGTCCCCTGATTGGGTCGCCAATGTAGTACTCGTAAAAAATAAAAATAGGCAATGGAGGATATGTGTGGATTTCACGGATCTTAATAAAGCATGTCCGAAAGATAGTTTCTCCTTGCCTCGAATTGACTAGCTAATCTACTTAACTGCGAGGCATGAATTACTAAGCTTCACAGATGCCTAGTCTGGTTATAACCAGATCAAAATGTTTGAACCAGATGAGGAAATGACTTCCTTCACAACTGACCATAGGCTCTACTGTTACAAATTAAAGCCTTTTAGTCTCAAGAATGTTGGGGCAACTTATCAAAGGTTGGTAAACAAGATGTTCGCCTGACAGATCGATGGGATTATGCTCAATAGCAAGAGTGTAATAACGTATTTGACAACCTTTTCATATTAAAAAAGTGATGTATAGTTTAATAAATCTTATAACATTTATAGTTTAATTATCATAATTGTCAAAAGTAAATAATCATAAGGTCAAAAGACTATGAGAGATGAAGAATTGTTCGTATATCTGGATATGTATGAGGTAGACACAATTCTTTAGTTAGTCTTGGATAATATTCACAACTTAAGATAAAGGTTGGGCGCCTTTATCTTGTTAAAGTTGTAGACTCTTTTTCTATCATTTGAATGGGATCAAATCTGTTATGATGAGTCTAAAATCATCAAAGTGTGGTGTCTTTGGGAAAAAGAATCTAGTGCACTGGGTGCATTGAATAGGATCACAATGAAATACTTTATCTAGAACCGTCAATAGATAAAAGTTTTTCATTTGAAGACAATCGGAGAGTCTATCTCAATCCTGAGATAAATGATGGACTTATGGTTGGAAGTATTATCATTCGAGCTATCAATGAGTACGATTATACAGCATAGTCTATCCTCGATAGTTTGGTGGTATTCATTTGTTAATTGATAGAGGACTTCATTTATAGATATGGACATCGTGGCTCCATTTATTAAGTGAGAGTAGAATATCATCATATTGATGTTTTGAGGTATTAGATATTAAATCTTAACGTTAAGTTTTCAATAGTGTCTATTGAAACATGGCTTCTGGACAAGTCAAAATATCCAAGTTCAAAATGTGGTCATATGAGTAAATATGGTAACTTGGAGAGCTATAGACGGTCTATGAGCTCTTGGCGATTACTGGTATCCTTCACGAGGATACCCTTTCTTCAATAAGGTTGGCTAGGGTACGGATGAGTACTGTCAACTTATTCTATCTTTATTTAAGAGTTCAATTTTAGTTCTTTAGTGGAATGAACTAAAATTAAATAGATCGGACCTAAGTGAATCATTTGTTTATTATGATTAGGTTGTGTCTACTGGAGCTTAAATTTAGATAGACTGCCAAGATCTCCGGTCCACACTAACTTGGGTGGATCACTTGGTATATTCTACCAGATTAATTTATGGGTCCATCTGGAATTGTTGGATTTCGGAATCCAAAAGTTTTGGAGAGGTGCGGTCATGTGTGATCAAGACACAGGGGAACTCTTTAAAGTACCTGGAATGGGTGGCCAAAGATATGGGAATCCTTGGGTTGCCCTAATGGGGTGCGATTAGCATTCTATTAATACATTAAGAATATAATTTGCACATTTTAATTAAATGAGCTTTTTAAATTATTTAAATGTATTAATTTAAGGCATGTGAAATTGTTTCTTTTTTAAAAAGAATGTGTCTAGTTCATATGTGGACTTTTTATTAAAGCCAATGGATTTAATAAAATGGAAAAAAAATATATGGCCCATATAATATGGCTTGGGTGGCAAGGGCTAATATAATAGCCTAATATATTGTTTTTTGTTTAACTATTTGAATTAAAGTCAAAATCTTTTTTCTAGTAGGAGAAGGTCTTCTAGTGTCATACAATTAATGGTAGTATGATAAGTATCAAAGAACTGATTCGATAGGTAGATAAATAAAAAGAATTTTTTTATCTAATCAAATTAGGAAGTATTTGATATCTATCAAAACTCTATTTGACAATTGGTCAAATTAGGAAGTTTTTGATAAAGTCATAATTTAATTTAGATTCAATAATTAGTTATTGGATAAATATACTAATGAGTTGGAATATGAGTCTTGGTGTGGGAAAGAATTCTTCTTTGAGTGATGTTTCTTGGCTAACACACAAATCCTTCTTTTAAGAGGATGTGGACACAGGACAAAAATCCTCCTTAGGAGAGGATTCATCCATGACCTATATATTCACTAAGTGAGAATTCGACTAGCACAAGTTTTCTATAGTGAGAATTCGGTCCAGATTAAAATCTTGAAGAGAGAATTCGGCCACCACCCTAGTTCTTATGTGAGAAGTTATTTTTATTTGCTTTAATTGTTTTCTTTTTTAACTTCTTCCAACTTAGTGTGTGAAGAATTTGGCCAAGCATAGAGAAAAGAAAGGAGCGTTTTTATTTTTGATAGTGCACTAGTAGCTTTTACAGCAAAAGGTTTTGTACAATATCGAATCAGGTTCACGTGAGTTTCAATCAAATAGATTGAAAATTCACAAGTGACCAAACGTTCTAAGTTTTCTCTAGGAGGATTATAGTGACTTACAGCAGAAAAAGATTTTGTTTGTTTTCCATTCTCTGATGTACAATTCAAATAAAGGAAGGCCACACTCTAAGTTGATTCACGTTCATGATTAGATTGGAAGATATTATGGATTCTATTCGG
Organism: Dipteronia dyeriana; assembly: GCA_032871835.1. Classification (NCBI taxonomy): domain Eukaryota; kingdom Viridiplantae; phylum Streptophyta; class Magnoliopsida; order Sapindales; family Sapindaceae; genus Dipteronia; species Dipteronia dyeriana. The sequence goes on from CM065298.1 coordinate 43,825,304, forward strand.
CGCAACTTCGATCATAAAGAGATAAAGGTACGATACTTATATTATATGTTAATTAATCAAGAGTTGATGTCCATTCTTTTATTGGAATTATTTTTTAAATATATCAGTCGATATTTTCCGCTTCCGCCATGTGTTTCTCCTATAGAATGAACATGGAAGTGCACGTGGACTTCATGCCGACAAAAAGCATCACAACCAGAAGGCATGCAGTAGAACTTAAAAAAACATTCTAGATGTTGAGAAAGTTTGGAATGAAGCTCAACCAAAAGAACAGTGTTTTCGGGTTACCATCGGGAAAGTTCCTCAGTTTCCAAGTTCATAAAAAAGGGATTGAGGTAAACCTAGAGAAGATAAAGACACTAAGGAGATGAGGTCCTAGGTTACCCAAAACGAAATTAAGAGACTAATAGGCTACTTGGTTTCATTAAACCTGTTCATCAGCAACTAAATGGACAAATGTTTACCTTTTTTTAGGGCTATCAAAAATGGCAAATGAGTTGCATGGAATGAGGAATGTGAGGAAGCCTTCCAAAATATCAAAGAGTATCTAGTCAAGGACCTAATTAAGTCAAAGATGTTGGATAGAGAAGTGCTATACTTATACCTATCTGTCACAGCGGTGGCGACAGGGTCGGTACTGATCAGGCTAGACAAAGGAATACATAAACTAGTGTACTATACCAACAAAGCCTTACTATTAGTAGAAACTAATCTTGTCCAAACTAGAGGTGTCAAGAAGATTGACAAAATGGACAGTTGAACTGAGTTAGTTCAACATCACTTACCTACCAATGATCGCATTAAAGGTTCAAGTAGTGGTAGATTTAATCACCGAGTTCGCTGAGCCAAACAATGAGGTGATCGAAAATCTCGAAGACAGAGAAAGGAAATTTTTCCCTGGAAGTTACATGTTAGTTACGAAGTAATTGAGGAAGGATAGACAACCAGGAAGACCCTAATAAAAAAATACCTGAAGGACGGAGAGCTCCTTGAAGATATAACCAACGCATCGGATATAAGGCCGCTATATATTCAATTATTTGGAGAGAACTTTATAGAATGGGGTTTTCAAAAGCCCTGCAAATTTGTGTTGATCCGGTAGAATGTGGTATGGTCCTAGCAAGTATTCACAGAGAGATGTGTGGAAATCACATTGGAGGTAAAGTTTGGCCCATAAAACCTTTAGACAAGGTTTGTATTGTCAAAGGATAGCAAATGATATCAAACAACCACCCGAGTGCTTATAGAACTTGATCTCACCTTGGCCATTTGTAATGTAGGGACTTAACTTGATCGGCTTGCCTAATGCCAACATCGACCAAATGGGGCCAAAAGCATACCATAGTGGCAGTTTATTATTTCACAAAGTGGGCAAAAGCAGAAGCACTTGTACACATAACCATGACAAACACAACCAACTTTGTGAAAAAGGATATCATTTACCGGTTTGGGATCCCAAGTATTATCATTACTTATAACGGGACCCAGTTCGATAGTGATAAATTTAGAGAGATGTGTTAGGACTAAAACATCTTAAACTACTATACTACACCAACCCATCCTTAGAAAAATGGGCAAATTGAGGTCATGAACAAGATCATCAAGCATACCTTGAAAGCCAAGCTTAATGCTAAGAAAAGTAACTAGGTAGACAAACTGTATGAAGTACTTTGGGCTTACCGGATGACTGAGAGGACGATAACATGAAATGCTCTCTATTCATTGGCATTCAGGAGTGAAGCAATAATCCTAATTGAGGTACTTTATACCTCCTCAAGAGTACGACTGTATGATCCTGACGTAAACGTAGAAAAGTTAGAGCTAAACCTATATGAGATAAAAGAAAAGAAGGACTTGGATAGAGTAAGAAATACCGCCTACCAACAATAGCCAACCAGACATTATACTCACATGTGCGGGAAAGAGATTTCAGCTCAAAGAGTTGGATCTTAGAAAAGTGTCCTTGAATTCAAGGTAGAGATCAGTTGGATCGTTGGCAGACAAGTAGGAAGGGCCTTATTAAGTGGCCGGGATAGCTAGTCATAGAGCATATTGCCTCACAAGACCAGAAGGGAGAAAATTACCCCGACCATGCAATGCCCAGTGCTTGAAGATTTTCTATCCATAAAGGATTCGGTTTTCGAGATTTACCATTTTCTTTTAGAAATAGTGTAAGTTTTATTTGTTTCTAATCATTTGTTATTTCATTTTAGCAAGATTGACTGAAGTTATCAATAAATGTCTCCTTGAAGGAAGAATTCCAACTGGTCAAGAAAATGTGTTCTAATTTTTCCTTCGTTTACAAAGGCAATCTCGTAACACTTGAGATTGCTATTGCCAAGTGGGTACGCAGGGTGCCTAGTGAGGAAGCCAAAATCATATGTCGCAAATACAATGCACACTCACCGAAACTTACTGGGCATATGGAAACACTGTTAGAGTGCCTTCAGGTTACAAGTATCTGATGGGTTGCCCAAAAAGCTGAACGAGGAAAGAAGATACTCATACTTGAATGACTGCCCATGAAATATCAAGCAGTAATAAGTTAAGTCAATGAGATGCAAACTGCCCCCATTGCAGCGAATCTTTAGCAACAGACTACTAGAGACATCCTAATGACTTAGTTGACAGATAAAAGATAAGCGTCTATAAAATAGATACCATGGAAATGGTCTACCAAAAGAACACTACTTGACAAAAACAACCAACCAAAGGTTAACAAGATAACTGATCAAGACAAACCAAGCTTGATTAGTTAAAAAGATAACTGATCGAGTCAAAAATGAAGGTAATCAGTTAACAAGATAACTGATCACAACAGACCAAGTTTCGTCAGTTAAAGAGATAGTTGATCGGGTCAAAAATCATGATCGACGAAGATTATCAATCTAGTCATAGAAATCTAAATAGTAATATGGTCGATACCCAGTGCTATTATGTGCATAGTTGAAGCTAACAGTTGACTCAAGCTATATACCGATCGTTCAGATTAAATATGGTCAGATAAGTCACTCAGATTAGTGCAACGATGAAAATAAACACAAATAGATGATGATATGTGTTATTAAGAACAAAAGAATCTTTTATACAATCATACAAGAGTTTGTGAGATGTGTAATAAAAAAATGAATGATGAAGTGAAAGAATCAAAATACATTGACATGAAACAATAATGGTGCAGCAGAATCAAGCTCCTGATGTGCTTGAGGGACTGCCAGGCCCAGAACTGTCAGAATTTTTATCGTTGTCTTCATAGCCTCTGGTTAGGCCCCCAAAGTCTAGCCATAATATATCATCGTCCGAGTCATTTATCATGAAGGGAGAGTAATAGGTATCAGGTAAGGGCTTAATATCAGACATTTCGACGAAGTGCCACTCTCCACTCTTACGTGGAAGGTCACCAATGAGGACTTGGAGGAGAGTTCTAGATGCATGATGTGAGGGGATCCTTCTTGATTGATCTACAATGATTCTTTATACCATCTAAAGACTAAGCCTTATGATTCTTGATCATTTGATCCCAATTTCGGTGAGCCTTCCCCGAAGACCGCTATTTAGCATAAAAAAATATCTGAGCTGTGACAAATCCTCACTTAAGTTCCCTCAGTATAACAGCCTCGAAAGTAGAAGACCTTTTGTATTGATCAACATTATGAACCTTGAGGGCTAGTGTGGCCTCCTAATAAAGCAACTCCTCGCTAATTTGTCTCTACTTCTATTTGAATTTAATTGCCTCCCTTTTAACCAAAATGGTCCTTGATTCAAGTCAGCAAACTACGGTTCAGCTTTGGCTCACCTCTAACTTATCATTCTTCATATTAAGGTCCCTGACATTCTCGCTGGCTACAGAAGGTCTACTCTGAATGCTGGCTAGTGATATCCTCAGTGCAACCTCAGTCACCTCATGCTTCCTCAGCTTCCCTTGATAAGATTGCTTGATCTTTGATTCACTGGATGTAGAAGATTTGAAGGCTTTGTTCTTCACAGCAAGCTCCCATTTCAATTGGGAGATTTCTATATCCTATCTATCTTGCATAATCAAGGCTCGACTTAACTCTTCCACAGCCTACCAGAAGAAGATAAGGTGTAACAGTAGAGATAAGCTCAGATAAAAAGTTAGAGACGAGCAAAACTTATATAAACACCATATTATCATTGTTAGGTTTTAGATTGTGTTGGCATTAATTTCATATCAAAATGATGTTTACTTGTAATGATTCAAGCTTCAAAGAAGAAGGAACAACTAGTCAAACCAAGTTCAAAGTCTTCAAAGAGAAAGGATGCAATATGGTTCTACAAAGGTATACTAAGACCTTATCTTTCTCTTACAAGGCTTAGGCACACACACAATTCATACATTTGTGTCCTTGTATCGTTGTGCACCATTATAGGCTTACACATATAATTCATTCATATGTGTCCCTGCATCATTGTGCACCATGTATAACACATTCACACACTTGAAGATGAATGCTCATGCATTGGTATGGAAATAACATGTTTTGGAAAATGCATGATTGGAGACTATCTCTATATAGTTTGCATTCTAGTTGTATATTTCTTAACTTTTGGCATCATTTCATGTCCAAAAGGGGGAGAAAGAGATGCTAGTTACTTAGTTTCTTTTGATGTTGTTTTTATGAACTTTTGAACTTTCAATGGCATGTAATAATTAGTCTTAAGAATTCTTGTGTTTTGGCATGTATTGAGGGGGGGATATATGTATTTATGGGCTTAATTTTATATTCTTATCCATATTATATGTTGCCATTTGTTGTCTTTCTCTTGTATATGCATTGTGCTTTAAGATGATTTGTAGGTTGCTTCAAGAGAAGATCAAGATGAAGTTTAAGAGTTGATGAAGATTAGTTATAGGAATCTTACTCATTGTAATGTGAGGGAGTGATTTTGTGACATTTCTTCATTTTTATATTTGTAGTAAATGTATAGGTGTTTTGACATGGAATTTTCCAAAGGGGGAGATTGTTAGGTTTTAGATTGTGTTGGCATTAATTCCATATCAAAATGATGTTTACTTGTAATGATTTAGTTGTTTAGATTCATGATGATTCAAGCTTCAAAGAAGCAAAGTCTTCAAAGAGAATGGATGCAATATGGTTCTACAAAGGTATACTAAGACCTTATCTTTCTCTTACAAGGCTTAGGCACACACACACAATTCATACATTTGTGTCTCTACACCATTGTGCACCATTATAGACACACATATACAATTCATTCATATGTATCCCTGCATCGTTGTGCACCATGTATAATACATTCACACACTTGAAGATGAATGCTCATGCATTGGTATGGAAATAACATGTTTTGGAAAATACATTATTGGAGACTATCTCTATGTAGTTTGAATTCTAGTGTGAATTGTGTTTGTATATGTATATGTTTGTATAACATGGATATTGAACTTGAATTTAGTCTTAACTCATTCTTGATTGAGTTCCGATAATTTCGGTTACTCATACTATTGATTTCAAGTTCTAAGTCAAAAGATACTACACTTTCAACTCATGTTGCATTCATTGTCTTCGTCATTGTATATCAAGTCTAATTATTATTTTATGGGTTGATTATCTTATATGTCCATGACAGTGAGAGAGTTACGGTTTGTAATCTGCAAAGGGATTCAAATTCTGAATTTGGAGGCCAGAGAACGGTCTAAGAACATGAGGGGAGCGCGTGAGGAAAAGAAGTGCAACCAAGCACTCTTTCCCGAGATGGCACATGGCCATCTCGGGACAAAATGCTTGCTGCCCCAAGATGCCCATGTGCCATCTCGAGCAGTAAGCATGCTTGGTGCACTTAAGGGAATTTTGGTCTTTTTGCTTCTATCCATTCCCTCTCCTTTATATTTCTCTTCCCTCTCACATTTCATTTCAAGAAGAAATTTAAAACTTGAGTGCAGAATTTTCACTCTACATTTTCTCACCTTCCAAACACCATAACTTCTTCATTTGAACTCCTATTTTAGTGATTCAAAGTTGAGAGTGTTTGTCTATTCATCCTCCATCTTTTCTTGGATTGTTTGAGTGAGTTTTATTGCTGTTTTTAGAGTCTAAACTCATAAACACAGGACTGCACCAAAATCAACTAAGGTATTGATTTTCTCTCAAAATTTTCTTTTAAAACTTGGTCAATTGCCTTGGGTTTTCTTCTTCAACATACATATGTGTCTTGTGATTGTTTTTATTTGAGTTTTGAACTCATTTAAAGCTAGATTGAGTTTCAATTGAAATCTCACATGTTGAGTTAGGTTTTGATTTTGCCTATGTTTTCACATGTTTGGGATTGTATTGTGCTTGCTTTGATTCTAGCACTATTTGATGATCTTTGATTGAATGATTTTGTGAAAAATATTTCCTCACATGTATTAGGATCTCTTTGGCCAATTTCTCACAATGATACATGTGCTTATGTTCTTTTGAGCTATTCATGTGTTTTGTTGAATCTATGAATAGGAATATGCTCTAGAACTTTAGCTTTAATCTAAATGACTTTGTCGTATGATTTTAGCATGTTTTTGGTTTATGAGATTTAAACTTGATTATGTGTTAATTGAACGTATCTTGTGATTCAAGTTTTAGATCTATGCATGTATCTAGGTTGTAATTAATGTTGAACATATCTTACATGATCTAGATGGATTAAACATGCATGATTTACTGTACTACATTTGATTTGTGCATTCATGCTCATGTCTAGTATTTTCCATAGGATGTGTTGATCATAACATTCTATGTTGCGTGCTTGTTTGCGTTTTGCATTCATGATCACCTAGATGCCTTGTGAGAAGGAGTTTTTGACAGTATGTGTGAGACCTATGTTGTGAAGCAAAGAAGTCTTGGCAAGAGGTGTAGAACCTCGAATTGTCAAGCAAGGAAGTCTTGACTAGATTCGGGAGGACTCGAATAGTTCAGCAAGAAGTCTTGCCTACGGTCATGAGGATCCGGAAGAGTGAGCGAGGAAGTCTTGACTAGAGTCGGGAGGACTAGGATAGTTGAGTAAGAATTCTTGCCTAGGGTCGTGAGGATCCAGAAGGGTGAGTGAAGAAGTCTCAAGCACATCAACATCAATGGAAACCTCATCGAGATTAGGCACACCATCATCATATTCTGTGTCAGAAATACTATCTAACGTTTGATAGAAAATTACAATAGGGCCTTGCCAAGGCGCTTAACGGGTGGTCAATAGAAGCCTGATCGATGGGACGATCAACATATTCCTGAGGTGACTCAGATTAGGAAGTAATTATCGTCTGTTGAAGTACAACCAATCCACCAGTTTCTATCGGGACCGGATTAGTTATCCTGGTTAGAGCAGAAGAAAGGGAGGCAGGTGTTATGGATAAATGGTCATCCCTTCTCTTCGATCGTTGCTCCCACAAAATCAGTTTGGTTAAGGTCACCTAGTCGTCATCATCTTCTTCAAGGATGAAAGACCCTTTTATGGGGAGTAGAAGAATTAGCAGCAGGTGGGCTTTCATTCGTCTATGAATAGATTCATGGGTGGAGGACCCCTCTAAAGTTTTGGCTACCTTTCCAATGGCCATTTCTCTGCCAGATCCCTCTCTACTGTTTCTCTCCCGACCGGATCACTCCAGGATAGACTTCACCTAAATAGATCTATCCCCATAGGATTCTCTCATGCTATCCCTGAGAGGGATACGTTCACTCCCTTTAACCTGCCCAGCGGGGGTTGTTGCAATGTTAAGATTAGGCTCATAGACATACTTTACCAAATCATAATCAGGGGGCACTATCACCAACCATTTGATCAACGGCCTCTTTTCTGCTAGCCCGATCAATGTTCTTATCCTTTTCAGCTTACTCACCAGCAATGATTTCTATCTCATACACTAAAAGGAATTTTTGGTGAGAATGATAAGGATAGATACAAACAATAGAAAGTCATACGATAAGGGAGTTGGGACTTACGGCGCTTAAGTTTGGTAAAAATGGCTGGAAGAAGCTCTAAGTCGATCAAGTCTTTTTCAATAAATAAATCTAACGATCCTTAACCTTTCAAGAAGTTTGGGTTGCCTTAATGACCAAAATAGTCTGACTATAACTCATCACAAGTGGAGTCTTGTTCCATAGCTCTAGGCAACGAAAGTGTATTGGGATACTATTCCTGTTCAGGCTCTGGTTGGGGTCAACCACCACTGTCTCACCCCAATCACCTCTAATGATAAACCAGTTGTTCTTCCAATACTTATTAGAGGAAGGAAAGCCCTATATAAAGTCCTTGTGATGTTTGCTAGTGGGAGCAGAATGCTTCTCCTTAAAATTGTAAGGAATAAAGTGATATTATGAAGTTGATTGTAGATGGAAAGTACCTCCAGCGTCCGAGTGACCAAGAGTATAGAAGTTACGAATCTCTTAAGGGGTCGGAGGTACCTAGCCAGGATCTTACTCTACAAATGCCATAAGTTGATCATCACTCGGTAGGAGTAAGGGGGTCAGTTGTGCAAAAGCAATGCCTACGTCAGCCAAGAATTGGGCGATAAAGTGTTGAATGAGAAGATTCACTCCAGAAGATAGCATGGCCATATAGGTGGCAATAACACTAGAAGGACGGTTCCATACGGTGCACTCATCACTAGAGATCAGTTGCACCGAATGAGGGATATCAAATCTATCCCTAAACTTCCCAATCTCTTGATCAGTTACCACATCAATCTCATAGTCGAAGGCACATGGATGATCAGTAGAAAACTTCTACATATTTGCCTACCGTTCTTTTGGAACTTCCTCTATTTCCAATTTCCATGAAGTTATCTTTAAGCCACTCCTAAGATGAGTAGATTCTCTGGGCGAAGATCTGGCTAACATATCTAGATAAGCACTAACAGAGGTGGAAACAAGAGTATTAGCATGTGAAGGTACAAACTCTAGTCGAGCAACTGAATAATCTACATTTGGGGCAATAGGTTGAGATGAATGAGTGTATGTGTGAAAGTGACCCAATAGTATGGACTCAAACCTAGTGATATTTTCTTTATCATCTACCTCAATGGCATGAATGAGAAGTTTAAAATATTGGTGGCAAAGGATAGGCTTCATACCTAAACGGTTGTTGAGAGCGATGAAGCGTGATCTGTTGAAGCTAGTAAAATGAAGAACAAGTTAAAACTTGAAAGTAAAACTAAAAGGAGAGAAGAAGAGAAAATTAGGTTTCATAGAAACTAATGAAGTCGTAAGAGAGAAACAAGAAGATTTTGAAACGTATATATAGAAGTGAATGACGTCATCGAGACATGAAAACGTCATCAAGTACAACGTGAGAGTATGGTTTGGTGCACAAATCGCGAAGATCACATGCCTTTCAAAATTTTAAAAAAAGTCACTAATGATTGCGTCAGTTATGTCATGTCCTTTGAGCAGATGAAACTAATGTGAATGGGTTTAATGCTTAGCTCATAAGCATTAAACATGCATTTATGAGCCACACGACAAGATTAAAACACTTTACCAGGTGAGTTCCTTTTAGGAACGAGATACTCGATTTTGTATGTTTAAAGGGGTATTGTTGTTAGCGTAATTCGAAGAATATGACACGTCAGCAATAAACAAGAGTCGGGATGCCATATCACCAAAAGTTAACTGAACCAACCCAAGTTGACCAATGATCGCTTTGTGACACCAGATCGAGGTTACCTAAATGATCAGGTAGAGATGGTCCTATTAAGATGATCGGGTTGGCGTAATAACGATAAACCCGATCATGATTATCTAGATGGTCGAGATAAAGCCTACGCTTGGGGTACAACCACCGGTTGGGGGAAAAGGGAGTTTGGTCTGGAGTGGCAAATGGTTAGTTGAATGACACGTGGACAATCACAAATTTAATACGCTCACGACTCACATATGAATAGAATGAATCTCATTCAAATAAGGCATCTAAAAGAATATTTTGATGAGGAAGTAAATTGCCTTATAGATATCAAACTCCAGATTAGACATCAAAACAAAACAAGGAAGAAGGATAACACAACTCTAATAAGTTAGAGTTTCATTTCATTACGGGAACTTTCATTACTTGTACATCAAGATTTAGGGTTCTATGCATGTACAAATATACCATAATAGCACCCTTGAAAGGGATAACGCAAATTAGTTGACAAGAGCGCAAGAGAGATTGAGTGTGTAATTGCTTTCATCATAGTGAATTCTTCTCGCCGTCGCTGACAGTCGTGGACATTTCCCTACCTTAGAGTTTTGCCATGCAAAACATCATGCCTTGCTTTATTTTTTCTCTCTTGTAATTTGCAGCTCAACTTTATCTGCATTCATCTGTGTGACGCGTGGTTAATCATACCTAATCCAAAAATCACCATTATCCTCCAAATTGTAACCTTCCCATGGCATAATAAAGGAGAAATCCTTATAAAGGATCCGAGACCTAGGTAGCCAAGGCTATGCATAGTTAATTTTGCCCAATCCAAAAATCACCGTCAACATATTATAATATAAAGTATATATATAACTAATTAACAATACTTTTAAAAAAAATTACAACTAATTAACAATACTTAAAAATAAACTAATTAATACAAATTTATGTCTTGTTGGCAAAAAATTAAATAAAATTAGGGCTTATCTTTTAAAATTACCAAATAATGTAATACTTCAAAAAGAATACTTAATAATTACAAATTAGTTACGAGATTAGATAAGAAAATTTATTCATTATCTCATTAATTACGTGATTGTCTCTTGATTATCAATTGATTTTTGATTTAGGAAAAAAATTATATTATTAAAAATTATTACAATTAATAACTTACAAAATAATATAATGTAAATTATAAAGAAAACAAAATGGAATATTTTAAAAAAGGGTATACATCATTATTAAAAATCAAATAAACTTACCAAATAATGGAATATATTTTTAAAAAAAATACATTATAATGAAAAATTAGTTATGAGATTGGTTAGGAGAATTCATTTACTATCTCAATAATTACGTGATTGTCTCTTGATTACCAATAGATTTTTTATTATATTTCAAAAAAAAAAATTATTACCATTTATAAAAAAATATAAGTGAATTTCATATATTTAGAAAAATAATCTATTGAATTAAATGTAATAATTAATATTTTTAATGTGTTGCCATTAATATTTGATTAGATCTTATTATTGTACTTTTTTTGTTATGTTATCATTATATATTATTATTCACATGTTTTTGAAATTTACCATTAATTCCATACAAAACGAATTATTTTGATATTACAATTGATATTTTAATTTGTTTTGAAAAATATTTATTTATTATCACTTATAAGAATAATTAAATTCAAAAATACTTATTTTATAAAAAATCATAATGTATTTAATGCATATTTAATACATTCTAAAAGACCAAAATGAAAAGAAAACATAAAGCTAGTTTTAAAACCTCTAAATACTCCCGATTTACTCAGAAATACCATTTCTAAGAAACGGTTATTCTAAAAATACTCATAGAGGTATTCAATTTTCTAAAAACTCTCCATAGAGGTTATTGTCAAGCCTAGTTGAAACTAAAGACTAAGGTGTGCCTAATTACCTAGAGAGAGGAGGGGGGGGGGGGGGGGTGAATAGGTTTTAATCGAGTAATTTACTATTCTTTTCAATTAATCATTATTAATTATATTAATCACCCCAGAACAAAAAATCAACAAATTCAAGTAAGGTGCAGAAAAGTAAATAACACTTGAATTTACATGGAAACCCTTCGACAAGGAAAAAACCACGGGATTAGCTTATAGATAGTCAATCGATTCCTCAAATCCATAATTTACAGATATGATTACAACCTAGGTTGACCACATCACACCTATACAGTTACTAATCCGTTTTTGCTACCCGCGGACCTTTAAAAGCAACAATCGGCTCTTGATTGTATTATACCCATAGTAAATACAAGACTTCTCTTTTAATAAGAAGAGATATGCAACCTATGGTGAATATGAAAATATTTTAAAATGCATAAATGCTAGGTTAACACATTTAATGCGTATCTATGAATTAATGATGACATTCAAAGCATTCCTAGATATCATGTTGCAATATGATATGTATAACAACTTAGCTATATGAAATCAAACCATTCTTAGATGCAATAGCTATCACAGTACAACAACCCAAACATCAATATGCAAAAGCCTCAACTAGTGATTAAAATCCTAATCTAAATGCACACAAGTCATGAAAGAGGTTTCTTGATAAGCAAGAATATAAAAATAGATAAAAATGATGTTCTACTTGCCAAGTCAACTAAGTTGATGAAAAAACCATGCTGAGAATCATCCTAGATGAAGCTAGATGATGCTTGAATCATGAATGAATGATGGGTGATTAGATTTTTGAACAATAAAAATGGGTTCTTGCTTTCTTTCCTTACATGTCACTCTTGAGCTCAAAGAGGAATGAGATAAGATTGATTATAAAGCTCTAAAGAGGTAATGAAGGGAAAAGAACACACACACACACACACACACACACACACACACACATATATATATATATATAGATCTAGACGAAATGACATCATTTTATTCATGGGAAACCAAATCCCGTCATTACTGTTGGCCTGACCGCAGCACAGACAAGTTGTCTAGACAACGATGCACTGTCTGGATAATGCCACGGCTGAGATCGCTTGGCATGCTTATACACAAGCCGTGGTAAAGAAAACAGGGGCCTGCTGGGGAAAACCGCGGTATGGACCACTGTGCAGACAAGTGCAAAGATCACTGTCCACAAAGCATGCATCTCATGGAAGCAACCGCTGTTAGGACCGCAACGGAGGCAGGTGCTCAGCCAGTGACATGTACTATGGTGAATAGGAAAATCCTCTTTTCCAGGCAAATTCAACACACCATCCTATATGCAAAAAAGTACAAGTGTGGAAGTGATGAATGACATAAAATTGATTCATTCAAGAATCATGAAAACAAGTATATAAAGCATGCAAGTGAGTGTGTGCACCTATATCTCTTCAAATTAAAAGTAGAGTCAATTAATCTACCTTCTTTGAAGCACTTGGAGTCCAATGGAAGATCTTTATGTCCTAATCTACCCTTTACAAAATATGACCCCAATTTTGATTTTGTCAACGAAATAAGCCAATGATAAAATGAGGAACTTACAATCTCCTCATTTGGCTACTTCGTGACAAAACCACCACTCATAAGGCAACCTCACAATAATAAAAATAATTTGGTCAACAAAAGTTTTTACATTACAATAAGCCCTTTAATCCAAGTCTTGAGCATCTTCAAGTCAATCCAAGGCTTGTAGAAACATCCTACCTACACACATTTAACAAGAAAGTACCTTCCAAGACCAAGTGTGTTTGAGTTGATTTTAACAAAAACAAATTCAAAAGCTATGACAAATTTAATCAATACAATAACATAATGTAGTTATGCCATGCCATGCAATGTAACATGCCCCCCTCAAAGATTACAACTTTTTTCCTAAAGAATAGACTCCTCCTAAATAGTCAATCTCCCTTAATATGCAACTCCTCACACTACTTTCCCTTTTTTCATTAGAAAGGAAAAAGAGTATCCCTTTAATAAGTAAGCATTTGGCAAGGAGAGCTTATGGCACAAAAGCACATGCATAATCATATAAGCAAATTTATGCCACTCAATTAAGTGCGAGAGATTCAACGAGTTTTATTTCATGAAAATTGTGTGAATGAATGATTTGCATGCAAGACAAGATGCAATCAAGATAAAAAAATCATGGTATTTGGCAAAGCAAACAAGAAAGGTTTCCAAAAGAGAATTCAAACCAATATCACTCTTTGTCATGGAAAAGCTAGATATAGATTGTAAAATAAATCCAATTTTAAGAGCAACTATATCAAACTTTATAAGCAAAACAAGATATGAACGACTATTGCACCCTTTTTGATATTTCCGCCCATATGATAGTAGCCTTGCTCGACAAATAAAGAGAGAGAGACTTTTGGATTGTAAAATCCTTTGACTAGATACTAGGTCCTTATTGATTGAAGTCAGATCATTGCATTCCTACATAAATTTTTGCATTCTCTTGTAAGCCTTTAAGAGTTACTTCATGCACATCAATTTAAAACATGTTATTTATAGAATCATCATGTCATGGAGATCAATCAAAGGTCTTTCAAAATTATACTTCTAAAGTAAATTTCCCTATTCCAAAAATGTATATTTTATCATAAATATGACATGGATTGCATGTAAGGAAAATTTTCACACTCTTTGAAAATAACCATATAAGAATATGTACAACCATTCATCTCAAGCATTTAATAAAGAAACCTAAAGATTATCAATGAGAACAATGTATTATTATGCCAATCTGCTCTCTTTGTTTGAGCTCCCCATATGAGGTATATCACTAAAAATTATCAAGCCATATGACAAATCCCAATAGACCTACTTAGTTATTTGTACCTAGTTGAGTCTAAGGGCTTAGTGAACAAATCCACGAGTTGATCATTCATGCCAACATGTTCAAGCGTAATGCGTTTGCTTTCAATTAGCTCCCTAAAAAAGTGATGTTTAATGTCTATATGCATAGTTCTAGAGTACTGAACATGTTTCTTAGAAATGTTAATGGAACTCATGTTATCATAAAAAGGGTTAGAGTACTTTAATAAAAGTCATAGTCCACTAGCATTTTGCTTTATCCAAAGGAGTTGTGTGTAAGCACTCCTGACTGCTATCTACTCAGCCTCAAATGTGGACATGGAAATGGAGTTTTGCATCTTGCAAAACCAAGACACCAAGTTGTTCCCTAGGAAGAAGCAACCACCCGATATTCTCTTCCTATCTCAAAATTCTGTGCCCAACTTGCATGACCAAAGCCAACTAAACTAGCATTAGTGTCAAAAGAGTACCAAATCCTATAGTTGGATGTCTCATTCATATATTGAATGAATCTCTTCAGAGAGGAGAGATGGGACTCCTTGGGATCTGCTTGGTACCTAGCATAAAAACCCACACTAAATGCAATATCGGGCTTTCTTGCAGTGACGTAAAGCAAGCTACCAATTATTCCATGACATAGGTTTTTATCCAAAATTTTCCCACTAGCATCCTCACTAAGTTTCAATATGGTACTCATGGGTGTGTCACAATGTTTGACATTTTCAAGGCCAAACTTCTTCACTAGGTTATTGACATACTTAGCTTGGGATATGAAGATCCTATCATGCAATTGCTTAATTTACAAACCTATGAAGTAATTGAGCTCTCCAACGAGACTCATCTCAAATTCATGAGACGTAACATCAACAAATTGCTAGACTTTGGCTTTGTTGGTGGAGCCAAAAACAATGTTGTTAACATAGATTTGAGCTAAGAAAAGCTCATCTTTGTTGTCCTTAATGAATAAGGTATTGTTAACACTATCTTTAGAGTAGCCATTATCAACAAGATAAAGGGTGAGACGTTCATACCAAGCCCTTGATTCTTGTTTCAACCTATATAAGGCCTTTTTGAGGCAATAGACATGATTGAGGTGGTGAGGATCCACAAACCCCTTGGGTTGCTAAACAAACACTTCCTCTTGTAAGATGCCACTGAGGAAGGCACTCTTAACATCCATTTGATGCAATTTAAACTTATGCACACATGATATGGACAAGAGAAGCCTTACAGACACAAGACGGGCAACCGAAACAAATGTCTCTGATGTGTAAATTCGTGTTTTATAAAAAAAAATACTAGCAAGTGTACGAATCGTGAAGGTAAGCATAGTGGCAAGTAAGGTTCGTTCCCAAGAGGACTAGAGATTTACCGATTAAATATAATTCTAATTAAAGTTAAATTGAAAGTAACCAAAAGATTGTTTGAAGATTGAATTAAAACTAAAACTAAATTAAATTAAACTAAAGAAATCAATCGAGAATATTGGTTTGTGATCAAGAGAGAATGAACTAGGTCATCAATGATCCACAATCATGAACACTCAATACATGGATTAATTTGTAAACAAGATTCAATCAATTTTAGGGTTCATTCTTTGTCTTTAATGTGACTATTACCATATGATTGTGGGATGAGTCACGTATTCTCAACCAATATTCACCATTGGACTATGTTTTGAACAACGATCATAAACCTATTAAGCGCAAGACATAAGAACAAAATTTTATACGTTGCTTGGCCTATGCTAAAGATAAAATCCATTCATTTAAAAGAGTATTAATCAAGGTTAGGTTTGGTCTATACTCTAACCCTAATTCTCAAATAGTCTTAACCCTAAAATCATGCCAAATAATTATCCACCCTTGGTCTATGGTGTGAATAAATATTAAAACTACTGAGGATTAAGGAATTAAGGACGATGATTAAATCAATAATTGAATTGAAGAAATAATAATATTATATCAAACATGAGCATTCATAAAAGGTTAACATTGATTCCCTAGTTATGGAATTAGTTACACATCATGAAAATAGAAAGACAAAAGAAAGAAAAGAAAACACCCATTGTTGTCGAGTCTTCAATTGAAATCTACTTCATCTTCGAGTCTTCGAATCTTCGAATGTGCAAGATGGTTGAAAGAACTGTATTGGATCTGGAAGCATAGAAAAATTGTTATAGGCAGGAATATTCATCCCTTAAAAAGAATAATAAAAGATGTATATATAGGTTCTCTCCAAATAGGGTTTTAGAATTCCCTAGAAAACAAGGAACACACACTACCACTCCCTATACCGCGGTACAGGCATATTGCACAAGCCGCGACACATAAAGCATTATGCTCTCTAGACATTTTTGTGGTACAGACCGATGTGGAGACACATACTGGACCACGCCATAAACCACGGAAGTAAAAGATGGAACACTTGGGCTTCTCCGCTTGACACACCACGGTGGAGACTATACTTAGGTAGCGACTTGTGCAGCGGCACTTGACAAAATTGCCTAAAATCTCCAAACACAACATTTAGAACCAGTGACCTAAAAATGCTCAAACACACAAATTAAACACCTAAAAGGCTTAAGAAACAAGCAATTGATTGAAAGAATGAGGATTAAAAACATATACAAATAATGACCGATCCAATACCCCAAAACCTATATTTTGCTATTCCTCGAGCAAAATTAAGAAAGTAAAAATTTTAAACTAAATCTAGAAATAAAAAGTCTAACAAAGCCACTTTCGTAGGGAACATGATAGCATTGAGCGTATGCTACAAGCCTTTAAAATACCAATCATCTAAAATGCATTTGAAAAGTTCCCATATTGAACAATACATACAAAAGTCAATAAGTAAAAACTAAAGTTAAGTCAAAAAACTGAATGCATTGCTCAATTTTTAATGAAAAACCCATTCTCAAGATGTTCAAGTTTTAAGGTCACATTTTCTAATGGCCATAGATGTAATTTGCCTTGACTCTAATCCTCACAGAATATCTCTCATTATTTTGCACAGAACCTAGGCAAATACACTCAACAAGCATATGCGAAAGAAGTTATTCACAAGAAATTTCAAGATATAGACCCATATGAAAGTATAATATAAAGAACACTTGATTTTCTGCAAAAGATCTCATGAAAAGAGTTAAGCATTATGAATAAGATAGACACACGTTTCACTTTTACTTTCATAGCAAGGATAACTAGTAGATCAGTTAGACTTTCATTAAGGTTGTAATCGGCCACGGGTGAAGGTTAAGAAAAAATGGGAAATTAGGAATTCAAAAACCTAGGACCATACCATGAGAATATTCAACTACCTTTGCTCAAATCTCTTGGTCTTCATTAACTCCTTGGTAAGTGGAATTTTGCCACTTATTATTGTTCAAGTCTTCAAAAATCACCATTCTCCTTCATGTCTAACTCCTTTAGAGTAGATACAACCTTGCAATTTATTTGATTTAATTGCACTCAATAACTTCTATTCTCAGATTCTCTCAACACACCATTTATTTTGGTGGCAACAATTTGTTTTTATTATTCGTTTTTTTTAAATAATTTTTTTTTTCAATTAGAGAAACAGAGAATTACATATAAACTAATAATTATCAAACTTACACTTTTGGATTGAATGCAACTATTCCTTCATTGGCCACTGATCGACAAATGCACGGAAGTCATGTGCAAAACTATCACATCTTCTTCACATTCTCATAACATGATCTCAAGCTATAAGGTATGGCTATAATATAGGCTACATAGCTTATAGTTAACGTAGCGAAGAAGGAAAAAGGCTTATTATGTGTTTGGCATCAAATTGGGCTATGAAGCACACACATAAGGGTAGGAAATATTTAAAGCCTTTAAGTAGTTCAAGTACACATAGTCTAATCATCACTTCCACTGGTTCTACTTACTCATGATAAAAATTAACATGTGAATTCTTTTAACGATTAAAGTACTATAATGCTCATCGTATAACCTATAGAGATCAAATCTCATGCTAAGAACCTACTGAGTATTTAGGAGTAGAAACAAACAAAACCCTCTATAATGATATTTATATACACTTTTTGGTGTAGTGAACTCACAAGGGTAGTCTCCATTATTAATCATGGCTATCCAACTAAGCATCCTATCCACTATCACATCAAGAGCATGTTAGAAATTTTTTAAAAATACAATGCATCACTCTAGGTGGCAAGACCTTAGTGTAAACTCAGTGATTAATGCATATTATCTCTAGGGAACAAATTAAAGCATAATATCATGGATAACACCCCCAAACCTAAACTCAACATTGTCCCCAATGTTGGCAAGTGATGAACTCAGGCATAGAAAATAAAAAAAAAATTAAGACCAAATTTACGAAAAAGATAGTACTAATAATACTAAAATCCAAACCAAAGCACATATTTAGGAAAAAAATTAAAATGAACAAAATTTAAAAGAAAAATAAAGAAAAATAAAATAAGAAAAAGATAGAAAAAGGCATATCCTCTAAAGTCCTCCATCCTCATCTGAAATGTGCAAAATCTATGTATCTCTGGATTTTCTGACTGAGTAGCCCTTGCAGAGGGGTCAGAGGAACCTCTTGCCTGACATCTTGTATCAGATCGAAAACCTCCATCTACAACTGCTCCTCTCGCATTTGGGCTTCCTAAGCCTCTCGCGCTTCACGGTGACATCGTCGTTCTCTATACTGTTCTATAGTAGGTAAACCCTGATCGTTACTCAACTTGTTACACACTGTCAAGACCAACATACTAGGTACTTGCTCCTCTAATCCTGTATCCACCAGAATATATGCCGCACTGCAGAAAGCTGTAATCAAGCACGAAAATACCATAGTTGAACCGTCCTCACAACCACTGTGGTAGATCTCCTGAAAAATCGCACGATCAACGTTAATTGGTCAGCTAATCACATGGCGATGCAGTAACCAGACGGGTTCAATGAATAACTCATTGCGATGTTGTGTCGGCCTTAAGGAGTATGATATAAATAAGTTCCAAAATGTAGCATCCACTCTCAAATTCCTTTGATACAGATGACCCATCTGGTTCCATTCTGCCAGACCATCCATTCTAAGTACAGCACCCAATCTCTCTAGGTATTGATCAATGTCGTCAATCGTATTTATCACTATGTTGTTGTTGACTTGTACATCTAGGGCAATAAAATACTGGTTAATTGCATCCGAGGAGATATAAACTTTGACCCCTTGAACTAGAACTGGCTCTCCACTAAGAAATCTCTCTGGAATCATACTGGCATAAAACTAGGCCATTATGCTCCTATTAGGCTTCAGAGGCCTCTTAATAAATCCTACCCACTGATGGGTAGCCACAACTCATAGTATAGATGCCTCAACTAAATTGAGCATATAAATGCCCTTTTCCATAATCTGGGGTCGCCTCTAGAATTTTGACACTCAGTCCCAAAAGTATTTATTCTGAGCCAAGCGTGGGAGAGCCGACCCTTTGCCTTTGGAAGTGCTGCTAACTCTAGGCCTTTTGCTTAGATTGGTTCGGACTATCTGGACACAAAAACAAACAAACAAAATAAAATAAGCAGATTTTATGTAAATTTTGGCAGCAATTCAGCGTTATTCTTTAACCAAATTTCATACTATTGAAACATTCCCATGACAAAAATAATGCTATAAACAATTAGAGTTCATGTAGCATGACCGTGGCATCACATTTGCTAAACAGCACCCAAGATGAAACTCTCCACACTTATTCATCCCAATAAAATACAATTAAAATCCAAATAGCTAAACGTACTCCCAATGTCAAAATTCAAGCATAACTCCATATAAATCCCATCAACCAATAATAATCCAAATCATATTTTGAACATGGCACATTCATCAATCAAGCAAGAATTTCGAATTTGAATTGATAAACCACCAAAAGTTCTCTAAATCAACTCATTCTAAAAAATCTAGGTCAAAAAAACTCCAAAGATCAAGATAAACCAAGAAATAAAGAGAAGATGGACATTACCTTTGATCCTTAGTAGAGATTAAATGAGAGTTCTTAGGAAAATTTTCAAAACGAACAAAGGAGGAAAGGAGAAGAAGTTGTGAGTGAGAAATAAATTTTTTTTGGAGAGAAACTGACCAGACTGCGTCCTTATACAGTGCGTAAAACGATACCTTACCTCGGTCTGGGTCACATACCTGGACAGCATTTGAACCGCAGGGATGCAAATTTGTCATCCTAAAACCCTAAAACGCACCATTTAACTTAATGTACCGGGATGTAAACCGAAATGTTGTGTCGGAACCCCATTCACCGGTTATGTAGCTAAACCGGGTTTTAATTTTTTTTAATAGAGATCATAATCTGTATCTGGGACCATTGAACTTGGGATAGTAATTATTTTTCGGAACTAATACATACAATATGTAAACAAAGAAAATTATAATCAATATTATCAGCAGAAGAAAATCTTACCAACGTTTGGAGACTCCTTCACTTTACGATATGCTCCTGTGTGAACCAATCTTACCAACGTTTGAAGACTCCTTCACTTTACTATGTGTTCTTGTCTGAACCACTCGATCTTCCTTGCTATCTCCCAGATCTGGTAACTGCGTGTGGGAGCGTCATTGTCTCAGGTGTTAGGAATATGCTCGATAGCAAGAGTGTAACATTGTAATTAACAATCTTTTCATATGAATAAATTGATTTCTAGTTTAACAAATCTTATAGCATTTATAGTATAATTATTATAATTGTCAAAAGTAAATAATCATAAGGTCAAAAGACTATGAGAAAAATAGAATTGTTCATATATCTAGATATGTATGAGGTAGACACAATTCTTTAGTTAGTCTTGAATAATATTCACAACTTAAGATAGAAGGTTGGGCGCCTTTATCTTGTTAAAGTTGTAGATTCTTTTGCTAGCATTTGAGTGGGATCAAATGGGTTATGATGAGTCTAAAATCATCAAAGTGTGGTGTCTTTAGGCAAAAGAATCTAGTGTACTGGGTGCATTGAATAGGATCAAAATGAAATACTTTATCTAGAACTATCAATGGATAAAAGTTTTTCACTTGAAGACAATCGGAGAGTCTATCTCAATCCTGAGATAAATGATGGACTTATGGTTGCAAGTGTTATCATTTGAGATATCAATGAGTACGATTATATAGCAAAGTCTATCCTCGATAGTTTGGTGGTATTCGTTGGTAAATTTATAGAGGACTTCATTTATAGATATGGACTTCATTTATAGAAATGGACTTCGTGGCTTCATTTATAGAATGAGAGTAGAATACCATCATATGGATGTTTTGAGGTATTGGATATTAAATCTTAACGTTAAGTTTTCAATAGTGTCTATTGAAACATGGTTTCTGGACAAGTCAAAATATCCAAGTTCAAAATGTGGTCATATGAGTAAATATGGTAACTTGGAGAGCTATAGGCGGTCTATGAGCTCTTGGCGATTAGTGGTATTCTTCACGAGAATAAACTTTCTCCAATAAGGTTGTCTAGGGTATGAATGAGAATATCAACTTATTCTATCTTTATTTAAGAGTTCAATTTTAGTTCTTTAGTGGAATGAAATAAAATTAAATAGATCGAACCTAAGTGAATCATTTGTTGATTGTGATTAGGTTGTGTCTATTAGAGCTTAAATTTAGATAGCCCTCCAAGATCCCCAACCCACATGAACTTGCATGGATCACTTGATATATTCTACCGGACCAATTTAGGGGTCCATCTAGAATTGTATTAAGGCATGTGAACTTGTTTCTTTTTGTAAGAATTGGTCTAGTTCACATGTGGACTTTTTAATTAAGGTCCAATGGATTTAATAAAATAAGAAAAATAATATATGGCCTTTATATTAACATGGGCGGCAAAGGCTATTAATAATAGCTTTAATATATTATTTTTTATTTTATTATTTAATTAAATAGGAATTAATTAATTTGTTGATTAATTAATTATTTAATTAAAAGTCAAAACCTTTTCCTAGTAGGAGATGGTCTCCTAAAACTATACTATTGTTGGTAGTATAGTTAATGTTAATGACTATATTTGATAAGTAGATAAATAAAAGGAGTTATTTATCTAATCAAATTAGGAAGTCTTTAATATGGTTACAAATACACTATTGAGTTGGATTAGGAGTCTTGGTGTAGGAAAGAATTCTTTTTGGAAAAGGAGTCTTGGTCACCAAGTAAAACTACTAGTGGTAGAATTCTTATTTGAAAAGGATTCATAACCACCAAGTTAATCTACCTAAGGATAGGATTCTTGTCCATCAAGTAATCCTTCTTAGGAAAGATTGAAATCTCCTAATCTATAACAAAGACATGAAATTTGGTTATCACATATTCAATATGGGATCGGATATATTTCTTTTAGATAAAGGATTCTAACTACCAAATAAATCCACCTAAGGAAAGGAGTCTTGCCAACCAAGTGAATACTTCTTAAGAAAGGATTTATGATCCTATATATATGTAAGAGAATTTCGGTCATGACTAAGTGCAATTAGAGGAGAATTCGGCCAAGCTCTATTTTTCTTAGTGAAGAATTCGGCCATCATAGGATTTTGAGGGAGAAAAATCTGATTTTACTCTAGACAAAATTCGATCATCTCTAAGCAATAGTGTGTGAATTCGGCCAACTAGAGAAAAAAGGGGAATGTTTTTGTTTTCAATAGAATACTAATATCCTTTACACCAAAAGGGTTTTGTGAACAACATCGAATCAAGGTTCACGCGAGTTTCAATCAAATTGATTGATAATTCACAAGTGACCGGACGTTCTTGGATTTTTCTCTTTGAGGATACTTGTAACTAACGAATAAAATATTTTTGCTTTGTCTCCATCCTCAGGAATACAATTTAAAGAAAGGGAGCCCACACTCCAAGGTGAATCACGTTCGTGATTGGATTGGAAGATCTTGCGGAATAAATTGGCGCTTGTTCAATCATCACACGAAAAAGGTATGATACTTTTATATACATCAATTAATCTAGGGTTAAGGTTCTTGTTAATAAAAGGGAAAATTTTTATTTATACGCAAACCCTAATTTCATTTTTATCACACTTCCGTTGCGTTTTGAACCGTTTTTTTCCCCCCATCAGGAACTTGAATGGATGATGTAGAGAGAAACCTTGAAGAAACTCTTTCTTCTAAGAGAAAACTAACTAGAACAATACTAGTTATTAAAACTATATATATAAATATATATTATGCTCCACCTACTTTTCTCTCTTTTTAATCTTTTATCTTACGCACCCAGTGGCTCTTTTAAAAGAACAATTGCTACAGCAATTATATGTTTTGCGTTGATAACCATGTTTCGTGCGCATAGTCTTTGCATCATATGCAAATTATTATGTATGTTTTTTCACATGCACACAAATTGCATCAAACACAAACTCTTGTGTTACTAATTGATATATATCTTTTAATTATCATTTTCAAATATATCTAATATATTAAAAGTATAATAAGTATTTTAAATTAAAACTTAAATTCAAATACTTAGATAAATGATTTAGTAAAAAAAATCCTATTGTTTTGTCTTCACTTAAATCCATATATCAACTAACACCCTCCAATCAGTAGTTAATTAATAATTCATAATTATCAATATAATTAAACAACCCAATTATTTAATTAATTTAACTATTAACATTCATTAATTAAATAATCTCATTATTCAATTAATTCCCAAATATATACGTGTCACTTTAGTAACACAATTAATTGGACAATCCAATTAATTAACTGTGACCCTTGTTACCTAAATCGATCGAGCTAGCAAGGGGACCTAATGGACCTACAATATTTTGAGCTCCAATAATCATTAATTAAACTCTTTAATTAATATTCTTTTATTATTAACTCAGGTATTATTCCACTAAAAACCTGAAGCTGCACTCTCTCAACTGTAGATGCTTTTATATAGACCGATACAACTCGATGTTCATCAAAATATCTATTACATATGGTGTGATCCTCCATAATAGTTCATAACTAGAGCTGGGTCATAATGTCTGTTATACCCCTCTAATTATATATATCCTTTAAGTACCATTGATTCTCTAATGTACAATAAATCCTATGTCCTTACGGAATTAGGAGAGCGCTCATATTGTCCAAGCCCGGAATCAACCCTTGAGGGAACTACCATCTACTTCTCACAAGAAGGAGTGGATTCCACTATTGTGTACAAACCTTCCCAGCCACAATCCAAACCGAAATCCAAACATACAGAGTATATTGATCAGGAAATGCATCTGACCTCACCCATGGTATATCAAAGACCACGATTTAACTTGAAGGAGTTGATACGACACTCAGTATAAAGATCACCCACATATAGCCATCATTAGTTGATATATATGATTCTCATCGGTAAACGGATCTTGGTGAGAGATTCATATAGATCATGGCCCGATCCTCTATGATAACATCATACAAGGTGCCTCCATTCCCATATCTCAAATGATTCAGGATAGAATCATTGTACATTACGGAATGGACCGTAACTATTGATTAAGCACAAATGAAGTACCCAATTTATTTGCTATCTATGGACTCTTTAGATTGCACGTCTCTTAATGTATCCATCTGTATATGAGAGTCTTATACACAGTTTGTGATTACGTCCGGCAATCTTGGATGTTAAATATATGCACAAGTTATAAAATAAATAACACAACAAGAATGAATTTAACTTTTCCTTTTATTTATTTCATAAATCCATTTACAAATTACATCTTTAGGGCATAAACCCCAACAATCTCCCAATTGCATTAAAGCATGTGAGGCATGTCTCGTAACCCTAGACCATACAGGTGACCCGAAAATACTTTAGCTGGTAAGGTCTTCGTCAATGGATCAATATGATTGTCTTGTGTGGCTATCTTGGTGATGATCACATCTCCTCATTGCACTATCTCTCTAATGAGATGATACTTTCTCTCTATATGCTTCCCTCTTTTGTGGCTTCTTGGTTCTTTGGAATTAGCCACAAAACCACTATTATCACGGTAAAGTGTGATGGGTTTTTCCAGATCTGGAACAACTTCCAGATCACTCAAGAACTTACGGAGCCAAACTGCCTCATTAGTACCTTCACAAGCGGCTACATATTCGGCTTCCATGGTGGAGTCAGCAATGCAAGATTGCTTGATACTTCACCACACAATGGCTCCACCACCCAGGGTGAATACTTATCCAGACGTGGATTTCCTAGAATCCCTATCTGACTTAAAATCAAAATCTGTGTATCCTGATGGGATCAAATCCTACCCAGAATAAACTAGCATATAGTCTATCGTTCTCCGAAGATACTTAAGAGTTGTCTTAACAATAACCCAATGATCCAATCCTGGGTTAGACTGGTATCTGTTGATTACTCCTACTGCATAGCAGATTTCTGGTCTCGTGCATAACATATCATACATGAGACTACCTACTGTCGATGCATAGGGTACACGTCTCATATCCTCAACTTATTGAGGTTTCTTAGGACACTGTTCCTTAGACAAGTGAACTCAATGCGTATAAGGTAAATTACCTTTCTTGGAGTTTTGCATCGAAAATCGCATAAGAATATTATCGATATATAATGCCTGAGATAGTGCTATGAGTTTGTTCTTACCATCCCTTATAAGTTGGATCCCTAGAATATAACTCGCCTCTCCCAAATCTTTCATTTGGAATTGCTAGCCAGCCAACCATTTACATCAGACAACACTCCCACATCATTCCCAATAAGTAGGATATCATATATGTATAGGACCAAGAAAACTACTTTCTTGTCAATGATACGCTTGTAGAAACAAGGCTCAACAATGTTCTTTTCGAAACGATAGGTTTTGATCACATCATCAAACCTAATGTTCCACAATCTAGATGCTTGCTTCAGTCCATAGATGGACCTTTGCAGCTTACAACCCTTTTACTCTTGATCTGGAGACACGAGTCCCTCTGGTTACATCATATAAATGCTCTCATCAAGATTGCCATTCAAGAATGCATTCTTGACATCCATTTGCCAAATTTCATAATCGAATAGGCAGTAATGGATAAAAGAATCCAAATAGACTTAAAAATTGCTACTGGCGAGAAGGTCTCTTCATAATCGACCCCCTCTTTCTGGGTATAACCCTTGGCCACTAGCCTTGCTTTAAAGGTCTCTACCTTCTCGTCTACTTATCTCTTTCTCTTAGAGATCCACTTACACCCTATGGGTTTTACCCCATCTGGTAAGTCTACAAGATCCCAGACTGAGTTAGAGTATATGGACTTCATCTTGAGATTCATGGCTTTAAACCACTCCTCTTTATCAGGATCTTCCATTGCATTCTTAAATGTCAATGGATCATCCACACTATCAGTAGAGATAACACCTTGTCCCTCACCTATACCTAAATAGCATTTAGGTTGTCTCATAACCCTCTCATTACATCTAGGTGGTAGTGTATCCTGATCAGAAACCATTTGACTCTAAGATGTTTATGGATTAACAACTTTTGTTGATGAAGCACTAGTCTCACCAGGCTCTAACTCATTCAATACAATCTTAGAACGAGGTTTATGGTCACTAATATAATTGTTCTCAAGAAATGTTGCATTTGTCGATACAAATACTTTGTTATTTTTGAGACTATAGAAGTGTCCACTTTTGGTCTCCTTGGAGTATCCTACAAATAGGCGGACCACAGTCTTAGAGTCTAGCTTTCCACTTCTGTTCTTTAGCACGTGTGCTAGACACCCTCATATGCGAAAATATCGTAAACTAGCTTTGAGACCATTCCATAACTCTAGGGGAGTCTTAGGAACATATTTGGATGGCACCACATTCAAAATGTATGCCATTATTTGTAATGCACATCCCTAGAAGGAATTCGGTAATTTTGAGAAACTAATCATAGATCTCACAATTTTCATTAGGGTTCTATTTCTCCTCTCCACTATACCATTTTGCTGAGGTGTACAGGGCGCTTTGAGTTGGGAAACTAGCCCATGCTCGACCATGAACTCTTTAAACTCTTGGTCAAGATACTCACCTCCACGATCCAATCGTAGTGACTTGATAGTCCTACCTAATTGATTCTTAACTTCAGCACAAAATTCTTTGAATATTTCAAATGTTTTCGACTTCCGTTGCATTAGGTAAACGTATCCATATCTTGAGTAGTCATATATAAAGGTGACATAATCATAACCACCCCTAACTTTAACACTCATCGGTCCGTAGACGTCTGTATGTATAAGCTCTAGCGGTATTTTAGCTCTAAGCCCTTTTCCAGTAAAAGGTCACTTAGTCATCTTACCTTTCAGACAAGATCCGTAGACAAGTAATGTGACAACCTTTAACTCACTTAAAGGTCCGTTTTTTACTATTCTGTCTATCCGGTCAATGTTCAAATGACCAAGCCTTATATGACAGAGATACGTGTCATTGTCTGGAGAAATCTTATGTCGTTTAGGTGTTGAGCAGTGTAGTACATATTAACAATCTTAACACACACAAATTGTTTTCATTAATTCCTGAATAAATATTCAGACCATTCTTTCCAATAATAACAGACTTATTATTAAAAGAAACAGAATATGATTGTTCTAACAATTTAGAAACGAAAATCAAATTCCGTGTAAATCCAGGAATATAAAAAACATTGTTCAATAATAAAAAACTATTATTATTACAAAATTACAATCTTATCGCTCCCACTGCTTTTACCGATACTATATCCCTCGACAAGCATTGAAAAGGCTTCATCCTATAGCTGTGTCCAATAATCAGTCCACTACAAAGAAGAACAAACATGGTTAGTGGCCCCTGAATCAATTATCCAGGGTGAAGAATCATCTTCCACTAAACAATATTCAAGAACAAGTAAATTATATTTACCTTTCATCTTTTTCTTTTTGGCTACTTCCTCAAGCTATTGAGAACAGTTTCTCTTCCAGTGCCTGACCTTGTCGCAATGGAAACATTTTCCTTTGCCTTGGTCAGTAGAGGTGTCCTTCTTTTTGCTTTGGGCTTTCTTGGATTTGGGCTTACTCTTCGCCTTCCCAGCAGACCTTTCCCTCTTTTTATTTTTTAATAAGGAAGATGGTTCGGCAAAATTTGCTTCACCGGTCTTACCCTTATTGTCCTTAATTAAAGACTCAAAGGTAGCAAGCTCATTGAGCAATTGTGTAAGACTAAACTTTAACTTGTTCATCCCATAGTTGCTCTTAAACTGATCGAAACTCTTCGGAAGAGTCATCAGTATGATTCTCACTTGACTGGGTTCATCAATGGCCCCGCCATTGACTTATGCCGTATTGAAGTAGGACATCATGCTCAGGACATGTTCTTGAACTGACGTACCTTCCTTCATCCGAGCGAGCATAGCAGAATAAATGGCTTCGTGTCACTTTTACACTAAGGGATGCCCGAACATAGCTTGTAATGACTCCATGATTTTTAATGCTGAAGTCATTGCATCATGCTTTACAAGCACATCTGTCATAGAAGCCAACAGATATGTTCGGGCCTTCTCATCAGATGAGACCCATCGCTCGTATGCTTCAGAAAATAATTCGTGTGGCATTGGGAGCAGGCGCTGGAGGACATTCCTGCGTAAGCACAAACTTGAGGTCTTTGGTGACTAAAATTGCATTAATGTTAAGTTTCCACTTAGTGTAGTTATTTCCAGTTAATTTGTCATTTGCGAGAATTTGAAGTAATGTGGAGGACATAATTTCTGAAATAAAATAAAACAAAACATTCATTCAGTCATTTATTTAAAACAAGTACGAGTGCTTGGGCATAAATTTAAACATGATGTATGCACATGTTTAACGAACTAGAACTACCCTAAAACTAGTTAATATATCACAACAATCTAACGTACCACAAAGAAGTGTCACCTTAGGGTGAGTCAAGTCGTTGCATGTTAGACAGAGACATTCTCAATCAAATGATATTCTAGAATAACTCTTATTCCATATCATTCAACCATCATTCATTCTGTCAGGTTTTTAATTAACAAACTTAATCAAAACCTTCGAGAGTGTAGCCAACCATTTCAGATCTCACGAGCTTAACTAGAGAATTGTCACCTTAGGGTCGGTCAATCCCAAAATACCCTCAGAAACTCTATCCGTTAGGAAGTCAACCTTGGTATTGACCTTTGTGGAAGCCCTTCTTAGGGAGGCTAAAAGCAAAGCCGTCACGAGGCTCCACTTGGATCTCACAGTGTTGAACTAATAATTGAGACTGCGAGATATATATGTCATATACCCCTCTCACACTCACTATTTTAAAATTAGGGTTTTCTATTAACCGTTAATGCACCTAGACTCTACAGGATTAAACGACTAACTTTAATCAAGTTATCTAGCGCATTAACTAATTAGAAACAAATTATAATTAACTAATAAATTATTAATGATTTTTAACAATTAAAAATATAATCTATTAGTGAATAATCTATGCCTTTGTAAACTATTTACTAAGGTCAGATTATTATATTGGTGTTTACCAAGGTTTAACTATTAAAACCCTAACACTTTATTCGGATCATTTATTACTAGGTTATTAATCAAATTAATCCAAATAAATGACCCTATTAATCTAATTTTTTAAACTCTTCAACAATTAGATTAACATTGAAGAGAATTACCAAAGTTTTCTAACCATTAAAAAACTAATCTCATTATTCATAGCCATTTATGTATTTAACCATTTTAATCACATTAAAAAAATATATAAAGTATTAGGCTATGATGCATGTATGACATGTCAAATATATTTGTGTAGGCACATCAAATCTAAATGACATACGTATGCATGGCAATGCTTTTATCATTACATAATATAAAGCATACAAGAATTGACTAAGTACTGTGGATTATTTAACCTAAAAAATTGGAATCTAAAATTACAAAAAAATTTCCAAGACATTCCTTGATCTTCTAGTAACTTTAGATATCTTTCAATCTCTTCAGGTCACTCTGATTCATCTTATGAATCCAAAACGGGAAATCTATACGCAACGGACTAGGCAACAATTGCCTTTGAAAACGTACAAGCGCTGTTGTACAGCTCGTGTGTGTTGCTTGTACTGCCACCGCGCATGTATCACATGCACATGGTGTTGCTCATGGTCCCACCACTTATGTACATGCAATTTTAAATTGCACATCTTCTCATCACACGTACACTGTGCAACAATTGCACATCTTCTCATCAGGTCATCATGTATTATATATATATATATATATTTATTTATTTATTACAATTTAATAATAAAAAAACTGAAAATAATAATAATACAACCGATGAACCCTAAATCCACAGTACCATATAATTAACGATCAATCATGTTTATATAAATTAACAAATTTAATATACATTAAATATATATATATATACAATCATAAAGATGGTGTCTACACATTCGTACATACATGAGCATTGAAAACAATTTCCTGTTCCGAAAAATAAACCAGGCTCTGATACCAATTGTTGGAACCCCGTTCATCGGTTACGAAGCGGAACTAGGTTTTTAGTTTTTTTAATAAAAATCTTAATCTGTATCTGGGACAAGCGAACGTGGGATCGTAATTATTTTTCGGAACTAATACATACAATATGTAAACACAGGAAATTGTAATCAATATTATTTGTAGAATAAAATATTACCAACGTTTGGAGGCTCCTTCACTTTACAATAAGCTTCTGTCTGAACCAATCTTACCAACGTTTGGAGGCTTATTCACTTTACGATGTGTTCCTGTCTGAACCACTTGATCATCCTCGCTATCTCTCAGTTCTGGTAACTGCGTGTAGACGTATTACGGTCTCAGAAACTTAAATGGAAGATGTAAAGAGAAACCTTAAAGAAACTCTTTCTTCAAAGAGAAAACTAACTAGAACAATTCTAGTTATTAAATATATATATATATATATTATGCTCCACCTACTTTTCTCTCTTTTTAATCTTTTATCTAACGCACCCAGTGGCTTTTTTAAAAGAAAAATTGCTACTGCAATTATATGTTTTGCATTGACAACCATGTTTCACGCACATTGTCTTTGCATCATATGCAAATTATTATGTATGTCGTTTCACATGCACACAAATTGCATCCAATATAAACTCTTGTGTTATTAATTGATATATATCTTTTGATTATCCTTTTCAAATATATCTAATATATTAAAAGTGATAATAAGTATTTTAAATTTAAACTTAAATTCAAATACTTAGATAAATGATTTAGTAAAAATAAAATAATCATATTATTTTATTCTCACTTAAATCCATATATCAACTAACACCCTCCAATCAATAATTAATTAATAATTCATAATTATCAATATAATTAAATAATCTAATTAATTAATTAATTTAACTATTAAAATTCAATAATTAAATAATCTCATTATTTAATTAATTCCCGAATATATACGCGTCACTTTTGTAACACAATTAATTAGACAATCCAATCAATTAACTATGCCCCTGTTACGTAAATCGATCGAGCTAGCAAGGGGACCTAATGGACCTACAGTATTTTGAGCTCCAATAATCCTTGGAATCATTAATTAAACTCTTTAATTAATATTCCTTGATTATTAACTCCGGTGTTATTCCACTACAAACTCGAAGCTGCACTCTCTCAACTATAGACGCTTTTACACAGACCGATACAACTCGATGTCCATCGATATAGCTATTACATATGGTGTGATCCTCCACACTAATTCATAATTAGAGCTAAGTTATAATGTCCGTTATACCCCTCTAATTACATATATAATTTAAGTACCGTTGATTCTCTAATAGATAATAAATCCTATTTCCGTACGGAATTAGGAAAGCGCTCATATTGTCCAAGCTCCGAATCAACCCTTAAGGGAACTACCATCTATTTCTCACAAGAAGGAATGGATTCCACTATTATGTACAAATCTTCCTAGCCACAAGTCAAACCGCAATCCTAACATATGGAGTATATTGATTAGAAAATGCATCCGATCTCACCCATGGTATGTCAAAGACCACGATTTAACCTGAAGAAGTCGAGAAGACACTCAGTATTAAGATCACCCACATATAGCCATCATTAGTTGATATATATGAATCTCATCGGTAAATGGATCTTGGTGAGAGATTCATATAGATCATGGCCCAGTCCTATATGATCACATCATACAAGATGCCTCCATTCCCATATCTCATATGAATGGTTCAGGATAAAATCACTGTACATAACAGAATGGACCTCAACAATAGATTAACCACAAATAAAGTACCCAGTTTTATTTGCTATCTATGGGCTCTTTAGATTGCCCGTCTCTTACTGTATCCATCTTTACATGAGACTCATATACACAATTCGAGATTACATCCGGCAATCTTGGATGTTAAATATATGCACAAGTTATAAAATAAACAACACAACATGAATGAATTGAACTTTTTCTTTTATTTATTTCATAAATCCATATACAAATTACATCTTTAGGTCATAAACCCCAACATGTAGATCTTGCATTCAAAACGGTACATGTAGCGACAATACTCCATGGCGACATGATTTTACGGATGCAGCGTAGACATGTTTCCTGAAGTGCAGTATACATCATGTGAAACTTTAGTGGATTCCTACTTGTTGATCCACGGTGCAGACGATATGTTGTCAGAGCGGCCTTCCCAACTAAAGTATCCAGCCGATCTCTGCTTTGGAAATCGCGGCCTAGACCGGTGCCTAGAAAGCGGTATGCCAAGCGGTATTCTTAGTTCTGATCTGCACAACTCAGATGCACATATTATAAACTTTTTTTTAAGATACCCCCAAACCTAAATTTTACATTGTCTCATAATTAAGTTCAAAACTAAGAATATGACAGTGTTCAGTTCTAGTTACAAAAGTACTTGAGACACACAAATTATGACTAAAAAAGAAAGCAAAAATAAATTTGAAAATAAAGATAAAGAAAAAAGTAAAAAAAAAAAAAAACTCAAACCTTGGTGGGTTACCTACCACCAAGCGCTTTATTTAATGTCTAGGCGAGATGTATGAGAACACTACAGCTATCTGAGCTCCAGCAACTCAATGGCATGACTATCTGTTAGGGTTCCTAAATAAAGTTTCAGTCTGTGTCCATTGACCTTAAATATTCCACCGTTCTTTAGATTTTTTATTTCTACTGCTCCACTGGGAAAAACTTGATTAACACGAAACAACCCCATCCATTTCTATCTCAACTTTCCTAGAACAACCTTAAACGCGAGTCATACAAAAGGACTAACATCCCTGGATGAGATTCCTTTAGGCGAATCCTCTTATCATGTAATTCTTTAGTTTTTTCCCTGTATATCTTCGCATTCTCATAAGCATCATTCCAAAGTTCATCAAGGTCACTCATTTGTAAACCTCTTTCTTCTCCAACTTTACATAAATCAAAATTCAATTTCTTCAAGGCCTAATAAGCATTGTGCTACAATTCAATTGGTAAGTGACATGCTTTCCCAAAGACAATTCTATAAGGGCTCATCCCAATTAGAGTTTTGTAAGCTGTTCTATATGCCCACAAGACAACATTAAGCTTGAGTGACCAATCCTTCCGATTTGGTTACACAACCTTATCTAAGATCTGCTTAATTTGTTTATTACTCACTTTTACCTGTCCTGGTGTCAAGGGATGATACGGGGTTGCCACCTTATGCTTGACACTATATTTTTTCATTAATGAGGCAAACACCTTGTTATAGAAATGGCTTCCACTGTCACTTATTATTGTACGAGGATTCCCAAGTCTGGTGAAAATATTATCTTTGATGAACTTTACCATCACCTGGCTATCATTCGTCTTGATTGCATACCACCACCAAGATGTAATTGTACCCATGTGAGGATGGAAACGGTCCCATAAAATCGATTCCCCATACATCAAGTATTTCAACAACTAGTTGGCCTGATAATGGCATCTCGTCCCTTTTCCCAATATTCCCCGTCCTCTGGCACCTGTAACAAGAAATGCAAAAATTATAAGCATATTTAAATAATGAGGTCTAGAAGAAACCTGTTTGAAGAACTTTTAGAGCAGTCTTTTAAGCACTAAAATGCCCACCACAATGAAGATTGTGGCAAAATCTCAACACGTAATGTTGCTCTTCCTCTGGTACACATCTCATAATGATCTGATCGGTGACAAATTTGAACAAGTATGGTTCATCCCAGAAATACTGCTTGGTGATGGAAAGGAATCTTCTTTTTGCTTATGGGTTCCTATCAGATGGTATGAATACATTTGCTAGGTAATTCACAATGTCCGCATACCATGGAACTTTGCCATCCTTACCTTGTTCTTCTCCTTCTTTATCTTCTACTAGTCGAGAAAGATGATCCGCTACAACATTCTCACTACCTCTTTTGTCCCTGATTTCCAAGTCAAATTCTTGTAACAAAAGGCTCCACCAGAGTAATCTCAGTTTCGCTTCCTTTTTAGTTAGCAAATACTTTAAAGCACCATGGTTAGAATAAACAATGACTTTAGATCCTATCAAGTATGACCGAAATTTAACCAAGGCACTAACAACAACAAGCAATTCTATTTTCTGTGGTGGAGTAATTCAATTGTGCATGCATCATTCATTGTACGACTAGTGTAGTAAATAACATGTGGCAATTTATCTACCCACTGTCCTAAAACAACTCCTACAACAAAGTTTGATGCATCACACATTAATTCAAAAGGAAGAGACCAATCATAAGGCATGATTATAGAAGTATATGTCAATTTATTTTTCAAAGTTTCAAAATACAATATCCTTTGTCAAAAGGTTACATAGGGGACGACTAATCTTTGAAAAATATTTTATAAAACGCCTATAAAAACCTATATGAACAAGAAAGCTTCTCACACCTTTCACCAAAGCGGGAGGTGGAAGTTTTACAGTAACTTAAATTTTAGCACGGTCTACTTCTATACCTTTTTCAGAAATAACATGCCCTAAAACTATTCTAGGCTTAACCATAAAATGACTTTTCTCCCAACTAAGTATCAAGTTAGTATTCATGCATCCTTTTAATACAAGAGTTAAATTATCAAGGCAATGGTCAAAAGAATTACCAAAAAACAGAAAAATCATCCAAAAATACCTCAATTAATTTCTCTAACATGTCGAAGAAGATTGACATCATACATCTTCGGAAAGTAGCAGGGGCGTTGCACAACCCAAAAGGCATTCTTCGATATGCAAGGGTGTTGAAGGGGCATGTGAACATTGTCTTTTCTTGGTCCTCTAGAGCAATGACAATCTGATTGTATCCTGAATATCTGTCCAAGAAGCAATAGTAAGCATGTCCCGCCAAACGCTCGAGCATTTGATCAATGAATGGCAGGGGAAAGTGATCTTTTTTGGTTGAGCTTGCGGTAGTCTATGCAAACTCTCCATCCCGTTGTCTTTCTTGTGGAGTTAGCTCATTGTTCTCATTAGCTACCACAATGATCCCTGACTTCTTTGTAACAACATGTACTGGACCCACCCACTTAGTATTGGATATTGGGTATATGATACCCACCTTTAGTAGCTTCAGGACCTCTTCCCAAACAACTTCTTTCAAGTTTGGATTAAGTCTTCGTTGAGTCTCTCTTGAGGGCTTTGCATCTTCCTCCACTAGAATCTTGTGCATGCAAATGGCAGGGCTTTTTCCCTTAATATCTGCTATGGACCATCCAATAGCAGCTTTATATTCCTTGAGCACCTTTATTAGCTTCTCTTCTTTTTCTTCATCTAGGTCTGAAGCTATAATTGCAGAGAGTGTCTCATCCTCTCCTAAGAATGCATATTTAAGAGTAGAAGGGAGTTGTTTAAGTTCTAATGCAGGAGGAGAGCTTGTAGATGGAATTAAAGACTTGTTGGTCTTATTTTCAATTACCTCACCTCATTCTTCAATTTTGAACTGTTCTTCTACCTCCACATCATGTTGAAGTTTTTCATCCTCCTCAAAGACATCCTTCACCCAATCTAGTAACTTATCAAGGCTTTCATTTGCTAACTCCTATTGAATTATAGAATTAATCACCTTTACTTAGCAACAATTTGACGAATAGCAATCATCGGTCGCCTCAGGTAGTTTCAATGATTCAAAAACTTTGAACTCAATAGTTTCATCTAACACTATCATAGTGAGCTTTTTGTTCTATACATCAATGAAAGTTTTTACAGTCCCCATGAAAGGTCTTCATAGTAGGATTGGTTTGTTACCTCTTTCCTTGGCTCCCTCTTTCATTTCAAGCATTACAAAATCAACAGGAATAATAAGATTCTTTACCTGGACTAATGCATCTTCAACATATCCTCTTAGGTATCTGGCTAAACCATCCACCAATAAAAGTAACATGGTTGTCTTCTTCAGATCATTCAATCCCAATTGCTTATAGATGTCGTATGGCAACAAATTGAAGCTGGCTCACAGATCTTACATTGCTTTCTTCAGGGTAGTACCTCCAATAGTAATGTTGATGCAGAAACTTTTAGGATCTTAGAGTTTTAGTGGCAAAGATTTTTGAAGGACTGTATTAGCACTTCCGATCATGAACTCTTGATGATTTTCAGAAAACATTGGCTTGTGAGTATGGAGACTTTTGAAATTTTTTGCATAGGCTAGCATCTTCTAGATTATCTCCAATAGAGGTAAATTGACATTGACTTTTGATAGAATGTCATATATGTCTTTGTATGACTTCTCCAAGTTGCTCTTTTGCAGTCTTCATGTGGAACTGGAGGAATATATGGATTCAAGGACTTGTTTAGAAGTGGTAATTTATTGGATTTGTTTATCACTATCTGTTCCTCTTTTTCCAATGCTATGTTATCACATATATGACCTGAAACATTAGAATTTTCAATAGAAAGTTCAGTAGGTCCATTATTAATCAATTCATTACCATTCTGAAGGACAGTCATAGCCTTAGCTTATTCAGTACGGCTTGGAAAGTTTCTAGGTTCACTCATTTGCCTAGCTTCAGTTGGTTTCCCGATTTGTGTTTCCATCTTCCTCATTAAAGCGTCTAAGTTCTGAAACATGATGTTATTATCTTCAGTATTTTGCTGGCTAAATTGTAAGAAATTATTCAACACGTCCTCCAATGATCTAGGTTTGGTGTTCAGGATTTTACTGAGTTCCAGTAGTATACTGTCTTTGGCCATAGTTATTGTTGTTTCGCCATTGGTTTCCAGTACCTGGATTATTGGTAGAAGAAGTTTGGATCATTACGAGGTCTATAACTGAAATTATTCATGGCTTTCACTTCTTCTTCATCATTAGGTCCAGGACCTCTTGATTGAAAAGCTTCCGTACCATACCGTGGTTGATTATATCCCTGACGTCGCTCTTTTCTCAATTGTTCCATTTGATTGATGAGTAACTCGATAGACTTTTGCATTTCACATTTGCATTGAATTATTGGCATTAGTGTCTACTTCATAGATACCCTTCCTTCTCCTGGAATTCTTCTCTCGAGAATTTCTGGCAAGTTTTTCAAAGATAGTTTACAATTTTTCCGAAGTCTTATCAATCATGGATGCTCCACATGCATTATTCACTGATACAGTTGAGACACCATTTAGTCCATCATAAAACCTTTGACAGAATTGGTGTATTTGATATCCGTGCTGAGGACAATAAAGAGGAAGCATCCTGTAACGCTCCCATGCATCATAGAATGACTATTGGTCCCCTTTGAAGAAATTTGTGATCTTAGACCTGATCTCGCTGGTTTTGTAGGAAGAATAGAATTGATCAGTAAGCCTCTTTACCACTTCTTCCTATGTTATCAGTGAAGCTAGAAGCAAAGTCAAAAGCCAAGTCTTAGCCTTTTCCTTGAGAGCATGTGGAATACATCTCATACGCAGGTGGTTTTCTATCACCCTGGTATTTGGAAAAGCTTGAATTGCTACGTAGAATTCTATGAGGAATTTAAGCACATCTATATTCGGAATTCCATAGAAAGCAAGCAGCAGATTGTAGTGGAAACTCTTCAGCTTATAGTGCCTAGCTGCCTCATCCAGTGCAATGCACAAAGGATGATTATCAACTATAAGCCTGCTATAATCCTTCATGGTTTGATAGGTGCAGCTAGTTGATCTGGAACCTCTTGGTTGTTATGATTTGTATCGTCTCTTATTGTTCTTCGTCCAATACGATCAATGTTGTCATTCATTCTCCTTGCAATGATCTTCTACCTTGCATTCACCATTGAAACCTGAAACAAAAGGCAGACACACAGTAAACTAAGAAAAGAAAATCAAATCAAATAAAAACAAAAAAATCTAAAAATTAATGACTTTAATAATTTACTAATTAAATATATTAACTAAAACTAGTACTAGAATTAACCAAAGAAATCAACTATTCCCCGGCAGTGGCGCCAATAACTTGATGTGTAAATTCGTGTTTTATAAAAAATAATACTCGCAAGTGCACGAATCGTTAAGATAAGCACATTGGCAAGTAAGGATCATTCCCACGATGACTAGAGATTTATCAATTAAATCTAATTCTAATTAAAGCTAAATTGAAAGTAACCAAAATATTGTTGGAAGATTGAATTAAAACTAAAACTAAATTAAACTAAACTAAAGAAAGCAATTGAGAATATTGGTTTGTGATCAAGAGAGAAAGAACTAGGTCATCAATGATCCCCAATCATGAACACTCAATGCATGGATTAATTTATAAACAAGATTCAATCAATTCTAGGGTTCATTCTTTGAACTTGAATATTTTAACTTTTCCAGAAGCCATGTTTCAGTAGACACTATTGAAAACTTAAAGTTAAGATTTAATATCCATTACCTCAAAATATCCATATGATGATATGCTACTCACATTTAATAAATGGAGCCACGATGTCTATATCTATAATTGAAGTCCTCTATCGATTAACAAATGTATACCACCGAACTCTCGAGGATAGATCTATATAATCGTACTCATTGATATCTCAAATAATAACACTTGTAACCATAAGTCAATATTTTATCTCAGGATTGAGATAGACTCTCTGATTGTCCTTAGATGAAACTTTTATCCACTGACTATTCTGGATAAAGTATTTCACTGCGATTCTATTCAATGCACTTAGTGCACTAGATTCTTTTGTCCAGAGACACTACACTTTGATGATTTTAGACTTGTTATAATTTCGAAACCAATACATATGAAATTATTACCGTAATAAAATTTATGTATATACAGGAAAATTGAAATCAATGTAAAGAAGAATAAAATAGACTCATACCAACGTTTGGAGGCTTCATCACTTTTCGATACGCTCATGGTTTGTACCACCAGTCTTTCTCGTTATATACCGAAACTGGTAACTGCGTGTGGGTGTATCACTGGCTCGAGATCTTAGAATAGAGGATGAAGGAAAACTAAGAAACTCTTTCTTTATTTTCACTATACTTCACTATACAACACTTGCACTGTTTGCATCTCATGCAAACTCTGATGTATGTGTTGATATATGTTTTAACTTAGCGAGAGACCAGATGCATGCGATGATAAAAAAAATTGTTTATATCTCACGCACACCTTCCAAAGCAAAAAACAAACCTTTTTTCTTTTGTTTTATATCAAAGCTCTTTTAACAAACGTACACCTCTTCACCAAATCAAAAAAAACCTCTTTTTTGTCTTTTTGTGTGTTAATTGTATTGATATCTAATATCAATCTTTTTCAAAGAATAATATATTTAATATATCTATTTATCTTTTAAATCAATCTTTTTCTTAAAAAAATCAAATCTTTGATTGTTTTTTTTTTAAATAATTTTAAAAAAACTGATCAAATCTAATTTGAATTTTAAATTATTTTAAATAAAATATATCTCATATCTTTTATTTGATTTTAATTTTGAATTCAAACTATTTAAATTCAAAAATAAAATATTTAATTTAATAAAATAAAATAATCATATTATCTTATTTTTGACAAAAACAAATATCAACATACACCCTCCGTTTAGTGATTAATAACAAAATTAAATAGTCTTAATATTTAATTTATTCAAAAACCATTATTCATTAATTAAATAATCTCATTATTTAATTAATTCCCAAATAAGTTCGTGTCACTTTCGTAACATAATTAATTAGGAAATCCAATTAATTAACCGTGACCCTTGTTACCTAAATCGATCAGGCTAGCTAGGGGACCTAATGGACCCACAGTATTTTGAGCTCCAAAAATCCTTAGAATCGTTAATTAAACTCTTTAATTAATATTTCTTGAATATTAACTCCGGTTTTATTCCACTAAAAACCCAAAACTGCACTCTCTCAACTGCAGACGTTTTTACACAGATCGATATAACTCGGTGTCCATCAATATAGCTATTACATATGATGTTATCCTCCGCAATAGTTCATAATTAGAGCTGGGTGTCGTAATGTCTGTTATACCCCTCTAATTACATATATCCTTTAAGTACCGTTGATACTCTAATTGAAAATAAATCCTATTTTCTTACAGAATTAGAAGAGCGCTCATATTGTCCAAGCCCCGATCGTATTTTCCTTTCTTGAACTTCTTCTTGTTTTAGGCTAACCCTTCACCTTCCCATTCCCAGCGGACGTCTTCCATTCCTTATTAATGGAAGAAGATGGTTCAGAAACATTTGTCTCACCGGTCTTTCCCTTGCAGTCCTTAGTCAAGGACTCAATGGTAATGAGCTCACTGAGAAACTGTGTGAGATTGAACCTTAACTTGTTCATCTCGTAGTTACTCTTAAACTGATCGAAACTCTTTGGAAGAGTCGTTAGTATAATGCTCACTTGTCTGGGTTCATCAATGGCTCCTCCATTGACTTATGTCGTGTTGAAGTAAGACACCATGTTAAGGACATGTTCCCGAACTGACATACCTTCCTTCATGCGAGCGAGCATAGCGGAACGAACAGCTTCATGTTGCTTTTGCTCTTAGGGCTGCCCAAACATAGCTTGCAATGACTCCATGATTTCGAATGCTGATGTCATTACTTCGTACTTTGTCACAAGCACGTCTGTCATAGAAGTCAACAGATATGTCCGGGCCTTCTCATCAGATGAGACCTAATGCTGGTATACCTCACGAACAGTTCGTGTGGCATTGGCAGCAGGCATTGGAGGACATTACTCTATAAGCACAAACTTGAGGTCTTTGGTGACCAAAATTGTATTAATGTTAAGTTTCCACTTAGTGTCGTTATCACCAATTAATTTGTTGTTGGCGAGAATTTGAAGTAATGCAGAAGACATTATTGCTGAAATAAATAAAACATCATTCAGTCATTTATTTAATACAAGTGCGAGTGCTTTGGTATAAATTTAAAAATGATACGTGAACATATTTAACGAACTAGAACTACCCTAAAAATAGTTACTATACCACGACAATCCAATATACCACAAAGAAGTGCCGCCTTAGGGTGGGTCAAATCTTTGTATGTTGGACCGAGACATTCTCAATCAAATGATATTCTAGAATAACTCTTATTCCATATCATTCAACCATCGTTTATTCAGTCAGGTTTTTAATTAACCAATTTAATAAAAACCTTCGTGAGTGTAATCCACAATCTTAGATCTTACGAGCTTAACACGAGAATTGCCGCCTTAGGGTCGGTCAATCCCGAAATACCCTAAGAAATCCTATCCGTTAGAAAGTCAACCTTGGTATTGACCGTTGTGGAAACCCACTTTAGGGTAGACGAAAGCAAAGTCGTCACGAGGCCCCACTCGGATCTCACGGTGTTGAACTAATGATGGAGACCGCGGGATATATATGTCATATATCCCTCTTCCACTCACTATTTTAAAACTAGAGTTTTCTATCATCCGTTAATGCACCTAGACTCTACAAGATCAAATGACTAACTTTAATCAAGTTATCTAGCGCATTAACTAAATAGAATCAAATTCTAATTAACTAATAAATTGTTAATGATTTTTAACAATTAAAAATATAATCTATTAGTGAATAATCTAAGTATTTGTAAACTGTTTATTAAGCTCAAATTATTATGTTGGTGTAGACCAAGTTTTAACTGTTAACACTCGAACACATTTTTTGGTTCATTTATTCTTAGGAAATTAATCAAATTAATTCTAATTACAAAAAAAAATGACCCCATTATTCTAACTTATTAAACTCTTGAATTACTAGATTAATATTAATGAGAATTACCAAGTTTTTTAACCATTAAAAAACTAATCTCATTTTCATAGCCAATTTATGTATATTCCCATTTTAATCATATTAAAAAATTACATAAAAATTGGGCTATGATACATGTATGATATATCAAATATATTTGCGTAAGCACATCAAATCTAAATGAAATACGTATGCATGTCAATGCTTTCATCATCACATAATATAAAGCATACATGATTTGACCGAGTACTGTGGATTATTTAACCTAAAAAATTAGAGTCTAAAATTACAAAAATACCCCCAAGGCATTCCTTTGTCTTCTTGTAATTTCAGAGTATTTAAGTCTCTTCAGGTCACTCCGATTCATCTTATGAATCCTTTTTCGTAATTTTTTCAGGTCTTCAATATAGGTTACAAATTTTTTTATTTACAATACAATAACAGTAAAAATAAAGATAAATGAAAATAAAAATTAAACAACCCATGAACCCTAAATCCGCAGTACCATATAATTAACGATCAAAAATGTTTTTGTAAATTAAAAATAATAATAATACAAATACAAAAATATCATACAGTCAATTTAAACTGTGCCTACACAATCATACATATAGGAGCATTGAAAACAATTTCCTATTCTGAAAATAAAAGATTGGCTCTGATACCAATTGTTGGAACCCCTTTAACTGGTAACGCAGTGGAAACTAGTTTTCAAATTTTTATACAGATCATAATTGATCTGGAACCAGTGAACTTATGATCATATTTACTTTCGAAACTAATACATATAAAATTATTACAATAACAACATATATGTATATACAGGAAAATTGAAATCAATGTAAAGAAGAATAAAATGGAACCATACGAACGTTTGGAGGCTCCTTCACTTTTCGATATGCTCATAGTCTGTACCATTGATCTTCCTTGCTATATCTCGGAACTGGTAACTGTGTGTGAACGCATCACAGGCTCAAGATCTTAGAATGGAGGATGAAAAAAAACTAAAAAACTCTTTCTTTATTTTCACGATGCAACACTTGCACTGATTGCATCTCGTGCAAACTCTGATATATGTGTTGATATATGTTTTAACTTAGAGAGAGACCTAATGCATGCGATGATAAAAAAAAATTGTTTATATCTCACGCACACCTTTCAAAGCAAAAAACAAACCATTTGTTTTTTGTTTTATATCAAAACTATTTTGACAAACGCACACCTCTTCCCTGATAAAAAAACT
This sequence comes from Dipteronia dyeriana, assembly GCA_032871835.1. Classification (NCBI taxonomy): domain Eukaryota; kingdom Viridiplantae; phylum Streptophyta; class Magnoliopsida; order Sapindales; family Sapindaceae; genus Dipteronia; species Dipteronia dyeriana. The sequence continues at coordinate 43,869,195 of CM065298.1, forward strand.
TGAAGCAAAAAACAAAAAAACAAAAAAACCTCTTTTTTGTCTTTTTGTGTCTTAATTGTATTGATATCTAATATCAATCATTTTCAACGAATAATATATCAAATATATCAATTTATATTTTAAACCAAAAACTTTTTAAATAAAATCAAATCTTTGATTTGGCTTTTTTTAATAAATAATATATATATTTAATTTTTAAAAAACTGATCAAATCTAATTTGATTTTTAAATTCTTTTAAATAAAAAATATCTCATATCTTTTATTTAATTTTATTTTTGAATTCAAACTAATTAAATTCAAAAATAAAATATTTAATTTAATAAAATAAAATAATCACATTATCTTATTTTCCATAAAAACAAATATCAACATACACCCTCCATTTAGTGATTAATAACATAATTAAATAATCCCGGTATTTAATTTATTCCTGAATAAATACGTATCACTTTCGTAACACAATTAATTGGACAATCCAATTAATTAACTGTGACCTTTTTTACCTAAATCGATCAGGCTATCAAGAGGGCCTAATGGACCCACAGTATTTTGAGTTCCAACAACTCTCAAAATCTTTAGTTAAACTCTTTAATTAATATTCCTTGATTATTAACTCCGGTGTTATACCAATAAAAACCCGAAACTGCACTCTCTCAATTGCAGACATTTTTACACAGACCGATACAACTCGGTGTCAATCGATATAGCTATTACATATGGTGTGATCATCCACAGTGGTTTATAATTAGAGCTTGATCATAATGTTTGTTATACCCCTCTATTTATATATATCCTTTAAGTATCGTTGATTCTCTAATGGACAATGAATCTCATTTCCTTACAAAATTAGGACAGTATTCATATTGTCCAAGCCCTGAATCAACCGTTAAGGGAACTACCATCTACTTCTCACAAGAAAGAGTGGATTCCACTATTGTGTACAAACCTTCCTAGCCACAAGCCAAACCGCAATCCCAAAATACGAATTATATTGATCAGGAAATGCATCTGACCTCACCCACGGTATATCAAACACCATGATCTAACCTGAAGAAGTCGATAAGACAATAGGGATTAATATCATCCACATATAGACATTATTAGTTGATATATATGATTCTCATCGGTAAACGGATCTTGGTGAGAGATTCATATAGATCATGGCCCAATATTATATCATCACATCATACAAGGTGCCTCCATTCCCATATCTCATATGAATGATTCAGGATAGAATCATCTTACATTACGGAATGGAATGCAACTATAGATTAACCACAAATAAAGTACCCAACTTTATTTGCTATCTATGGACTCTTTAGATTGCACGTCTCTTACTATATCCATCTGTATATGACACTCATATACATAGTTTGAGATTACATCCAGCAATCTTGGATGTTTAATATGCAAATGTCATATGTGAATTTTATCATACTTACACGTCATCAACAAAGAGGATAAATTGCCAAGTGGACATCTGAATAGGCATGCAGAAAATATCCTATAAGACATCACCGAAAAAGAGAACCCGAGTAAGCAGATATTGAACAAAACCTACCTAAGGTCAATCGACATCATATACTACTCGAGATTAACTTATGATACTCTGGGCTGATTAAGTAACATTTCTACTTGGGTACAATTGGCGTTACTCGAGATCAGCAGGTATTGCTCTTACTCGGGGCAAACATGAGAAAAATCAAATAAAGGCCCCAGTGCATAGCTCACATGGATCAAGTCATTAGGATGCATGAAGATTCCATATCTAAAAGGAATCCCAATAAAAATAGAATATTAAACAGGAAAGGTTCCCAATCAGGCAGCAACTTTGCTTCTTTAAAAAGACTGCTCTTATAAGGAAATACGTCATAATTGGACTACGTTGCTAGAGTCTCATTCACTCTCAATACAATACTCTGAAATAGGAAAGAAGACAATCAGCTTCAAACAAGAAAATAATTGTAATTAAATACAAAGATCTATTACTTGTACAAAGCAGATTAGGGTTCTATAAACATATAAAAAGACCCATAATCTCGAAAAAGAATAGAGATATATAGACAACAATCATAGAAAAATTCAGAGAGAAGAAAGAGAGATTAAGATCTTATAACATCATAAATTTATAGTGGATTTTGGCTCGGTTGATCACTCAACCACCCGTGGACGTTTCTCCGATCATCAGAGTTTTACCACGTAAAAAACTCATGTCTTGTTTACTTTCTCCTTCTTTCTCTCTTTGAAATCACAGCCGAAATCCAATCCAATCCTTGTTGGCTTTTCTGATACAATCTAGAAATCAACATCAACAATTGGCGCTAGAAAGAGGGGGTGAACCTCCGACTTGATTAAAAAATTATGGTTGGAAGCAGAAGCAGTTCTGGGGATGTCCAAAAATCTCCAGATAATTTTCATGTTAGCAGTACCTCGCGGGATCTCGCTGCAACAACAGAAAACCAACCTACATTCATGGCGTGGATCCAGCAAGTTCCTCCAACCAGTAGAGATCTGACACAACATTTTTGAGAAGCGTTGCAACCACGGGTGGCAGACGCAGCAAAGGAAGGAGTTGATCTACTGGCTGCAGAAGCACAAACTCCTAACTTCCCACCTGCAAGGCTTCGTTCAGTGGTAGTAGGGCCAGAAATAAATACACCAGAAATTGGAAGTAACCTTACTCCAATCAAACAGGCAAAACGTGAAACACCTGAAGAGGAACGACCATGCTAGAAGTAGAACCAGGATCAGACAGTCTGTACTAAACACCGCAAACATGACCGATACCGGGATTGGTCGTCATCAGAAGACAGCGATCGGCACTATCGCAAGCGTCATCATGGAATGATACGTGAAACCCAACATCAAAGTGAAGAGCCAGAAATAGGAATGACAATCACCCAGCGTTTCGGGGTAAGTCCAGTGGGAGGCAGAGACGTCGTAATCCAGAGTCTAACTCGAGAAGTCGAGAACAACAGATGTCAAATGGACGCACTGGTCAGACGTTATGGGTATAATAATTTATCTGATGAAGATTCTGATAGTCCATTCATAAGGGAAATCTTACAGACCCCATTCCCAGAAAGGTTTATGATGCCACAGGTGGAGCAGTTTAAGAAAGATACAAATCCAAAGGAGCACGTGAGACGCTATATAAGTGCCATGGCTCAGTATTCCCACAGTGATCCCTTACTATGTCTCAACTTTCCATAAACTCTGGGAGATATGGGTCAAGGTGGTTCGAAATATTGCCCCCAACAAGCATCAGAAATTCCAGTGAACTGAGCAGGAGCTTCTCAAGGCAATTTTTTAGTAATGTTCACAGGAAAAAGTCAGTGCTCACCTTGCTCAAATAAAGCAAGGAAAATATGAGTCACTAAAGAAATACATGGGGATATTTGGCCAAGCGGTATCAGAAATTGGCAGTGCAAACGATAAAGCAACAATCGCTGCATTCATCAACAACCTGCAGAACAGACGACTATCTTTTGATTTAAGAAGAGCCCGTCTAACCAGATATGCAGACATGATGGATATGGAATGACGATATGCACTGGCCGAGGAAGAAGAGTTGGCCACGGGAGGATGCTACATGCATGGAGGAAAACCCGAACAGAAGGATGCCGAGTCCAAGGTGCAGAACCAGAAGGGAAAACAGAAAGGAAATGGCAAAGAAAAAAGCAAGGATGGGGGTAACGGACGCAATACCGAGCAGACCATAGAAAAATACCGAGGAAGATAAACCAATTACACCCCCTCTTCGAAAAAAGCAAGAGGAAATCCTAGCCATTTTAGAGGAAAAGAATATGGTACAAGAGCCACGATGACAGTCTCAGTTCGCCATGCGAGATACAACTAAATATTGTTGATTCCACAAAGAAACCGGTCGTGAGACTTCCAAGTGTTATCAGCTAAGAGATTATATAGAAACCCTCATTCGGGAAAGGCATCTACAAAACATAATCTTGAAAAAGGATGAGAAGTCAGAAACAAAGAAGGAGTTCAGGGCCGATCACAGCTCTGGCCGAAATCAAAAGGCCAGTCCAGAGGCCAATGAAGTAATACATACTATCTTTGTGGGACCATTTACTAGGAGAAGCAACCGAGAACGAACACAAGAAATCAGAGAAGCAGTAGAAGCAAGGAATAACTTTGACGTGAACTCGGTCGAGTCAAACCCGAAAATAGTTAAGGAAGGATGGGACCCAATAACGTTCACAGAAGCAAATACCCATGAAGTTGATGTTCAGCCAAATGACGCCTTAGTCATAAATGCTCGGATCGGTCACCGAGAAGTCAGGAGGATCTTGATTGATAATGGAAGTTCGGCTGACATTCCATGATCAACTCAGGTTGGACCGAAAGGATCTACAACCTTTTCATACCCCACTTAGAGGATTCAGAGGAATTGAGGTCAGATCACTCGGGACGGTGAAATTACTTGTGAAAATTAGAGTGGCACCTTGCCAGAGAACTATATAGCTAGACTTCGTAGTAGTAGATTTGGATAATTGGCCATATAATGCATGTTAGGATGACCATTCCTAAATAAGACTAAGGCTGTGACAGCCACTTATGCATTAATGATCATGTTCCAGACAGAACAGGGGGTCGGGGTAGCCAAAGGTCCCAAGAGATGGCCCGAAGAGCAAACCTGTCAGTATACAAGGACAAGAATGATAGTGAACAGGTATGCACAATAATGCTGTCGAGTAAAGAGTCGATGTCATTTGAATTCGATCCAATGAAGGAGTTGAATGAGTCCAAAACCGAACCAGTCGAAGAGATTATCTTGAAAGAAGGTGAGCCAGACAAAAAGACCAAAATCGGGGCAAACCTGGAAGGGGAATCAAACAAAGCCTCGTTGATCTACTCAAAGAATACAGGGATGTGATCGCTTGGAGTCATGAAGACATGATCGGGATAGATGCCCGAATAATATCCCACAATCTCACAGTAGACCCGAATATAAAATCGGTGATACTAAAAAGAAGATAATTCAATCTCGAGAGGAGCCAGGCAATCAAACACGAAGTAGAAAAGCTACTCATTATACGATCGATTAGAGAGGTCAATTACCCTTAATGGGTAGCTAATTTAGTCCTTATCCAAAAGAAGAATGGACAATGGAGGATGTGCGTAGATTTTACAGATCTGAATAAAGCGTGCCCGAAAGATAGTTTCCCACTTCCGAGGATAGATCACTTGGTGGATGCAACATCAGGCCATGAATTGCTCAGTTTCATGGATGCTTACTCGGGGTATAACCAGATCAGGATGAACAAAGCTGAGGAAGAAAAAACAACATTCACAACTGATCAGGGTTTGTATTGCTATACAGTGATGCCCTTCGGATTGAAAAACACAGGGGAAACCCATCAAAGGTTGGTCAACAAAATCTTTTCACGGCAAATAGGAATAAACATGGAAGTATACATTGATGACATGCTGACCAAGAGCATCACAACAGACAAGCATACTTCAGATCTGCAAGAGACATTTGATGTCTTAAGGAGATATCAGATGAAGCTAAATCTAAACAAGTGTTTATTCAGAGTTCCTTCAGGAAGAGTCCTGGGTTTTCAAGTTCACCAAAGAGGAATCGAAGTCAACCCCAAGAAGATTCAGGCCCTACATAAAATGACTTCACCAAAGACACTCAAAGAAGTACAGCGCCTAACAGGATGCTTAGCTTCCTTGGGTAGATTCATCTCAAAAGATACAGACAGATGCTCACCCTTTTTTAAAGTAATCAAAAAAGGAAAAGGGCTCGAATGAAATGAAGAGTGTGAACAGGCTTTTTTGAAAATCAAGGAATACCTAGGGCCGGCACCCATCCTCTCAAAACCACGGATGGGAGAGATACTCCAGCTATATTTATCAATCACAGAGCTAGCAGCAAGCTTAGCCCTAGTTAGAACAGAAGATGGAGTACAGAAGCCGGTGTACTACACCAGCAAGGCACTTCTACCAGCCAAAACCAAGTATTCACAAGCAAAGAAAATGGCCCTAACGTTGGTTTCGGCAGCAAGAAGGCTAAGGCCATATTTTCAAGCTCATATAATCCAGGTTCTCATCGACTGCCCATTAAAGCAAATTCTACAGAAGATAGATATTTCAGGAAGACTGACTAAATTGGCTATCGAGCTAAGTGAATTGACATCCACTATATCCCTAGGAAATCCCTCAAAGGGAAAACATTGGCAGATTTTATAGTAGAGTTGACAGAGCCAAACCTAGAAGCAAAAAAGATGTTGAGAAAAAAGTTCCGATGGAAATTGTATGTAGATGGCTCTTCAAACACTCATGGCAGCAGGACAGGGATCGTAGTATGCACTCCAAAATGAGATGATGTTGAATGTGCCATGAGATTTGACTTCAAAGCAACCAACAATCAAGCCGAGTACGAGACGCTACTAGCTAGACTCAGAGTCTGTATAGCTCTCAAGGCAGATGATGTTGAGATATTCAACGATTCACAGGTAGTTGTCAACCAAGTCCTGGACGAGTACCAAGCCAAGGATAAAGGCATGACAACCTACCGTGACATTGCGAAACAGTTCTTCCAGAAATTTAAAGAATATAAGATTACCCAGATCCCCAAGGGAGAAAATGAAAATTCAGACGCATTATCCAAGCTAGAGTCAGCGACAACCACAATCAGGCCAAAGACTATTCCGGTTGCACATCCCCTTAAACCGAGCACAACTGAACCAAGAAACTTAGAAATTTTAGAAATTTGAACACCGCTAGATGGTTGGATGACTCAGCTGAAAAGGTTCTTGAAAAAAGGCGTGCTCCTAGAAGATCCCTTACAAAAAAAATGTATCAGGTATCGATCAGCCAGGTACACATTGGTTGGAGGAGAATTATACAGAAGAGGGTATTCCCGACCATTCTAAAAATGTGTGTCAGAAAAAGATGCATATCGGATATTACAAGAAATCCATGGAGGTGTTTACGGAAACCACACTAGGGGTAAAAGTTTGGCACACAAGGTACTAAGGCAAGGCTATTATTGGCCTACCCTATTCTCAGATGCACAACAGTGTTCAGAAAGTTGCAATACTTGCCAAAGGATTGCTAATGTCATTCGACAGCCCCCTGAGCAACTCAGAAACCTCACATCCCCATGGTCATTTTCCATGTGGGGTTTGGATCTAATCGGCCCAATGCCAGCCGGGACAGGGGGTGGAACGAAGCATGCCATAGTGGCCGTTGACTATTTCACGAAGTGGGTCGAAGCTGAAGCATTAGTGCATATCAAAGAAGCAAACACCATAAATTTCATGAAAAAGAATATACTTTATAGGTTTGGAGTCCCAAACACTATAATTACTAACAATGGCACTCAGTTCGACAACCTGAAATTCAGACAGCTGTGCAAAGAGTACCAGATTGCCAATTATTATGCCACACCTGCCCACCCTCAAACAAATGAGCAAGTGGAAGCAGTGAATAAAATCATCAAGCCCACAATCAAAGCAAAGCTAGATGCCAAGAAAGGAAGCTGGGTTGAAAAGCTTCCTGAAGTATTATGGGCATATCGAACAACAACGAGAACTTCAACAGGAGAGACTCCATTCACTTTAGGGAACAGAAATTGTTACCCATATAGAAACGTCATATACGTCACCCCGGGTCAGGCTATATGATGAAGATCAGAACGTTGAAATGCTATTACAAAGTCTAGATGAGCTAGAAGAGAAAAAGGGAGAAATCCCGAATACGAAATATGGCATAACAACAAAGAATAGCTCGCCACTACAACTCTCACGTTCGGGTCAGAAAATTCCAGCTAGGAGACCTGGTACTCAGGAAAGTGTCATTAAACACAAAATAAAGCTGCAGGTTCCCTGGTTGATAAATGGGAAGGCCCGTACAAATTCAAAGAAATAGCTGGCCATGGAGCATATTGGATTGCACGACCCAATGGAGGGGTTTTACCCCGACCATGCAATGCCCAATATCTGAAGATTTTCTATCCTTAAAATATTTTTTGTTTTTTTTCTTCTAGTCAGGACAATTTTAGTTAGGATAAATATTAGTTGTGCTTTATTGATTTTGCAGTTATGAATAAAAAATCGAAATCGAGATTTCCGAAAGAAAAGCATCGAACTCGGGATTTCCAAAAGAAAGCATATGATAATAAGAACATAAGGAAGACAAGCATGATAATAAGAATATGCAAATAGAATACTCGGGACCATTAAATCCCGAATGAGCGGAGAAGCTCGAAGGAGCATGCCAGTCGAGCAAGGTCAAATGACCTTCACAAAAAGGCAAACCCGATGCACTAGCTCGAGACGCTATCGGGAAGAATTTCGGTGAAATGCATAGCTTTGTTAAGCAATTCAAAAAGCTTAACGATTCGGCAAACCCTTGCACATAAAAACTAGGGAGACGTCCTCGGTAATGAGTAAGAACTCGAACATATGATTATGGTGAGCCATGATGTAATGTTCGGGGTAGCAACTGTGTATGAAACACAAGTATAAACTCACTTGTCTGTTTTAAGATGACACAGTTAATAATTCTAGCCAGTTTAATAAGATACTTGGCATAAAGATTACAAGAGCCAGTTTAATAAGATACTTGACATTAAAATTATTTGGTTGACAAATAGTTTAATAAGATACTCGGTGAAGTTACCGGAACATCAGAGCTAGCCAGTTTGAAAATACAATCACGGTTAAATATTCAAGGCTAACCTAGAGGGGGGATGAATAGGTTAGGCACCTTTTTCGACTCCCTTAGAAACAAACAAAAGTTTGTCCCTCTAGATTGCTTGTATCAAGATATATATATTAATTAAAGTTCACACCTCTTGCCAAGACTTCTTGCTCAACACCATAGGTCTCTCACCTATTGTCAAGACTTCCTTCTCACAAGGCATCTAGGTGATCATGAATGCAAAACTCAAACAAGCACGCAACATAGAATGCTATGATCAACATCCTATGGAAAATACTAGACATGAGCATGAATGCACAAATCACGCATAGTCTAGTTAATCATGCATGAGTAGTCAATCTAGATTATGTAAGATATGATCAACATTATTCACAAACTAGATTCATGCAAATATCTAAACTTGAATCACAAGATATGATCAACAAATCACAAGATCAAGTTTAAATCACAAAAACCTAAAACATGCTAAAATATTATGACAATGTCAAATAAATCTAAGCATAAGTTCTAGAGCATATTCCTAATAATAGATTCAATAAATCACATGAACAACTCAAAAGAACATAAGCACATGTATTATTTGAGAACTTCGGCCAAGAGAGCCTAATACACGTGAGGAACTATTTTTCTAAAAATAAATCAATCAAAGATCATCAAATAGTCCTAGAATCAAAGTTAGCACAATACAATCCCAAACATGTGATAACATAGGCAAAATCAAAACCTAACTCAACATGAATGATTTCAATTGAAATTCAATCTAGCTTTGAAAGTGTTCAAAACACAAATCAAAACACTCACAATATACAAATATATGTAGAAGAAGAAAACCCAAGGCAATTGACCAAGTTTTAAAAGAAAACTTAGAGAGAAAATCAATACCTTAGTTGATCTAGGTGCAGTCCCGTTTTTATATGATTAGACACCAAAAACAGCAGTAAAATAAACCTAAACCTTCAGAGAAAAGATGGAGGATGAATAGATGAACAGTCTCAACTTTGAATCACTCAAATCAGAGTTCAAAAGAAGAAGTTACAATGTTTGGAAGGTGAGAAAATTTAGAGAGAAAATTCTGTACACTTGATTTGAATTTCTTCTTAGAATGAAATGTGAAAGGGAAAGAGATTATAAAGGAGTGGGAGACTTGGACATGTGAAATGACCAAGAGGGGAAAATTGAAGCCATGCATGCTTGCTGCCCGAGATGGCACGTGGGCATCTCGGGGTATCTCTATGTAGTTTGCATTCTAGTGTGAATTGTGTTTGTGTGTGTATATGTTTGTATAACATGGATATTGAACTTGGATTTAGTCTTAAATAATTCTTGATTGAGTTCTGGTCAATTCGGTTACTCATACCATTGATTTCAAGTTCTAAGTCAAAAGATACTACACTTATAACTCATGTTTCAAACATTGTCTTCGTCTTCATATATTGAGTCAAATTATTATTTTCTGGGTTGAGTATCTTATATGTCCATGTCCATGTCCATGTGAGAGTTACGGTTCGTAATCCGCAAACGGATTCGAATTTTGAGTTCGAAGACCGGAGAACGATGGAAGAACGCGAAGAAGGGTCGAAGGAGAAAGAAGCAAGCATTGTCTTCTTTCCCAAGATGGCGCGTGGCCATCTCGGGGCAGCAAGCCTTCTGCCCCGAGATGGCCACGCACCATCTTGGGAAAGAAGACAATGCTTGCTTCTTTCTCCTTCAACCCTCCTTAGCATTCTTCGACTGTTCTCCTGTCTCTGAACTCGCAATTCGAATCCGTTTATGGATTACGAACCGTAACTCTCACACGAACATGGACATATAAGATACTTAACCCAAAAAATAATAATTCGACTCAATATATGAAGACGAAGACAATGTATGAAACATGAGTTGAAAGTGTAGTATCTTTTGACTTAGAACTTGAAATCAATAGTATGAGTAACCGAAATGACCGGAACTCAATCAAGAATGATTTAAGACTAAATCCAAGTTCAATATCCATGTTATACAAACATATATACACACAAACACAATTCACAAAAGAATGCAAACTAAATAGAGATAGTTTCCAATCATGCATATTCCAAAACATGTTATTTCTAAACCAATGCATGAACATTCATCTTCGAGTGTGTGAATGTGTTATACATTGTGCACAACGATGCAGGGACACATATGAATGAATTGTATGTGTGTGCCTAAGCCTTGAAAGAGAAAGATAAGGTCTTAGTATACTTTTGTAGAACCAAATTGCATCATTTCTCTTTGAAGACTTAGAACTTGCTTTGACTTGTTGTTTCTTCTTCGTTGAAGCTTGAATCATCATGAACCTAAACAACTAAGTCATTACAAGTAAGCATCATTTTGATATGGAATTCATGCCAACACAAACTAAAACCTAACACAGTTTAATAAGATACTTGGCATAAAGATTACAAGAGCCAGTTTAATAAGATACTTGGCATTATTCGGTTGACAACCGGTTTAATAAGATACTCTGTTAAGTTACGCGAACGTTAGAAAAATCTGGTTTAATCAGATACTCAGCAATCATAGTCAAGTTAAAGAAATTTCACGAGCAATAGAATCAAAACACCAGATTCAGAAAAACTACTCTGAATTTTATTGATCTTTCAAAAGTGGCTACAGTAAGAACTCTTTACCAAAAATTGTTTACAAAACAATTGTTAAAAGTACAAAGAAATTCTATCTACAAGTCATGATACTGAGGATTTAGAGCCCCTGCCAATACTCGGGTCAGGCACCATCTCGTACTCACGGAGCAGACTTTCGTTAGAAGGCCAAGCAATTGTGTCGACAGAGTTATCCATCCATTGGCTGTAATCCTCTTTTGGAATCGGCCGGACATCAGGCTCCACACCTTCCACGATGACTCTTGACTGGTGTAGAAGATCGAGAGGGAGTGTTCGAAGGGAATCTCTAAATGCATAGGATGGGGCTCTTTGCCACGGCTAAGGCAGTAAGCTCTCCATTCCTTCATTTGGGTCTGAAGAGACTCCAAGGACCTATCCACATGATGTTTGATTAACAGCTCCCAATTGGTTCAGGCCTTCTCAGTTGCCCGATTCTTGACTTTAAAGAACTCGCCAGCTGAAACTAGCCCTCGTTGAAACTCCCGAAGAAGAACAGCATCGTAGTCAGGGATCTTGTGAAACGATCCACCCCTTGTACTTCAAGTTCCAGCCTGGCCTCTCGGGATAAGGATTCGACTGTCAACGCTTGGCCCTCAAGATCTTCAATTTTCTGCTCATACGTTGACTTAGACTTCTCCGCTTCCTGCTCGGCCTTAAGCATTGATTCTTGGGCAAAAGACAATAAGTTCTGAAGTGATGTTGCTTTCTTTTCTACTGAAGAAGCCCTCTCATTAGCCTCAATCTGCTTTTCCAGATAGTGGTCGGCAAAAACTTGTGCAGAACTTACCTCTTTTTGATAAGCCGTTTCGACCCGAACACGTCGATCCTCACTTTCCTTTATCTAAGCTTCCAGATGCCTTATTTAATCATCTTGATATTGTTGCATCTGAACTAGCTCAGCGAATTCGACCACTATCTACAAAAGAGGTTTAATTAAAAATCTTAAAATCGAGCAAACAATCAAAACAATTAAAGGGTAACTTACATAAGACGCACGGTTGAAAAAATTCTGAAGACGGTCAGTTAGAGAGCCATCTCGAAAATAGCTCTAACGGTCGTCTCCAATAAAAGCCTGACCAGATGACATCTTCCGCAGCATATCCTGGGGAGAAGGTTGTGAAGGAACCCCTAAGGGTTCTGCCCCTAGATCTTCAACCTCGGGGGAAAGGGAACCCATGTTCGGCTCTGAAGCCTCCACATCCGCCGATGCTCCAACATCAACACTCGGGTAAGTCTCAACAACAATATCTTCATCGCTGGAGTCGACGAAAGAGACCACCTAAGGAACCTTGAGAGGATGAGTTGAAGAGCTGTTTGCCTTCTGTTTCTCACCCTGAGAATGGTGAAAACTAAGATCAGCTGTGGGATCCTACTGAGTATCATCCCGGAAGGCTTCAAAAAATTTAGGACCTATGGGTACCTGTCCCGCAGAGGTATTACCTCTATCACCGGTGTCAGTCCACTTGGCAGGCTCCTCACCAAGACCTTCACTCTGCCCCTGCCTATCACCAGGTAGCTGAGTATCAGTCGGGCCACTTGGACCACTAGTTTCCCCAGCCGTCGGTTGAAAAATGTCCTTAGGGACATCTTCAAAAACTTGCTCTTCAACTGCATCAGTCTTCTCGTCAGACTCAGACGGGGCGATACCTTCATTGCCTTGAAGAGAAGCTTCTTTTCGACTCGCCTGAATAATTGACTACACTTGGCGAGCCTGAAGATCGCAGACGACGTTCATATAATACATTTGGAAGAAAAAAGGAGCCGCGTCATAATGCAAAACAAAAAATATATAATGAAAGAAAAAGGTTACAAAAATCATTTACATTGCCTATGGTAGCTCGAAATATTTTCGAAAAAGCCGAACTCAATCATCTTTGACTCAACGAAGAGATAAGTCTTGCTCCTCTTCTCCAAAGTGCGAACAACTGCCCGAGCAAGTCTCGTCAGCTCCGTATCACTGTACTTGATTTTCTTCTTGTTCCAAATCTCGGGGGAACAGAAGAAACGGGGGATCTTCAACATCGTCCGAGTACCCTAAACTAAAACAGTAACCTCAAACCCGAGACTCCCTTCGGTAAAAAACCAACTGTTCTTCCAGAACTTGTTGGTCGTAGGAAATCCCCATATAAAACCCCTTTTTTTAGGGTCATCGGAGATATCAGCTTCCCGACTCACTTTTGTCCTCTTAGGGACCCAGCAATCTGGCGACTTAGACATGAGGAAGTAAGTCCCTGACTTGCCAATTGCCTCAGTGTAAAGAAGTGCCTTATTTCAATTGGGGATGGCGTTGAAAAGTTCATCCGGCTGTACATGTTCCACATGCACATCAAAATTTTGTAGTTGTTCGGGGCTAAATGAGCCGAAGCAATCCCTGCTTCAGCGAGAAACCAGGCAATAAATGGCTGAAAAGGAAGAGTGACGCCACAGGAAAGCATGGATCCATAGATTGCCACCATACCTGGGGGAGGAATCCACACAGCTGTATCACCCGCTGAATCAGAGTGACCGAGTTGGGCAGATCGAATTGTGAACGATACTTTTCTATCTCGTCTGCCCTGACTACATTTGGCTCGGTATCAAACCCAATCGGACAAGTAGCAGAGAAAGAAAGGAAAAATGTTATGAATGACTCTTCAATGTTGTTCTTGTTGATAATCTGTTCCCTGATCAGAATATCTCCCGAGTTGTGCTTGCGGAATTCACTTCTGCTTTGATGTTTTTCCATCCTTTGAAGAGGTACCCTGTGATCAGAAATATCAGAATCAGAACTAGATGAAGAAATCGATATAGGACTAAAAGTGACGTCATGGTGAAGCTCAGAAACATCAACTTCTAAAAATGGAGGCTCATCAACAAAGATTTCCCCCAGCAATCTTCTAATGCAAGAAACCAACTGGAAATCCACACGCTCTAATGCATCAAGAGCGACATTAAAAAGACGATGACGGGAAGATGGCTCTGTTAAAAACTAACCTTGAATAAAGTTTGATGCAAGATCTTCAATGGAAAGTCACGACCTTCTGCGTAAAGAAATCTGGGTTTTAAGAAATTTTTTCTGTTGAGAAATCTTTAAGAACGAACCGATTGTCCCAGTGAAGAATTTAAAGAAATAATAACATGAAACCCTAGATCTTAAGGTGGGAAAAAAACAATGATAAGGATTGATGATGTAGGCGGTGCACGTGGAACCGCGTGAGTCATTTCTCATAAATGATATAAAAAAACAAATAGGCAAGAGACAGGTGTCAGAAATAGAACTGGCTTTCACCGTCAGAACTCCAAAAGGTCGCCATCATTAAAGATCTCGCGTAAATAGACAAATCAAATTTGTAGGGTAACCATTAAGACACGTCATTATGATAAGATCTCACTCGGGTACTGAAAAGATATTGAAAACTAATTAAAATACTTTTGCCCAAAGAAACCTTGTTCAGTAAAAATATTTTAAGGGGGTATTGTCATATGTGAATTTTATCGTACTTACACGTCATCAACAAAGAGGATAAATTGCCAGGTGGACATCCGACTAGGCATTCAGGAAATATCCTATAAGACATCACCGAAAAAGAGAACTCGAGTATGCAGATATTGAACAAAACCTGCCCAAGGTCAATCAACATCATATACTACTCGGGATCAGCTAATGATACTCGGGGCTGATTAAGTAACATTTTCACTCGGGAATAATTGGCGCTACTCAGGATCAACAGGTATTGCTCTTACTCGGGGCAAACATGATAAAAATCAAATAAAGGCCCCAGTGCATAGCTCACATGGATCAAGTCATTAGGATGCACAAAGATTTCCATATCAAAAAAGAATCCTAATAAAAATAGAATATTAAACAGGAAAGGTTCTCAATCAGGCAGCAACTTTGCTTCTTTAAAAAGACTGCTCTTAAAAGGAAATAAGTTCTAATTGGACTACGTTGCTAGAGTCCAATTCACTCTCAATACAAGACTCTGAAATAGGAAAAAGACAATCAGCTTCAAACAAGAAAATAATTGTAATTAAATACAAAGATCTATTACTTGTACAAAGCAGATTAGGGTTCTATAAACATATAAATAGACCCATAATCTCGAAAAAGAATAGAGATATATAGACAACAATCATAGAAAAAATCAGAGAGAAGAAAGAGAGATCGAGAGCTTGTAACATCATAAATTCATAGTGGATTTTGGCTCGGTTGATCACTCAGCCACCCGTGGACTTTTCTCCGGTCATCGGAGTTTTACCACATAAAAAACTCGTGTCTTGTTTACTTTCTCCTTCTCTCTCTCTTTAAAATCACAACCGAAATCCAATTCTTGTTGGCTTTTCTGATACAATCCAGAAATCAACATCAACAGCACAGGTTATAAAATAAACAATAAAACAAGAATGAATTGAACTTTTCTTTTTATTTATGTCATAAATTCATTTACAAGTTACATTTTAAGGGCATAAACCCCAACACATAACACATTTGATCCCACTGAAATGCTATCAAAAGAATCTTCAACTTTAACAAGGTAAAGGCGCCTAACATTTAACTTAAGTTGTGAATATTATTCAAGACTAACTAAAGAATTGTGTCTACCTCATACATATCCAGATGTATGAACAATTCTCCATTTCTCATAGTCTTTTGGCCATATGATTTTTTACTTTTGATAATTATAATAATTAAACTGTAAATGCTATAAGATTTCATAAATTAGAAATCACTTTATTAATATGAAAAGAATATCAAATATATTTTTACACTCATATACATAGTTCGAGATTACATTCGGCAATCTTGGATGTTGAATATGCATAGGTTATAAAATAAACAACACAACAAGAATGAATTAACTTTTCTTTTTATTTATTTCATAAATCCATTTACAAGTTACATTTTTAGGGTATAAACCCCAACACATAACACATTTGATCCCACTCAAATGCTAGCAAAAGAATCTACAATTTTAACAAGGTAAATGCGCCTAACATTTATCTTAAGTTGTGAATATTGTTCAAGACTAACTAAAGAATTGTGTCTACCTTATACATATCCAGATGTATGAACAATTCTTCATTTCTTATAGCCTTTTGACCTTAAGATTATTTACTTTTGACAATTATACTAATTAAACTATAAATGTTATAAGTTTTGTTTGGGATTGTATTGTGCTAGCTTTGATTCTAGGACTATTTAATGATCTTTGATTGATTGATTTTGTAAAAAATAGTTCCTCACATGTATTAGTCTCTCTTTGGCCAATTTCTCTATATAATACATGTTGTGTTGTTCTTTGAGATATTCATGTGTTTGATTGCTTTTATGAATGTAATATGCTCTAGAACATGTTTGGTTTATATGATTAAAACTTGATCATGTATTAATTTAACATATTTTATGATTCATGTCTTAGATCTATGCATGTATCTAGGTTGTAATTAGTGTTGAACATCTTTTACATGATCTAGATGGATTAAACATGCATGATTAACTAGACTACATTTGTTATGTGCATTCATGCATATGTCTAGTATTTTCCATAGGATGTGTTGATCATAACATTTTATGTTGCATGCTTGTTTGCGTTTTGCATTCATGATCACCTAGATGCTTTGTGAGAAGGAAGTCTTGACAATAGGTGTGAGACCTATACTGTTGAGCATAAAAGTCTTGGCAAGAGGTGGGGGACCTCGGAATGTCAAGCAAGTTAGTCTTGCTTAGGGTCGTGAGGATCCGAAAGGGTGAGCAAGGAAGTCTTGTCTAGGTGTGAGGATTCGAATGGGTGAGAAAAGAAGTCTTGCCTAGGGTCGTGAGGATCCAGAAGGGTGAGTGAGGAAGTCTTGATAAGATATGTGAGGCCTCAGAATGTTGAGCAAGAGGGTGACATATTCATGAGTATGATAGGAGGGTAGTTTCTAGGTGATGGGGTCACTTGAGAGATTGTATTTATCTTATCTACTAGTGGATTTTGTTTGTCGGTAGTTGTTAACTCGTGGATGTTTCCTCTTTGGAGGTTTACCACGTAAATACCTTGTGTCAATTTTCTCTATACCTATCTTTCTTATATTTGTATATGTTATTAGAATTTTATGTATAGAACATTTTATGTAAATTGACATCCTTACTATAATGTCAATTGTCTATGTGTTGTGGATGTTTGTTTGCATCACACTTTACATATTTTATATATTAATTAATTGTCTTTAATTAATATATATATTGTGATACAAGAAATCTAGTGGGAATAACTTTTGTTCTTTTCAAGGGAGTCGAAAAAGGTGTCTAACTTATTCAGCCCCCCCTCTCTCTCTCTAGGTTAGCCTTGAGTATTTAACCGTGTTTGTATTTTCAACATCCAAATATCTTGAAATGTTGTAAACTAGGCTTTCATGCGGTGTTTGAGGAACCGACTTAGATGGTACGTCATTCAGAATGTACATAGCAGTTTATAACACATATTCCCCAAAAGAATTAGGAAGTATTGAATAACTCAACATAAACCTAAACATGTCTAAAAGAGTTCTATTTCTTCTTTTTGCCACCCCATTTTGTAAAGGTGTTCTTGGCAAAGAAAATTGAGAAATTATGTCATTATCAATAAGATAATGTTGAAACTCACCGGATAGATATTCTCCACCACGATTAGACTTCAAGATTTTTATGTGTTTCTTAAACTGATTTTCTACTTCAACTTAAAATGCCTTGAACATATTCAAAAGCTTCTGACTTATGTCTCGTGAGATACACATAGCCAATTCTCAAGTAATCATCTATGAAAGTGATGAAGTACTCATATCCACCTCTAGCTTGAATGCTCATAGAACCACATACATCAGTGTGTATTAATCCTAAATATTCAGTGGCTCTTGTGCCATTAGTCATCTTACCTTTTAAACAAGATTAACAAATTGGTAGATCTGTTGGGGTTTGTGCCCTAAAGATGTAATTTTAAAAATTGATTTATGAAAAAAATGAAAGAAAAGTTCAATTAATTCTTGTTGTGTTATTTATTTTATAACCTGTGCATATATTTAACATCCAAGATTGACGGATGTAATCTCAAATTATGTATATGAATGTCATAAACAGATGGATACAGTAAGAGATGTGCAGTATAAAGAGTACGTAAGTAGCAAATAAAGTTGGGTACTTTATCTGTGGTTAATCTATAGTTGGGTCCATTCCGTATTGTACGGTGATACTTGTAGGGAAAAACGGGTTAAAAACACAACGGAAGCGTGATAAAAAATGAAATTAGGGTTTGCGTATAAATAAAAATTTTCCCTTTTATTAACAAGAACCTTAACCCTAGATTAATTGATGTATATAAAAGTATCATACCTTTTTCGCGTGATGATTGAACAAGCTCCGAATTGATTCCGTAAGATCTTCCAATCCAATCACGAACGGAATCACCTAGGAGTGTGGGCTCCCTTTCTTTAAATTGTATTACTGAGGATGGAGACAAAGCAAAAATCTTTTCTTTGTTAGTTACAAATATCCTCCTAGAGAAAAATCCAAAAACGTTCGGTCACTTGTGAATTATCAATCAATTTGATTGAAACTCGTGTGAACCTTGATTCAATATTGTACACAAAACCCTTTTAATGCAAAGGATATTAGTACACTATCGAATACAAAAAAATTCCCCTTTTTTCTCTACCTAGCTGAATTCCCACACTAATGCTTAGAGATGATCAAATTTTTCATAGAGTAAAATCAGATTTTTTTCTCCCTCAAAATTCCTATGATGACCAAATTCTTCTCTTAGAAAAATTAGCTTAGCCGAAATTCACCTCTAGTTGCCTTTAGTCATGACCGAAATTCTCTTACATATATATAGGATCATAAATCCTTTCCTAAGAAGGATTCACTTGGTTGGCAAGAATCCTTTCCTTAGGTGGATTTATTTGGTAGTTAGAATCCTTTTCCAAAAAGAATTCTTTCCAACACCAAGACTCCTAATCCAACTCAATAGTGTATTTGTAACCATATTAAAGACTTCCTAATTTGATTAGATAAATAACTCCTTTTATTTATCTACTCATCAAATATAGTCTTTAACATTAACTATACTACCAACAATAGTATAGTTTTAGGAAACCATCTCCTACTAGGAAAAGATTTTGACTTTTAATTAAATAATTAATTAATCAACAAATTAATTAATTCCCATTTAAATAAATAAAAAAATAAAAAATAATATATTAAAGCTATTATTAATAGCCTTTGCCGCCCATACCTTAATAGAAAGGCCATATATTATTTTTCTTATATTATTAAATCCATTGGACCTTAATTAAAAAGTCCACGTGTGAACTAGACCTATTTTTACAAAAAGAAACAAGTTCACATGCCTTAATACAATTCTAGATGGACCACTAAATCGGTCTGGTAGAATATATCAAGTGATCCATGCAAGTTCGTGTGGATTGGGGATCTTGGTGGGCTATCTTAATTTAAGCTCCAATAAACACAACCTAAACACAATCAACAAATGATTCACTTAGGTCCGATCTATTTAATTTTAGTTCATTCCACTAAAGAACTAAAATTGAACTCTTAAATAAAGATTGAATAAGTTGATGTTACTTATTCGTACCCTAGACAACCTTATTGGAGAAAATGTATCCTCGTGAAGAATATCAGTAATCGCCAAGAGCTCATAGACCGCCTATAGCTCTCCAAGTTACCATATTTACTCATATGACCATATTTTGAACTTGCATATTTTGACTGGTCCAGAAGCCATATTTCAATAGACACTATTGAAAACTTAACGTTAAGATTTAATATCCAATACCTCAAAACTTTCATATGATGGTATTTTACTCTCATTCAATAAATGAAGCCACGATGTCCATATCTATAAATGAAGTCCTCTAAACTATCGAGGATAGACTATCCTATATAATCGTACTCATTGATAGCTCAAACGATAACACTTGCAACCATAAGTCCATCATTTATCTAAGGATTGAGATAGACTCTCCGATTGTCTTCAAATGAAAAAAAAAACTTTTATTTGTTGACGGTTCTAGATTAAGTATTTCATTGTGATCCTATTCAATGCACCCAGTGCACTAGATTCATTTGCCTAAAGACACCACACTTTGATGATTTTAGACTCTTCATAACACATTTGATCCAACTCAAATGCTTGCAAAAGAATCTACAACTTTGACAAAATAAAGGCGCCCAACCTTCTTTCTTAAGTTATAAATATTATTCAAGACTAACTAAAGAATTGTGTTTACCTCATACATATCTAGATGTATGAACAATTCTTATTTTCTCATAGTCTTTTGACCTTATGATTATTTAATTTTGACAATTATAATAATTTAACTATAAATGCTATAAGATTTGTTAAACTAGAAATCACTTTATTCATATGAAAAGATTGTTAATTACAATATTACACTCTTGCTATCGAGCATAATCCTAACAATCTCCCACTTGCTCTATAGCAAATGTGTCATATCTTTCATCCCGATGTTCTCTAGATGCCCATCAAAACACTTTTAAGGAAGAGCTTTTGTAAAGGGATCCGCTAGATTTTCTACTGAAGCGATCTTGATAATCGTCACGTCACCCCTATGCACAATTTCCCTTAAAAGGTGATACTTTCTTTCAATGTGTTTCCCTATCTTATGACTTCTTGGTTCTCTTGAATTAGCCACTGCCCCACTATTGTCAAAATAAATATTGATCTTCTTATTCGCATCAGAAACCACTTCCAAGTCAATCAAGAATTGTCAGAGCCAGACAGCCTCTTTAGCAGCCTCGCATGCGACAACATACTCGGTTTCCATGGTGGAATCAACAATACAAGATTGCTTGATACTCCTCCATATGACTGTCCCTACTCTAATAGTAAACACAAATCCTTATGTCGATCTCCTGGAGTCAGAATCTGTCTGAAAAATAGAATCTGTATACCCAGCTGGAATTAAATCACCTCCAGAGTATACAAGCATATAATCTCTCGTTCTCCTAAGATACTTGAAAATATGCTTGACTGTCGTCCAGTGATTAGGACCAGGTTTCAATTGAAACCTGCTAACTATGCCTATAACAAATATCTGGTATAGTGCAGAGCATTGCATACATGAGACTTCCAACTGCCGATGCATATGAAACCCTACTCATGAATTGCTCTTCATGCTCATTCTTAGGAACTTGTTCCTTAGAAAGTTTGATTCCATGCCTGAAAGGTAACATACCTTTCTTGGAATCTTGCATGGAGAACCTAGACAAGATTTTATCTATGTATGAAGCTTGGGATAATGCAATCGTTCTATTCTTTCTATCCCTTATGACTTGGATACCAATAATATAACTTGCTTCTCCTAAGTCATTCATATCAAATTGTTTTGCTAACCATTCTTTTAATGCTGTCAATACACCTACATCGTTTTCGATGAGTAGTATATCATTAACGTAAAGAACTAAAACCAACTTATCACCTTTAATCCTTTTGTACACACAAGGTTCATCAAGGTTTTGAATAAATCCAAAACCTTTAACGGCTTGATCGAACCTTATGTTCAAGGATCTAGATGCTTGCTTCAATCCATATATGGATCTTTCCAACTTGCTTACCCTTTCCTCTTGGCCCTTTTCAATGAATCCTTCTGGTTGCATCATGTAGATGCTTTCATCAAGATTTCCATTAGGGAAAGCTATCTTGACGTCCATTTGCCAAATCTCTAGGTCTAAAGATGCCGTAATGGATAAGAGTATCCTAATGGATTTAAGCATGGCCATAGGAGAGAAGGTCTCTTCATAATCGATACATTCCTTCAGTGTATAACCTTTAGCTACCAATCTAGCCTTAAAGGTTTTCACATTTCCATCCATTCCTTTTTTCCTCTTGTATACCCACTTGCACCCGATGGGTTTTATCCCTTTAAGCAAGTCTACACGAGACCAGACTTTGTTTTTGAACATAAATTCAATTTCAAATTGCATTGCCTTTTTCCAATGGCGACAATCAACATCTTCCATTGCTTCCTTGTATGTATAGGGATCATCGTCATCTAAATGATTCTCTACAGATTCTCCCAGACTGATGTATCTCTTGGGTTGTCTAACAACCCTCCCACTACGACGAGGTAAGGCATATTGTTGATCTTATGTTGGTACGAAATTTACAATTGGGTTTGGTTGCGAAACCACTTGTGGAATTGTACCTCCTAAAAGCTCATTTAGGACAATTCTACTTTTAAGAACAAAATTATTCATATAGTTAGAAATTTTGCATTTGTCGAAACAAATACTTTAAGATCAGAAGGACTTTAAAAAAAATATCCTTTTGTTCATTTTGGATACCCTACAAATATGCATGTTTCTGAACGGGACTCCATCTTATCTGTCTTTCCTTTTAACACGTGCGCAGGACATCAAAATATCCTTAAGTGATGTAAACTAGGCTTTCGCCCAGTCCACAACTCATGCGGTGTTTTAGGAACCGACTTAGATGGTACATCGTTTAGAATATACATGGCAGTTTGTAAAGCATATCCCCAAAAAGAACTAGGGAGCGTTGAATAACTCAACATAGACCTAACCATATCCAAAAGAGTTCTATTTATCCTTTATTCCACCCCATTTTGTTGAGGTGTGCCTGGTGCAGAAAACTGATAAATTATTCCATTATCAATAAGATATTGCTGAATTTCACCAGATAGATATTCTCTACCACGATCGAATCTCAAGATTTTTATGCGTTTCTCAAGCTGATTTTCTACTTCAGCTTTAAATGCTTTGAACATATCAAAAGCATCTGACTTTTGTCTCATGAGATACACATAGCCAAATCTTGAGTGACCATCCGTGAAAGTGATGAAGTACTCATATCCACCTCTTGCTTGAATGCTTATAGGTCCACACACATCAGTGTGTTTGAATCCTAAACATTCAATGGCTCTTTCACCTTTGGTCGTAAACGACCTTTTGGTCATTTTACCTTCCAAACAAGATTCTCAAGTTGGTAGATCATCAACCTTTAAGTCACTTAGAGGTCCGTCACATACCAATCTTTTAATCTTATTAAGGTTGATATGACCTAAGCGCAAATGCCATAAATAGGTTTCATTTTTTGATAATTGTACTCTTTTATGATTATGTTCCGTTGATTCCGTGTCTAACAAGTGAGAGATATTTCCGTGCAAATAGAATAAACCATTTTCCAATGTACCTATGCAAATAATTTTGTCATTCTTACTAATAATAAAACCTTTATTAAAAGTAACCGAATAACCAAATTTATTTAAACAAGAAACTGAAATTAAATTTTTCTTGAATTGAGGTACATAATAAACGTTTATTAAATCTAAATGCCTACTAGAATCTAAATTGATTCTAATATCTCCCACTATACTAGTAGACACCAACGCTCCATTGCCTAAATGCAAGTTGAAATCTTTATTATTCAGTCTATTCCTTTGACCCTTTTCACCATAAAAGAAACACTTTCCTTTGATCTTGGTTACTTTCTCGGTCTCCTTCTAAGAAGGCTCAAGTTTCTTTTTATTCTGTTGTCTCTTGAACTTCTTACGGGTCTTTAACAGTAGAAACTTACCAAGCATATGAATCTCTTTACCCATGCCTTTCACAAGGATTATCTTGGTGCTTTGAAAATCTTGCATCAGGCCTTGCAAGGTGTATTCCTTATTATTCAAGGTGTAGTCCAACTTGAATTGATCAAAGGAATCTGATAGTGAGTTGACAATCATGTCAATTTTGGTCTCACCATCTATCTTAGCATCATTCAGTTCAGCAATTGAGATGTGCTATGACTTTTATCATGTGATCTTTCACACCTGTCCAGGTTTCGTCCTAAGATTCATAAAGGCAATCACTGCCTCTCTCTCTTAGTCATCCTAGACCTCATAGCAAACATATCCTCTAGAGACATCATTATATCAACAGCAGTCTCCATTCTTTCATGTTGTTGTTGCAACATGTCGGAGATGATGGCCATAATGTAACGTACATTTACCCATCTCATCTGAAGACTTCCACTACTAATACTCATCTTTTTGCTTCCTGAGTTATATTTATTAGTTTGGTGGTTAAGGAATATACAGAATGAACTTATACTTTTTAGCTTGCAACAACAACCCAATATTCCTTTTTCCATGTGTCATAATTATCATCAGTTAAAGTATTATCTTTTAGGGTATTGATTAGGGATGGGGTCATGATTTCTTTTTAATAACAAAATTATTAAATAATCATGATAAAGCACTTTTGAATATTTATCTTGAGTTAAATGAAATAATTCAATCGTAAAAATTCAACGGTGATCCAACATCCATAAATGTCATGCCTCCTTTGGGAGTACACACCATTTACTAGTTGGACTAGGTCCCACCTAATTGTTAACATAACAACCAACGTTTTCAATTTTAGCCTTGTAATTTTATTAACAAGAATTCTTGGGAGGATATTAATAAACTCACATTGAGTGTGTTACCAAGTTATCGACCTTCAATATTGTCCCTCGCGAATATCCCTCATTTGAGAGTAGATATCGTTTGGGCTAATTGTCTAGTCTATCCTTGTAAGGAAGTATCTTGCTAAATTCCATTCATGAATACCTCTTGGGAGGTTATTCATGAAACATAAAGCTCAGCTAAACTTGGAGGCCGTAGGTGTTCAAAAACACCTTCTCCCACTCAATTGTTTAAGGCGTTTGATCGAATTCCAAAGAATGATTTACCAAGTTATCTAGATGCCAATTTAGATACTTAAACCATTCAATGCATGTTCATACCAAAAGAGATATATGAGTGGCACTCCTATTCTATATGACATGTTATCAAACAATGACAAACATTGCAATATTTACAAAAATATAAATAGCTACAATTTGGGTCCATCCTAGAAAAACAAGTAAATTACATATATTTTGGAATACAAGAACTCCTTTCTTGGCGAACAAGTCTTCACGGGACCTTCGTTTTTCAGACTCCCTCGGCTACCTCCCATGGGCGTGCGTACCCTTCGCCCTTACCCATGGGTGTGCACATGCCACAAACCCATAAAGGGCTGCCATGCGCAGCCCATGGCTACCAAAAGGGCTGCCGTGCGCAGCCCATGCCACAACAAACGTGGCCGCACGTTCTTCGCACGCGCGTTAGTTGTTTACGGCTTGCACGGTCCCAAACTTGTTCCGGTTACTCCTAATTCTTCAAACCTTTGAGTCTTTGAAACTTGAATGTATTTCAGAAGAATTTACATAACAAAATACTGCAGTTTTTTTTAATTATTACAACAAGAAAATAAAAAAAAAACTTAGCAACTATCAAGAAGGAAATTATGGCGATGATAGACCACCCTCCTTGTTACAATCCCAAAACAAAATTACATTGAAATTCTAGGACCAAAATTGAGCAATAACAAACCACATATAAAACATATCTATAACCATACATTCTAATGTAAATATATATGTGAATACCAAGAGTGCCATCTCTTTCTAAAACATGCATATATACAATAAAAAGAAAAAGATTCACGTACACATACATCAATTAATCACGGGTACAACCTGGCTCTGATACCAATTGTAGGGATAAAATGGTTTAAAACGCAATGGAAGCGTGATAAAATTAGAAATTAGGGTTTGCGTATAAATAAAAGTTTTCCCTTTTATTAACAAGAATCTTAACCCTAGATTAATTGATGTATATAAAAGTATCATACCTTTTTCACGTGATGATTGAACAAGCGCCGAATTGATTCCGCGAGATCTTCCAATCCAATCATGAACGTGAATCACCAATGAGTGTGGGCTCCCTTTATTTAAATTGTATTCCTGAGGATGGAGACAAAGAAAAAATCTTTTCTTTTTTAGTTACAAATATCCTCCAAGAGAAAAATCCAAGAACGTCCGGTCACTTGTGAATTATCAATCAATTTGATTGAAACTCGCGTGAACCTTGATTTGATGTTGTACATAAAACACTTTTAATGTAAAGGATATTAGTATACTATCGAATACAAAAACGTTCCTCTTTTTTCTCTACTTGGTCGAATACCCACACTAATGCTTAGAGATGATCTAATTTTGTCTAGAGTAAAATCAGATTTTTTCTCCCTCAAAATTCCTTTGATGACCAAATTCTTCTCTTAGAAAAATTAGAAAATTCACCTCTAGTTGCCTCTAGTCATGACCGAAATTCTCTTTCATATATATAGGATCTTAAATCATGTCCTAAGAAGGATTCACTTGGTTGGCAAGAATCCTTTCCTTAGGTGGATTTATTTGGTAGTTAGAATCCCCCCTCTCTAGGTTAGCCTTGAGCATTTAACCGTGTTTGTATTTTCAACATCCAAATATCCTGAAATGTTGTAAACTAGGCTTTCGTCCACTCCACAACTCACACGGTGCTTGAGGAACCGACTTAGATGGTACGTCGTTCAGAATGTACATAGCAGTTTATAACACATATTTCCCAAAGGAATTATGAAGTATTGAATAACTCAACAAAGACCTAACCATGTCCAAAAGAATTCTATTTCTTCTTTTTGCCACCCCATTTTTTTAAGGTGTTCTTGGTACAAAAAATTGAGAAATTATCCCATTATCAATAAGATATTGCTGAAACTCACCGGATAGATATTCTCCACCATGATCAGACTTCAAGATTTTTATGTGTTTCTTAAGCTGATTTTCTACTTCAGCTTTAAATGCCTTGAACCTGTTCAAAAGCTTCTGACTTATGTCTCGTGAGATACACATAGCCAAATCTCAAGTAATCATATATGAAAGTGATGATGTACTAATATCCACCCCTAGCTTGAATGCTCATAGAACCACATACATCAGTGTATATTAATCCTAAATATTCAGTGGCTCTTGTGCCTTTAGTCATCTTACCTTTTAAACAAGATTCACAAATTGGTAGATCTGTTGGGGTTTGTGCCCTAAAGATGTAATTTGTAAATTGATTTATGAAAAAAATGAAAGAAAATTTCAATTCATTCTTGTTTTGTTATTTATTTTATAACTTGTGCATATATTTAACATCCAAGATTGACGTATGTAATCTCAAACTATGTACATGAATGTCATAAACAGATGGATACAGTAAGAGATGTGCAGTATAAAGAGTACGTAAGTAGCAAATAAAGCTGGGTACTTTATTTGTGGTTAATCTATAGTTGTTGTCCATTCCGTAGTGTACGGTGATACTTGTAGGGAAAAACGGGTTAAAAGCGCAACGGAAGCGTGATAAAAAATGAAATTAGGGTTTGCATGTAAATTAAAAATTTCCCTTTTATTAACAAGAACCTTAACCCTAGATTAATTGATGTATATAAAAGTATCATACCTTTTTCGCGTGATGATTGAACAAGCTCCGAATTGATTCCGTAAGATCTTCCAATCCAATCACGAACGGAATCACTTAGGAGCGTGGGCTCCCTTTCTTTAAATTGTATTACTGAGGATGGAGACAAATCAAAAAACTTTTCTTTGTTAGTTACAAATATCCTCCCAGAGAAAAATCCAAGAACGTTCGGTCACTTGTGAATTATCAATCAATTTGATTGAAACTCGTGTGAACCTTGATTCAATATTGTACACAAAACCCTTTTAATGCAAAGGATATTAGTATACTATCGAATACAAAAACATTCCCCTTTTTTCTCTACCTGGCTGAATTCCCACACTAATGCTTAGAGATGATCAAATTTTTCCTAGAGTAAAATCAGATTTTTTTCTCCCTCAAAATTCCTATGATGACCAAATTCTTCTCTTACAAATATTAGCTTGGCCGAAATTCACCTCTAGTTGCCTTTAGTCATGACCGAAATTCTCTTACATATATATAGGATCATAAATCCTTTCCTAAGAAGGATTCACTTGGTTGGCAAGAATCCTTTCCTTAGGTGGATTTATTTGGTAGTTAGAATCCTTTATCTAAAAGAAATCTATCCTATCCCATATTGCATATGTGATAACCGAATTTTATGTCTTTGTTATAGATTAGGAGATTTCAATCTTTCCTAAGAAGGATTACTTGATGGACAAGAATCATATCCTTAGATAGATTAACTTGGTGGTTATGAATCCTTTTCAAATAAGAATTCTATCACTAAGTAGTTTTACTTGGTTGCCAAAAATCCTTTTCCAAAAAGAATTCTTTCCTAAACCAAGACTACTAATCCAACTCAATAGTGTATTTGTAACCATATTAAAGACTTCCTAATTTGATTAGATAAATAACTCATTTTATTTATCTACTTATCAAATATAGTCTTTAACATTAACTATACTACTAACAATAGTATAGTTTTAGGAAACCATCTCCTACTAGGAAAAGATTTTGACTTTTAATTAAATAATTAATTAATCAACAAATTAACTAATTCTATTTAATTAAAAAATAAAATAAAAAATAATATATTAAAGCTATTATTAATAGCCTTTGCCGCCCATACCTTAATATAAAGGCCATATATTATTTTCCTTATTTTATTAAATCCATTGGACCTTAATTAAAAAGTCCACATGTGAACTAGACCTATTCTTACAAAAAGAAACAAGTTCACATGCCTTAATACAATTCTAAATGGACCCCTAAACTGGTCCGGTAGAATATATCAAGTGATCCATGCAAGTTTGTGTGGATTGGGGATCTTGGCGGGCTATCTAAATTTAAGCTCCAATAGACACAACCTAATCACAATTAACAAATGATTCACCTAGGTCCGATCTATTTAAGTTTAGTTCATTCCACTAAAGTACTAAAATTGAACTCTTAAATAAAGATAGAATAAGTTGATGTTACTCATTCATACCCTAGACAACCTTATTGGAGAAAGTGTATCTTCGTGAAGAATACCAGTAATCGCCAAGAGCTCATAGACCGCCTATAGCTCTCCAAGTTACCATATTTACTCATATGACCATATTTTGAACTTGCATATTTTGACTTGTCCAAAAGCTATATTTCAATAAACACTATTGAAAACGTAACGTTAAAATTTAATATCAAATACCTCAAAACATCCATATGATGGTATTCTACTCTCATTCAATAAATGGAGCCACGATGTCTATATCTATAAATGAAGTCCTCTATCGATTAACAAATGAATACCACCAAACTATCGAGGATAGACTATGCTATATAATCATACTCATTGATAGCTCAAATGATAACACTTGCAACCATAAGTCCATCATTTATCTCAGGATTGAGATAGACTCTCTGATTGTCTTCAAATGAAAAAATAAAACTTTTATCTATTGACGGTCATAAATTAAGTATTTCATTGTGATCCTATTCAATGCACCCAGTGCACTAGATTCTTTTGTCCAAAGACACCACACTTTGATGATTTTAGACTCATCATAACACATTTGATCCCACTCAAATGCTAGAAAAAGAATCTACAACTTTGACAAGATAAATGCGCCCAACCTTCTATCTTAAGTTGTGAATATTATTTAAGACTAATTAAAGAATTGTGTCTACCTCACACATATCTAGATGTATGAACAATTCTTCTTTTCTCATAGTATTTTAACCTTATGATTATTTACTTTTGACAGTTATAATAATTAAACTATAAATCACTTTATTCATATGAAAATATTGTTAATTACAATATTACAGTCTTTCTATCGAGCATAATCCTAACAATAATATGCTCGATCATTCGTATGGAGATATGAGAATGGAGGCACCTTATATAATGTGATCATATATGACCGGGCCATGATCTATATGAATCTCTCACCATGATCCGTTTACCGATTAGATTCATATATATCAACTAACGATGGCTATATATGGGTGATCTTAATCCTGAGTTTCTTATCAACTCTTTCTGGTTAGATTGTAGTCTTTGATATACCATGGGTGAGGTCGGATACAGTTCCTGATCAATATTCTCCCTATGTTGAGATTTTGATTTAGCTTGTGGCAGGAAAGGTTTGTACACAATAGCGGAATCCACTCCTTCTTGTGAAAAGTATATGGTAGTTCCCTTAAGGGTGATTCGGGGCTTGGGCAATATGAGCTCTCTCCTAATTCTGTGAGGAAATAGGAATTATTGTTCATTAGAGAATCAACAGTACTTAAAGTATATATGTAATTAGAGGGGTATAACGGACATTATGACCTAGCTCTAATTATGAACTACTGTGGAGAATAACATCATACGTAATAGCTATATCAATGAACACCAAGTTGTATCGGTCCGTGTAGAGAGAGTGAAGCTTCGGGTTTTTTATGGAATAACACCGGAGTTAATAATCAAGGAATATTAATTAAAGAATTTAATTAATGATTCCGAGAATTATTGGAGCTCGAAATAACGTGGATCCATTAGGTCCCCTTACTAGCCTGATCGATTTAGGTAACAAGGATCACGATTAATTAATTAGGTTGTCCAATTAATTGTGTTACGAAAGTGGCACATGCCAGGAGTTGATTGAGTAATTAGATTATTGATTAAAATGACAATTAAGACTATTAAATAATTAGATTATTTAATAGTGTAATTAGTCATAAATTGAGGGTTTCATTTGTTGTTTATTAAATATAATAAATTGAAATATTTTTAAATTTAATTGTATAAATTTAAATATACACAATATCTTAATTGATAAATAAAATATAGATTTTATTTTTTGAAAAAGATATCATCGGTTTTTAAGTTTCAAAAATATAAATGAGATTTATGTCGTTTTGAAAACCTATTTTTTTTTTAAAAAAATTAGGCATCATTTAATTGGTTTTTGCATAAGATGCAATTTAAGTGTGCTTGGGATATATTAAAACAAGAGAACAACCGATCAACGCATATATCTAAATGCATCAGTGCATGTGAGCGTGAAAATTGCATATGATGCATGTGTGCGTGAGGCGCGTATAACTAAAATATATTGTGCAAGTGTGTGCATGATATTGAAAAAGAGATAAAAGATTTTGTGTGCAAGTGTTGTGCACTGATATCAAAGAAATATTTTCTTCTTCTTTTCTTCTCGTACATCATCCTAAGTTCCTAAGCCCTTGACGTGCCCACACGCATTTACCAGTCCCAGGATATAGCGAAGAAGATCAAGTGGTTCATACAAGGAGCATTTCAAGAAGTGAAAGAGCCTCCAAAAGTTAGTAAGGTTCTAACATCTTCTTCTTACTATTGATTTCAATTTCCTTTTATGCATATATTTTATTACTATAATAATATTGTAAGTATTAGTTCCAAAAATTATGAACCCAGGTTCACTGGCCCCAGATCGTTTATGATATTAAAAAAAAAACATATTTCCTCTGCGTTACCAGTGAACGAGGTTCCAACAAGATCATCAACCTATAAGTCACTTAAAGGCCCATCACTAACCAAACTTTTGATCCTATCTAGGTTAATATAATCTAGGCGCAAATGCCATAAGTTTCATCTTTTGATAATTTCACGCATTTATGATTAGGATCCATTAATTCCGTGTCTAACAAGTGAGATATATTTCTATGCAAACGAAATAAACCTTTTTCAAATGTACCTTTGTAAATAAATTTGTTATTCCTACTAATAATAAAACCTTTATTAAAAATAACCAATGACCCAAATTTATTTATCAAGAAATTGAAATTAAATTCTTCTTGAATTGAGGTACATAATAAACGTCTATCAAATATAAATGCCTACTAGAATCTACATTAACTCTAATATCTCCCACTGCACTGACAGACACCAACGCTCTGTTGCTTAAACACAAGTTGAATTCATTCTCATTCAGTCTTTTTTTTACCTGAAACCTCTGTAAGGAATAACGAACATGATTAGTGGCTTCGGAGTCTATGATCCAAGAATCTATAGAATCTGCCAGAAAACATGTTTCAAGATAATTGTTATTACCTTCTTCCTTATTTTTCTGAGACTTTAGGCAATTTTTTTTTCAATGTCTCTTTCCACCACAAAGGAAACACTTCCCTTTGATCTTGGTTACTTTCTTGATCTTCTTCTTGATAGGCCCAAGTTACTTTTTCTTCTGTTGTTTCTTAACCTTCTTATGGTTCTTAACAGTATAAACTTTACCGACCGTGTGGATCTCTTGACTCTTGCCTTTGACAAGGATTTTCTTAGCTTTGGAAGGTGTATTCCTTATTGTTCAAGGAGTATTCCAACTTGAACTGATCAAAGGAATCTGACAGTGAGTTGACTATCGTGTCAATTTTTGCCTTAACATTTATCTCAGCACCATTGAGTTCAACAATGTTAAGCTGTTCTATGAATTTCATCATGTGACAGCCTATCCATGTTTCATTCTAAGATTCATGAAAGTAGTCACTGCCTCTCTCTTAGTCATCCTACACTTCATAGCAAACATCTCTTCTAGAGATATCATTATATTAGTAGCAGTCTCCATTCCTTCATGTTGCTATTGCAACACGTCGAAGATGTTTACCATAATGTAACATTTAGCCATCTCATCTCAAGCCTTCCACTACTCATACTCGTCTCTTTGTAACTCAATAAATTCATCAACAGGAGCAAGGGGTTTAGGGGTAGACATAACAAACTTGTTTTTTAGCTTGCAACAATAACCCAATTTTCTTTTTCCATATGACAAAATTATCACCAATTAAAGTATTATCTTTTATGATGTTGATTAGGGATGGGGCCATGATTTCTAAGTAAAAAATCATGGTAAAGCACTTTCGAATATTTTTCTTGAATTAAATAAAATAAATCAATCGTAAAATTCAACGATGATCCAACACTCATAAATATCACACCTTCTTTCGGAGTTTGCACCACCTTCTAGTTGGACTAGGTCCCACCTAATTGTTAACATAACAACCAACATTTTCAATTTTAACCTTGCGATTTTATTAACAAGAACTCTTGGGATACTAAGTGTGTTACTAAGTTATCGACCTTCAATATATTCCCTCGAGAAAATCCCTCATTCGAGAGTAGATATCGTTTGAGTCAATTGTCTAGTCTATCCTTGTAAGGAAGTATCTTCCTAAATTCCATTGATGGATACCCCTTGCGGGGTTATCACAGGAAACAAAAAGCTCAACTAAACGTAGAGGTCATAGGTGTTCCCAAACACCTTCTGCCACTCAATTATTTAAGGCATGTGACTGAATTACATAGAATGATTTGCCAAGTTTTCTACATGCCAATGTAGATACCTATATCATTCCATGCATGTTCATGCCAAAAGAGATATGCGAGTAGAACTCCTATTCTATATAACATGTTATCAAACAATGATAAACATTGCAATATTTACAAAAAAATAAATAGCCATAATTTTGGTCCATCCTAGAAAAGCAAGTAAATTACATTTGTTTTGAAAAACAAAAACCCAAATCATAACTTGGTGAACAACTCATCAAGCGGTCGTCCACCCAAAGGTCTCGTGACAAGGCACTTGTGAGCCTGATGCCTTGCGATGTTGCGCAGCACCTTTGTTTCCACACCATGGGCGTGCGCATGTGCCCAGCCCATTGCAAGGGCGTGCGCTGTCACACCGTAACAAGCGCAACTGCGCGCTTGATCACGCGCTCTTGTTTCCTTATTGAGCACGAGCTGCATCGGATTACACTGTTGCTACTTTTTTTTGCTTCAAATTCTTCAACTCTTTGAATCTTCAAAATTTGAATATATTACATCAGATCTTTTTTATTACAACAATAAAATAAAATAAAAAACTTAGCCACTACCAAGAAGGAAACTATGGCAATGATAGGCCACCCTTCTTGTTACAATCCCAAAATAAAAATACATTGAAATTCTAGGACCGAAATCTAGCAATAACAAATCATATTATAAATATATATATATATATATATATATATATATATATATAAATCCATACATTACAATGTAATTATATATATGAATGCCTAAAGTATCATCTCTTTCTAAAACATGCATATTTACAATAAGAAGAAATAGATCTATGTATATATACATTAATTAATCAAGGGTACAACCTAACTCTGATACCAATTGTAGGAAAAAACACGTGGCGGAAGCAAAACGTTTGATTGGTATATTTTAGAAAATTTCCTTTAAAAGATGGGATCCTAACCCTTGATTAATTAACATATAATTAAAAGGTATCGTATCTTTTCCACTTGATAATTGATGTTGCGTAGAATCGAAACCACAAGATCTTCCAATCTAACCATGAATGTGAATCACCTAGGAGTGCGGGCTCCCTTTCTTAGAATTGTGTACATGAGGATGGAAAACAACAAAATTTTCTTTTGTAAGTCATAATAACCCTCTTAAAGAAAACGAAAAACATTTGATCACCTGTGAATTCTCAATCTTTTGATCGAAATTCATGTGAACCCAATTCGATGTTGTGCACAAAGCCTTTTGATATGGAAGCTACTAGTGCACTATCGAAAATAAATCGCTCCTCTCTTCTTCTTCTCTTGGCCGAATTCTCACACACCTTTTCTTTGAGTTGGATGTTTTATTTTTAATAAGAAAAAAAAAACAAAAAAAAAAAACTTCTCTCCAAAACATTAGTCTTTGCCATAGTCCAGACCTTCCATAGGCCAGCAACCAATGGTTGCAGCGAATTCTCTTGATAGATATATATAAGGGGCCAAAAATCCTTGCACATGGAGGATTTGTGTTTAACCAAAACTCCTATAAACTATAGAGTTCAACCCTATTCCCACTCATAAGTGTATTATCCAATTACAAGTTATTGAATAACATCTAAATTGTGACTATGTCAAAAACTTTCTAATTTGACCAATTGTCAATTAGAATTTCGATAGATATAAAAAACTTCCTAATTTGACTAGATAAATAAATTCCTTTTATTTATCAACTTATTAAATAAAGTATTTTATACTTATCATGCTACCAACAATAGTATGACACTAAGAGACCTTTTTCTAGTAAGAAAATGATTTTGACTATTAATTAAATAATTAATTAACTTCCATTTAATTAAATAACATAAATAAAACAACATATTAGGCTAATAATTTTAGCCTTGCCGCCCAAGCCTATTCTATGGACAATATATTGTTTTTCCATTTTATTAACTTCATTGGATATTAATAAAAAGTCCACATGTGAACTATACCCATTCTTACTAAAAACGAAACAAGTCCACATGCCTTAAATTAATACATTAATAAAATTTAACAATCCATTTAATTAAAATGTGCAAATTACATTCGTAATGTATTAATGGAATGCTAATCGCTCCCTAATAGGGCTGCCAAAAGATTTCACATCCTTTGCCGCCCATCTTAGGTATTTGTAGAGTTATCGCATGTCTTGAACACACATGACGTCACCTTTCCTAAAACTTTTGGATTTCAAAATCCAAAAACAATTCTAGATGAACCTAGAAATTAGTCTGGTAGAATATATCAAGTGATCAATGCAAGTTTGCATGGATTGAGGATCTTTAAGGGCTGTCTAAATTTAAGTTTCAATAGACATAACCTAATCACAATCAACAAATGATTCACTTAGGATCGATCTATTAATTTTAGATCATTCCACTAAATAACTATAATTGAACTCTTAAATAAAGATAGAATAAGTCAATATTCCTTATTTGTACCCAAGACAACCTTACTGGAGATAGAGTATCCTCGTGAAAAATACCAGTAATCTCCAAGAACTCATAAACCGCCTATAGCTCTCTTAGTTACCATGTTTACTCATACGACCACATTTTTAACTTGGATATT
The DNA here is from genome assembly GCA_032871835.1 of Dipteronia dyeriana. Taxonomy (NCBI): domain Eukaryota; kingdom Viridiplantae; phylum Streptophyta; class Magnoliopsida; order Sapindales; family Sapindaceae; genus Dipteronia; species Dipteronia dyeriana. The sequence continues at coordinate 43,905,237 of CM065298.1, forward strand.
TTTACTTATCCAGAAGCCATGTTCCAATAGAAACTATTGAAAACTTAGTGTTAAGATTTAATATCCAATACCACAAAATATCCATATGATGATATTCTACTCACATTTAATAAATGGAGCCACGATGTCCATATCTATAAATGAAGTCCTTTATCAATTAACAAATCTATATCAATAAACAATCGAGGATCGGTTCTATTATATAATCGTAATCATTGATATCTCAAATGATAACACTTGTAACCATAAGTTAATCATTTATCTCAGGATAAGACTGACTCTCTGATTATTCTTAAGTGAAATTTTTATCCACTGACAGTTCTGGACAAACTATTTCATTGTGATCCTATTTAATACCCCTAGTGCACTAGATTCTTTGGCCTAAAGACACTACACTTTGATGATTTTAGACTCATCATAACACATTTGATCACACTCAAATGCTAGCAAAAGAATCTACAACTTTAACAAGGTAAAGGCGCCTGACATTTATCTTAAGTTGTGAATATTGTTCAAGACTAACTAAATAATTGTGTCTACCTCATACATTTTCAGATGTACAATCAATTCTTCACTTCTCATAGTCTTTTAACCTTATGATTAATTACTTTTGACAGTTATAATAATTAATTATAAATGCTATAAGATTTGTTAAACTAGAAATCACTTTTTTATTATGAAAAGATTGTCAAATACATTATTACACTCTTGCTATTGAGCATAATCTTAACACGTATGGATAACACCGCGACTGATATCGATTGCCATGCATATACACAGACCGCGATATAGAGAAATGGGGCCTACCGGGGAAAACCATGGCTTGGACCGCTGTGCAAACAAATGCACAGACCACATCCCTAAATCATGCATCTCCTGGAACCAATCGTTGTTGGGACTACGGCGGAGCCAGATGCTCAGCTTGTGACCTACACCACGGTGAAGAGGAAAATCCTCTTTTCCAGGTAAATTCAACACGCTATCCTATATGCAAAACTGTACAAGTGTGGAAATGAATAACATAAAAGTGCGTCATCCACGAAGCATGAAAACAAGTATATAATGCATAAAAGTGAGTGTGAAAATACCCTAGTCTTTATAGTGCAGATATACCTAGGAAGGGGGGGGGGGGGGGGGGGTGAATAGGTATAGGCTACAATTTTAGACTCTTCTAAAAACACAAGCAATTTTAAAAACTCACTTAGAAATTCTTGCAAGAAGGTTTTTTCAACAACTCAATATGAAAAAAAATTAGTAAGAATTAAAGCAATACATAACATGTAAGAAAAGGAATTAAATCGCTAAAACAACACATTATATTTTTACGTGGTAAAACCTTAAAAGAGGAAACATCCATGGGTTGATATCATAACCACTAGCAAACCGTAATCCACTATATCAAATAAGAGTTACACACTCACAAGCCATCAATATACGATATGCTCTCCAAGCTAACACCTTTACTTTACCCTCGTGCCTAGTGAACCACTTTGCCTACTTCCTATCCAGGATGTGACAAACACACCTCTAGTAAGCAATTTCCTATCCAAGGCTCACTTGCCTCTAGGAAGCCTTCTTGCTTGCCTATCCAGATTCTCCTAATCCTAGACAAGTCTTCTTGCTTAGCTATCCAAGTCCTCCTGACTCTAGCTAAGACTCATTGCTCTAGTTGAAGCTTCACTCACTCTAATAGGAGACTTCAACCTTTTAGAAGGCAATGATCTTAGTGAAGTGCACACATGCAATCAAGATGCAATCATAAGAAAATAGAGAAAAGCGATCAATCTAACTCTATGAACATGCAACTAGATAGCTAGATAAAGCTTTCAAAGATCATTCACAAAATATACCTAGAAATCTAAGCATGTAATCAAATAAGAACTGGATAAAATAAATATAAACGTCTATCAAACATGACCTAGTTCTTATAACATGAAACTAATTCTAGAAATCAAAAATCAATCACAAGAATACAACAATATTTCTATAATCAAGTTCATGCTAATTAAGTGTAGCTAAAATACATTCAATTGAACAACACATATGCCAAACTCAAAATCAATTAGGCAAACCATAAAATAGAATCAAAATCTTCCCTGATATTCTTCTTAATCGAATAAAAGCATTTATGAAGATGATCATACAAGAAGAATAAAAAGAAAATGATTCACCTAAAAAATGATGAATCTCGAGTAGAAATCTGCAAACTGTGAAAAATCAAGACATCATTTGGTTATGAAATTGCTTGCAGTTTGTCATTCTTCTCTAGACCAATGATTTTTGTTTTTCAATCAACTCAATTGGAGTTCTGTTGAGAGAGATATAACAAAAATAAAAAATCAAAAGTTTAAAGAAAATGTTTCTGCATTTGTTCTTCAATCTTCAAGTTATTCAATTCAACAAACAATGAGAGGGAAAATATATTTAAAGAAAGGCGAAGTGATATGGAGAGAAAGGCATTTTGGGAAGAAATTGCCAACTCTCCACCTCACCAACCCTATATGGCGCGTGGGCATCTTAGGGGCAGTAAGGCTTCTTGCCCGAGATGGCCAAACGACATCTAAGGGAGGTGGAGCTTGACGGTCTTTGGTCATCACCATACTCTGTTGCGCGCCTCCCATATTTTTCGACAGTTCTTTGGCATCAAACTCTGAATTCGAATCTATTTACAGATTACAAACCAAAACTCCCTCACACACATGGACCACTACGAAACTTAGACCAAAAAATTTGAATTCAACTCGATATACAAAGATGAAGAAAATGCATGTAAAGTGATCGAAAGTTTCGTAACTCTTGACTCGCAACTCGAAAACAAATGTATGAGTAATCAAAATGACCGAAACTCAATAAGGAACAATAAAATGCCAAATTCAAGTCCAAGTCCAAGGTCCATGTCCATGTTACTTACGTGTCCATTTGTGTTGTTAGAAATCGTACGTCAAAACAAATATTTCTAAAAATCACAACAATGCCTCAAACGTTTACAAAACTAGTATAATAGCCAATCGGGTGTTGTCCACAGGGAAATGGAAAATAAATGGCTAACACTAGTTAACTAATATAAAACTAACACAAAGCATGTAAAAGCAAATATAAGGTTTTGGATTGAAATGCTAAACTGTTACAATACAAACTACTATTATGTTAATTAGTCTAACATGCAATCAGTGTAAATGAGAAATGTGAGTTAAAATATGATTGTTAAAACTAGGGAATTGATGGATCCAATAAGTGAATTATGGGTATGTATGAACTCTCATGAAATGAATGCACATAGGTCGATTGTAACCAATCTAGATGTATAGTATTGGTTGTATTCTCACATGATTTTCCAATCTAGATTTACAGTGTTGGCCACTCACAAGGGATTGTTCATGAATGCACATCTATCAAATTAAGGGGCTAATCTCTTTATTAATTTCACCAACCTAGTTGTGTAGTGTTGGTGCTTAACCCATAACAAACAACCAACCTAGATGTGTAGAATTGGTCACCCATTCAAGGTTAGATATAAATTGAGATTATTAGGCCCGAGCCTCACTTGAGGATTTACTCTTGGTTTACCCTTCCAATCAATTGAGCTTAAGAAGATTAAATAGATGTATATCCAATCAACTACTCAATTCATTCCGTCAATCAATTAGCAAAGGGAGGAGTGTACAATCAAATACCAACCAATCAAGGGAAGCAATTAAGTCAAGCAATGAGATATAGTTCATTACAAAACCCAATATCCACAAGTGTTTAACATCAATCCTCTAGTGGATGTTTAGCTACTCGTGACAAATACAATAGAATAACAAGGAGATAAGAGATAGAATAGAGAAAATGTACAATTCCTCTCTTCTTGAAGCTTTATACAATCTCCAAGTGTTCTTGAGTAGATGATGATGAAGGATGGTTAGATTTGGTGGGAAATGATCCCTAAATCTAGGGTAGTGATTAAAGATGAGAGAAAGTTTGTATAAAAGAGAGAAGAAATGATTCTTGGATATAGAATTGTATCCTTCGAAAAAAATAACAAGATATATTTATAGGGCATCCAAAATAGGTTTGAAAATACTGATATGGATAGACTGAAATGCCAAATGCGTGGGTAGGGACATGTGCCTGCACATTGCCCTGGAACCAAATCTTCATTTTTGGTGCGTTGGTATATGCACTGGTACTACCCGCGCATTCCCTTTCTTCAATTTCTTCATCAGATGCGGGGGTAGTTACGTGAGTAGGGATCCGTGCAGTTACCAGTGCATAGAAGCTTCCTTGCTTTATCTGTTTTTAGTCCTTTTCCACACAATTCTGTTCTTTTCTATCATTTCCTCCAATTTGTACCTAATTGCCTGCAAACATATAAAATAAGCCATAAGATAACCAAAAATGCACAAAAACAAGACAAAGGAATTGTATTTAAGGGCCAAAATATATGGCAGTTTTGGCTCGTTCAAATACCCCCAAACCAACCATTTGCTTGTTCTCGAGCAAACCTTAAAAAAAAACAAATGACAAAAATGAAAATGACTTGATCTAATACTCTTCTAGACTAAAAACAAGTAGTTCAATTAGTCGCATGCCCAACCGGCCATGAGATGCAAGTATATATGATAAAGAGAAGTAAACATATGCAAATTCATCTAAAACAACTCAGAGGCACTTAAGGGAAATTTCCACTATCACGGATCCCATGCCTAAGAGCGCTCTCATATCGGGAGCTACTCACTCTCACACCTTGAGCATAATTCATTTTGACTCTAATCCTCACCCAGTTTTGCTCTTCTTTTTCTACTTAGAGTCCTAAGTTCACACTCATTCACGGTATGCAATGATGGAATTTATGCATAGACTTCTAATGCTTTGCATACAATGTTCATTTAAAAACTGATAATGTCTGTGAACTAGCCTAGGAATGAGTCACTATGCCATGAACGTGGAAGATCAAGCATTCAACAAACATTCTCAATCAAGACATATCATAGATCAAATAGAAGTTTTTCCTTTGGTTGTAATGGGGTTATGGGGTTAGATGTGGTGAACAAAGAAATATGGAAATATAAGTTCAAAGATCACCAATAATGCTAAATTATACTCACACACCCCATACAAAGCTCAATTACACATTGATTACATTTTAGCAACTATGTGTTTGCTTATACACACATTTGTGCTTCTCAATTACACACTACATTGTGAGTACTTAACATTTACTTCTAAGGCTCTTTTCTTCTCTTTTCCTTATGCCTTTTTCTTTCTGTTTTGATTTTTCTTTTTTCTTCTTTTTTTCTTTGCCTTTTTCAATGCATTGATCTTTCTCATCTTTTTCTTTTCTTTTTGCAGACACGTATATGAAACTCTTACAATTTGGCTCAAAGTGCAATTTTAGCACTTTTACATTTTGAGCCTATACTTGAACAATACAAGATTGCCTACGTATATATTTTTCGTACGTATGAGACCTACTTACCTATCAAACCCACAACACACACACCTTTAATTGATTGGCATTTAAAAGGGTAGGCTCGTGTTTGGGCTTATGGCTATATGGTTCATTTTTTTTTGTTCCAAATGGATAAGGTAAGTGTTTGGCAGCAACATGGTTTTGGAGCACACAAAGGGACATTGGAATGTGTTTAGGCCTTTTAAGTAGTTAATGCACACAAATTTCCTATAATCATTTCCACAATTAGTCTATCAAGGGAATGAATGCATCCATCAAGCAATCAATAAATATATATGCAATGTATGTCTTATGGCATGTGACACTTATGACGAGAAGAGTGTTTAAGAATTAAAAAAAATGTACAGTCAATTTTTTTTTTCATAGGCATGTGTTTGTGAACTCACTGGTGTCTCCACTTTTAGAACAGGGCGCAAGAGCACCGAGTCCACTCAAATTAAGAATACAAAGGATGGGACTAGCCCATGACAATGCAAATAAAACCCATGAGTGACAAAGATTTGTTACACAAGCTCAAAATACATGTATCGACTCGTTAAAAGCACAGGTTCAAGACATCATATCCAAGCTAGTGAAAGCTCAACATTTTGGCCATTGCGGCAATATCGAAAAATTTGGACCCCAAAATTGACTCATTTACCCAAAAAGACTCAATGAGTAAAAAAGATGACTAACAAGGCGTCTACACCCCCAAACCAAAACGCAACATTGTCCCCAATGTTGGAAACTAGAGAGTTTGGCCTAGTGGCACGCACCTAACAAGACACAAAACAAACAACCTAGGAACTAATCGTGCATAATCAATACCTAACAAAACAGAAAGACTCAAAATAGGCTGATCATCAAAGAGGTAATTCGATACACTATAAATTGAAGCACATGCACACAACTTGTAAACCAACCACAATAAGCATAATCATCTCACAATGTTGATCAGAATGAGGGACAACCCCCAAACCAATTTCTTATAATATGCTCAACCTGTACAAGTATGCGTATATGTACCACCCCCAAACCGAATGGGGAAATATATAAAATTAAAGTACATGTACAATCTCATGCAAAATCTTATAAAGCCTTCGACTCATCACATCAAGAATGAAGGAATCAATCAATGTAAATTCTTGGAAATCCAAAATTGTAGCAATATTAACATCATTTCCATTCAATCTATATTAACCACACAAGAAACCCAAAAATATGTTCAATATGCATATTCACATTCACCATTAAACCAAAATTGTCTATGAACAAAAATAATAGAGATTGAGATTAAAAAGAAAAGATTAAACCGGCGTGACTGTTTCTAAAATATGATTAGGTTCCCGCCAGTCTTATAAGCACTCTTGGCTTGCTTGTCCCTCCAAGACTTACAAGTAAAGCACAAACTCTAAGCATAAAGAAGTCAACAACCACACAAATATATACCTCAAATCAAATATCTAACAAGGTAAATCTCTTTCCACAACCCTAAAAAATATCCAAATTAAACATTAACTCTAAAAATTCTTAAAATAGTGTAAATAAAACCAATATAAAGTGCAAAACAATAAACTAAACTGAAAATAGTTCAATAATCTAAAGAAAATGGTAAGTAATAGTATGGTGCCCTTCGTGTCACTCATCATCTAATGACTCCATATGCTCTACAACAATTGGCCCTTTCCCTTTCAGATATTGCTCTGCTCGAAGCCTCTCCTCATGCTCCTGCCTGGATATCTCTATATTTCTCTGGTACTCGGGGTCAATGGTGGGGCCTCCCTAGAATGAGGTTGGTTGTTGATGCTTCTTTCTTCGAGTGTATAGGACTACCTTCAATTCCCTTTTTAAATTTGTAACATTCTCCCACACTTATTCAAAGCACCCTCTAGTCTCTGCCCTAACCTCCTCTATCCTGTCTCTTTAATTAGTACTTGCTGTTTGATATCATAAAGCTATGAAATTACAACTTGCCAAGCATCTCTGCCACCCATAGGAATGTTAGGCGTTGGAACTCCTTGATCAAAATAAATCTATTCCTGCCCAAAATTCGTGTACTCCTACTCATGTTCCTTGTATTCTTGGTTCTCCTGGTGTTGCCTACTTCTGTTAGCCTCTACAATATCTTTCTTCTTCCTGGTTTTTCTTCTTTAGCTGGTTAAATCCATCTCTGTCTCTAGTCTAGTCCAAGTACTTGGCCCGATATCTATCATGGGATCCTCGAACGGGTCGTCTCCAAACTCAACCTAAGCTTGCCTACAAAACACAGTGATAAGGCATGGAACTAAGAGTGGCTGCTTGTTGTTCATGTTCTCCCACTTAATGACTGTAAACGAGTTTGCTATAGATCCCACATTAATTGGTTGGTTATGTTAGATTAAATGTAGCATGGTAGCTATTTCGTATGAGACTGTTGTGATATGCTTCCGCGACCGGAAGGAATGAGAGATGAAGCGGTGCCCTACCCCTAATTTGATTTTCAAATTGGTGTGCTTAATGTGGAAGTTTGGGGCCACCCAAAACAACATCCAATCAATCATAATATCACTGGCTAGGTCCAGATTCTTCCCTTCATAAAGATCGTTCCAGGTCACTCCTTCACTAAAGTATCTCCTTTGGTCATCAGACAGTTCGGTTCATAAATATCTGTTTATATCATCTGTGTTAATTCTGACCTCTCGTCTTCAAACCATGACCGTTACGTCTGCTTGATAGTCTTCGGGATTTATTCCTGTATAGAATTCTTCAACTACCCGTCTATAGAACCTAGGTAGAGTACTAGCATACACCTACCACCCCATTATTCTCTCCATACGAGGAAAATCGGTGTCTTCAAGTTCATTCATTGCTATTCCTTTTTTTAATATAAGTCCACGTCTTTAGAAACTCTCCAATTGATTTCTAAATTTTGCATTCAAGGTACATAAGGGAATTTGAGCTCTTTTCTTTCCATAGCTTGCATTCTTAGCTCCTAGTTTCGAAGACATCTGCAAAAGAAATAGCATAATTAGGGGTAACTTACAGTGCAATAAACATGTATAGAGGCATAACATGGAAAAAAGATAAGCTCGTATTATCCTAGCAGTGCCCAGTGCGCGGGTTCTGTGCTGGTACTGAACTGGTGTTGACCCGCACACTTGCCCAAATTAGGTAGTACGCTGGTCATGTGTAGGTGATGCACCCGCGCAGTTCTACCCATGCAGTTGCCTAGAACCTACATAAAACATGGATTCCAACATGCATAACATATGACAAAACATTTACATTTACGTGTTGAGGTCTTTCCCACAGATTCCTAATCACCAAGAGGCGTTGATCAATACAAATCCGCATGCTAATTTTGTCAATTGATTCATTTTCTATATAAACCGTAGAATTCAATTCCATGCATAACCATTGAAACTTGACATTACAATCTACTTTCATACTTGCAACATGCCCTAATTAGTAAACACAATCATATACATATCAATTATTCAAGCATAGTCAAATTACAAAACCATGGTTTACTTACATACTACTCATGCATGTCAAGAATTGAGAGGGGTGGATTTACAACCATTGATCAAAAAATATATGAGGAATGAGAGAAGAAAAACATACCTTTTTGATCAATTATAGCCCTTACTTGGAGGTATGATGAACGATATCCTGAGAGAGAAAAAGGGTTTTGACGATTTTTTAAAGTGAGAGTGGTGTGCCCTAATTTAAAAGTGACATGTTTTATTTATAGCCGTACCCAGTGTGCAGGTCCTTCCCGATATGCGTGGGTCTGTACCAGCGTAGTATAACATGCACACCCACTACTGAGCTTCTGCTTTGGTGTGCTAGTACCCTCGTATGCACACCCTTCATGCATCCTTGGCATTGCGCTGGTCAAATGTACGGGTACGCACCAGCACATGTACAAGTGCAACGATGCATGTGCCACTTTAAAACTTGTCTTTCAATCCCACTTTTCAATCTTCATGAAATTTTATCATGTCCTCATCCTACACACACTTAAACATTCCCACTCAACTTGCCTTATTATTTTATTTGCAACAAAAATAAATCTTGAAAATAAAACTAAAACTTCAAAACAAATTCCATAATCCATTTTCACCCTACATGTATCCACCCCATATTGACAACACGCTTTCACATAAAAAATTGGTAAACACAGAGTCTAGAAGAAAATAAATTATGCAATTCTACCAAGCACCAAAAGTGTTCAATGGGATGCTAAAGGTGGTTTAACCAAGTTAGGAAACTCTCTTGACTTTTCAATCCAAACAAACTTAGAGAGATTTTTCAATTTTTTACTTCCCTTGGTTACCACCTTATCTAATAGGTCTTTCCTAACCCATACTTTCTTAACCTTTAGTGGGTTCTTGCTAGACCTATTCCTATATTCCTAAATTTTTTTAAATTTAAAACAATAGCCTTGAGTATACCTTTTTCTTGAACAATCATGACACGTTAGAAAGGTATAAAGAAAACTCCCTCTTTTGTTAAAGCTTTGAGGTCTTCTTGAGTATTGCACTTGGAGTGACTTGACTTTCTTCCCTATTTTGTCCATCTACACCTTCCTCCTCTTTTCTTTGCTAGGATTTGGCTTCTTAATACTGGCACTTGGATTTCCTTAATTCATGGTAATCTTTCCTTCGTTTGAAAGTCGAACAGCTTCCTTCATTGCCTTAAATTTTTGCTTAGCTTGTGAAATGTCCGCATGGTGGTCAATTTCCACTTTCTTCATTATCTTTAAGGATTCAATTTTGACTTGCATTAGCCATATCCTCTTAGCAAAATCCTCCTTGATCTCTTCTAATTCTTTCATGGGTGAACTATTTTCAACTTCAAGACTCTTCACTTGCATTTCTACCTTATTGTTCTTGCTAGTAATGTCTTTTATCTTCTTCCGAAAGGTACCATTCTCCACATTGGCCAATTCCATCTCATATGTGAGCTTTGTATTTCCTTGTTCAAGCTCATCAACTTACACCTTTGCTCTATTGAATACCTCCTCCTTTTTGATAAGTTCTTCTTTTACTTCTTCAAGGGCATTGTCTTTTTGTTCAAGATCCATCTCTCTTTTCATTGCTAGCCTCGCTGGATCTTCCAAGGCCTTCAAGACGGCTTTCTTTTCCACTTCAAGTCTCTCTATTGGTTCTTCCAAATCATTGTTCTTGTCAGAGACTTCTCTTATATTCTCATTGTGTGTACTATTTTCCACTCTGAGTGATTTCACCTCAAGTACGAGATTTTTGTTTAGCTCTTAGAGTTTGTCTATCTTTGACACTTCCGAGGCTTCTTCTCTTTCTAGCTCTTGCTTCAAAATTTGCACCTAATTCTGAAATTCTCCCCTCACATCTTCTTTTTCTTGAGAAATTTGTCTTACTCTCGCTTGAAGTACATCATTCTCATTTTTCAACGACTTTATCTCTAAAACTACCTCTCTGGTGAAGGCAATCAATTCCTTGATCATCTTTAACAATTTTTTGCTTTGTTCCTTTTTTTCGGTATTTCTTCGTTGTTCTTTCGAGAAGTATGAGATGTTTTGGTAGCCTTGATTTGATGTTGTGATGGAGGTGTTGTAACTATCATCAATAATGGAATTTCAACTGCATGAGTCGACAAACGGCCCATAGCACAACCTCATATTTTGCATGAACATATCCATAGAGTCCTGAAACAAAGAAAGACAAAAATACCAAAACACTTAAAGAGAAACAAAAGAAAACTAAAAACAACTAAGACTATAAACTATAAAACTAGAATTAGCCAGCTAATTAACACTATTCCCCTATAGTGGTGCCTTTTTTGACGAGTACATTTTTGTCGTTAGAAATCGTACGTCAAAACAAATATTTCTAAAAATCACAACAATGCCTCAAACGTTTACAAAACTAGTATAATAGCCAGTCGGGTGTTGTCCACAGGGAAATGGAAATTAAATGGCTAACACTAGTTAACTAATATAAAACTAACACAAAGCATGTAAAAGAAAATATAAGGCTTTGGATTGAAATATTAAACTGTTACAATACAAACTACTATTATGTTAATTAGTCTAACATGCAATTAGTGTAAATGAGAAATGTGAGTTAAAATATGATGGTTAAAACTAGGGAATTGATGGATCCAACAAGTGAATTATAAGTATGTTTGAACTCTCATGAAATGAATGCACATAGGTCGATTGTAACCAATCTAGTTGTATAGTATCGGTTGTATTCCCACACGAATTTCCAATCTAGATGCATAGTATTAGCCACTTACAAGGGATTGTTTATGAATGCACATCTATTAAATTAATGGGCTAATCTCTTTATAAATTTCACCAACCTAGATGTATAGTGTTGGTGCTTAACCCATGACAAGCAACCAACCTAGATGTATAAAATTGGTCACCCATTCAAGGTTAGATATCAATTGAGATTATCAAGCTAGGGTCTCACTTGAGGATGTACTTTTGTTTGTCCATTCCATTCAATTGAGTTTAAGAAGATTAAATAGATGTATATCCAAATGTTCTCAATTAACTTGCAAAGAGATGAGTGTACAATCAAATACCAACCAATCAAGGGAAGCAATTAAATAAAGGAATGAAGCAAAGTTGATAGATTTAATAGAATAAAATATAGTTTATTAGAAAGCCCAATATCCACAAGTATTTCACATCAATCCCTTAGTGGATGATTAGCTACTCATGACAAATAAATTAGAAAAATAAGGAGATGAGAGATAGAGAAAACCCAAGTAGAAATCCTCCCTTCATGAAGCTTAATCCAATTTCCAAGTGTTCTTGAGTAGATGATGATGAAGGATGGTTAGATTTGGTGGGAAATAATTCCTAAATCTAGGTTAGTGATTAGAGAAGAGATAAAGTGTGTTTATAAGAGAGAAGAAATGATTCTCAAATCCAAAATTGTATCCTTCAAAAACAATATCAAGATATGTTTATAGGGCTTTTGAAATAGGTCTGAAAATGTTGGTTTAGATAGACGGACGTGCTAAATGCCCGGGTAGTGCACAGGTAGGGATCCGTGCAGTTACCCGTATATTGCCTTAGAACCAAATCTTTACCTTCGGTGCTCTGGTACACGCTTGTACATCGCTAATGCTACATGTGCATTCACTTTCTTCAATTTCTTCATCAGGTGCTTGGGTTGTTACGTGGGTAGGGACTTGTGTAGTTAACAGCTTACTTGCTTCATTGGTTTTTGGTCCCTTTTTGCACAATTATGTGCTTTTCTATCCTTTCTTCCAATATATACCTAATTGCATGTGAACATATAAAACAAGCCATAAGATAGACAAAAATGTATGAAAACAAGACAAAGGAATTGGATTTGAGGGCCAAAATTATATGGCATTTTCGGCTAGATTAGTTACATAAACATACAAACACATAACACACAAGAATGCTATTTCCTAGACAGTCCAAGTACATGCAATTTACAAAGCTATTCAATTTAGCACCAATGCATGAGCATTCAATATCTAGTGTGTGAAAGTGTTATACAAAATTAACACAACGATATAGAGACACATCTGAATGCAATGTGAGTGTGTGCCGTAACGCCTTGCAAGAGAACAAAGAATCTTGATACCTTAGCATCCAAGTAAGCAATTTTCCTCTTGAAGATGAACTTTGCATGAGTAGTTGCTCTCTTTCTTTGAAACAACTTGTATTCACGAACCACCAAAGCAACTAAGCATTAGAAAGAAAGAGAGTTTTGTTATGGAATCAAGCCAACAAAAATCTAAAACCAAACAATCTCCCCATTTGGCTATTCCATGACAAAACCTCAACATCACTATACAATAATCACTCATGGTTGATTGCATTCTCATAACCTCATATTTCAAAGAGATGTTGGGAATTATGCCCTAAAGATGTAATTTGTAATTGGATTTATGAAATAAATAAAAGAAAAGTTCAATTCATTCTTGTTGTGTTGTTTATATTTATAACTTGTGAATATATTTAACATCCTGGATTGCCGTATGTAATCTCGAACTGTGTATATGAGTGTCATATATATGGATACAGTAAAAGATGTGCAATCTAAAGAGTCTATGGATAGTAAATAATGTTGGGTACCTTATTTGTGGTTAATCTATAGCTGCAATACATTCCGTAATGTATGGTGATTCTATCTTGAATCATTTATATGAGATATATGAATGAAGGCACCTTATATAATGTGATCATATAGGACTGGGCCACGATCTATATGAATCTCTCACAAAGATCCTTTTACTAATGAGATTCATATATATCAACTAATAATGGCTATTTGTAGGTGATATCAATCCTGAGTATCTTATCAACTCCTTCAGGTTAGATCGTGGTCTTTGATATACCATGGGTGAGGTCAGATGTATTTCCTAATCAATATACTCTGTATGTTGGGATTGCGGTTTGGCTTGTGGCTGGGAAGGTTTGTACACAATAATGGAATCCACTCCTTCTTGTGAGAAGTAGATGGTAGCTCCCTTAAGGGTTGATTCGGGGCTTGTACAGTATGAGCGCTTTCCTAATTCCGTGAGGTAAAAGGATTTATTGTCCATTAGAGAATCAATGACACCTAAAGGATATATGTAATTAGAGGGGTATAGTGGATATTATGACCCAGCTCTAATTATGAACTACTGTGGAGGATCACACTATATGTAATAGCTAAAATTGATGGACTCTGAGTTGTATCAGTCTGTGTAAAAGCGTCTACAGTTGTGAGAGTGCAGCTTCGGATTTTTAGTGGAATAACACCGGAGTTAATAATCAAGGAATATTAATTAAAGAATTTAATTAATGATTCTGATGATTGTTGGAGCTTAAAATATTGTAGGTGTATTAGGTCCCCTTACTAGCCCGGTCGATTTAGGTAACAAGGGTCACAATTAAATAATTGAATTGTCCAATTAATTGTGTTACGAAAGTGACACGTATTTATTCTGGAATTTAATTGAATAATGAGATCAATTAGTTAATGAGTAATGGTGATTAAATAAATTAAATAATGAGATTATTTAATTATGTTATTAATCACTAAATGGAGGATGTTTGTTGATATTTGTTGTTAATAGCCAAATTTGGCTAGGGACCAAAGGAAAATTTTCCACTCTCCTAGCCTGTGTCCAAATCCTAGATTACCTACCACGATACCATGGTTCCTGGGATCGAGCTACTGGACCCTCCCGCAAAATCAAGGAAAGGTTGCCACACAATGGGAACAGCCAAGGTGAAGCCCGAAACGATCAGATCGAGATCCTTACACCAAAGCTAGATCCCAGGGCAAGCCTAATGCATGACGATCCAGACTCCTTGAGGTCGAAATTACCTCGCAACCTCCCCATAAGCCCGCCATCTTCTCGGACACAAAAAGGGATCTATAAGGGCGTCAAGTTAATACTACAGTATAACTCCACTTCACCGGAAGAAGATTCTAACCCATCTGGACCAGTAGAAGGAAGCTCGTCGAAGCTCCGTTACCACCAAAGAGCGCCCACGGGGCCATCTCAATCTCCAAGGGACATGGAAAGGTCAGACCAAACTCCTACTACTAAGACCAAAACATAGATAAACCTCTCTTTCTGAAGAAATTAACACCATACTCGACGACCTCCATGAGGCATCATGCCATGAAGGCACACAAAATCATATCTACACTCTAACGAACGTTAAATCACAATGTACGTACAGGGCAAGTAATTGAGTCCGAAGGCAAATATTCTGGATTCCGGGATTAAACCAAAATCAATGACATTTAAACAAAATATCCCGCCCGATAAGGAGGGATTCAATTTAGAGAATCATGGTGGGAGAATCACGAGTTTAAGCTATTTGGACTACATATAAATACACCATAGTACGAAGAAAAAGAGGAGAAAGAGAAAGAAGTGAGGATGACGAAGAGTGTTTACTTAAGCCTAAATTTTGTGATCAGAACAGGGCTAACAAAATTATCTACTTCTCTACAGGCATGAAGCTGCCACCTAACTATATCCAAGAGAGATTGAGAGCGTTTAGGTGATTTCGATGTATACTATATGATTTATCAAAATAACAATTCAATTTCCCATTACATGTCTTGTTTACTCTTATCTTAACATTCACCATTGCTTTAACAAACTAGGTACCAAAGGTACCACCCCAGCTGCCACCTCCGCGATAGTAGTCTCGAGCGTGCTAATTGAAATTGCTCACCCCGAGTGTAATTTTTGGTTAACACTTTCTGGCGCCATATGTGGGAACACCGAGACCCAATTAACCAAATCAAAAGTTTACCTGTTTGTTATTTTACAGGAGTTCTGAGGCTCTGATCCTTCCAGGGATAACTCGAAGCTTTTAGACAACTTTCGGCTCCATCAACACGAAAGGCCCCAATGAAAGGAAGGAAATCCGGGCACCATAACCAAACTCTGATCTAGCCAACCGCTACACGGGCTTCTGGCCCTCTTGTGATAAACCAGGTCATGCTCAACAAACAAGCAACAGCCTTCGTAGAGAACGTCCGTCTTCGTCTGCTCGCTAGGGGTATCGCAATCTAGCCAAGAAATGCCAACACTCAGGGAGAGCCAAGCAGACATGGAACCAGGCAACCCGTATTTGACTGTTTAGGACCTCTCCCGTCGGAGCCAATCACAATAAGACAATGCCTTAACCCTAGATCCGGGATAAACTAGGGCCAATGCCCCTAATTCCGGGCAAGCCATCATGTTATCAACCCAATCAAGTCAATCTACAGCAGATGCTTTGCCATGGGAGCAACGAGAAGCTCCCCGTCCGGTAGCCTCAAGAAGGGTAACCTAGGTTGGAGAGGAATGTAGCTAACAAAGTCTTTAAGCAGATCTCGTTCGTAACGAATATCGGGTCAAAATCTCTAGCTCATCGGAGGGATCAGACAGCGAGGGATCTAAAGTCAACTCAAAGAATGGAACAAGCACTTGAGGGATCAAAGATAAAGAAAGAAAATCATAAGGAGGTGAAGAAGGATCCCTTAAGCAAAATGAATGCCCGCTTCACTCGAAGGATTCGAGAAGCGGAGCTCTCGCCAAAATTTAAAATGCTGACAGATAAATTATCCGGAACAGAAGACCCCTTAAGCCACCTAGAGAGCTTCGTCCAGTAAATGGTAGTTAAAAATACGATCAGGGCTACCATGTGTAGTAGGTTCACTACCACTCTAACTGATTACGTAAATACTTGGTTCAAGAAGTTGCCTACTGGAAGCGTGGATTCATTCACAAAACTATCAACTGATTTCTCCTCACACTTTCAAGGGGTCAAACCAAATGATCCCATACATCTCAATATATGGTCCATGAGCGAGGTAAAGTGCTCCGGTCATATGTAGAACACTAACACAAGGAATTCATCCAAATAGGAGTCTTCGTTGAGAATGAGACCTTCGCCAACTTCTGGCGAAACCTATGGGCAGGCAAGCTCTTTTGATCCTTTGCCAAGCGACCTCGAGAGACCTATCAGGAGGCTTATTATCAAGCTTTTGAGCAGGTCAAAATTGACAAATAGGTCAAGGTTAAGATGGAGCATGATGACATAAAAGTAGCAAAGCGCCAGAATAAAGAGGTGCTCAGACCTGAGCTAGCTTAGAAAAACCAGAACAAACCTCCCAATAAGTTTACTTACCGCTTCCCCGTTTCCCAACCCAGGCAACAAATATTTCCAGTGAGGAAAACTCCAAAAAAAATCCAAGCTATCCTGAACCTAGATTCTCATGCTACTCTCAAACACGTCCACGTGTTAACATGGCATATAGCAGCGCTCAACAGGTTCATCTCGTGATCCATAGATAAGTGTCTCTCTTTATTCAAAGCCATCAAACAGGGGAGAAATATGAAATGGGATAATGACAGTGAGTGAGCTTTCCAGGACCTAAAGGAGTACCTCGCCAGCCCACCACTATTAGTTAAGCCAATGCCAAAGGAAGAGTTATAGATATACCTAGAAGTGTCAGAAATGGCAGTAAGAGAGGCTATGGTCAATGAGTGCGGGGATGGGATCCAATAACCTATCTACTATGTTAGCCACGCTATTTACAAACTTGAGAAGAACTACCTCCTCCTTGAAAAACTCACCCTTACCCTAGTTACCTCGACTAGGAAGCTTCGACCTTTTTTTAAAGCCCATACAGTGGCAGTGGTAGTGGTAACAGACCAACCTCTCCACCAATTTTTACAGAGGCCGGATATATCAAGAAGGCTAGTATTGTGGGCTTTGAAGCTTACCCAATTTGACCTGAAGTACAAAACTCGAACGACGATCAAAGTTTAGGCCTAACAGACTTTTTAGCCAAGTTCTCAGCAATCTCGAGTGAGGAGACACTAGCAACACCAGGTCCAGCCCCTAAGAAAATTCAAGCGGGCAACATTTAGCCAGAAGATTGCAAAGCCTGGACCATTTACACTGATGGGGCATCAGGACAGGCAGGAGAAGGTGTTGGTATAGTTCTTATCGATCTTGAAAAAATGGAATGTTGCCATTGTTTTAGGTTCGAATTTAAAGCAACCAATAATGAAGCAGAGTACGAAACTCTTGTAGCCAAAATGAAGGTCGCTATCGAGCTCACAGTAGATTATTTGCATGTCAAGAGTGACTCACTGCTCATTATCAACCAGGTTACAGAACTTTACCAAGCCAAGGGCGACAACATGGTAGCCTACCTAAAGCTATTCCAGTAACTAAGAGAAAGGTTCAAGGGGTTCAGGTTCGAGCAAATACCTCGATAGCAAAACCACTGGGCAGACACCTAAGCAAAGATAGCCGCATACGGAGGTCAACCTCTACTTAAGGGAGTTCCCTTCTAGGTGAACTTCCAATCGAGCATAACTGCAGGTAAAGAAATCTGCCTTGTGGATCGGCTGATTTGTTGGATAGACCAGATAGCTATCTACCGCCGGGAAGGAAAGCTTATTGAGAGCCCTGATCAAGCCTGAAAGATCAAAAGATTGTCAGTTCGATATTACCTGATTGACTGGTACCTCTACCGGAGGGGCAAATCTCTTCCTCTATTTTGATGTCATCATCCGAATTACAGCAGCTGGGTGTTAAGAGAGGTCCATTCTGGGGACTGTGGGAACCACATTGGTGGGGAGGCTTTAGCATATCAAGTGTTCTGTATGGGGTATTACTGGCCAACTACTTATCGAGACACGAAGAGTTTTGTACAATCTTATGAACCGTGACAGAGGACCTCGAACTTGTGTCACCTACCACCGGAGTGACTATCATCTCTCAGTTCACCCTACCCATTTACCATGTGAGGGGTTGACCTAATAGGGCTGTTTCCTACCACTCTTTGGCAAGCTAAACATGCTATCGTGGCAATCGACTATTTTATAAGGTGGGTCGAGGCTTGACCTCTCTCCCAAATTTTAGAAGAAAACATGAAGAGGTTTATCAACACCAACATGGTTTGCAGGTTTGGGACTCCACTCATATTCATAGTCGACCTAGGTAAACAGTTTGACAATGCCCAATTCAAGGACTTCTGTGAAGGTTTGGGAATCGACCTCTGGTTCACTTCAGTAGCTCACCCTCAGATTGATGGGACGGTTAAGTCCACCAACAAGGCTATCAGGAAGCTTTTGAAAAAGAAATTACAGCAGAAGAATGGTAAGTGGGTTGAGGAGCTCCTGAGGTTCTTTGGCCATATCGAACCATGAAAAGAACAACTACTGGAGAAACACCCTACTCTCTAGCCTTCGGGGTTGAAGTAGCTCTTCCCATCGACTACAAACTAACCTTATTCAAGGTACAACACCTCAAACCAGAAAGCAACGAGGTTGAGCTTCAAGCTAGTCTAGATCTTCTATAAGAGAAACAATGCCGAGTAGATGAGAATATGGTGATTTACCAGAGCAAGATTGTTATATATTTCAATAGAAAGGCCAAAGCCAGAAACATCAAAAAAGGGGATCTGGTTCTCAGGTAAGTAACCTTGAATACACAAAAAAGGTTGGATGGGGTCCTAGAACCCAACTGGGAGGGGTCGTACTTGGTGAAGGTAGTGGTCAGTAAGATGGCATACAAGCTCGAAGACATGGATGGTCGACACATCGATCACACCTGGAATGCAGATCACTTGCGAACATTTTATCCCTAGGAAGAGGACTCTTGAGTAGACTACCTCCATTTAGGCTTCAATAAAATCCCTAACAATAATGTATTCCATTTTGATCATCAATAAAATATGCTATTAATTTCTCCATCTCCAATTTTGTTCTCTATAAGCTGTTAATTACTCCATATCTGATTAAGTTCTCCATGAGCAAGTTCGTCGTAACCACCTCAAGACCAGGGATTAGCCGGGGGAAGCCCTCTCGCTACCCTTGATGCCTTGGCCGAACACCACCCTCTCCAAGAGGGGTCTGAGTGTAAGAGCATAGTTGTCATCCAGATCTCGAGACCAGGATATAGCTAGATAGCCCTTCTGATGCCTTGGTCGGGCTACCACCCCCAAGAAGGGTCTGAGTTTAAGAACATAGTTGCCATAAAGATCTCGAGACTAGGATATAGCTAAATAGCCCTCTTAATGCCTTGATCGGGCTACCACCCCCAAAAAGGGTCTGAGTGTAAGAGCATAGTTTCCCTCCAGACCTCGAGACCAGGATATAGCTAGATAGCCCTCATAATGACTTGGTCGGTCTACCAACCCTAAGAAAGGTCTAAATGTAAGAGCATAGTTGCCATCCAGATCTCGAGTTCAGGATATAGCTAAATAGCCCTCCTAATTCCTTGGTCGGGTTACAACCCCTGAGAAGGATCTAAGCTTTAACACTAGTTTGTTTAGGGACTGAGGTCGCCATTACAAGATACCTTTCTATATGCCGGGAGAAGGGGTATCTACGTCATTACTACACAACTTTCGCCTAAGTATCAAATACTTGATTATTACTAACCATTGGCTTTCATAAGCATGTGATTTTTTATATCGCCAGTTTAAAGTTTGGACAAGGAATCAATCAAGGATGTGAGGTACATTGCAATTGGACTCCTCCCAAAGATATAAATTCATGTCGAGTGCTGGGAATTAGAGCTAGATGACTACCCATCCAGTAGGTTTACGCTTAATATATTCAAAGTCTTTATTTACCAGATTCAATTAAGCCAAGATTATTTCGGAGGTGGCGTCAAGGTCGAGGTTAATAATGAAGCAAGTAGTTATCAGCCAAGTTTAAAGTTCATGATCTGGATCAATCAGAGAAAACACGACAGAAATCTTAACAAGCTCTCATTAATGATAAGGGAGTCTACCCCATTATAAGGCTACAATCGTCATTCAGGGAGTCCAATCCTTGATTTCGGGCTACACTAACATAGAATAAAGAAGGAAAAGATTAAACTGGTCATGAGCAAAGCGGGGAGCCCACCCCCCTTTACGGGCAATAAAAAAAAGTCATCAAAAGATTGTATCAAGCTCCAGCATCCACCGAGTGCCATCCCGCTGCTCCTCTTCTTGGCTGGTCTTCGCCCAACACACCTCCTTTTGGTGGTTGTTCATCTTGGTTGGCCATTTTTGTTGCCCCTTCCTCTTAAGGTTCCTCAATTACTTGCTTCTCAACTTGGTCCTCCTCCAAGACCTTATTAACCACAGTCATAACCTTATGAGGAATAGCCACATTAAGAGGGGTATTTGTTGCCTCTGTCCCGCTCTATTTAACCTCTAACTCTACTCTGAAAAGCTCTTCAAAGTGGTCTCTAACTCCTTTCTAGGCTTCTGGTTGACCTTCCTCAGGATACATGGATAGAACCTCACTTGAAGATTCCCTGAGACTTGAGAGGGAGAGGAAAGAATAAGGAATGGGAAGATCTGCCATGACAGGTTGTTTCCCGGCTTTAACCACGTTTGAAAGTTCTGTACCATCATAAACAGGATGAGACATCTCTGCAACCTTGGTCATGATCTCATCTTGTTAGGTTTTAGATTGTGTTGGCATTAATTCCATATCAAATTGATGTTTGCTTGTAACGATTTAGTTGTTTAGATTCATGATGATTCAAGCTTCAAAGAAGAAGGAACAACTAGTCAAAGCAAGTTCAAAGTCTTCAAAGAGAAATGATGCAACATGGTTCTACAAAGGTATACTAAGACCTTATCTTTCTCTTACAAGGCTTAGGCAAACACAAAAAAATCATACATTTGTGTCCCTGCATTGTTGTGCACCATGTATAACACATTCACACACTTGAAGATGAATGCTCATGGACTGGTATGAAAATAACATGTTTTGGAAAATGCATGATTGGAGACTATCTCTATGTAGTTTGCATTCTAGTGTGAATTGTGTTTGTATATGTATATGTTTGTATAACATGGATATTGAACTTGAATTTAGTTATAAATCATTCTTGATTGATTTTCGATCATTTCGGTTACTCATACTATTGATTTCAAGTTCTAAGTCAAAAGATACTACACTTTCAACTCATGTTGCATACATTGTATTCATCTTCGTATATCGAGTCGAATTATTATTTTTTGGGTTGAGTATCTTATATTTCCATATCCGTTAGATAGTTACTGTTTGTAATCCATAAACGGATTTGAATTTTGAGTTTGGAGGCCAAAGAACGGTCGAAAATGCGAGAGGAGTGCAAGGGAGTTGCACCATGGCCAAAGGCCATCAATTGGTGCAAGCCCGAGATGACGCGTGACCATCTCAGCTGCAACTCCTTGCTGTCCCGAGATGCCCACATGCCATCTCGGGGAAGCATTATCTAAGGGGGTATTTTGATCCTTTTGCTTATATGCTTGCCATCTCCTTTATATTTCCCTTACCTCTCACATTTGATTCTAAGAAGTAATTTAAAACTTGAGTGCAGAATTTTCTCTCCATATTTTCTCACCTTCCAAACACCATAACTTCTTCATTTGAACTCAGATTTGAGTGATTCAAAGTTAAGAATGTTTTTCTGTTCATCCTCCATCTTTTCTCTGAAGGTTTAAGTTAGTGTTATTACTGGTTTTGGAGTCTAATCTCATAAAAACGGGACTGCACCAAAATCAACTAAGGTATTGATTTTCTCTCAAAGTTTTCTTTTAAAACTTCATCAATTGCCTCGGGTTTTCTTCTTAAACATATATATGTGTCTTGTGATAGTTTTGATTTGAGTTTTGAACCCATTTGCAGCTAGATTGAGTTTCAATCGAAATCTCACATGTTGAGTTAGGTTTTGATTTTGCCTATGTTTTCACATGTTTGGGATAGCTTTGATTCTAGGACTATTTGATGATCTTTGATTGATTGATTTTGTGAAAAATAGTTCCTCACATGTATTAGACTCTCTTGGCCGAAATCTCACAATGATACATGTGCTTTGAGCTATTCATGTGTTTTGTTGAATCTATGAATAGGAATATGCTCTAGAACTTTAGCTTTAATCTAAATGACTTTGTCATATGATTTTAGCATGGTTTTGGTTTGTGAGATTTAAACTTGATTATGTGTTAATTGAACATATCTTGTTATTCAAGTTTTAGATCTATGCATGTATCTAGGTTGTAATTAATGTTGAACATATCTTATATGATCTAGATGGATTAAACATGCATGATTGACTAGACTATATTTGTTTTGTGCATTCATGTTCATGTCTAGTATTTTCCATAAGATGTGTTGATCATAACATTCGATGTTGTATGCTTGTTTGCATTTTTGCATTCATGATCACCTAGATGCCTTGTGAGAAGGAAGTCTTAATAATAGGTGTGAGACCTGTGTTGTTGAGCAAGAAAGTCTTGGCAAGAGGTGGGAGACCTCGGATTGTCAAGCAAGGAAGTCTTGCCTAGGTTCGTGAGGATCCGGAAGGGTGAGCGAGAAAGTATTTACTAGTGTCGAGAGGACTTGGATAGTTGAGCAAGAAGTCTTGCCTAGGGTCGTGAGGATCCGGAAGGGTGAGCGAGGAAGTCTTGACAAGAGGTGTGAGGCCTCGGATTGTGGAGCAAGAGAGCGACATCATCATGAGTAGGATAGGAGGGTAGTTTCTAGGTGAAGGGGTCACTTGAGAGATTGTACTTGTCTTATCTACTAGTGTATTTTGTTTTCCGATGGTTGCTAACCCGTGGATGTTTCCTCTTCGAAGGTTTACCAGGTTATATCTTGTGTCAACTTTTCTCTATCCCTATCCCTCTTATATTTGTATTTGTTATTAGAATACTATGGATAGAACTCTATATGTAAGTTGACTTCCTTTCTATAATATAGATTGTATGTGTTACAATTACTTGTTTGCATCACACTTTATTTGATTTATATATTGATTAAGTGTCTTTAATTGATATATATATTATGATACAAGTAATCTATACGGACAAACTATTGTTTGTTTCTAAGGGAGTCGAAAAAGGTGTCTAACCTATTCAAGCCCCCCCCCCCCCCCCCCCCCACTCTAGGTTAGCCTTGAGCATTTTACCGTCTTTGTATTTTCACCTCCCTATCCCAACTGGCTATAACTAATAGATCAATGGGAAGAAGGAGAACTTTGACAACCTGTAAGGAGGCATAGAAGTACCCGTCGTTGAAAGAGGTGTCCACCTCGGCTTGCAGCTTGGCCATTTGAGCTTACAGATCCTGGACCTAGATATTCAAAGCCTTGGCCTCAATTTTCCAGAATCCCACCGCATCGCTCGACGTTTAGACCGAAGGGTCTCTTGGTTGAAGGACCGTTTTGACCTATCATGATCACACTGAAGCTCGGCCAGCTCTGCCTCCATTCCCCTTTGGCTGGATGTCATCTCCTGCACTTGGCCTTGGGTTTTTGTTCGTGCAAGTAACCTTATGGCCCTCTTAGCCTCGGTCTCAGCTTTTGCTGCACGGTCGCGGAGAGAAGCCACCTGATGACCCATGGCCATGTTGAATTTGAAAGCCTATAGATTGGAAAGCCCAAGTTAGAAATGATCAAGCCAGCTGACATAAGAAAAGACGAAATAGGGTGTTTACCTCGGCCAAAACAGTGGACCCCTTGGTTATTAGGATATCCACGCGTATTAAAGCCATCAACGAAAGGCTGCCACCCTGGCAAGATGCAACAAACTGCCCTAAGACTTTGTCGTGCATAGCAGAGCTCGATTGATGTCGAGGGAGAATAAGAGGTACCTCCTCAACACCAGCTTCAAGGTCCTTCAAACCTTAAGGATTTAGAAGCGTAGAAAAAGGGGCAAAAATGTCAGGTAAATTAACTGCAGGGGCAGAAGAAGTAGCAACAGTAGTAGAGAGGACAACCAAAGAAGGAACGAAAATAGTCACATCATTGGCAAGAGAAGCAAAGGTCTTCTTACTTCGTACATTGGTAGCCCGCGATACAAGGTGCATTATCCTGGACCTAAGCTGGGAAGAGGATAGAGCAAGAGAAATCCCAGCTGGAACAATGGGTACCACTTTTTTTGAGGTAGCCAAAGGGACTTCTCGGGCCAATCTAGTAGGAGGATGAGAGGTGCAAGCTTGTTGGGCTTCACGGGAAGCTGGATCAACAACATAAACCTTAAAAAAAGAGAAAAAAAAACAAAAGATGTCATAACCAAGCTATCCAAAAAAACAAATCAAGATGGCTCAGCGTTATTTTACTTACGAGGGGTAGCAGCTGAGATCCATAGGTATTGATTCACCCTTCAAGGGTCAAAGGAATCAACGGTAGGAAACTTCAAGTTCAAATAATTTCTAGCAATGATGACCCTCAAGATTGCCTCAGACTCTGCGGGCAGAGAATCCTTGTCCCACGAAGGTTTGTCATTAAAAGTTGTGGGAAACTCAAATCCATGCCAGCCAACAAAGATCGAGCTTCCCCAACCATCCCCTGCCAAAATCCACTTCTTCTTCCAAGCGGGGTTCTTCTTGGAAGCACCAGGAATGATGAAGTTAAGTTTGTTATTAGCCTTCATATAGAATTGACCTTGGGGTGCACCAGACAAGCTTCCGATCTGAAAGAGGTAAGCAAACTCCTCTGCTCCGGGCTCCCTAGTAACCTTTCTCAGCTCGCACTGTTCCCTCCACAACACAAGAAAGCCGATCAGATGCCTCCAGAAGTCAGGGGTCTGAGAGTAGGATAAAGTGGAAGCTAGACCCCATTTTCGTGGGTCACGACATGAATCGGAAACACATCTTTCGGAGGATTGAAGACATCATAATTCTTGGGTAGAACAGAGATAGAAATGCCATCGGGGATAACATACTTGGTCTTTAGGCGATCAATCGACCTTGTGTCAGTGGTAGAATTCGGGATGACCCTAAAGTCTTAAGAAAGAAGTCTCTCTAGAAGAGAACCCGCAACTGCAACCAGATCTTTCCCAACGGTATCATCCTTGGTTTCTTTGTTTGAATCTTCATCGACCAAGTTCAGAGGGTTATCAGGATTATTAGAAAACCCTTCTCCGATAGAAACATTTCTATTCAACGGCGGCGTTGCGGGTTAGAAGAAGAATCATCGCTATTGAAATTCCTTCGCGTCCATTTTCCATGGGCAAGATTGGAAAATTTCTCGCCATCAACTATGGAATCTATAGTATCGTGGCTGATTTTCGACATGGTAGAGAAAGGCTTCAAGTTAGATGAAAGAAAAGATAAAGGCGTTGCTCAGGAGCTAACTAGAGGAAGGGTTTTTTCTCTTTGAAAATTTTTAAATTTGAAAGAAAGAAAGTGTGAGGAAAGTGGTGAAACAGCCTGGTTTAGAGATGAAAGGAACAATGATATCGGTGACTCGGAAGCAAGATCTTCGATCATGATTGCCTCGAATCTTGTGGGCTAGGGTAATAGAGCTGAATTATTTTGAGAAATGCACCGGTCTTTGCTTGCCATGTCACTTGTGCATTTAATGAGAGGATTTCCACTAAGATTCTAGTAGCAACAATGGAGTGAAAATTTTCCCAATTAAACGGGAAGTTTGACTCCAACCCCAACTCAATCACCGGTGTTCAAGTCAGAGGGGACTTCTGTTAATAGCCAAATTTTACTAGGGACCAAAGGAAATTTTTCCACTCTCCTGGCCCGGGTCTAAATCCGAGATTACCTACCATGATACCACGGTTCCTGGAATCGAGCTATTGCACCCTCCCATATAAGTAAGGAAAGGTCGTTGTACCATGGGAACGCCCTAGGTGAAGCCCAATACGATCAGATCGAGCTCCTTACACCAAATCTAGAACCTAGGGCAAGCCTAATGCATGATGATCCAGACTCCCCGACGTCAAAATTACCTCGTAACCTCCCCAGAAGCCCGCCATCTTTTCCAAACATAAAAAGGGGCTTGTAAGAACGTCAAGTTCATACTACAATATCGTTCCACTACATCAGATGAAGATTTGAACCCATTTTGACCAGTAGGATGAAGCTCACTGAAGCTCTGTTACCACCAAAGAGCGCCCATGGGGCCATCTTAAGCTCCAAAGAACCTAAAAACATCAACCAAGCTTCTAATACCAAGACCAGAACATAGATATACCTCTCTCTTTGAGAAAGCGATCACCATACACCACGACCTCAATGAGGCATCACACCATGAAGGCACACCGGATCATATATACACTCCAACGAACATTATAGCACCGTGTATGTGCAGGGCAGTAATTGAGTCCGAAGAGGAAACAAACTTATCTTTTCCCCGAATATTTCGGATTCTATGATTAAGCCAAAGTCAATGACAAATAAAAAAAATATCCCATCCGATAAGGAGGGATTCGATTCAGCGATCCATAGCGGGAGAATCACGAGTTTAAGCTATTCGGACTATGCATAAATACACCATAGCACGAACAAAAATAGGAGAAGGAGGAGGAAGAGAGGAGGGCAAAAGTGTTTACATAAGCCTAAATTTTAAGATCATAACAGGGCCACTAAAATTATCTACTTCTCAACAGGCATGAAGCTGCCACCCGACTGTACCCCAGAAAGATTGAGAGCATTTGAGTAATTTCTATGTATACTATATGATTCATCAATAAAATAAATGAATTTCCCTTTACATGTCGTTTTAATTCTTATCTTAACATTCACCATCTCTTGAACAAACTAGGTACCAAATGTACCACTCCGGCTGCCACCTCTGCGGTAGTAGTCTCGAGGGTGCTAATCCAAATTCCTCGCCCCGAGCGTAATTTTCGATTAACATTTATTTTTGAATAAAATAAGATAATCTGATTATTTTAATTTAAATTTTTAAATTTAAATAGTTTAAACCCAAAATAGATGGTATCTTTTAATAAAAATAAAATAAAGATTTTATTTTAATAAAAAGATATCTCAAGGTTTTTAAAAAAGGAAATATATATCTAATATATATTCTCTGAAAACCAACCAAAACAAGATATCAATTAAAAAGGAAAAATGTATATATTTGATATTTATATTCTTTAAAAAAAATAGACTAGATATACATGCAGCATTCATTGAAAAAGAATTGCATTAGATGCAATTTTGGTGTGTGTGAAACAGTGAGAAATTATTCACAAAAAAGACAAAAAAGTGGTTTTGCTCTGTGAAGTCTTTTGCATGAGATGGAATTGGTTATGTGCGTGAATAAATAACACACATGCATTATTGACTCTAAACGTGCAAGTGTGTGCATGAGAAAGAGGCAAGTACTTGTGTGCTTTTGTACCAAAAAGAGAGAAAATATTTTATGTGCGAAGTGTTGTGCACTGATATTAAAGAAAACGTTTCTTCAAGTTTTTTTTCTACATCCTCCATTCTAGTTCATGAGTACCGTGATGCATCCTCACACAGTTACAAGTCTCGGGAGATAGCGAGGAAGATCGAGTGGTTCAGACAGGAGCATATCGTAAAGTGAAAGAGCCTCCAAACGTTGATAAGTTCTTCTTCTCTTATTATTGATAACAATTTCTGAGTATACATATTTATTTATTATTGTAATAATTGATATGTATGAGTTTCGAAAATGATTACGATCCCAAATTCACTAGTTCCAGATCAATTACGATATGGATGAAAAAAATTAAAATCCTACTTCTGTTGCGTTACCGGTGAATGGGGTTCCAACAATTGGTATCAGAGCCAATTTTTTTTGAAACAGAAAATTATTTTCGATGCTCATGTATGTATGATTGTGTAGGCATGATTTAAACTAACTGTATGATATTTTTGTATGTATATAAAAAATTTTAATTTACAAAAACATGCTTGATCGTTAATTATATGGTACTGTGGATTTAGGGTTCATGGTTTGTATAATTTTTTTATCTAATTTTTTTATTTGTTTTAGTTTTATTGTTATTGTATTGTAAAAAAAAAAACTAAAAATTGTAACCTATATTGAAGACCGGGAAAAATCGTGAAGAATGATTCATGAGATGAATCGGAGTGACATGATGAGACTAGAAGACTCGAAAATTACAAGAATACCAAGGAATGCCTTGGAGGTATTTTTGTAATTTTAGATTCTAATTTTTTAAGATTAAATAATCCACAGTACTCGGTCAATTCATGTATGCTTTATATTATGTCACGCAGTCTATGTCATTTAGATTATATGTGCCTACACAAATATATTTGATATGTTATACATGCATCATAGCCCATTTTTTATGTATTTTTTTAATGTGATTAAAGTGGGTAAATACATAATTGACTATGAAAATGAGATTAGTTTTTTAATGGTTAAAAAACTTGGTAATTCTCATCAAATATTAATCTAGTTATTAAACTGTTTAATAATTTAGATTAATAGGGTCATTTATTGTAATTAGGATTAATAAGATTAATTACCTAATATTAAATTAATCCAACAAAGAGTTAGAGTTTTAATAGTTAAAACTTGGTAAACACTAACATAATAATCTGAACTTAGTAAATAGTTTACAAAGTCGTAGATTATTCACTAATAGATTAGATTTTTAATAGTTAAAATTCACAAATAATTTATTAGTTAATTAGAATTTGTTTCTAATAATGAATTAGTTAATGCACTAGATAACTTGATTAATGTTAGCCGTTTGATCTGATAGATTCTAGGTGCATTAATGGATAATAGAAAACCCTAATTTTAAAATAGTAAGTGGAAGAGAGATATATGACATATATATCCCACGATCTCTACCATTTGTTCAACACCGTGAGATCCGAGTGGGGCAACGTGACAGCTTTGCTTTCTTCCTCCCTAAGGAGGGTTTCCATAACGATCAATACCAAGGTTGACTTCTTAATGGATAGGATTTCTGAGGGAATTTATTGATTGACCGACCCTTGTTAGGTTTATGAGTTATGTTGGCATTTTTCTATATCAAAACAACATTTCCTTTGAATTGTTTAGTTGTCTAGGATTCATGATGATTCAAGCTTCAAAGAAGAAATGACAACTATTCAAGCAAGTTCAAGTCTTCAAAGGGAAAAGTGTTTCATGATTCTACAAAGGTATATTAAGACCATTCTTTTCTCTTTCAAGGCTTAGGCACACACACACAATTCATTCATGTGTCCCTGCATCATTCTGCACCATTATAGGCACACACATACAATTCATTCATATGTGTCCCTGCATCGTTGTGCACCATGTATAACACATTCACACACTTGAAGATGAATGCTAATGCATTGGTATGGAAATAACATATTTTGGAATATGCATGATTGGAGACTATCTCTATGTAGTTTACATTCTAGTGTGTATATGTTTGTATAACATTGATATTGAACTTGGATTTAGTATTAAATCATTCTTGATTGATTTTCGGTCTTTTCGGTTACTAAAACTGTTGATTCAAGTTCTAAGTCAAAAGATACTACACTTTCAACTCATGTTCCATACATTGTCTTCGTATTCGTATAATAAGTTGAATTATTATTTTCTGGGTTGAGTATCTTTTATGTCCATGTCCGTGTGAGAGTTATGGTTTGTAATCCGCAAACGGATTTGAATTCCGAGTTGGGAAGCAGAAGAACGGTCGAAGAATGCGAAGGGAGCGTGAGAGGAAAAGAAGTGCATCCAAGCACTCTTTCCCGAGATGCCGCGTGGCCATCTCGAGACAGAATGCTTGCTGCCCCGAGATGCCCATGTGCCATCTCGGGCAGCAAGCATGCTTGGGCACTTAAGGGTAGTTTGGTCATTTCATGCTTCATTCTTTTCCCTCTCCTTTATTATCTCCTTCCCTCTCACATTTCATTCTAAGGAAGAAGAAAATGTAGTGCAAAACATTTCCAGGTTTTTTCTCTCAACTTTGAATCACAATATCTCTCTCATTTCTTATCCGATTTGAGTGATTCAAGTTGGAGAAGTTTCATATTGAAGTCCTCTATCCTCTCCAAGCAACCTTGAAGTCATTTGTTCAATGTTTCTGGTGGATTGCACCATTTTCGTGACTGCACTCGAAATTTTCAAGGTATTTGATTATCTTTTGGTTTCCTTGATTCTAATGTTCAAATACCTTGGGTCTTCTTCCTACTTGTGTGTATTTGACTTGAACATATGTTGATGAGTGATAGACCTTCAATTAAATGCTAGTTGTGTTTAATTAGAAACTTGATTGTGAGTTAGGTTTCAATAGAACCTATGTTTTCACATGATTGTGAGTCGTATTGTGCTAGCATCTTATCTAGGACTATTTGTGCGTTGATTTACTTTATTTTCATTATTAATAGTCTTATCATGTGCTAGAACTCATTTTTTGAATAGATCTAGGATTAGCACGTTTTATTTTATATTTAGAGTCTATTAGAGTTTAATTGACTATTTTTATGAATATATGCTCTAAATGATTGCTAGAGATTTGATTGATCATATCTTGTGTTTCTAGCATTTTTGTGTTAGAACTAAAGTCTTGAATATGTACTTCATGAACATGTTTATTTCAAGCTTTCGCAACATGAATAAAATCTAGGTTTAAAGTGTGTGTTTGGAAATTTGGCATGCTCTAGATTTTTATACATGTATAAGATCTAGACAATCTTGTTTTGTGAACTTTATTGTCTACGTCTAGATCTTCATGGAGTGTACCTAATCCATACATTTCATATGCTCATGCATCATCTTGTGTGGTGTCATTTTTGGATTATAAACTAGATAAATATACTTTGTGTGCTCATTGAATAATTCTAGTTTCCATAGAATTTGTTGATCATCTTATTCTATGTTGCGTGCTTGTTTGCGTTTTGCATTCATGATCACTTAGATGCCTTGTGAGAAGGAAATCTTGACAATAAGTGTGAGACCTATGTTGTTGAGCAAGAAGTCTTGACAATAGGTGTGAGACCTTGGATTGTCAAGCAAGGAAGTCTTGGCCAGAGTCGGGAGGACTCGGATAGTCGAGCAAGAAGTCTTGCCTAGGGTCGTGTGGATCCAGATAGGTGAGTGAGGAAGTCTTGACTAGAGTCAGGAGGACTCAGATAGTTGAGCAAGAAGTCTTGCCTTGGGCCCTGAGGATCTGGATAAGGTGAGCGAGGAAGTCTTGACAAGAGGTGTGAGGCCTTGGATTGTTGATCATTAGGGCGACATCTTCATGAGTAGGATAGGAGGGTAGTTTCTAGGTGAAGGGGTCACTTGAAAGATTGTACTTGTCTTATCTACTAGTGGATTTTGTTTGCCGGTGGCTGCTAGTCCGTGGATATTTCCTCTTCGGAGGTTTACCACGTTATATCTTGTGTCAACTTTTTTCTATCCCTAACTCTCTAGTATTTGTATTTGTTATTCGAATACTATGGATATAACTCTTTATGTAAGTTGACTTCCTTATATAATATTGTTTGTGTATGTTAGATATCTTTGTATATTGTGATATTCCATTCAAGTTGTAAAGTACCACATTGTAATACTCTAAGTACAACTTATGGAATTTTGTCTACATTGAATATATTTGTTCATAAGATATATTGATTCTTATTATATGTTTTGTAGACTAAGAGTGGATATTTGAGCATACATGATTATAATGTTTTCTTATAACAATCATGTTGAATGTTAATTTGTATGCTTATCAAGGTTTTGTCACTAGTCTCGAAAGATTTGTCAAAAGTGAGAGACAACCTATTCACCCCCCCCCCCCCCCCCCCACCCCCCCAGGTTGTTTAGTATAACCTTGTACACATTATTACAACCCTAAGGCGGTAATTCTCAAGTTAAGCTCGAGAGATATAAAATGATGGGTTACACTCACGAAGGTTTTGATTAAGTTTTGTTAATTAAAAACCTGACCAAATAAACGATGATTGAATGATATGGAATAATAGTTATTCTATAACATCATTTGATTGAGAATGTCTCTGTCCAACATGCAAAGACTTGACCGACCCTACGACGGCACTTTTTTGTGATATGTTGGATTGTCATGGTATAGTAACTAGTTTTAGGGTAGTTATAGTTCATTAAACATGTTCATACATCATGTTTAAATTTATACCAAAGCGCTCACACTTGTTTTAAATAAATGACTGAATGAATGTTTTACTTATTTCAACAATAATGTCTTCTGCATTACTACAAATTCTCGCAAACGATGAAATAACTGGTGATAACTAAACTAAGTGGAAACTAAACATTAATGTGATATTGGTCACTAAAGACCTCAATTTTGGGAGCCTTTATCTTGTCAAAGTTGTAGATTCTTTTGCTAGCAATTGAGTGGGATCAAATGTGTTATGATGAGTCTAAAATCATCAAAGTGTGGTGTCTTTGGGCAAAAGAATCTAGTGCACTTGGTGCATTGAATTGGATCACAGTGAAATACTTTATCTAGAACCGTCAATGGATAAAAGTTTTCACTTAAAGACAATCAAAGAATCTATCTCAATCCTGAGATAAATGATGGACTTATGGTTGCAACTGTTATCATTTGAGCTATCAATGAGTACGATTATATAGCATAGTCTATAGTCTATCCACGATAGTTTGGTGATACTCATTTGTTAATCGATAGAGGACTTCACTTATAGAAATGGACATCGTAGCTCCCTTTATTTAATGAGAGTCGAATATCATCATATGGATGTTTTGAGGTATTGGATATTAAATCTTAACGTTAAGTTTTCAATAGTGTCGATTAAAATATGGCTTCTAGACAATTAAAAATATCCAAGTTCAAAATGTGGTCATATGAGTAAATATGGTAACTTGGAGAGCTATAGCAGATCTATGAGCTCTTGGCTATTACTGATATTCTTCACGAGGATACACTTTCTCCATTAAGATTGTCTAGGGTATGCATGAGCAATAAAAACTTATTCTATCTTTATTTAAGAGTTCAATTTTAGTTCTTTAGTGAGATGGACTAAAATTAATAGATAGGAACTAAGTGAATCATTTGTTGATTGTGATTAGGTTATGTCTATTAGAGCTTTACGAACTTGCATGGATCAATTGATATATTCTACCGGACCAATTTATGGGTCCATCAAGAATTGTATTAGGGCATGTGGACTTGTTTCTTTTAGTAAGAATGTGTCTAGTTCACATGTGGACTTTTTATTTAAGTCCAATGGATTTAATAAAATAGGAAAAACAATATTTGGCCAATAAATATTGGCTTGGGCGGATAAGGCTATATATAATAGCTTATTATATTGTTTTTTATTTTATTATTTAATTAAATGGAAATTAATTAATTATTTAATTAAAAGTCAAAATCTTTTTCCTAGTAGGAGTAGGTCTCCTATTGTCATATTATTGTTGGTAATATGATAAGTATCAAATACTATATTTGATATGTAGATAAATAAAATGAATTTATTTATCTAGTCAAATTAGGAAGTATTTGATTTCTATTAAAACTCTAGTTGACTATTGGTCAAATTAGGAAGTTTTAATTTAGTCACAATTTAATTATATTCAATAAATTAGTTATTGAATAAATACACTTTTGGAGTTGGATTAGGAGTCTTGTTCTTGAAAAGAATTATTTTTTTAAAGGAATTCTTGGTCACCAAGTAAATCCTTTTTAGGAGAAGATTAGGTCTCCTAAACTAAAGACAAGAGGAATTCGGCTAACCCTAAATAAATTAGGGCAAGGAATTCGGCCACTACATATATGGGATGTAGAGTTCAGCCACTACATATATGGGATGTAGAATTCGGCCAAGCCTAATTTTTAGAGAGAAATTTCAGCCAAACCTTAATCAAAGGGAGAGAAATTTTGGCCAAGAAAGAATTTTGAGTGTAGATAAATTCTTCTAACTCTAAAGATTGGAGTGCGAAAATTCGGCAAAGAGGAAAAGGAAGAAATAACATTTTGTATTTGATAGTGCACTAGTAGCCTTTACATTAAAAAAAATTATGTACAACATCGAATCTAGGTTCATGCGAGTTTCAATCAAATTGATTGATAATTCACAAGTAACCTAACGTTCTTTGTTTTTCTTCTTGGAGGATTATTGTGACTAACAAAAAAAGAGATTTTGTTTGTTTCCATCCTTAGGTATACAATTTAAAAAAGGAAGTCCACATTCCTAGTGATTCACTCTCGTGATTGGATTGGAAGATCTTGTGGATTCAATTCGGCGCTAGTTCAATCGTCACGAGAAAAAAGGTATGATACTTTTAATACATGTCAATTAATATAAGGTTAAGGTTGTTTCTATTAGCGGGAAAAAAATTAAAATATACCAAACCCTCATTCTACGCTTCCGTCGCATTTTGAACCAATTTTTCCCTACATGTTCTTCTTTGCGGTTGACTGATTCTTGGACACAGCTAGAGGAGTGTGCCTTCTCAATGCATATGAGGTCAGGGTATGTCGTGTCGGCACAAGCAGTGGGTGTAATTAGATAATGTTTTTGTAATAATTATATATTGTCGGACAATATAATTTATATTCCTATATTTATACAGAATTTGATCTCCATTTCTAAGTTGTTAGAACATAAATATTCATTTTATTTAATAATAAGTCTATTATTATTGGAAAGAATGGACCGAATATTTACTCAGGAATTAATGAAAACAATTTATATGTGTTAAGATCGTTAATATATACTACACTGCTCAACACTGAAATGTTTAAAATTGAAAAACCAAAAACTAAACGACATAAGATTTCTCCAAACTAGTTAAAAGTGGACCTTTAAGTGAGTTAAAGGTTGGCACCTTATATGTCTGTGAATCTTGTCTTGAAGGTAAGATGACTAAATGACCATTTACTGGAAAAGGGCTTAGAGCTAAAAAACCGCTAGAGCTTATACTTACAGATGTCTGTGAACCGATGAATGTTAAAGCTATGGGTGGTTATGAGTATTATGTCACCTTTATAGATGACTACTTAAGATATGGATACATCTACCTAATGCAACGGAAGTCGAAAACATTTGAAAAGTTCAAAGAATTCTGAGCTGAAGTTGAATATCAATTAGGTAGAACTATCAAGTCACTATGATCGGATCGTGGAGGTGAGTACCTTGACCAGGAGTTTGAAGACTTCATGGTCGAGCATGGGATAGTTTCCCAACCCATAGCTCCTAGTACACCTTAGCAAAATGGTGTAGCGGAGAGGAGAAATAGAACCCTGAAGGAAATGGGTGAGATCTATGATTAGTTTCTCATCAATACCAAATTTCTTCTGCGGATCTGCGTTACAAATAGCGACATACATTTTAAATGTAGTGTCATCCAAATATGTTCCTAAGACTCCCTTAGAGTTGTGGAATGGTCGTAAAGCTAGTTTGTTACATTTTCACTTATGGGGGTGTCCAGAACACGTGCTGAAGAACAGAGGTGGAAAGCTAGACTCCAAGTATGTGGTCTACCTGTTTATAGGATACTCCAAGGAGACCTAAGGTGGACACTTCTATAGTTCTGAAGATAACAAAGTATTTGTATTGACAAATGTAACGTTTCTTGAGGATAGTTATATTAGTGACCATAAACCTCGTTCTAAGATTGTATCGAACGAGTTGGAGCCTGGTGGGACTAGTGCTTCATCAATAAGAGTTGTTGATCAAAAAATATATGAGAGTCAGATTGTTCCTAATCAGGATACATTACCACCCAGACGTAATGAGAAGGTTGTGAGACAACCAAAACGCTATTTAGGTATAGGTGAGGGATAAAGTGTTGTCTCTGCTGATAGTGTTGATGATCCACTGACATTTAAGAATGCAATGGAAGATCCTGATAAAGAGGAACGACTTAAAGCCATGAATCTCGAGATGGAGTCCATGTACTCTAACTCAGTCTGGGATCTTGTAGACTTATCGGTTAGGGTAAAACATATAGGGTGTAAGTGAATCTGTAAGAGAAAGAGAGGAGTAGACTGGAAGGTAGAGACCTTCAAAGCAAGGCTAGCGGCTAAGGGTTATACCTAGAAAGAGGGGGTCAATTATGAAGAGACCTTCTCGCTAGTAGCCATGTTTAAGTCTATTAGGATTCTCTTATCCATTGTTGTCCATTTTGATTATGAAATTTGGCATACGGACGTCAAGACTGCATTCTTGAATGGCAATCTTGACAATAGCATATATATGATTCAACCAGAGGGATTCGCGTCTCCAGATTAAGAGTAAAAGGTTTACAAGCAGCAAAGATCCATCTATAGACTTAAGCTAACATCTAGATCTTGGAACATTAGGTTTGATGAAGTGATCAAAACCTATGGATTCAAGCAAAACGTCGATGAGCCTTGTGTCTACAAGCTCATCATTGACAAGAACGTAGTTTTCTTAGTCCAATACGTAGATGATATCCAATTCATTGGGAATGATGTGAGAGTGTTGTCTGATGTAAAGGGCTGACTGGCTAGCCAAATCCAAATGAAAGATTTTGGAGAGGTGAGTTATGTTCTAGGGATCTAACTTATAAGGGATCGTAAGAACAAACTCATAGCATTGTCTCAGGCATCATATATCGATAAGATTATTATACGATTTTCGATGCAGAACTCCAAGAAAGGTAATTTATCTTCCACGTATGGAGTTCACTTGTCTAAGGTATAGTGTCCTGACCTTAAAAAGTTTAGGATCTGAGACGTGTGCCCTATGTATCGATAGTAAGTAGTCTTATGTATGCTATGTTATGCACTAGAACGACATCTGCTATACAGCGGGAGTAGTCAGCAGATACCAGTCCAACCCAGGATTAGATCATTTGGGTTACTGTCAAGACTATTCTCAAGTATCCTCAGAGAATGAGAAATTATATGCTAGTGTATTCCAGACAGGATTTGATCCTGTTAGGATACACAGATTATGATTTTCAGTAAGACAAGGATTCTTGGAAATCCATGTCTGGATCAGTATTCACCCTGGGTGGTGGAGCCATTGTGTGGAGAAGTATCAAGCAGTCTTGCATTGCTGACTCCACCGTGGAAGCCGAATATATAACCGATTGTGAAGCTGCTAAAGAGGCTGTTTGGATCTATAAGATCTTGAGTGATCTGGAAGTTGTTCCAGATCTAAAAAGCCCATCACATTTTATTGTGATAACAGTTGTGTTATGTCTAATTCCAAAGAACCAAAAAGCAAAAAAAAAAAAAGCATATAGGGAGAAACTATCATCTCATTAGAGAATCAACGGTATTTAAAGGATATATATAATTAGGTAAAACGGACATTATAACCCAGCTCTAATTATGAACTACTGTAGAGGATCACACCATATGTAATAGCTATATCGGTGGACACCGAGTTGTATCGATCTGTGTAAAAGCGTTTACAGTCAAAAGAGTGCAGCTTCGGGTTCTTAGTGGAATAACACCAGAGTTAATAATCAACAAATAATAATTAAAGAGTTTAACTAATGATTCCAAGGATTATTGGAGCTCAAAATACTGTGGGTCCATTAGGTCTCCTTGCTAACCCGATCGATTTAGGTAATAAGGGTCACAGTTAATTAATTGTGTTATGAAAGTTACACGTATTTATTCGGAAAATTAATTGAATAATGAGATTATTTAATTAATGAATAATGGTGATTTAATAAATTAAATAATGAGATTATTTAATTATGTCATTAATCACTAAATGGAGGATGTCTGTTGATATATATTTTTAAATAAATTAAGATAATATAATTATTTTAGTTTTAATTTTTGAATATAAATAGTTTAAGTTCAAAATATATGGTATCTTTTAATAAAAATAAAATAAAAAGATATCATGAGGTTATTAAAAGAAGAAATATATATCTCATATATATTCATTGAAAATCGACCAAAACAAGATCAATTAAAAAGGAAAAATATATATATTTGATATATATATTATTCAAAAAAATAGACTAGATATACACGCAGCATTCATTGAAAAAGAATTGCATTAGATGCAATTTTGGTGTGTGTGTGTGAAACAGTGAGAAACAACGCACAAGTAAGACAAAAAGGTGGTTTTGCTCTGTGAAGTCTTACGCATAAGATGCAATTGGTTTTGTGCATGAATAAACAACACACATGCATTATTGACTCTAAACGTGCAAGTGTGTTCGTGAGAAATAGGCAACTGCTTGTGTGAGTTTGTACCAGAAAGAGGAAAAATATTTTGTGTACAAGTGTTGTGCAATGATATTAAAGAAATAGTTTCTTCAAGGTTTTTTCTCTACATCCTCGTTTCTAGTTCCTGAGTATCGTGACACGCCTGCACACAGTTACCTATCCCAGGAAATAGCGAGGAAGATCAAGTGGTTTAAACATGAGTATATCGTAAAGTGAAGGAGCCTCTAAACGTTGGTAAGATCTTCTTCTCTTATTATTGATAACATTTTCTGTGTATACATATTTATTTATTATTTTAATAATTGATATGTATGAGTTCCGAAAATAATTTTGATCCCAAGTTCACTGGTTCCAGATCAATTACAATCTGTATTAAAAATTTTAAAATCCTACTTCCTTTGCGTTACCGGTGAACAGGGTTCAACAAGAGATACCTAGATTAAAATGACTTCATGAGTTTCCAAGAATCTCTTCTTTGATCACCAAAGCACCTGTGAGAGAAGCACAACCAAACAAACAAGGGATCTTCTAAAGAATATTGGTGAGATATAGTCATATAAAATACAGTAAACAAGAAACAAGAAACAAGACTCCCCTATCTCATATCTCCCCCTAGGATTCCCCTTTAAAACAATAAGTACATTCTACACAAGATGAGGAATACAATCTCCCCCTTTTTGTCATGGACTAGACAAGGGATGTATGAAAAAATATATTAGATAATAAGCAAACAAGTCGTATAGAGAACTAAGTAAAACAAACTAAGCTCCCCCTTAACATATGCTCCACATGTTAATCAACAAGTAAACTTGTTCACAAGCGAATCACACAATCACACATATCAAGCAATAAGAGAAATTATATCAATACATTTCGAAGTCAAAGAGAGAATCATAGCTTTTC
This sequence comes from Dipteronia dyeriana, assembly GCA_032871835.1. Lineage (NCBI taxonomy): Eukaryota > Viridiplantae > Streptophyta > Magnoliopsida > Sapindales > Sapindaceae > Dipteronia > Dipteronia dyeriana. The sequence continues at coordinate 43,944,933 of CM065298.1, forward strand.
ATTAATCTCTCACTGCTAGTGAATCAAACACATTGAGCAAAATGTGTGTATGTGTGTGGAATCCTTCAAGAATATATAAAAGGAGCTATTGTGAAATCAACATGCAAACCATTTCAACACCTATCCATCTAAAGCTTTTCCAATTTAAGTCAAACCAATTATCATCAATTATTTTTGCTTTAAAGATAATAGAATTCAACATATGAGTGTGTGTGTGTGCATGTGGCTCGTCATCCCATTTCTGTTTTTCAACCCGAGCAATCATAATTTTCAATTATACTCATTTTATGCATTCTTCTTTTTCTTTATAGGATTTCAATCGAAGATTTGTTTTTTTAATTTGATTCTTTTCAACACTTCTTTGATTTGATTTTTTTTAACATAAACATATACTCTTCATGATGGCTTTAACTCATCACAATAGTGTAGCCGTTTCCTACATTGGGAGACTTCACAACCAAAGTGTGTAGCCCTTTTCATAATAGTGCTCGTTGAATTCTATGTAGATACCCAAGCAAAATGGATACTAACCATAGGTCATCCGTCATGTACTAAGCAATAAACTTTTAGATGCATCCATAATCTATATGATTTCAAACTCAATTACTCAAAATTAAACATATAAGAGAAACATTAGTGCACTTTTGTAAAATTAGATTTTAAAGATCACGTAAAACAATAAAAGTTATTTGCTCAAGATCATTACTTCTCAAGTGAGTAACTCTCAAAGAATTTGATATTCAAAATGAGTTTTTCTTATCAAGCCACTCACAATCACACATAGAGATCAATCAACACAAATCATGTCAATGGAACTTCTAAGAGATTTAAATCTTTCTTTGTCCAAAGGCTTTGTAAACAAATCCGAAAGTTGATTTTTAGTAGGCATATGCTCAAGAGAAACAATAGAATGTTCAACAAGTTCTCTAATGAAGTGATGCTTAATATCTATGTGCTTTGTAAGTGAGTGTTGAACCGGATTTTTAAAGATGTTAATGTCACACGTATTATCACAATAAGGAGTCATTTTACCTTGTTCAATCTCATAATCCTTGAGGATTTGCTTCATCCAAAGAAATTGTATGAACACACCTCCGACCATAATGTACTCAGCTTTGAAAGATGAGAGAGAAATGAAATTTTCCTTCTTACTTTGCCAAGCAACGAAGTTATTGCTCAAGTAAAAGCTACTGCCCGATGTGTTCTTACTATTATCAATGTTTCCCGCCCAATCTGCATCACAATAGCGAACAAGAATATCATTAGTGAAAAAAGAATAGAATCAACCAAGATTAAGTGTTCCTTTTATATACCTAATGATTCTTTTAACGGCTTTCAAGTGAGATTCCTTAGGATTGGCTTGAAACCTAGCACACAAACCTACACTAAATCAAATATCCGGCCTACTAGCCATTAGGAAGAAAAGACTAAATATCATGCTACTATAGAGACTTTGATCAACAATCTTGCCTTTTTCTTCTTTGTCAAGTTTTAGAGTGGTACTCATGGGTGTGTCAAAATATTTACCTTTTTCAAGTCCAAACTTCTTAACAAGATTTATACCATATTTAGATTGTGTCAACATAATACCATCACTAGATTGTTTGACTTGCATTCCAAGAAAGTAATTAAGCTCACCCACTATACTCATTTCAAATTCACTTAACATGACACTAACAAACTTATCAACCTTGGTTTTACATGTAGACCCAAAAACAATGTCATCAATATATATTTGTGCAACAAAAATGTCATTATCTTGATGCTTGACAAACATTGTTCTATCAATATCACCTCTCATATAGTTGTTCTCAATAAGATATTGAGTCAACCTATCATTCCATGCTTTGGAAGCTTGCTTAAGGCCATAGAGAGCCTTTTTAAATTTATACACATGATTAGGAGAGTGTAGGTCTACAAAACCCTTAGGTTGTTCAAGATACACTTCTTCTTAAAGATAACCATTAAGAAAAGAACTTTTGTCATCCATTTGAAACAATTTAAACTTCTTGAGACATGCAATGGACAACAAAAGTCTGATAGACTCAAGACTAGCAACGAGTGCAAAAGTCTCATCAAAATCTACAACCTCAACTTAAGTGTAACCTTAAGCCACCAGTCTAGTTTTATTTCTTACTATCTTGCCACTTTCAACGGTTTTATTCCTAAACATCCATTTTGTGTCAATCACATTAATGTCTTCTGGTCTAGGAACTAAAGACCACACTTCTTTCCTCTCAAATTGGTTTAGTTCTTCTTGCATAGCCCTAACCAAAAACTCTTCATCTATAGCCTCATTATTGTTTTTGGGTTCAATTTGAGAAAAGTCTTGTAGTAGCTAGTTGTCTTATAGTTCTAACCCCTTCATTCAAATCACCTATGATGTCTTTTTGATAATACATGTTTCCAAGTCTAGAGTTATAATTCTCAACATTTTGATCACTTTGTTGATTATCATTTAAAGCATTTTATATCCCTTGACTCTCTTGTTCAACACAACTATCATTCTCATCATTATGACTAGACTCACTATGTGAATTCTCACTAGCTTCATAATTAGTCACATCAATAGGTGTTTTAGTGTCATTTAAAAGATGTTCTTTAGATTCATTAACACTATGATCATCACACAAATCAAGCATTTTAAGATCATATATCTTCACATAAATAGACTCCTTAATAATCTTGGTTTTCAAGTTAAAAACCCTATAAACACGACTATTATTAGCATAACTAAGAAAGAGACCAACATCACTTTTAGCATCAAACTTTCTTATGTGATCTTTATCATTCAAGATAATATACTTATTACCAAAGGTATGAAAGTAACTCATATTGGGCTTCTTGCCCTTCCACTAGGGACTTTCTTGATACTAAGCATGACTCTAGCCATCTCTTGTCGGACACGATTCTTCCTCTCCACAACACCACTTTGTTAAGGAGTTCTACAAGCTGAGAATTCATGAGATATCCTTAAGTCATCACAAAACTTACTAAATTTGACATTTTCAAACTCAGTCATTTGATCACTCCTAATGTGACAAATTTTCTTTATTCCTAGACCTTTTTCATTTTGAACTTGATTACAAAACTTCTTGAAGTAATCAAAAGTTTCGGTCTTGTCTCTAAGAAAATAGACCCATGCAAACCGAGAAAAGTCATCAACACATAAAACTGTATTTATTGTCATTAATGCTTTCTGTTTGAATTGGTCTCATTAGGTCCATAAGCACAAGTTCTAAGGGCTTCTTGGTAGCTATGTAAGTATTCTTTTTATGAGACACTTTGGTTATGCTTACCTAATTGACAAGGTTCACAAACACCAACAAGTTCTTTAACAAGACTAGGGACCTCAAACAATGTTATATTTTTCAATCTTTAAATCTTTAATGTTCATATGACCTAACCTTTGATGCCACAAACCATCTTGTTTCACTCATGTGCCATATTACAAGTTAAAGGATCTACCTCTAGACAATAGCAATTATTTAAAGATCTTTTGACTTCTAAAACAACTTTTCCCTTTTTTATCAATTATTGTGCACACATCCTTGTTAAAACTAACCTCTTCAAATATTTCACATAAAGGAGTTAAGCTTATTCGGTTAGCATGTGGACCATCTACATACAAGGTGTTTCTAAGTTTAGGCAATCAAGGGATACAAATTGGTCCCTTGCCTAGAACTTGGTTTTTGATGCCATCACCCAAAGTAACCCATCCACAATCCTTCATAACAAGATTCTTAAAGAACTCTTTGTTACCGGTCATATTCCTAGAGCAACCGCTAGCTAGGTACCAAGAATAGAATGAGTTAGCTCTAAGAGCATATTGTGCAACAAAACATTAAGCAGTGTCTTTTCTAACCCATACTTTCTTAGCAAGTTTCTCATTCTTTCTTCCATTAGTATGCTTTGACTTGTTATTGTGCACATTGACTCTATTTGTCACATTTTTAAACATTTCAAACAAAGCATTATCAACTTTCTTACACATAGTGGAATACGATGCAACACAAGATTTCTCAAACAAATCATCAGCAACTTTATTATCAGCATGCTTTTCAAAGATCTTTTTAGGTCTAGGTCTAAATCCATACATAGATGATTGCCTAGGACCATTCAAAAAAGACTCATCATGCAAATCATTAGCATATCTACATTTACGAATGTATTCAAAACATTTGTCTTATATGCCCTACCATATTGTAATAATGACAAATATGTATGAATTTGAGAGGTTTACCATTAGCTTGAGCATCCAACTCATTTTTCCTTCTCACATTTTTAACCATTTGGTGTGCAACATTAGATGTTTTTCCTTTTGCATTTGAAGACAATAAATGTTGTCTTTGGCCATGCTGGGTCTTTTATTTGACATCCTTTGTTGATGCCGAGGAACCTCAGGTAGCATCCATGGCTTTACCGTTAGAGAGTGTACCTACAATCAATTTGTTACTAGCTTTAACAAAAGTGGATTTTTTAGTGGAAGGAGTAAACTTTTCATCAACGATTTGTTAGTGGAAGGAGTAAACTTTTCATCAACGTATCCAAAACTTCTTTTGTCACTTGGATTCTTTCCTACCTTAACGAGATTTTCTTCTTTGTTAGAACTAGATAACATCTTATTTATCATCTTATTTACCTCATTAAGCTTGTCATTAAGCACTTTCTCTTGATTCTCATACTCACTAAGTTTAACTTTGAACATATTCTCAATTCTTCTAGCACGATCAAGTAAGTCATCTCTTAGCTCAATTTCTTGTTTCAAAATACCTAGTCTATCAATACTATCTTTCAAGTTTTTCTCGAGACTAAGAATTTTGTCTTTAAGTTCATTAAACTCCTTTAACCAAAGATCACGATTTTCCAACTTCTTGTTGAAAGACATATTGACCTTAGAGATCCTTTCACTCTCTTGAATAAGATCCTTGATCTTTTGATCTTCCAATTCGATAGGCTCACCTTCAACAAAAGAATAAACTTCTGTAATCATGATTAATCACAAAAAACAACATAACAAACACTATAAAGAAGATCTATCTAAATGCTTCTAAACACCCGCTCTGATACCAATTGAAAATACCCTAGCCTTTATATTTTAAATATACCTAAAGAGGTGAATAGGTATAGACTCAAATTTTAGACTCTCTTAAAAACACTAGAAATTTAAAAAAAATACTTATAAATTCTTACAAGATGATTGCTTCAACAACTCAAATATGAAAACAATTTAGCAAGAATTAAAGCAATACATAACAAGTAAGAAAAGGAATTAAATTGCTACAACAACACAAGATATTTTTACATGGTAAAACCTCAAAAGAGGAAACATCCACGGGGTTGATGCCACCACCACCGACAAACCATAATCCACTATGTCGAATAAGAGTTACACACTCACAAGCAATCAATACACGATATGCTCTCCAAGCTATCACCATTACTATACCCTCGAGCCTAGTGAACCACTTTGTCTACTTCCTATCCAATATGTGACAAACACACCTCTAGGAAGCAACTTCCTATCCAAGGTACACTTGCCTCTAGGAAGACTTCTTTCTTGCCTATCCGGATTCTCCTAATCCTAGACAAGTCTTCTTGCTTAGCTATCCAAGTCCTCTTGACTCTAGCTAAGACTCCTTGCTCAAGTTAAACCTTCACTCACTCTAATAAGAGACTTCAACCTTTCACAAGGCAATGATCTAAGTGAAGTTAACACATGCAATCATGATACAAATAGAGAAAGGCGATCTACGAACATGTAACTAGATTGCTAGATAAAGCTTTCAAAGATCATTCACAAAATATACCAAGAAATCTAAGCATGTAATCAAATAAGAACTGGATAACAGAAACAAAAACTTCTATCAAATATGACCTAGTTCTTATAACATAAAACTTATTCTAGAAATCAACAATCAATCACAAGAACAAAAAAATATTTCTAGAATCAAGTTCATGTGAATCAAGTTTAGCTAAAACATATTCAATTGAACAACACATAAGCTAAACTCGAAAATCAATCAAGAAAACCACAAAAAGGAACCAAAATCATCCTAGATATTCTTCTTAATCAAATAAAAGCATTTATGAAGATGAACATACAAGAAGAATAAGAAGAAAATGATTCACCTAACAAAAGACGAATCTCTAGTAGAAATATGCACACTGTGAAAATCAAAGACATCATTTGGTTATGAAATTGCTTGGGACTTGTGGCTCTCCTCGAGACCAACAATTTTGGTTTTTAAATCAACTCAGTAGGAGTTTTATTGAGAGAGATATCACAAAAACAAAAAATTAAAGTTTGAAGAAAATTTTTCTGAATTTGTTCTTCAATCTTCTAGTTTTTCAAGTCAACAAACAATGAGAGGGAAAAGACATTTAAAGGAATGAGAAGTGATGTGGAGAGAAAGGCATTTCGGGACGAAGTTGCCATCTCTCCACCTCACCACCCAAAGATGGCGCGTGTGTAGGGAAAATCGTGCAACGGAAGCGTGAAAAATTAGAAATTTTGTATAAATAAAAAATTTCCGTTTATAATAACAAGAACCTTAACCCTATATTAATTGATGTATATTAAAAGTATCGTACCTTTTTTATCTCATGATGATTGAACTAGCGTCGAATTGAATCCACAAGATCTTCCAATCCAATCACGAACGTGAATCACCTAGGATTGTGGGCTCCTTTTCTTTAAATTGCATACCTAAGGCTGGAAACAAACAAAATCTTCTTCTTTGTTAGTCACAATAATCCTCCAAGAGAAAAAACCAAGAACGTCAGGTCACTTGTGAATTATCAATCAATTTGATTGAAACTCACGTGAACCTTGATACGATATAGTACACAAAACCCTTTTGATGCAAAGGATACTAGTGTACTATCGAAAACAAAAACGTTCCCTCTTTTCTCTATGCTTGGTCATATTCTTCACACAATGAGTTGGACGAAGATTTTTATTTTATAACAATACAAAACAAATAAAAAACAACTTCTCACACCAAAAAATTAAGGCTTTGTCAAAATTCACAACCTATATTTATAGGTTCACAAATCCTCTCCTAAAGAGGATTTACTTGGTAGGTAAGAAACTTATTCTTAGGTGGATTTACTTGGTAACCAAGAATCCTTTTCCAAAAAGAATTCTTTCCAACACCAAGACTCCTAATCCAACTTATTAATGTATTCGTGACCATATTAAAGACCTCCTAATTTGACTAGATAAATAATTCATTTTATTTATCTACTTATCAAATATAGTCTTTAATATTAATTGTACTACCAACAATAGTATAATATTAGGAGACCTTCTTCTACTAGGAAAAAGATTTTGACTTTTAATTAAATAATTAATTAATCAACAAATTAATTAATATACATTTAACTAAGTAATACAATAAAAAATAATATATTAGGCTTTTATATATTAGCTTTGCCGCCCATGACAATATATAGGTATATATATTATTTTTCTTATTTTATTAAATCCATTGAACTTTTATAAAAAGTCGGAATGTGAACTAGACCCATTCTTACAAAAAAAAAAAAAACATGTCCACATGCCTTTATACAATTCTAGATGGACCCCTAAATTGGTCCGGTAGAATATATCTAGTGATCCATGCAAGTTCGTGTGGATTGGGGATCTTGACGGGCTATCTAAATTTAAGCTTCAATAGATATAACCTAATCACAATCAACAAATGATTCACTTAGGTCCGATCTATTAATTTTAGTTCATTCCACTAAAGAACAAAAATTGAACTCTTAAATAAAGATAGAATAAGTTGATGATACTCATTCATACCCTAGACAACCTTATTGGAGAAAATATATCCTCATGAAGAATACCAGTAATTGCCAAGAGCACATAGACCGCTTATAGCTCTCCAAGTTACCATAGTTACTCATATGACCACATTTTGAACTTGGATATTTTGACTTGTCTAGAAGCCATGTTTCAATAGACACTACTGAAAACTTAACGTTAAGATTTAATATTCAATACCTCAAAACATTCATATGATGATATTCTACGGCTTCATTTAATAAATGGAGCCACGATCCATATCTATAAATGAAGTCCTTTATCGATTAACAAATGAATACCACTAAACTATTGAGGATAGACTATGCTATATAATCATACTCATTGATAGCTCAAATGATAACACTTGCAACCATAAGTTCATCATTTATCTCAGGATTGAGATAGATTCTCTGATTGTCTTCAAATGAAAAATTTTATCCGTTGACGGTTCTAGATAAAGTATTTCATTGTGATCCGATTCAATGCACCGAGTGCACTAGATTCTTTTGCCCAAAGATACCATGTTTTGATAATTTTAGACTCATCAAAACACATTTGATCTCACTCAAATGCTAGCAAAAGAATCTACAACTTTGTAAAGATAAAGGCGCCCAACATTTTTCTTAAGTTGTGAATATTATTCAAGACTAACTAAAGAATTGTGTCAACCTCATACATTTCTAGATGTATGAACAATTCTTCTTTTCTCATAGTCTTTTGACCTTATGATTATTTACTTTTGACAATTATAATAATTAAACTATAAATGCTATAAGATTTGTCAAACTAGAAATCAATTTATTAATATGAAAAGATTGTCAAATACATTATTATACTCTTACTATCAAGCATAATCTCAACAATCTCTCACTTGCTCTATAGCAAATGTGTCATATCTCTCATCTTTGTGTTCTCTAGATGCCCATCAAAAATCTTTTGTGGAAGAGCCTTTGTAAAGGGATCCGCTAGATTATCTACTGACGTGATCTTGGTAATCGTCACGTCACCCCTATGTACAATTTCCCTTAGAAGGTGATACTTTCTTTCAATGGATTTCCCTATTTTATGACTTCTTGGTTCTCTCGAATTAGCCACTGCTCCACTATTGTCACAATAGATAGTGATATGCTTATTCGCATCAGGAACCATTTCCAAATCAATCAAGAATTTTCGGAGCCATACGGCCTCTTTAGTAGCCTCGCATGCGGCAACCTACTCGGCTTCCTTGGTGGAATCAGCAATACAAGATTGCTTGATACTTATCCATATGACTGCCCCTCATACAATAGTAAACACCGATCCTGATGTTGATCTCCTAGAGTCAGAATCTGACTGAAAATCAGAATCTGTATACCCAACGGGAATTAAATCCCCTCCAGAGTATACAAGCATATAATCTCTCGAGCATAATCCCAACAGCGTGGGCATCTCTGAGGCAATTATAATAATTAAACTATAAATGCTATAAGATTTGTTAAACTATAATCACTTTATTAATAGGAAAAGATTGTCAAATACATTATTATACTCTTGTTATCGAGCATAATCTCAACAGCATGGGCATCTCTGAGGCAATAAAATTTTCTTGCCCGAGATGGCCACGCACCATCTCGGGGAGGTGGGGCTTGATGACCTTTGGTCGTCGCCTCACTCCCTTGCGCTCCTCCCGTATTCTTTGACCGCTCTCCGGCCTCCAAACTTTGAATTCGAATCCATTTGCCTATTATGAACTAGGACTCCCTCATGCACATGGACAACTACGAAACTTGGACCATAAAATATGAATTCGACTCGATATACGAAGATGTAGACAATGCATATAAAGTGACAGAAAAGTTTTGTAACTCTTGACTCGGAGCTCGAAAAAAAATGTATGAGTAAAAAAAATGGCCAAAACTCAGTAAGGAACAATACAATACAAAACAAAATTCAAGTCCAAGGTCCATGTTACATAAATGTACAAACATATAACACACAAGAATGTTATTTCCTAGACATAGCCCAAATACATGCAATTTACAAAGCTAGTCAATTTAGCACCAATGCATGAGCATTCAATATCAGTTATGTGAAAGTGTTATACAAAATGAGCACAACGATGTAGAGACACATATGAATGCAATGTGTGTGTGTGCCCTAACGTCTTGCAAGAGGATGAAAAATCTTGATACCTTAGCATCCAAGTAAGCACGTTTCCTCTTGAAGAAGAACTTTGGAAGAGTTGTTGCTTTCCTTCTTTGAAGCAAATTGTATCTACGAGCCACCTAAGCAACTAAGCATTACAAATAAAGAGAGTTTTATTATAGAATCAAGCCAAAACAAATCTAAAACCTAATAGAGTGTGTGCACCTACATCTCTTCAAATTAAAAGTAGAATCAATTAATCTACCTTCCTTGAAGCACTTGGAGTCCAATGGAAGATCTTCATGTCCTAATCTACTATTTAGAAAATATGACCCCAATGGAGATTTTGTCAACGAAATAGGTCAATCGTAAAACGAGGCACTTACACTGATGATAAATTAATTTATTTTTCTATCCTTATTTTCAAAATACATTCCATATTTGTAACATACTCATTTATAGAATTTTATTTTTCACGCGCCACCCTCGTAGATTATTCAATAAAAAAAAGAAGGCTTTTATGGAGATGTAAAGAATAGTGGATTTTTTTAATTATCTTACAAATATATTTATTTATTACCATTTATATAAAAAAAATATAAGTGAATTTCATATATTAAGAAAAAGATTCAATTGAATTGAATGCAACGATTAATGTTTTAAGTGTGATACCATTAATATTTGATTAAATATTAATAATTTTAATTTTTGTTATGTTATCATTAATATATTTCCATTGATATTTTAAAAAAAATTACCATTAATTCTATAAAATACGGATTATCATTAATTTGTTATTACAATTGATATTTTAATTTGTTTTGAAACATATTTTTTTATTACCATTTATAAGAATAATTAAAATTCAAAAACATTTATTTTTGAATATAATCATTATGTATTTAATGCATATTTAATACATTTTAAAAATCCAAAAAGAAAAGGAAACAAAAAGGTTAAAAGTAGAAAAAAAAACAAAATGTTTTAAAAATGTGTAAATTTCTTTAAAAACAAAATATGTGTGAGAAGAGACTTTAGAGTTTATAAATTAAATTTAATGGTTAAATTAAAAGCCAATATAACATTTTTTTAATCCTTGTGGTGGTACACTTACCGATTGAAATATAGGTACCGATTGAGTAAATTTGATCAACTCAACGTTTTAAAATTATTGAATACTCTATTAAATTTGAAAAAATAAATATAAAAAATAGATAAAAATGTATCATAAAAAAAGTGATAAAACTGCACATAAATGGCAAGCAAACTTTACCAATTGTATTATAAGAGATTCTAATAAAATGAATTTGATTTCTACATATCATGAAGTTGGGTTTTGCAATTGGATAACGATACTCAAAACTCATAAGTCTATATATATATATAGACTTGCTACGGTACAAACAAGGGTGATATGTTGTACTGTACAACATAAGGTTTAACATTTGTTCTATGATCAACTTTAACGTTCTAACAAACGTTGAAGTTGTTCAACCTACGTTGAGTTTGATCACAACGGTTGTTATGTTAATTTGTTCAGTGAACAAGTTCGACGGTTAGGTCAACGTTAAACTTGTTTATCCTACGTTGTACTTATTAATAACCGTTTTTAGGTACATTTGTTCAATGAACAAGTTTAACATTCTGAATAACGTTAAACTTGTTCGTACTACGATGGACTTGCTCATAACGTGTTTTACACCAACTTATTCAGTAAACAAGTTTAAAGTTAGGTTTATTGTTTGACTCAATCAAACTACGTTAAGCTTGTTTATTAAGATCAACGTTCAGTTGTTCACAAAACAGGTTTAATATTATTTGAAACAAATATTATGGTGTGTTTAATATTAATCTAAAGGTGGGGTGAATAGATTTTAATCAAATTTTACCCAATTTTCGTTAATGGTCAATTAGATGAAAATACTCCTAACTAGTCACAATAATATCACAAGTGTAATAAGTGCGAAAATAATAAAGACACTTGAAATAATATCACAAGTGTAATAAGTGCGAAAATAATAAAGACACTTGAGATATACGTGGAAACCTTACAAATGGGAAAAACCATGGGTTGTTAAGTGCGCCACACTCGAACAACGAATCCACTGATGATAGAGGCGTTACAACCTACTCCCGGTATATAACCCATTGCCACTACCTAATCCCGGTATTAAGCGGACCTAGTCAAATTTGCTTACGCTTGAAGCAACCTACTCCCGGATGCAATGCAAGACTTACTTCTCTTCAATGAAGAGAAAAACACTCTATGTATATATATGATGATATTCAAACAACAAACAAGACTAGGGTACCTTATATGCTTATCTAGGATTATGAGATGGCAATAAATGTTATCCTAGATATCAAGAGCTAAATGACATGTCATAAAGCTTAGCATAGAACAAGCAATCCTATGAAGCTATCATAAAAGCCAAATCAACACACGTTGTCATTAATCATGGCAAAGACCATAATGCAATCACTAAATGCAATCAATGAGTCCTAAACAATATCTAAATGCAAAGCATAAAGATTTAGTTAGAAGTTATCAATAACAACAATCATAGCTATCACAAACAATCACAATGAATCAACAAATATGTTTACAATGTATTCAACATATACTTAGTATATATTCATGTGATTGAGACAAAGCATTTAGCCACACAACAAATGCAAGTCTTAGACCAATGTCTATCAATAACAAACTCAAATAGTTGTGTAGAGATTTTCTAACAAACTAATTGTCACAAAAACATCACATAAACATTCAAAAGCTTAACAAGTTGATTAATGAACAATCTATCAACCCAGTCAACAATGAATCACAAGAATGTCTATGACTTAGCTTTTAGGTAAAAATGATCTAATCAATTAATCTATCAAAATACAAACCCAATCATGTAACCATTCAACAAAAATATGCATTCAAAAATGATTTCTATAAATCCTATGCAATAAAAACGAACTCTTGGAGTTTAAGAACAATAATCAAAGATAAAAGTTTGTTCTTACTTACCAAGTCATGAATGATGAAGGCCCATGTCTAAATATGATCAATAATGCATGACGGATGATGGGTTTTGGGTTTGAAGAGTTAAGGAACCACTCTTGGAGCTTCTATCTCAAGGTAAATATTTTCTCTCACTAAGAAATGGTTTTTAAGCTCTAAAAAACGAGTCAGGAAGAAGATGGCATATAAATATGAGCCCTAGAGCAAAACTATATCGTTTAGAAAATGCCTAGAATTTTACTCAGTGCACTGGTCGACAAGAGCCACACCAGCGCACACCTACTGTCCAGGGGCGCTGGTGAGGTGCGCTTGTGGACCGGCGCAGCTGCGACAACACAAAAGCTCAAGATTCGAGCGACCCAAAACATGAACAAACGACATCCAAACCTTTCGTATAATATACCGTTGGAAAGGTATGAAAGTGTACTTTCTACTCCAATTTACAAAACCTTGTTTGTATGTCTACAGAAAAGTTATGGTCATTTAAGTGACCAAATGTCAGAAACGGACAACAACAGAGATGCATTGTTTTTATGGTAACATTGGAGATTTCAAAATAAATCCAAACGGTCATGAAATATTACGAATAATATACCGTTGGAAAGGTATGGGTGTCTAGTTTGTACAGAATGTTTCAAAACATATTTTGAAGCATTTTACAAAACGTTATGGTCATAAGACCATGCAAATGTCAGTTTTGAAAAACATTTAAATCTTTGAAATCCATATTTTGAAATTAGACACCTTACTCCATATAACCAAATCAAGAGAAGAATACGGCCTTCTCAAATGGTCACTCAATGCGCTAAGACAAGCACACCATCGTGCAAGCGCGAAAAACACACAAAATCACACTATGAATGCACATAGACAACAATGAAGCACACATGCATAACAAATCAAATGCAAGTAAGTGTGTGTGTGAGCAACAAAAAATGCATGTCAATACAAATGCAAAGATGTGATCAACATAAACATGCAAGAAGAGTTATCAAAACATGAATGCACACTCATATAAACGCACAATATAAACGAATAAGAAATATGCATGAGTTGTGAGTGTGTGCAACTATATCTCTGCAAAGCAAGTAAGAACAAGAAATATACCTTTGGTGCTTCTTCTCTTGAGGTCTTGAGAGCCTAAGCTACCCTTACATAAAACCCCAATATGTAGTTTGTTCACGAAATAAGCCAATCAATAAATGAGAACTTTATAATCTCCCCTTTTGGCTATTTCGTGACAAAACTACCACTCACATTGATCCTTACAAAACAAAATAAAGCACCAGGAAGATATTCTACATTACAAAGAGATATATAAAAATATACTTCAAATCTTCAATCTCTTGCAGATCTATCAACCCTACACACAAAACAAAAACAAATACACTTTCCAAACCAAGTGTATGTGAGATGATCAAGAGAACATAAAACAAAACCATTTGCATTTAAGAATATGAGTACAACATCATGCAATGTATGTGAATGCAATGCTCCCCCTTAAAGGGTTACTCCCCCTAAATGTAATCTCCCCAACATGTACTACTCCCCCTTACCAAGTTCCCCCTTAAACCATATGCTACTCCCACTTTTTGTCATGATATAGGCAAATGAGTACTCCCCAACTGGGTCACTCAAGGCAAAAAGAGAAAGGAGCAAACAAGATATGTGCATAATCATATAAGCCACATTTATGCAACTCAATTCATAGGAGAGAAACAAGGAGATTTATTTTAAGAAAATGTGTGAATCAAAAATGCTTTGCATACAAGACATGTTGCATTCAAGTCCAAAAACAATGGTATTTGGAAAAGCAAATGACAAAGGTTTCCAATAAAATTCAAATCAATTTCACCATTTGTCATGAGAGGCAAGGATATAGAGTTTCCATAGATATCGAGTTTAAAGAGTACTATATCCAACTTTATAGGCGAAACATGGCAGGAGCGACTTTGCACCCTATATTATTTTTCCGGGTAAGAAACCCGTATGATAGTAGCCATGTTCAACTAATAAAAAAAAATACATTGATTAAACATTTGAGTCTCACTTATCATTTTCACACATTGTTTTGCATTTAACAATTGCAATCATCAATTCATGCTTTATCATTTTTCATTAGCATGTCATTAAAGAATCATCATGTCATGGAGATAACTATAGGTCATTCAATATGTACTTCCTATGTAGATCTCCTAGGCCAAAAATACATGTTTGAACATAAATATGACATGGATTGTAATCAAAGCAAAGTTCACTTTTATTGAAGAAAATACAATATAATATAATATAAATGCAACCAAGCTACTCAAGCAATCAATAAATGAGCATAAACATTTCCAAAATTTTTGCATGCAATAAGTATACAATAGCTCTCTTTGCTTGAGTTCCCCATATGGGATCAATAACCAAAACTCATCACTTCATGTGACAAATCCCAATAGATCTACTAAATCCATTGGAGCTAGTTGAGCTTATGGGTGAAAACTTGGCACAATGACAAGCGGGTTCATCTTTTTTAATCCACTTAGGTGAAACATTTTCTTTCCTATTTGTCAATGGTACATAGGCTCTAGATGTCCTAAGAACAAGCAAATGTGGTTCATTTTTCCTAGAGACATGCACCTTGGCTTTAGCCTTTTTCTTCTCTACCATGCTTTCAATTCTACACCTCTTAATGTACTTAAAGCAATTTGGTCTTGAGTGACCAATCATACCACAAAAATGACAAGTAGGTACAAAATGAGAATTTATACCTTTGCATTGTGATCTCATCGATGCATTGCCATGTCGATGAGGATGTCTTTGGTGATGCACCGGTTGGCTTTTTCTTGGAGCTTGAGCTAATTGGTGGCACCTTTGTGGTCTAGCTTGTTGAAATGGATGAGCCAACTGAACATGCCTTCTTGGTTGAGGAAGGCTTGGAAGTGGAGCTCTTGATTGTTGAGATTTAGCTCCATTCTTTATTGGCCCCTTCACTTGGCCATTCTTGGATGTCTCTCCAAGATCAATATTCCTCTCAGGATGTTGTGGAGGTAAAGCTCTTTTCTTGCCTTGAGCTTGAGGTTGCATGACCTTGGCTTTCTTCAATTCTCTAAGGCACTTCATCCCATTCTCCTTGATGAACTTCAAGGAATTGTTTTTGTTGGCAAGTTCATCCTTCATTGCCTTCATCCTTTGATGGCAATCATCAATCTCCTTCTCATACTTAGAGACATCAACTATGTCCATCTTCAAGGAGTCATCTAACTTGGTCCTTAGTTGAAGATTTTCTTCCTTCAATTTCTTCATTTTTTCATTTTTCTTTTTCAAAGACTTTTGAAGACTTTTGAAGACTTTTAATGAAGTCTTCGTAACCAAACTCTTCATCACTCAAGTTCTTGGAGCTTGAACTTTCTTCATCGAAGCTTCTACCACTTGTGCTCTCGTGGCAATCATCATATAAACTAGCTTTTTCAATGTCGACCTTGAGCGATGGGTGTATTGTGGCCGTTTTAGAGTTGTCATCGTGTAAAGCGTACACGGCTATGTGATTCCTTTCACATCCCTTAGAACCCGAAGAGCATTCTTCAATTTTACTAGAAGAGTAGGCCTTTGATTTGCCTCTTTGACTCTTGCTCTTTTAATTTCCACAATCCGTGGAAATGTGCCCATACCCGTCATAATCAAAACATCAAAGCTTGTTCTTCAAGGTACCCAAATTCTTGTCTTTTTCTTTCGTGGTACCTTCGTGGGTGACTCGTAGAATCTCCCAAGCTTCTCGAATATCTCGAGTGGATTGGATGAGCTTTGCTTGACTCTCACCCACTGCACGATATAAGGCACGAAAGCACATTGAATTCCATTCGGCAGCCTCGAGTTCGTCATTAGTCCACTTGGACTTGGGTTTAGGCATAGAAGCCTCATTCTCTTGTGTCTATGTGGGAGGTGAGTATCCTTCTTCCACACACATCCAAACATGCTCATCAAGGTCACACAAAAAGAACTCCATCCTTACTTTCCAATAGGGGTAGTTATCCTTGGTGAGCGTAGGTGGTTCAGAGATCAATGCACCCTCAAGTCTCTCAAAATCACGCATAGTATTTTGGGTAAAATGAGTGCAAATGAATACAAATGTATGAATGATCAAAATCACACAAAATGAAAAACACACCAAAAATGAGCAAGGATCACCTATGTATGTCTAGGAACCCGCTTTGATACCAATTGAAAAAAAATATTATAGTGTGTTTAATATCTAGAGGGGGGGTGAATAGATTTTAATCAAATTTTACCCAATTTTCGTTAATTGTCAATTAGACGAAAATACCACTAACTAGTCACAATAATATCACAAGTGTAATAAGTGCGAAAATAATAAAGACACTTGAGATATACGTGGAAACCCTCCAAATGGGAAAAACCATGGGCTGTTAAGTGCGCCACACTCGAACAACGAATCCACTGATGATAGAGGCATTACAACCTACTCCAGGTATATAACCCACTACCACTACCACTACCTAATACCGGTATTAAGTGGACCTAGTCCAATTTGCTTACGTTTGAAGCAACATACTCCCGGATGCAACGCAAGACTTACTTCCCTTCAATGAAGGGATAAACACCCTATGTGAATATATGATGATATTCAAACAATAAACAAGACTAGGGTACCTTATATGCTTATCTAGGATTATGAGATGGCAATAAATGCTATCCTAGATATCAAGAGCTAAATGACATGTCATAAAGCTTAGCTAAACATAGAACAAGCAATCCTATGAAGCTATCATAAAAGCCAATTCAACACATGTTATCATTAAGTATGGCAAGGACTATAATGCAATCACTAAATGCAATCAATGAGTCCTAAACAATATCTAAATGCAAAGCATAGGGATTTAGCTAGAAGTTATCAATAACAACAATCCTAGCTATCACAAACAATCACAATGAATCAACAAATATGCTTACAATGTATTCAACATATACTTAGTATATATTCATGTGATTGAGACAAAGCATTTAGACACACAACAAATGCAAGTCTTAGACCAATGTCTATCAATAACAAACTCAATTAGTTGTGTAGAGATTTTCTAACAAACTAATTGTCACAAAAACATCACATAAACATTCAAAAGCTTAACAAGTTGATTAATGAACAATCTATCAACCTAGTCAACAATGAATCACACAAGAATGTTTATGACTTAGCTTTTAGGCAAAAATGATCTAATCAATTAAGCTATCAAAATACAAACCCAATCATGTCACCATTCAACAAAAATATGCATTCAAAAATGATTTCTATAAATCCTATGCAATAAAAACGAACTCTAGGAGTTTAAGAACAATAATGAAAGATAAAAGTTTGTTCTTACTTACCAAGTCATGAATGATGAAGACCCATGTCTAAAGATGATCAATAATGCATGACGGATAATGGGTTTTGGGTTTGGAGAGTTAAGGAACCACTCTTGGAGCTTCTCTCTCAAGGGAAATATTTTGTCTCACTAAGAAATGGTTTTTAAGCTCTGAAAAATGAGTGAGGAAGAAGATGGCATATAAATATGAGCCCTAGAGCAAAACTACATCGTTTTGAAAATGTCCAGAATTTTACTCAATGCGCTGGTCGACAAGCGCCACATCAACGAACACCTACTGTCCAGGGTCGCTGGTGAGGTGCGCTTGTGGACCGATGCAGCCGCGACAACACAAAAGCTCAAGATTCGAGCGACCCAAAACATGACCAAACGACATCCAAACCTTTCGTATAATATACCGTTGGAAAGGCATGGAAGTCTACTTTATACTCCAATTTATAAAATTTTATTTGGATATCTGTAGAAAAAGTTATGGCCATTTAAGTGACCAAAGGTCAGAAACGGACAACAACAGAGATGCCGTGTTTTTGTGGTCACTTTGGAGATTTCAAAATCAATCCAAACGGTCATGAAATATTATGAATAATATACCGTTGGAAAGGTATGGGTGTCTAGTTTGTACAGAACATTTCAAAACATATTTTGAAGCATTTTATAAAAAGTTATGGTCACAAGACCATGCAAATATCAGTTTTGAAAAATATTTAAAACTTTGAAATCCATATTTTGAAACTAGACACCTTACTCCACATAACCAAACCAAGAGAAGAATACGACCTTCTCAAATGGTCACTCAATGTGCTAAGACAAGCACACCATCGTGCAAGCGCGAACAACACATAAAACCACACTATGAATGCACATAGACAACAATGAAGCACACATGCATAACAAATCAAATGCAAGTAAGTGTGTGTATGAGAAACACATAATGCATGTCAATACAGATGCAAAGATGTGATCAATATAAACATGCAAGAAGAGTTATCAAAACATGAATGCACACTCATATAAACGCACAACATATACGAATAAGAAATATGCATGAGTTGTGAGTGTGTGCAACTATATCTCTTCAAAGCAAGTAAGCACAAGAAATATACCTTTGGTGCTTCTTCTCTTGAGGCCTTGAGAGCCTAAACTACCCTTACATAAAACCCCAATATGTAGTTTGTTCACAAAATAAACCAATCAATAAATGAGGACTTTACATTATTATCAACATCAAACTCGTTTCAACTACGTTGAACTTATTCATGAAGGTTTACGTTGACTTGTAGTCGAACAGCTTTAACGTTCAGATTAACGTTAAACTTGTTCAGTCCACACGTTGAAATTATTCATGATGGTTTACGTTGACTTGTTCATTGATCAAGTTAAACGTTGATATGAACGTAAAACTCGTTCAACCAACGTTGAACATGTTCAAGAAGATTTACATTGAGTTGTTCAATGAACGAGTTTAACATTTTCAGATGAATGATAAACTCATTCAACCTACATTGAACATGTTCATCAAGATTTACGTTGATATGTTCGCAGAATAAGTTTACCGTTCATCTGAACGTTAAACATGTTCAACCTACGTTGAACTTGTTCTTCAATATTTACGTTGACTTTTTCAGGGAACGGCGTTTAACGTTCATCCGAACGTAAAACCTGTTCAATATGTGTACGGTACATCACATATGGGTGCTTTACACCATAGCCAAGTCCATATGTATATAGTCATAAAAGTCATTACGTTTAATGGTACTTCACTGTAACCGAAGCAGTAGAAGAAATAAATAAAATTGTTGTGAACCATAACATTTACTTGATAGAGGAAAATGAATTATTGGTAAATGGAGTTCAACTTAAATATGGCATCAAACGACAAAAACTCTTGGTGTCATTACTTAAGTATCAACTGTGAATCATACGGTGTAATATATATATATATATATTATTTTTGAAAAGAAGGATTTTCGTTAGAAAGACATCAGCCATTACAATCAGCAAAAATAAGATCATTCACACAGGGGTGGTAGTCATCAAGCAAAAACTGGTCCTCAGACAATGAAATGGCCATCTTAGCCTTGAGCAACAGAATTCACGCTCCTACCGGTAAAAACAACAGTGATGGGGAGATCCCTAATTAAACCAAGAATATCCCTAATAATAGTCCATACATCAGCAAAAGGGGAGCTACCAAAATTTATAAGATCTACCACTTGATTGGCATCAGACTCAATAATCACCGGATACAAACCAGACTCAATCACAAATCTAATACCACGAAGGATCGCAGTAGCTTCAGACACCAGAGGAGAAAATCAAGCGTCCATCATTTGTGTCGAAGACCCCAAAACCTTGCCCTCATAATTGCGAACGATGATCCTAATCCCAATTTTTTTTACAGCCCCACACAGTTGCATCAGTGTTAGCTTTGAACATTCCCACATCAGGCTTGCACCATTTAGTCACCTGGATTCCTCGCACAGTATGAGGAGAAGGGACGTGATTACTAGCAGCATAAAATTCTGTAATGAAGTTAGAGGACCAGCCAACAATGCTCTCCTCACATCTAGCACTTTTCTCATGAATGATTTGGTTTCTCCTCCACCAAATGCGCCAAAAGATGACAAACTAAAGTTCCATTCACTTTTTGGACAGAACTTGAGAGCAATAAAGGAGGATATCCTTAAATTGGAAATAGTTATCCTATTTAAGCTCAGCAAAAAGATAGCAAGAATTATGAAACCCCTTTAAATCCCCACATCCCCATAAAGCATGGACAGTCGTCTCCGGCATCTTGAAACACACCCCACAACGAATCTCCGTTGGCACACCACGGTTGGCAAGATTTGCAAGTGTTGGGAGCCAATTGCGGCAGGCTTTCCAAATAAAAATCTTGATTTTCACTGGAATTTTACGATTCCAGAGATACTTCCACCACAATTCAACTCCTGAACTGCTCGATGAGCTAGGTTGACAATCCAGAATCATACCAACCTTGTATCCACATTTTACAGAATAGACCCCATCATTTTTGAAATGCATAGGAGAGAATCCGGGGA
Organism: Dipteronia dyeriana; assembly: GCA_032871835.1. Lineage (NCBI taxonomy): Eukaryota > Viridiplantae > Streptophyta > Magnoliopsida > Sapindales > Sapindaceae > Dipteronia > Dipteronia dyeriana. The sequence goes on from CM065298.1 coordinate 43,966,311, forward strand.
ACCCGAGGAACTGACAGGCAGACTGAGAATTGCGTCAACATCATCCGAAAGGAAAAAGGACTTAATTAAAGGAACATTCCACCCTCTAGAAGGTAACAGTAAAGCCTTCACAATAGTCAGCTCACCAAAGCTCGAGGAGAGAAAATCTTGGAAGGAAGATGGCCATGGAATCCATATGTCATCATAAATGTAAATAGTATAGCCAATTCCAACTCTCCAACGTGAGCCAGCAGTAAGAATATCATGACCTACAGAAAATTCCTCCAAATCAAATATCCAGACTTGTTATCTTTAGCGTTCAGTAATGATGAGGCAAGAAAATAACAACTCTTTAGGACTCTAGCAGCCAAGGAATTTGGATTCTGTACTAATCGCCAACCTTGTTTTGCAAGAAAGGCTCTGTTAAAACCGAGAGGTCCCGAAATCCCATACCCCATATCCTTGCTAATAAACAGCCGATCCTAAGAGCACAAGTGAGTTTTGCGAGACTCCTCCGTATTGCCCAACCAAAATTGGCCACACATTTTATGGATATCAGAAATCAAACCCCGTGGAAGGTGGAAAAGACTCATAGCAAAAGTGAGGATTGCTTGGATAACAGCCTTCAAAAGAACCTCCTCACCTCCAACAGAGAAAACCTTCGACTTCCACCGATTCACCTTGTCCCACACTCTTTCTTTGATCTCTGAAAACAGCTTTTTCTTGTTCCTAATGGTAAAACAGGGAAGGACCAGGTACCTCTCATGACACTTCACCCATTGGACCTCAATAATACTAGCCAAATGGGAGCCTTCAGCTATTCCCACAGAGTTACTCACACATAAAGTTGACTTTTTAAAGTTTATTAGCTGCCCGGAGGCACCCACATAATCATCCAACAACTTTCAGATATTGGTGCAATTGTCACTGATAGCTTCAGAGAAAATAAGGCTATCATCAGCAAACATGAGATGAGAGACTATCGGTCCAGCTTTGCTACATTTGCAACCAAAAATACCACCATTACTAACAACTGTATTAATAACACTTAACAATCCCTCAGCACAAATTATGAACAGATATGGGGACAACGGATCCCCTTGCTTAAGGCCCCTGGTATGTTTGAAATTTCCATAAACATCTCCATTAAAAATGTAGGAAAAAGATACCGAAGAAATGCACCGCATCGCCTGATTGATCCAGTCTTCAAGAAACCATATTATAATCATCATTCTCTTCAAGAACACCCATTTGACATGGCCATAGGCTTTCGACATGTCAAACTTTAGAGCCATTGACCCAACTTCTCATTTTCAATTTCTCAAAGCATGATTGCACTCAAACCCCACAATAATGTTGTCTGAAATGAGTCTACCTGGAATGAAAGCGCTATAAGATTCGGATATAACTTTCCCACGATCACCACGTAGCCTATTAGCCATTGCCTTTGCGATAATATTGTAAGTAGCATTGCATAGGTTGATGGGGTGAAAATCAGACATCCATTCCGTCTATTGCACCTTAGGGATGAGGATTATAATGGTCCTATTAATAATATTCAGAGAGTCCCCATTGTTGAGACACCGAAGACCCGCATCAGTCACATCATTTCCCTCGATATCCTAAAAGTTTTGGTAGAAGAGAGCAGGGAGCTCGTCTATTCCAGGAGTCTTGGAAGGCGTCATGTTGAAGATAGCAATCTTGATTTCATCCGCTATAAAATCTCTATCTAAAAATCTTCAGCTTTTATCGGAGAGCCTTTTGTTAACAGTGTTAGTGATTTTACTTATATGGCTCTTTGAAGGCAGGGAGGAATTAAAGATTCCAGTAAAATACTGGGAATTTAAGTCGTCAATCCCATTCGTATCCGCTCTCTAATTACCCTCACTATCCCACAAACCCCGAATTCTGTTTCTAGCCTGCCTGATTGATGCCTTCCAATGAAAAAACCTTGTATTTATGTCTCCGTCTTTTAACCAATCAATTCTCGATCTTTGACGCTAGTAATTTTCCTCTTTTTTCAGCTGACAATCAAATCTTTTTTCAATGTTCCTAACCTCATCCCACGAAACTGTCATGGTCACATTACTCGTAGCACAGAGCAACCCCTTACAATTCGTGATATCCTTTCACAGGTTTTGTCTACAACTGAAATTCCATCCCTCAAATTGTTTCGTACAATCCATTATCTTACCAACGACACTCGCCATTGAACTGGTTTCGGGGCTACTGTATCAACAATTTCTCACTAACATACCACAATCTTCCTCATCCGCCCAGCAAGCTTCAAATTGAAAATGTCTCTTTGGTCTCATAGAAGTAGAAAAAGCTTGACCAACGGAGGTTAGAATGTTAACCAGAATGGGGCGATGGTTAGATCCCTAAAAACCTAAATGATGAACTTCATTCATAGGAAACAGCGACTTCCATTAGTCACAACACACTCCACGATCTAATCTCTATTGAATATGCCTGTCACCACTTCGTTTATTCGACCACGTTAATCGGGGGCCCACAAATCCAAGGTCCTCCAAGCCACAATCATCGAGAGCAACACAGAAACTCTCAATTTGCCTATCAAATCTCACAGAACCCCCATCTTTCTCAGATGATCTAAGAACCTCATTGAAGTCCCCAATGCACAACTAGTGCAAATTTGAAAATTCTTAAAGCCTCATAAAAAGCGTCGATGAGTGACTCTGTTGGGTAGTATCTGGGTGTCTGTAGAAACCACCGTCAAACTCTCATATCGTGAGACTTAACCTTTATGTTAATGTGGAACCTTGAATACGATAGAAAATCAACATGAACATTGGAGTCCCAAAACATGCGAAGACCCCCACTCATACCATTACAGTCCACAACTAACTTTCTACTAAAATTGAGTTTTACATGATGATTTATAAGTAGTAATGTTTTACATTTGTCTCCATTAAGAGCAATATTGCTGGGTTGTAGTTCTACTTCAAATTAAGCAGAGTACGGAAGACCCGGCTACAACCCAGACCCTGAGCATTCCATACAAAGCACCTTATTGTTTCTGGTAAGCCGGTGGAGACTAACTTGCTGATATCTCTGTTTAACTTTTACAATTGTCTGACTAAGCCCCGAAGAAACTAAGACTGCAATCATAACCACAAGCCGAACTGGATTCCTCCCCCATATTTGGGACCACATCGTTCTTCGGAGACTTTAAGTCAATCTTTGTAGGCTCATCTTTTTCCAAAGTCTGCTCTCCTAACTTCTTCAGCCACATCGCTGCTTTCTTATGATTACCAGCAACCAGATTCCGTTTTCCATTAAGAGTTTCCTTCTTCAGAAGCTTCACTTCCTTAGGCTTTTTAACCTGGTTGCTCACGACACCCTTCAACCTGAATTTCTTGGAATATTGTATCTCAATAGATTCCCTAACGAAATCATGCTCCACTCTTTTACCTAATTCTTTCCCCAATTCGTTATTCTCCCGCATATGAGGATCACGTTTAATTGTCTTCCAAGAACCCACTACTTGGGCTTCCATAGAAACCCTATCTAGTTTACCACATACAGAGTCCCGAGCCAAGCCCATCTGCCCGATTTCAACAAGACCAAGATCACTTAATTGGGTAGGACCTGCAAGGGGATAAGAGATAATTAATGGATCTAAATTAATTGTGGGCCTAGTGTGGATAACGAAGCCCAACTTGTCCTCTCCTCTTGAATCCTGTACCCCACTAAGAGGCCCAACCAATATCCCAAAGTGTTTTCCAACCAACGGTTCCCTTTCCCTAATCTCAAGTAGCTTCACATATTTTTCTTTACCGCCCCAATCATTGGCCTGCCATTTTTCAGATTCCTAGAGTTGCTACTATCATTAATTATATTAAACCCCTTGTCAGACGCCATGCTAGAACCTTGGAATCGAGGGTTTAAGCATCTCATCTCTGATCATCATGATTCTCTTTCCAGCGGCCGTCAGCTCACGATTCCGATGGGATCACGTTTTGTCCCGAGCTAATTTCCTTATTCCGATTAGGAAGAGGGCCACGATTGTTCCCCTCCCATTGCCTTCTCCAACTTCGGTTGTCAACCCTTTCAGTACCATGGTTTTTTTTTTTAGGGGCTGTTTTTCCTCCACCACACCCCAAGTCTCAACTTGGCTTCCGACATAACTACCCGGTTATCTCCAACAATCGGACACTCACCCATAGTATGTCCCAATCTATCACATTTAAAGCAAAAATCATGTAGCCTTTCATATCAGAGCGACATGACAGTCAATTTTCCATTGCCCAAGAGGTCAACCTCCGTCATTCGCAGCAATTGTTACCCTCATACACAGAAAATGTCTCGTACTTATTCTGATGTCTCCCAAGTCAATATCATGAACTTCTCGACCATCTTCCCCATGAAGGATCGGATTTGTTCAGTCATACAGATGAAGGGTAAATTATGCACCTGAACCTAAAAATCTGCATGTTTGAAAGTCATCTCTATAATTTCTCCAGCACCAGTTGATATTTCTAATAGAATAATGGCTCTGTCAAAGCTCTATGGACCACCCGATGAGATTCTCTGACGGTTCTCAGCATTCTTGAAATGAAAAGCAAAAATATTTCCTTTGATCGCTTCAATTTCGACTCCCTCATTGACCCTCCATATTCGTTGCACGGCATCCATGAAGGCCAACATGTTAACTAACTTGGTAGCCATTAGGGATGGGCATGAGGGCCCATTGAGGCTGGGGAGGGTCCCCCCAACCCCACCCCCACTCCTAAAACCTCCCTCATCCCCATTTAGATTTTACGGCTAAAATTTGTTAAGATTATGTTCGATAGCAAGAGTATGATAATGTATTTGACAACCTTTTCATATTAATAAAATGATTTCTAGTTTAGCAAATCTTATAGCATTTATAATTTAATTATTATAATTGTCAAAAGTAAATAATCATAAGGTCAAAAGATTATGAGAAAAGAAGAATTGTTCATACATCTAGATATGTATGAGGTAGACACATTTCTTTAGTTAGTCTTGAATAATATCACAACTTAAGGTAAAAGGTTAGGTGTCTTTATCTTGTCAAAGTTGTAGATTATTTTGCTAGCATTTGAGTGGGATCAAATGTGTTATGATGAGTCTAAAATCATCAAAGTGTGGTGTCTTTGGGCAATAGAATCTAGTGCACTTGGTGCATTGAATTGGATCACAGTGAAATACTTTATCTAGAACCGTCAATGGATAAAAGTTTTCACTTAAAGACAATCAAAGAATCTATCTCAATCCAGAGATAAATGATGGACTTATGGTTGCAACTGTTATCATTTGAGCTATCAATGAGTACGATTATATAGCATAATCTATCCTCGATAGTTTGGTGGTATTCATTTGTTAATCGATAGAGGACTTCATTTATAGATATGGACATCGTGGCTCCATTTATTTAATGAGTGCAGAATACCATCATATAGATATTTTGAGGTATTGGATATTAAATCTTAACGTTAAGTTTTCAATAATGTCTATTGAAACACGGCTTCTGGACAAGTCAAAATATTCAAGTTTAAAATGTGGTCATATGAGTAAATATGGTAACTTGGAGAGCTATAGGCGTTATATGAGCTCTTGACGATTACTGGCATTCTTCATGAGGATACACTTTCTCCAATAAGGTTGTCTAGGGTATGAATGAGTAACATCAACTTATTCTATCTTTATTTAAAAGTTCAATTTTAGTTCTTTAGTGGAATGAACTAAAATTAAATAGATCGGACTTAAGTGAATCATTTGTTGATTGTGATTGGGTTGTGTCTATTGGAGCTTAAATCTAGATAGCCCGCCAAGATCCTCAATCCACACGAACTTGCATGGATCACTTGATATGTTCTATCAGACCAATTTAGGGGTCCATCTAGAATTGTATTGAGGCATGTGGACATGTTTCTTTCTGTAAGAATTGGTCTAGTTCACATGTGGACTTTTTTATAAAGGTCAAATGGATTTAATAAAATAAGAAAATAATATATTGGCCCATATATATGAGTTAGGGGGCAAGGCTATTTAGAATAGCTTAATTATATTATTTAATTTAATTAAATGGAAATTAATTAATTTTGTGATTAATTAATTATATAATTAAAAGTCAAAATCTTTTTCCTAGTAGGAGATGGTCTCCTAAAATTATACTATTGTTGGTAGTGTAATTAATATTAAAGAGTATATTTTATAAGTAGATAAATAAAAGTAATTATTTATCTAATCAAATTAGGAAGTCTTTAATATGGTTAAAATACACTATTGAGTCGGATTAGGAGTCTTGGTGTAGGATAGAATTCATTTTTGAAAAGAATTATTAACCACCAAGTAAATCCACCCAATGAAAGGATTCTTAACTACATAGTAAATCCTTCTTAGGAAAAGATTAAGTCTCCTAATTGAATTCTATAGAAATTTCGGTATGCCCATATATATATATAAGATTATAGAATTCCTTTTTAGATAAGAATTCTTAACTACCAAATAAATCCACCTAAGGAAAGGATTCTTGTCAACCAAGTAAATCCTTATTGGGAGAGGATTTATGATCCTATATATATATATATATATGTTAGGAAATTCGGTCAGCCCTAAGGTTTTCTATGAGTGGAATTTCGGCCGAGCTAAGCAATTTTCAAGAAGAGAATTTGGCCTAGCAAGAAAGAATTTTGAAGGAGAAAAATTTAGTTTTTGCTCTAGACAAAATTCGATCAACTCATAGATATAGGGTGTAGAATTCGGCTAAGGAGAAAAGAGGAAAAGATAACGTTTTTGTTTTTTATAGTACACTAGTATCCTTTACATCAAAAGGGTTTTGTGAACAACATCGAATCAAAGTTCACGCGAGTTTCAATCAAATTGATTGATAATTCACAAGTGGCCGGACGTTCTTGATTTTTCCCTTTGTGGATTTTTGTGACTAACAAGGAACAAGATTTGGATTGTTTCCATCCTAAGGTATACAAGATAAAGAAAGAGAGCCCACACTCCTAGGTGATTCACGTTCGTGATTGGATTGGAAGACTTTACGGAATCAATTCGACGGTTGTTCAATCGTCACGAGAAAAAGGTACGACATTTTTTATATACATCAATTAATCTAGGGTTAAGGTTCTTGTTAGTCATAGGGAAATTTTTTTATTTATTCACAAACCCTAATTTTTATAAATTTTCTCATGCTTCCACTGCGCGTGTATTTTTTCTAAAAAATTTACCCTCACCCCCACCTCCATACCCCATTTAGGGGCAAAATTTTCCCCAAAATAGGGGTGGGGCCCCATGGGGGAAATGCTCATCCCTAGTAGCCATCACCTTCCCCACGAGGCACAAGGCCAGTCTCATCTCCTCTTTTTCTTTCAGACTCCCATCAAGAATATTCACTGGGCACTCACATTTCTTGATCGAAAGGATGATGTACAAAGAAGCTATTTCGTCAGCATTCATATTGCTCACTGGAGAAAACAGACCTCAAAGAATGCCAAAACAATAAGACTTCACTAAGCTCACACCAATAAAAATTGCAAAGAAACAAAGAAAAATTGGATTAGAAAGAGTAGACAGGTCGACACTTTTAAAGGAAAACTCACACCTTAGGTCCAGCGAGACCTAAGAGAGAGACTCTATATATGACACTTTACAAATTATTAGTTCAACTGTGAGCTTGAAACATATGGTGTATTAATCACCATGTTTATCTCACTCTCATAATCTTCATTGCTTATATATATATATATATAGTGAGTCCCTTATAAAGGATCCCTTATTTTAATTTCGGTAAGGACCACCATGAAATCACATCGAATTGAATGAATTTTGATTTATTTATTTTTTTGTGAATGATAAGCTCATTAAAATCTACCTATGAATAAAATTTGAAAAAATTTCAAGTACATAAACTATTTTTACCGATTTTTTAAAATATGAAGGAATTAGAAAATAGGTAAAATAAAGGAAATTCAATAAAAATAGTTGTAGTGCTTAAAAATTTCTCAAATTTTATTCATATATAGATTTCAATGAACTTATCATCAGTGAAAAAATCCAAATCAAAATTTATTCAAATCGATGCAATTTCACGGAGGTCCTTACCAAAATTAAAATAAGGGATCCCTTATGAGAAACTCAATATATATATATATACTGTCAATTTGAACTAATATAAAATATATCAGTTCCTTATATGCGGACCATTGGATTTAAAAGATGTTTCGACAAGTGCATACAACCAAGTCAAAGCATTTAAATCCAGTGACCCGCAAACAAGAAACTGATATATCTTATATTAGTTTGAACTGAGAGTAGAAAATTATATATATATAGACTCATTTATCGTTCATTTTATTTTTTAAAACCTTCATCTCTCTCAAGCATCTTCTTCCCATATCTCTTCTCACTTCATCTTTATAATCTCTAGGCATTTTTTCATCGTGGTGGCCAATGGTTGACAATGTGAATTGGTTCACAGCTATGTGAGGTAACTGCCGAGGTAGTCACTGGTTGTCGATTTACTTAACAACTTAAAAAAAATGACAAACAACGATTTGAACATCAACCATATACATAGTAATTCTATCATATTGATATAACAATTTTTGCATACCTCTATGATTGACGTGCTCTGTCTTCTATGTCATAATTGAGAGTTTTAATATTGTAAGCCTTGCTCCTTGGTGTCATAATCACGGAGTGCTTTTGGTTCTACTGTGGGAGGATTGCTTTTGAATTTGTTGTGGCAAGAATCACATGAGTGTTTGTTAAACCGATTTTTGAAAGTGCTGCGAGAACCAAACGCAATTTCAATATGTTTAGTAAATTGTAAGTAAAATATGATATGACTGTTCAAAATGAATAAAAATGACAAATGAATATTTAAGATTCATTAGTAGAAAAACATAAGAGAAAAATTAAAAAAAAAATATTGAACATTCATCCGCTTAATTTATATTCTTTTTTCTTCATGAATTTTGTTAATTTACGATCAGGCCAAACAACACCATTTTGCCCCACTCCACAATCTTTTATCCACAGATTGTTAGTGTGATACTGTGATGAAGATGTTAGATTTTAGGTGATAAAGATGAAATTGTATTGTGGAGAGAGAAAGGGATTCGATGATGAAGAACGAAGGAGAGAGAGAGAGATGGGATTCAGTGAGAAGTGAGGACAAGTTTGTTATTTTGGTAAATTTTGTGGAAGACAAGGGATAAAATAGAAAGTTTGGTAAAATTTCATTAATCTTTGATCTCCTCATTACTGCTTCTCCAAGAAACTATTTTCTAAAAGCAACAAAAACTAACTTCTCAAAACTGTTGTGGGGAGAAGCCAAAAGTGACCAAAAGCACTTCTCAGAAATTTTACCAAATTCCTAGATCCAGTTCGGAATCACTTTTGACTCCAAAAGAAGTTAAGGAAACATTCCCAAACTAGGCCTAAGTCTACCCATAATAATGGGTTTCATTGTGTTTCTCTACACAGCCATCATGCTTGTCTTTGTATATAGGAATTTATTGGGTAAGATCAAAAGCCAAAATGTATTGTAAAAATTTTATTAATGAAAAATTATATCAATTTATTGTTATTAGAAACTCAAAAGTAAAACCCAAAAGTGATGCCTTCGGTTGATGATATTCAATACAATCATTATTATTTATTACTTTTTAATAGAATTTTTCAATTTATTAAAAAAAACAATCAATATTACTAATGTAGAAATTATATAGGTTAATGCATTTAAATCTAAAGCTCCCTCATGGTGACACGTGGTGCTGTGAGGGTCAACTTTTCTATATTTTATATATAAGGTTAGGAGAAATAAATTTATATAATATAAAATTATGATAAATTTGGAAATATGTTATCTTTGAAAGGATAATCTTAGAAGAAATTGTATTAAATGCAATTCAGTTATTTACAATTAAATTAAAATCCGGTATTTCTTACTTTTTATTTTAAGTTGTTTTTTGGTATTTTTAAATTATTTGACCACAAAAAAAACAAACAACACAACTTAATAATTTCAATTCTTACTTATTAAGTTTTAAGTGTAAAATATAAAGGACCACTTACTATGATGCTATATAAACTTAACCGATTAAGTTAGTGCTATTCACATAACTTCACTTGGATTTGGTGCCATTTATGCTCATTTCCTCTTTTTATTTAAATAATCACTTCCAAATATTTTTTTCATACTAAAATTATGATATAATCTTATTTTCATTTCTCAAACGTAATACCAAACCGGTTATTGTTATAAATGGAATTATACTTATTTTAGAAGGACAAATTAACTACAAAAAAAAAAGTATTATAAATATTTTAAAGTGGAGGGAGAAAGTTGGAACTTAAATTTAGAAATGACAATACACAAGAAAGCAAAATTGGACACTTTGTCTTCGTCTAAATAAATTGTATTGATTAATTCTATCTTTTGATAGAGTAAAGATATGAAAATTAATAGAAATAATCTAAACCTTTATTTGTTATATTAGATACGTAGCAATAAAATATGAAGGAGATGACAAACCGAAGACAATTAAGGTGAGAAGATGATCCATATCTAATTTAGTGTCCTTCATTTCTTTATATATTCTATGAATAAACACACCCTCATTCATTCGGGACTCATCTTCATCAATTTTCATATATGGCCTTCTCTGCAACCATCCCTCTTCATGGCAATTCAAAGCTCCTTAACAATCCTATCAATACTGATCTCAAATATCATCCCACAAAACTCTCTTTTTCAAACTTAAAATTCGTCCACTATAAAGTCCAAGCCAACCATGCATCAGGTAAGCCTGCAGAAACTGTGCAAGTACCATTAATTCAAACCGAAGATATAGCTTCACTGAGCCATTGAACTTGCCTAATTTACCTGCGATCGAATTCAAAGAGTACATGTTGATGATGGCAAAACATGTCAACAAAGCTCTAGATGAGGCAGGGCCCTTGAGAAATCCAATCAACATACATGAGGCTATGAGATACTCTCTTCTAGCTGGAGGCAAGCAGGTTCGTCCGGTTTTATTTATTGGTTCATGTGAATTGGTAGGAGGAGAAGAGTCATTAGCAATACCAATGGCTTGTGCTCTTAAGATGATTCATACTATGTCTTTAATCCATGATGATCTTCCTTGTCTGGATGACGATGATCTCAGGCGAGGCAAGCCCACTAATCACAGAACTTTTGGTGAAGACACAGCAATTCTTGCCCGGGATGCTCATCTCTCCCTTGCCTTTGAGCATGTAGCAGCCAAGACCAGGAACTTTTCAGCTGAGCGGATGGTTCGAGCCACTGCTGAGATGGGTTCAGCTGTGGGCTCTTAGGGGCTTGTGGCAGGGCAGATTGTGGACCTGGATAGTGGAGGGAAAAGATGTGAGTTTGAGTGACTTGGAGAATATTCATGTGCCATAAAACAGCAAAGCTTTTGGAGGCAGCAGTTGTTTGGGGGCGATAATGTGAGGAGATGTGACTGAGATAGCCGGGGATGCACTTCTATCCCTTGCCTTTGAGCATGTAGCAGCCAAGACCAGGAACTTTTTAGGTGAGCGGGTTGTTCGAGCCATTGCTGAGATGGGTTCAGCTGTGGGCTCGCAAGGGCTTGTGGCAGGGCAGATTGTGGACCTGGCTAGTAAGGGAAAAGATGTGAGTTTGAGTGATTTGGAGAACATTCATGTGCATAAAACAGCAAAACTTTTGGAGGCAACAGCTGTTTGCGGGACGATAATGGGAGGAGGAGATGTGACTGAGATAGAAAAAGTTAGAAAACATGCAAGGTGTATAGGGCCGTTGTTTCAAGTGGTGGATGGTATCATGGATGTGACCAAATATTCAAAAGAATTGGGTAAAACGGCTGTGAAGGAGTCGGTGAGTGATAAAGCTACATATCCAAAGCTAACGGGTATCGAAAATGCCAAGAAATTTGCTAGAGAATTGGTAAGTTAGGCCATTCAAGAGCTCGCCTATTTTGAGGTTGAAAAGGCTGCTCCTTTGAACCATCTAGCTGCTTATATTGCAGGTAGAAAAATTTAATTGTAAGGAATAAGGATGTGACATTGGGTGGTGGTTGTCATCTTCTGTGTTGTTATATTGCTTAAGATATGGACTGTCTAAGATTGCATATGAATGTTCTAAATAAGAATATGAACGTTCTGAATAAGAATGTTGAAGAAAATGATTTATTCCGATTATAGAAGTAAACATTCAGACCGTACTTATAGTGTTTGATCTCGGTAGGTCATCATAAACAATTATTACAAAAAAAAAACATTAAACCACAGCAAATAACATTTATCATACCCTAGGTTTAAAATCATGACCACACAGAGATTTCAAACTTTCTCTAGAAAACACAGGATAACCTAGACCTAGCTCCTCTACTTGAATTTGCTTGGGTTGAACTTGTTTTCTCTACATCAGTTTCTGCTGAAGAATTAGCGGAGATGATTTTTGGTAGTGTGAAGCCTCTTGAAAGCTATTGTGCCAATCTTATACTTCCAAAAGATTAAATATATTTCAGCGTAAGGTTCTCTCGGTTTATTCAGCTCGACCTACTGTCCAAGTAGAAGAGTTATAAGTAGGAAGCTGCAGAAAAAGAAATTAAGGAGTTTGTGCAGATGTCTGCTAAACCTCCCAAATCATCATGGATGGATGATGAGAAAGTTGGACATAAAATTGTGCCACTTCAAGCATATGCTATTGATGCATATATGCCAATATGATGACCTAAAGAAAACTGCGGGGACAATCCTTGAGGCAATTGGATAGCAAAAACAACATCTTCGGCTGTAAACATTTCTGATAGACATTGTGTATTTTCCTATACATGTCAATCTAGATTTTTAAAAGTTCAACATTCGTATAGATCATACAGAGATTATATTAGTTGCTGAAAGTCTTCTTCGAGGGGAAGTAACATTTTACCCCTTGAGTTTAATCCTGTTGTTAATATGAGGACATGGTTTGGACATATTGGTTGTTTTTCCCCCTGAAATCAAACAAACGTTTAAAAGCCCCCTTCAGTCACCTTTACCGTCCATTTTGGACATAAGTTGAGGGCTATTTCAGACAATTCAAATGTTTAATTAAATAATAAAACTAATTAAAATAAAAACAAGTGAAGGGGGCGATGTCACCTCATTCTTCCACCTACCAGACAATTAATAGCCCCACTATATATATTTTCGTCGTGGTCCCGAAAAAAAAATTCAAAGACAAACAATCAAAACAATCGTTCATAGTTCTTCTGAGAATCAATTTCGTGCCAAAACCGACCCTACAATCACCTATAACCTCTTCAAAACTTTTATTTATTGACTGTAGTGGTTTTTCTTTTGGGGTTAGTTTAGTTATAGTGTTAGTATTGATAAAGTGTTGTTGAAAGCAAGAAGATTTGAGAAGTAAACCGGTTGTTTCTTGGAGAATTAGGATGCATTGTTATGCTTTGATGTGTTCGTTTTTGTTAAACTTAACTAATTAGGGTTCCCGTCGTATGAAATTTAGGGGTTTTTGGTTTGGTGTTGCTGTATGTCAAATTGACGGTGTAATTGATAAACGTTAAAAATTGTTGTTAATATGGTGTTTTGGTTGTATTCTCAGTAATTTAGGGTTTCGTTTGTTTTCGAATGTTATGATTAAAAAGTTAGTTAAGTTTTCCATGAAAGGTTTATCTAATATTATTTATAATTATTGTTTGTGATACGTATGATTAATTGCATGATATGTGTTGCTATGATGTTTATGTTTTGTTTCAGTGATTACTTGATGAATAACATTAAAGGCGTTAAAAATGAGGTTGAATATGTTGTTTTGATTATGTTCTTTTGTAAATTACGGTTTTGTTTACATTGAATTATAATTTTTCAGAAGTTTTAAATGTTTTACATAGACTAATTGTGGTATGTATAATTGCCATTGGTGATTGATATTTATTCCTAATGCTTGGCCGTGTTTAAATGGACGGGATATTTGAAATATATAACACTATAGACACTAGGGTTGAAGAACTTGGTACGTGTGATGTTAAGGACATAAGTATGATAGTTTTGTCACATACTTTATCTAAAAAGAAACTAGTAGTGATGAGGTGCCTAGTGATGAATACTGCGTGTGGGTTTATGTGCCTTGGTCAGTTGAGAAGGAGGTGAGCAGTGATAATGAGCTTTTTCAAGAGTTTAGGAGTTTTAGTGAGCACAAAGAAACAAAATTATGTTTGAAATAGAAAAGATGCCATATATCTCAGTTCCACTAGCAGCCTCATCTTCTGACATTCCCAACCCACAGCTTAGGTTCATGACAGGCCTGAATGAAGTCGATTTTAATGAGTTTGAGGAAAATATTTTTATGTTGATGGAGGTAATGATGATGTTAGAGAGAATGAGCTTGTTAGTGCAGATGGGTTAGGTGATCAGATTGATTTAGGTGGAGATTTGGGTTGTGATTATGGTTCTGATTTGGGTGTTGAAACTGATGAAATGGGTGGGGTTCCTAGTTTGAGGGAATTAGCAATGATACTTGAGGTTCCTGAATCCGTGTATGAGATGCCAGATGATATTGGTAATAATGATTTGTTTGAACATTATCAATCCAACAGTGAAGATGAGTTATTTAGTGACTCAGATAATGAAGGAGATAATTCTAAACTTGCACTAGTGATGAAAAGCAACCCTTTTAAGAAACTTGTAGGTGCACCAATTAGGTTTGAGGTAGGGCAAACAAATGACAGTGTGTATACATTGAGGGAGCTGTTGACAAATTATGCAATTCATGAGGGTTTTAATTTTAAGAAGATAAAAAAAATGATAAGAATATGCTCACTTGGGCATGCCTAGATGAGAAGTGTCCATGGAGGCTGTATGCTTCCATTGTTGGTGATGACACAACTATGCAAGTGAAAACTTACAACAATGAGCATACCTGTCATAGAATTTATAAAAGTCAAGAGGCAAGGTCAAAGTAGATTACAAGTAAGTTTGAGGTTCTTGTGAAGAACAATTATGACATTCAATGTGGGGTGATCTCTGATATGTTAAGAGATCAATTCAATGTTAATGTTGACCCACGGAGGTTGTACAAGACAAAAATAAGGGCCTTTGAGGTGCTGCTTAAAGAGCATACGGTGTGTTTTTCACATTTAAGGGGGTATGCAGTGATGGTACAACAAAGCAACCCTGGTTAAACTGCCTATATTCATCTTCAGACAGACAACCATCTTCCAAAGGTTTTGTCTGTTTTGATGCACAAAAGATGGGATTTATAGAGGGTTGTAGGCCTTTCATTGGCATTGATGGATGCCACTTGAAAGGGCCTTATGGAGGAGTTATTCTTTCAACAATTGCATTAGATGCAAACTCTGGATTGTACCCTCTAGCTTACTGCATTTGTGAAGGTGAAACCTTACTAAGTTGGTCCTGTTTTTTGCAGCAGCTGTGTTGTTTCTTGAAGTACCCAGAAGATAGACCAATATTCTTCATGAGTGACAGGCAGAAGGGTGTGATTGGGGCTTTGAAGATGTATAGGCCAAATGCAAGCTTACGGTATTAATTTCAATAACTTGCTATAATTACATTTTTCTTTAAAAAAAATCATATATTAATCTCACTTTTCATGATTAACACAGGTTCTATGCAAGACATATTTATGTCAATTTCAGTACTAAATATAGTGGGCAAAAAATGAAAAAGCTCTTCTGGAAAGCTAGTAAAATTGGTGAAAAGCATGAGTTCAAGAAGTGTTTACAAGATATAGGTAGTATAAACCATAAGGATATGGCTTATTTAGCTTCTATTGAACCATGTCACTAGTCAAGGCATGCATTTAACAACTCAATCAAATGAGACCACGTGACTAATAATATGACAGAAGTTTCAATAGAATGCTTAAAGATTTTAGGGCTAGGACTTATTTAGAATTGATGGAGTATATAGGAGAATGGTGATGAGTAGGTTTCAACAGAGGAAAAAGTAATGCAGCAAATGGGATAATGGCATACAACTAGCAGTGAATGAGAAGATTAAGGATAATAGTGTGGAGTGTAGGATTCTTCGAACTTTGCATTCATGTCAAGGGAAGTATAAGATGTTGGGTCTGAATAAAGCATACACTGCCAACTTGAATGATAAAACATGTAGTGTGGCCAATGACAGGTTATTGGGGGGTGTCATGATGTCATGCTTTGGCTGGTATTAGACACCATTTTTGTGTCAATGGTAATCAGTGCAGCTTAGAGGAATTTATTGACCATGCATTGTCCAAGGCTACTTATCTACGAACGTATGATTACATGATCCATTCCATTCCAGATTTATGTGTATGGTTTCATCATGTAGGAGCATATATTCAACCACCACCACTGAAGAGAAAACCATGACCAAAACTGTTGAGGAAGAGGGAATCAACTAAGAAACCTAAAGCTGCTAAGAGTGGTAGTGTTGTGTGTGGAAAGTGTAGACTACCAGGGTATAATTCTAGGACTTGTAAAGCTGAAGGCGGTTCTGTCGAAACTAAGGTAATCAATTTTTATTTTTATTTTATTTGTTTTGTTTTGAATTTAATTAAGTTGGTGTTTTTCATAATTTTTATATATCTCTCTTGTATATAAACAAAAGGCTTCAAAGAAACAAACTATTGTCAGTGAAGACGAAGGTGCTATATCATCTTCAAAAGCTTCTAAAAGGTGAAGCTTCCTCCTGCTTCCTTATCTTTATATTTTATTTCCTTCCTTCTTTATGTTTTTTCTAATTAATTTTTGTTTCATTACAAGTACATAGACAGAAGGTTGTAGCAAAACAAGTAGATATTGGTTACAAGTCTTCACACCCTACCATACAGGTTCAGACTCAACCGATCTCTCAAGTGACCTAGTTAGACTGAATTTGTAGGTTATGTAGTTTAACTGTTGATAGGTTATATAGTTGAGCTAGATGTTGTTAATAGTCTACATTTTTTGTTTCCAAACTATAAAGCATTTGCAGTGCTTAGCTTCTGTTTATGTTTTGTTGCTTAGCATTTGCAATGCAAGGCTGGTATTGTGAACTATATATGCAATTTGGTACAACTAAATTGTTAGTGCTTATATTGATACTTATGCATAATTATTAAGAATTCCATGCCCTTGTATTTCTATGCTTCGATAATGACTGATGATATTGGATAACTGATATTTAACACCTATATTGCATTACATACCACATCTGCATTGCATTACATTTCACAACAGCAATACATGTTCATAGAACCAACATAAAAGAAAATAAAACAAGTCAACAATAACATAGTAAGCAACATCATCTTCTTTAATCCATTTAGACTTCTATTTATAATTGTCATCTGATTGTGCATTATTTCAATTACACTTTATTCCAGTTTCTGAATCTTTGCATTTAGCAATTTTAAATTTTCATCCATTTCCCTATTCAGATCTCCACCACCTTGCATACTTTCCAACAATTCTGTTACATCTGGCTCCCACCATGAAAAAAATTGCATTACCTTTTTTCGTAAAAATAAAACAACTTCCCTAGATTATCAAACGACTCTGAGATTTTCACACCGGTCTTCTTCCCACATCTGCATGTTTTGTTTTTTAATATTAGCACTCCACCATTGATGTTGTTTCTCATACTCCCTATATTTGAACTTCCTTCCATGGTTGGTCACTGACAAATCAAGTGTTTGAAGGTGTTTTTTGGTGATGAGAAATATGAAAAACTGTTTGCATCTGTTTTTGAGTGATGAAATGTATGAAACAAAATTTGGCAGGTGATTATATGAGTTCGGATTTGGTTTTTTTAATGATGAAACAGATGAATGGTCTTGTTGATATGTGAGTGAATGTGTTTGAATACAGCATTTGATAAATATAACAACTGATGATGAATACAACAGGTATATATATAACGCCAAATATAGTCGTTGTATTGCATAACGGTTTGATTCAAAGGGCACTTTAGTAATTTTATTGATTTACCTTCGATAAATGAAACTAAGGGCAATTCTATAATTTTATTATGGGAAATTATCGTTTTGATCCCTTATGTTATGGCCGATAATGATATTTTTAAGTGTCTTTCCTTTTTTTCATTGGGCTTATCCCTTTGTTTTAAAAAACGCATCAATTTAGTCCATTTGACCAGATTTTTAATGGTCAACCCTCGTAGAAACAATAAAATGACTATTTTACCATTGTCTTTCGTTTAACAACATAAAAATACAATTTTACCCTTAAATTTTTAAAAAATCAACAACTTTCATCTACCTAATTACCTATAAACATTTTATACGTGTCACCAAATTTATATTTTAAAAATAAACTTAAACTAATAAATAAAACGAAATTGTAAAAATATATATATAT
Organism: Dipteronia dyeriana; assembly: GCA_032871835.1. Classification (NCBI taxonomy): domain Eukaryota; kingdom Viridiplantae; phylum Streptophyta; class Magnoliopsida; order Sapindales; family Sapindaceae; genus Dipteronia; species Dipteronia dyeriana. The sequence continues at coordinate 43,984,661 of CM065298.1, forward strand.
ATATATATATATATATAATATAAAATATTTTGGAGCCTTTTTATCTGTTTATTTTTTAAATATAGAATGTAAAAAATAAAACTGAAAAATAAGTTGTTCTCTAGGATTGAAATCCTTAAATCCATAATCCATTACTCAAACAAAATCACATGTCTAGAAATCACCCTAACAAAAATAAGTTTTTCTTTGATTTCTCTTCTTTATTTTTTTGAACATTAAAAGTATTATTGCAGAAGAGAACCAAAACATAATAACAGAGCAAGGCCAACGACAAGCATAAACAAACCAGACCAAGCCAAAAGAAAAAAACAAAACACCAAGGCAACAAGAAAACGAAAGCAGAAAAACAAAAAAAGATATCCCAGATAATTAAGTCCCCCTACAAAACAGAACCCTTTTTGGCTAAACCATCTATTTTGGTAATCAATGTCTCTCGATCTCCCTTTCTCAAACATTCAATCATCGACCCTACCACCGTCTCCACCAATCTCTAGCTATGAACACATTCATCAAAAACAAACAACCCAGAAAACAAACACATTCATCAAAAACAGAAAGACCATATCAGCCATGAACTCCAGGAAGGGGAGGCTCTCTTTCGTGACGAACAGCTACCGCCATACAACCCACCCACCAAATTCAAACCACCAAATTCAAACCACCAAAACACCTACCACCCTCAAAACAGACCCAGATCCATTGTGAATAGAGGAACACGACCTCTTCCTCCACTGAAACACAGCCTCTCCCTTCGCGACGGTTCGGTTGCTACACCGACCGTTCCTACCATCCACACAAACACAAATCGAAAACCTAAACCCCAAATTAGATGGTCGATAAGAAAACATTGAGCGGGAGAGAGAGATTGATGGTCGATGATCGATGAGAGTGAAAGAGATAGATGGTTGATAAGGGAGAGATATCAGTGGTCGATGAGAGAGAGTTTTATTTGGGGAGAGAGAAAGTGTCTGAAAAAATAAGAAGACTCTTTTTAGTGTTTAATATATAGTTTTATTTGATTTGTGCTTTGGTTCTTGGAATTAATTTGTGTTTTGTGTTGGTTGTTTGTGATGAAGAAATTGATGGATTGGTGATGATATTGAAGATAAAGAGAGTTTTATTGATATGGAAGATGAAGAGTGGGATAGAGTTTTATTTTTAATTAATGTGTAATTTTTTGTTAATAATTTGTAATATGTATATATATTCTTTCCTATTTGTTTTATGGTGACACATAGCATATCATTATTGAAAGACAAAAATATCCTTTAAAACGTTAAATTTGACTAACGGTTCATTAACTGAGGGGCTGAATTGATAGATTTTTGAAAACTTAGGGATCACAGGAGCTAAAAATGGAAAGTCAGCTAAAATCGTCATTATCGACCAAAACATAAGGACTAAAATGATAATTTTTCAAAATTTTCAATCACGTGCTGGATGCTGTCATTAAGGTGTATTAATGTTTTTTTCTGCTCTGAATGTTGTCAAAGTTACCTTTTCTGTTGAAAAAGCTAACATCGGTGGTCTTTTAACATTTATTTGATTTTAGAGGGACGAACGGCTAATATGCTCAAACAATATCCTCGTCTTAATAATATGATTAAACTCAAAGGGTAAAATGATACTTTCCCCATATTCATTTGACATAGATGAGCTTAGCAGAAAAGATCTAAAAGTTCATGCCATTGATGCTGATGAGGATGATCACAAGCTTACAAACTTTAAGATTCTCTCACCGGCCATGTCATAGAGAACTGAATTCTGTCAACCAGCATTTTTTTTTATTTTGGCTTGTGGTCTCTCAACTGTATAGATTTTTGTCAGTAGAGTTAATAGACAGTCTTTTAATTGCGTCAACTTTGTTGTAGAGAAATGACAACTTATTTTGTAAGGTTAGATGTCAATATACTTGAAATTAATCATCATACGCCTGAAATTAATATTAATTAACTTCACTATTAATTTTCGTGTATATTTTGTTTTGTTTTAAGTTTTAAATAATGATGGAAATAGAAATTAATCAAGATGAAGAAACTGCCAAATCAAGATGATGAAACTGCCAAACTGGTTATATGCTTCTAAGTTGTCATTACATGATATCCATTTCCAGATTGTAAACCATCTACCGTAGGTAAAATATTCATAAAATCGTAGTAAAGAGTCCAAACATTAAGGAACAGTTTGTTTGCTTTTTTTATTACAAGACTTATAATTTCTTATATCTTAAATTAAAATAGATCATTTTGTTTGTTTTTGTAACTTATATCTTATTTTAAGATGTAATGTCTTTTAAAAATAGTAAAAGATACTTCTAGTCCATTTCAAAAAAAATATATATAGTAGTCCCTTTCAAAAAAAATTACTACTGGTCCCTTTAAAAAAAATAACAAGATAATTTATCTTTGTAATTTTTATTTTCTTTATACACATGATTCAATATCATACTACTAGTACATTTCAAAATATATATATAAATATACTACTAGGTATACATCTAAAACTATTAATTATTTGGATTATATAGTATTGAAATAAATATGAAGATTTGAATAAACATTCATACGAGATAAATTTTTTGTTTAACAAACTTTCGAATGATACGAGAAGCCTGTAAGAATAAATACTTTTCCATATATTTCATAAAATAAAAAATAGCTTTATAGCTTTCCTTTAACTGAAATAATCAACAAAGTGTACGCGAAAGAGTCTGATTGACGACAAATACGGCCTCAGCTCTAGTTAGGTTCAGCAACTCCTTTAATGTTTTGAAAAACACTAAATTCACAAAACTTGTCCCTGCGACTCCATGCAACCCAGATTCAATTTGCCAAAAAACTCACAATCAAAACACAGTTAGAAGAAAAAATAAATCAACAACGGACATTGAGAAATTGGCAACCATGACCAAAAATGTATCATCGGATCGCCAGATTCGAGCCCTTGCCAAGATGTGCTCAGCATTGGCATGCATTCATAGTCACAAAACTGGCAAGTCTGTAGAGGCAACTGTAGTTTGCGGGACTTGAGCAGGAGGAAATGAAGATGAGATTGCGTGGCTGAGGAAGTATGTTAAGTGTATAGGACTGATGTACGAGGTTTTAAATACAACTAGATCCATAAGAAAAATCGGTAGGGATTTGCTTCATGATGAGGGCACATATACAAAGCAAATCGGTGTAGTAGAGTCGACGTAAGTATGAAAACCATTTGGTGGATCAAGCATATAAAGTGCTTGCCTACTTTGATTCTGCAAGGGCTGCCCTATTGTGGTAATATAGCTAATTTCGTTCTCTATCAGATTATGTAGTTTATTATCATGTGCTTCACTTTGTTTTGTTCAACGTTGAAACAATAAGGTAGGGCAACTTGATATTATTATTAATTATTCAATTAATTTATTCATTATTGTGTAAAGTGATTGTGTCGTGTTTTGGTATATTGAAGACGCAGTCTCTAACTTCTCTGCCTAGCCAAGAACACATTGCTATCACATATTGTGTTGCATAATTTTTATTCAACTGGGAGCTCATCTTCACAGAACAACATCTAATAATTCATAGGACATATGAAGGATATGATTTGATCTCAAGACAACAATACATTTGCAGAAGGTTAATATAGTACACAGAATTACAATTCGCATTCATTTCTATGGACGATAGGGAGGGTACCTGAAAAATGCAGATTGAATGAGCAGAGAAACAGCAAAAAGATATTAACCAAGAACTTTAGGACGCCAGCCAGCAACTACATCCTCCGGAAGTGCTCGTGTTTTAATGAATGAATCCAATGAGAAAATGGTCTGAATATAAGAAAATTTTAAAAAATTTAGAAACGAAGATCATTTTAAATAAAAATGGACCCGATGTAGCTAATAATAATTCATAATCTCAAGTTTAATTGTTTTAGATATATGGAATCTTGAGAATTAATAATAACGTATCACCCGGTAACATGATCAACATTAGAGTTGAAAGAAAATAAATAACTAATCATGTGCCTATCCCAAAAGATGTCTTATGTGAATCAAATGAGAAATTGAGAGGATTTCAATGCATATTCATTCTTCAATAACAAAGTAACAAACTCGAGTCCCCTTCCAGCCAACCACTGTCAACGTGATCACACACACACAAACGTGAAAAGGGAAGCAAAGTCAATAATCGACCGGACTAAGAATTTTCTGTCATAAGAAGCAAAAAAATACTCAAAGGCAGTGTTATCACCACTAGATCACTCGAATTAACACAACTAAGCAATAAATTCAAAGTATTTTGGATCCTAAATCAAGAATACAACAAAAATATCATGGGATTGAGAAGCAAATGGCTGAAATAAAAGTATTCTCTAAAAAAGAATTATGACTGTGATGGAGTCCTCTAGCTTGGTATTCATCACAGAAATGTTTCCACTTGTTTCTGATAAAAATGATTACAAACATAACTGGGAAAAAGTATCAGTTCAACAAGGCATACAATTCCAGCTATAATGAGGAATGGCAAGAAAAATGGTTTGTCTTCATCAATTACATTAATAATTGATTACTAGAGACATATAAATGACACATAAGAATGTTATCTTGTATATATAGGTACCGTTTTCTTAAAGGAAGTTTATGCATGCCCTGATCCATAAAGATAGTGCATTCAGATTGCACACAATGAAACAAAAATAAAAGCCGTAAAACAGTCGGTCTTGTTAACATGCTGAAACATGCTGGCTATAAATGTAACAAACTATTTTGGACATACCTTCATGTAAGACTTCACATATGGAAGTGAATCCGGAACTGCCCATTTTTTATAATGCCCCAGAGCGATTTCAAGATGATATAGCTTTGGTCCCAGGGACAAATCCGCAGAAGAAACCTTTTCACCATTGATAAAAGGACCCTTTACATGGAGGATAAAGAAAAATAGTTTAGGAAGCTGGCACTACATACTCTAGATGCAAAATATGGTTGAATTCTGTAATCTCTTAGTCAGCTGTTATCAGCATTTCATGATTTTTACTTCAAAACATACAAAAGCTGAACTTCATTAAACAGTCCTAATAATACAGAATATTGCCTGAATCAGATCAAAGTAGTCTTTAACGCACAAATCAAGTAATTGCCTTTTTCTTCACATAAATATTATGTATATATAACCTCTGTAAACAAATTTTTTAGTGCATCTTGCTAACATGAATTAAAAAATAAATAAATAAATAAATAAATAAAAACTTATTCAGAACTTAGAGCCAAGTAAAATGGTTAAAAATAAGTCTACAACCTAAAGGATGGACATAGAAATTTGAACAAATTGTTAATGAAGTCTTTTCTATTTTACTAAACTGAATGTAATGTACAAAGGAAAAACAGATTTATAAAAGTTTTCAAATTTAAGGCAGAAGTCATCTTTACAGAAGGTAATCAATAACATTTGATCCCTGAAACATAGATTGTGAAGCAGCAAGAAAAAGTTAAGATTGAACACTCACATTTTCTTTAATATAATTGTCAAAGGAACTTAGCTCATCAAGTAATGCCTTCTCAGTTCCATCACTGGGGTCTTTGCTTTTGAGGAAACCAATAAATGTGGAAAAGATTTTCAATCCACTGCATAGCAATTTAAATAGCTGGTCATCCTGAATTCATGTTCTATGTCCAAAACAATTTGGCACTATCATACAAAAGAATTGTGATGCATTTATCATCGACAAACCGAAGCAAGGATCTTATTGATACCAAATTTATGTCAAATATTTGCAAAAGCAGCTATAAGATATAAATTGGCATGTATCTCATTCATTTTTCTTTGCTTTATTAATAAAATAAAAGCTTAGATGCTGTGTTGCCATCTCTTAACCTTTTAAAATTATAAACAATATGGAAAAAGGAAAATAAATAGTACATCAAAAGGTCAACTCAACACAGGTCTTAATACCAAACAATAGTAACAGACTAACAGCACCTATTGTTAAAAGCTATTAATGATAAGAGTTTTACATATTGACTCCGATGTGATTATAAGAGCAATAAAGACAGTTTCTTAAGAATCCCAAAAGCAAAATAGAAAGATTCTCTAAAACATTGAAGCCTGGCTTTACAGGAAAAGACATGCATAGAAAAATTACTATACTACACAAGCTTCAATTCTGGTCAACATCCGAACCAACCGCAAACGCTCAATCTGACTCATGAAAGCAAGTTGCCAAGCAGTTCATGAGAAGTGGTTGAGTGCTAACGTGTTGGACTGTTGGATAACATCCATTTCACTGGTCAGGAGTTTTGGCTACCTCCATTTGGAATGGTGGGAGGGGAGTGCACTTCCTATTCCTATGATAATATCTTTGGAATGTTACTTAAAAAAAATGGAAATTAATTGTAAACGCATCATGAAATAAAAGATTTGGAAACCCATGTTTAATAGCAATCAGCAAATGCTATCTAGCATGCTCAGGATGCTGTGGAAGCAATAACAACATTGTTGAGCCTAAAATTACGAGAATTGTAAAAGTGCAAGATCAGCGATTTCAATCTGCAGTATACTAAATATTAAACATACACAGAAGACTTGTCGGGCGGGATTCCCAGGGCTGGATCTGGGTATTTTTCTTCCAAAGCCTGTGTGATTATATCTGAATCTGGGACCCACTTCTCATCAAGTTTCACCACAGGAACTTTCCCTTCTGGACTGAGTTTCAAGAACCTGAATTGAATGAAACATGCTCTTAAATTTCTCTTAATAAAAACACAAGAAGAAAATCTTATGAAACAAATAGAAACGAGAGGCAGTATATAAAGTAGCAGTCTTTGTGTGTGGCAAATTTTTATCTTCCAAACTGATAGGTTATAAAAAAATTGCATGAAATGGAAATCTAACCCATAGAATGATATAAAAAGCAATCACCATTCTGGCTTGTTACCCAAATCTACCAACTTCATGTCATAAGGAAGATGCTTTTCCTCCATAGTCAGCAATACTCTTTGGCAAAACGGACCTGAAAAATATTTTTAAAAATAAAATAATACTGCATGCATCATTGCAACCGCTGCATTTATTATATGAAGTTTTGCAACTAAGTATTTGAAATAGCATTGTGAGCAGAGATTCCAATATAACCATATACATAGTATAGGTATCAATATCATTTTCCTCATTTAAATGTATGAAATCTTTTTAAAAATTACTAATTTTCATAATTGTAAGGACCTCTATTTTATGATTGGCTTATTTCATGACAAACCACACCATATTAGGGATGATTTTGTAATGGGTAGCTTAGGTCCTAGTTGGCAAGCTTCCAAGCATCTCCATAACTTCAAGAGCAAAAGGTATATTCACTTAACTTTGTCTCTTGAAGAGTTTAGGCACACACACACTTACATGCATTTGTATTGACATGCATTTGTTGTTGCATACACACACATGCACTCTTGCATGCATATCTACTTGTTTCATTGAATTTCATTTAAATTGCATGTCTTGCATAATTGTGGTGTTTCTCTTTGTTGTGTGTTTCACATTTGGGCACTTTAATTAGTTTATCTCTCCATATGTACGCTCATATCTATTGCATCTAGGTTGATTGAGTGACATTTTGAAATCCATGCTTTTGAGCCTTGTTGACCGTTGACCGTTGTCGGTCTGTTGTTGACCGTTGTGATTTATCACAGCGGTGGGCATTTCAGTGCGTCACCGCTGTGGCGCCGCAGTGAGACCGCTGTGATAATTCACATCAGTAGCATCTCAATGGCTCACCGTTGTGACTCTCACAGCGGTAGCCACAACGGTCGACCACTGTTTTGCCCAAAAACGTTGTCGTTTTGCTTTGCCCTTTTATATATATGTTCTCTTCTTCCTTAACTTGTTTTAATGGCTTCAAGAATACATTTTTAGAGAGAGAGAATCCACCTAGAGAGAGAAAAGCTTAAAGCTTTGTTCTTTGACTCTCCAAACCCAAAACCCATCTCCATATTACATCATTCATCATCATTTGAGCATGGGTCTTCATGGTTTCATGACTAGTTAAGTAAGAACTTCATTGAATATCATTTATTGTTCTTCTTGCTTTAGATTAGGCATTTATTGCTTGATTAAATACCAAAACTCTACTTTATTGCATATATTTATGAGTCTTGATAACATGATTGGGTTTGTTTGTGATAGCTTGCATTATTAGGTCATTTATGCCTAAATAGCTAATCCATAAATGTTCATGTATACTTAATTGATGATTAGGATAGCCTTGTACATCTAGTCTGGTTCATGAATATTTATTTGTATGCATCATTAATTGCATTTCTTGATTGCATATTGATTGCCCTTGATTATATGTTGTGACAACTTATGTTGGTTGGAGTTTTATTGACAATTAGACTGTTAGATTTTATCTATACGCCAAACTGAGTCCTTATATATGGGCATGTAGACATTGTTTGATAACTAGGTTGTTTGATTGCATTATAACATCTAGTTAAGCATTTTGTGTTTGGTCTTACACATTATTGCATTTGAACATAATGTCATATACACACTTAGACCATATACTCTTTATAAAGTCAAAGTCCTGTGGCTTATAGGTGAAATTTCACAAGCAAGTCGAGTCTTGCAACCAAGGGTGGGTTGGCAAGCAATTGGTTAAGTGCCACTGTAAAAGGCCCGAGGGATAGAGTAGAAGCTGCTCACGCTAAGAGTAGTGGCCGGGGATATCACTAGGAATTGAACCAAAAACGGCGAGTTGTGGTGTCCATAGTCTGAGGTTGTCGAGGGTGAGAGTCTGAGTATCACTTGAGGGTGTAACCAGTGTTCTAAAACACGTTTTCAGTATTGAGGCGATTTCCTCTACTGAGGCGAGGCGTAAGCCTCAATGCGTATTGAGGCGTAAGCCTCATTAGGAAGAGATAAAAACTTAAAATACATAAAACAATCAATAAGTTTATAATTCATCATTCATAAAACAAGTAAACAACCAATAAGATCATAATTTCATATTATATAAAACAACAATTAAGGCAATAAGTTCATAATTCAAATGATAACCAACTAACCATATAAAATAACAAGTTCATAACGTTTTTTGGGATTTCGTTATTGAGGCGGGCTTATGAGGCGTATCGAGATGTAAATTGAGGCGTAAGCCTCATAACGTTTTTTCATATTTCGCTATTGAGGCGTGCCTCATCACGTTTTTTTGAACAATGGGTGTAACCTTTTATTTATATAGTGGATTTCTATGATCCTGTGTGGCTAGCAGAATAGCCCGTGGTTTTTCCCATTTGGAGGGTTTCCATATATATATCAAGTGTTCTTTATATTTCCGCACTTTACACTTGATTTTGTATATTTGTGTGTTGTGTGAACCTTTAATATTGATTAATCAAGAAAAATTAGTAATTGGCTTGATTAAAACCTATTCAGCCCCCTCTAGGTTTATTAGACACACGCGTTTTAAGGGAACTTTTAATAATTAATTCATTTAAACTTTCTTCATCATTTTTTAAATCTATTTTTTTAGCAATAACAAATGTACATTAGATCATGCAAGAAACTTTGTATTTGTCAATCCATTAATATATATAACTGTGCATTTAATTTACATTGAATACAAAATATACAACGTATGTATATATTAGTTTATGAGTTACGACTATAAACAATGTTTATGCTACATATGAATTATAACTTTCATTTTTATTGAAAATATACATCAAGTTAGTTACTACTAGAAGCATCTCCAATGCAATGTTATTTCAATGTGTTAATATTATAATTTAGCATAAAGTAAGAAAAAACATCCTCCAATACAACGCCAAATGTTGTGCCAAATTTAGCATATGCTATTCTTTGTGCCATGCATATGCCAAATTTGACACGACAATAAATACTGTTTTTTTAATTACAAAAATACCATAATTAATTGTATTGAATATATTAATTACTAACTTTTATAATTTTAAACAATAAAAATATTATATAAATTGAATGCATAACTTATATTTGTTGATTTCCATAATTTTAAATAATAAAAAAAGTAACAATGGCATTTGAAATGGAGTTATGCAATGGAGTACAATGCTAAAATGATGTGCAAGATATAGTATTTGACTATTTTTTGTGTCAAATTTAGCATCGACATTAGCATATGTATTGGAGATAGTCTAATATATGGAATAACAGTTTGAATTATTAAGGAATAAAAATAGAAATCCAGGACCTTAAATGTTTAGTTTGGGAATTCGCCCATTTGTACAATCTAAATGCATTTACAGCTTCAAATATGCAAAAAAAATTCACATGATTGCAGAAATAACAAAATGAAATGAAGAAAATACAAATTTTGCAGCTCAACTCTTCGATAATACAAGAACCTTAATAACAAATGCTTTTTATTATTATTGTGGATTCCAATCAATTCTCTCCTAAAATATAATCGCAGACTGAATAATAAAGAAATCAAATTGAAGAGAGCACTCACAGTCGCCAAGCTTGTTAGGAGCAGTGACGGAAGCTTTGACGCATATTTGCAGATGATCGGATGAGGAGGCGGCGGCGGAGACGGTTCGGTTTCGGTTGCGAGGTCGTCTGAAAACGGCATAGTTTCGGGGGAGAGTGAAGTCAATGTGATTGATTGCGGAGCAGATGGCAGTTGTAGTAGTGCTCGGTTGGATTCTGAGAGCCGTCGTCGACATTTTTCTTTTGCTTTTTCAGCTTCTTCTGTGTTGTTTTTCTTCAGAATCCAGAGTGCGGTTTTGACAAACAGTAGAAGATGATGTTGCTATGCTTCTTTTAACACGTGGCCGCTCTAGAAGTTGTCCATAATATCGAGGTTATTTAGGTCTTTTACTAAATAATTAAATAAAAAAAAAATATAAAATAAAAGGATATTTTTTAATATAAGCATTAGATATACTGGTTTGTACTTGTACATAGAGGTCGATATGGTTCGATTCGATTCGATTTTGGATAAAATCCAATTGAACCTAAAATATTTCGATTCATCCAAAATTGAACCGATTTAAATCTAATAAGAAATGGGAACCGAATTGAATTGAACATATTTTAATAGGTTCGATTCAATATGGTTTTGGACCTAGTGGGCCGGCTAGCATAATTTGTCTTTTGATTTTTTTTTTAATATTAATGGATTGTTGGATACTAATTTTGGACATTTGTATAGCCCAAAGCCAAAAAACCCAAATCAAACCTAACATAAAATTATATATATAAAAAATAAACCAGTTAAACACATATTAAATAATAATAAGTTAATAACAAATCCATTCCAAACTCCAAAATAATATTAGGTTTTTTTTTAAGTTATATACTCGGTTTATTAGGTTCAATTCGGTTTTTAAAAAACCAAACCGGTTTGAACCTAAAAAAAAATTGGTTTTCATTTTTTAAATTGGTTTAAACCTAATTACTGATACGAATCAATTCGAATACCCATTTTTCGATTCGATTTGCAACTTAATACCCACCCCTACTTGTACATCGTAAAATATAAATAATATTTATTAAGTTTTTTCAATGAATCAGAATATTATGGTTAAAATAATTGACAATTGTAAATTTTGACTATGGTCACTTTGTTTATTTACAAATCTTATAGAACATTATAAATGTGAATGACATAAATCACCGTACTCTTTTATGACAAAATATATATATATATACCACTTAATCTATTAATGTGTTTTAAATTAAGAATAATATATTTTAAATTATTTTGTTCATATTGTCTGTGAAAAAATTAAAAATATGAACAAAATAAATACTTGTTCATAATATTAAAAAAATATATATAAAATGCCCCAAAACTTGTCTCCTGAACAAAAAGGCCTATACGCTTCATGAATTGCACACATTTCACATGAAAGCGTCTTGCAAGGACTACTCGTCGACCAACCATGACAAAACCACCACCACCCATTAAGATTCTGTATATGTATATGTATGTGTATGTTTCCACAAATAATGAAACGAGAGAAAAAGGAAAGGAACTCCAACGAAGAGTTTAGTATTGGATGACGAAGTCGGCGAACAGTAGCTGTTATATTGAGAGCTGTGTTGTTCACAGTTGTCATCAATGCCTTCTAGCAACAGATACAGAGTTGTTTTCATCATAGTTCAATTGCCAGTTTTGTCAATGAGTCGGTGGTTACAACTTCACTAATATTAAAAAAAAAATTAATTTATAAAAAAAAAATTAAAAGTGAATTAGCAAAGAAAATTAAGATCAATCACATCAATAAAATTATGATTTATAATACAAAATTAATTTTTTATGATATTGTTGTATTTTTTTCTTCTTTTACTTTTCCGTACTCTTTTTTTGGGAAATTTATGTAGTATGTTTCATTTCATTAAAAATAATTAAATACATTTTTTATTGAATGTAAATGTTATATATAATACTATTTAATAGGACAGATGTACTACGTTAATATATTGTATATTGTGATATTGAATCTTAAGTAGATAAAGATTTAAAATTGTTGACGGTGATTTTTGGATCAATCTCACGTCGAACAGAGTATATATAAGATCTTACAATTACTAGATATGAATGATTAAAAAATTAAAGAGGACATAAAGTTTTACGTGGTAAAATTTCAATGTGAGGAAACATCCACGTTTGCCGGTGACAGCGAGAAGAAAGTCACTATATTGAAATAATTACACACCCAATCTCTCGTGCTCTCTCTTTATTGTTCTCTCTTTTTTGTAGGTGCCATTAGAGTCTATTTATACATGCATAGAACCCTAATTTGTGCTATACAAGTAAGTGGAATTGATGTGTTTGAGTTGTTTTATCATTCTTTCTTTTTTCATGCATTGGACTTCTTGCCTAATTTGGACTCTGGCATCATAAGGAAATTTGTTTCTTTGTCAAAGAGTGCTTTGAGACACCTTGTTGGAGTAAGACTCATTCTATACGTATTCGATAATATCCACGTATTGATCTACTAACCATCTACGAAAACCCAACCAAACCTTTACTCATCCCGACCAATGATTCAGTCCCGACCAGGGACCTTATCCTTTCCTAAGGTTTTGGGCCGACCTAAGGTTTTGGCCCGACCATCTTGATAATCCCGACCTAGGGTTTATGAGATCTTCTTTTGTTATTGTAGGTGGGTTTAGGGATGTTGTCCCTTGATGGTGTGGTATCTTCAACTCCCTTAATTTTTGGATTGTTATGTTGACTCACCATTCTTCAGATTTTACCAATAACAACACCCCCTTAAACACACGGGGTCGGATAAATGATTGACACGAGTAAGATGTGTTCGGCTTCGTGTGTTTAACTTACCCCTCTCTGACACTGGAACAAAACTTCCCCAGCTCTAACAAAAAGTCAGCCCGATATGGTAGTCAAGGCGGCTGAAAGTTCTTGGGAAGAGAAGGATCGTCGTGTCATTTACGTTGAGGTAGATTTAATCAAGGCAGGGCTCTTTCGTGCGATTTATGCCTGTCGTAGACGATGTAAGTCATCCTTGCTTTATCATTATTTACTTTAGCGCGGAACATCATGCATACTTTTCTCAATACTGACTGTTGATTATTGTGTGGTATTTCTTTCTTTTAATATTTGACGTGGACATCATTGCTGGTGATCAAGCTGAGAAGGCTAAGCACTTCGATCGGGTCAGTAGAATTCCGTAACCGATCAGGTTGCTCTGGGAATTGCTCCACATGAACATGATCTGGTAGAGCATGTGTATGAATATGGCAGCCATTCTTCTGGCGTTCCCTCTGAACAAGTTGGTACGAGCGATCGTCATCCTCCCCAATCTCAAAGTGACAGTCGGGGCCGTTCCAAAGAAAGGACCAGTCGGGTTAGGTTTCGTTCTGAAGCATTTGACTATGAAAGACATGATCATAATAGATCTAAAAGGGAGAGTCAGGGAACGGAAGATTCACGAAGGGAAAAATCACATGAAATTGAAGTGACGATCAAGGCTCCGAGTCATAAGGTTGCTAAGATAGCTTAAGGGTCATCTTCTCCCGATGCCCTTCGTATGAGAGCAAGTCTTGCGTCTGAGGTTAATCTAGATTTGCCTACCCCGGTGGTCGATCCAATCATCTTAGAGAAGGATAAGGAAAACCAAGAGACAGTTTCTGATTTTATATCACGAGAATTGCGATCCAAGAGAAGGAGTGATCGGGGTACATTAAATTTGTCTTCCGCTCCATCTGAATCATCAAGATTGCGGACCAGGCGCTCCCTCCGAATGAGTCTCCCGAGGTTCCGGCTGTGCCACCCCCTTACTGCCCTAAAGATGTTCCTATGCAGTATGTTGTACGGCGTCAAATCGTTTTCACTGATTCTTAAGGTGATGAGGGTTGTCCTGACGAGGAAGAAAAGATAGCTGATGATAACTTCTTTGATCTGTCTGAGGAGCAGGTTATCTGTTCTGTTCTCGAACCAGATGAAGAATCAGCTATGTAGATGAAGACCATCACATTACCAACTCAGGTTAGTTAAATCTGCAGCGGACGCCCTACCCTAGAAGTAACGAGAGGCTCCTCGCCCGACAACTTTAATTAGGAAAGCCTAGGCTAGAGGGGATGGTAGCTAGTGAATCCCCCAGGTAGATCCGATTCATAGAGAGGACCGGGTAGAGATCGCCAGTTCATCGGAGGGATCTGACAGTGTTAGGTTTTAGATTGTATTTGTATTAATTATATATCAAAATGATGTTTACTTGTAATGATTTAGTTGTTTAGATTCATGATGATTCAAGCTTCAAAGAAGAAGGAACAACTAGTCAAAGCAAGTTCAAAGTCTTCAAAGAGAAAGGATGCCATATGGTTCTACAAAGGTATACTAAGATCTTATCTTTCTCTTACAAGGCCACACATAGACAATTCATACATTTGTGTCCCTGCATCGTTGTGCACCATTATAGGCACACACACACACAATTCATACATTTGTGTCTCTGTATCGTTGTGCACCATTATAGGCACACACATACAATTCATTCATATGTGTCTCTACATTGTTATGTACCATGTATAACACATTCACACACTTGAAGATGAATGCTCATGCATTGGTATGAAAATAACATGTTTTGGAAAATGCATGATTGGAGACTATCTCTATATAGTTTGTATTCTACTGTGAATTATGTTTGTATGTATATATGTTTGTATAACATGGATATTGAACTTGATTTTAGTCTTAAATCATTCTTGATTAAGTTCCGGTCATTTCGGTTACTCATACTATTGATTTCAAGTTCTAAGTTAAAAGATACTACATTTTCAACTCATGTTGCATACATTGTCTTCGTCTTCGTATATAGAGTCGAATTATTATTTTCTAGGTTGAGTATCTTATATGTCCATGTCAGTGAGAGAGTTACGGTTTGTAATCCGTAAATGGATTCAAATTCTGAGTTTGGAGGCCGGAGAATAGTCAAAGAACGCGAAGGAAGGTCGAGGGAAAAAAGAAGACAGCAAAGCTCTTCTTTCCTGAGATGGTGCATGGCCATCTCGGGGCAGAAGGCTTGCTGCACCAAGATACCCATGCATAATCTCGGGCAACAAGCAATCTTGGCTGCTTCTTGTCCCCTTTTGGTCATTTCATATGTCCATTTTCCCTCTCCTTTATATATCACATCCCTCTCACATTTCATTCTAAGAAAAGATTTAAAATTTGAGTGAAGAATTTTCTCCCAAATTTTCTCACCTTCCAAACACCATAACTTCTTTATTTGAACTCTGATTTGAGTGATTCAAAATTGAAAGTGTTTATCTATTCATCCTCTATCTTTTCTCTGAAGGTTTGAGTTAGTTATATTACTGTTTTTAGAGTGTAATCTCATAAAAACTGGACTGTACCAAATCAACTAAAGTATTGATTTTCTCTCAAAGTTTTCTTTAAAACTTGATCAATTGGGGTTTTCTTCTTCAACATATATATGTTTCTTGTGATTTTTTTTATTTGAGTTTTGAACTCATTTAAAGCTAGATTGAGTTTCAATTGAAATCTCACATGTTGAGTTAGGTTTTGATTTTGCCTATGTTTTTCACATGTTTGGGATTGTATTGTGCTAGCTTTGATTCTAGGACTATTTGATGATCTTTGATTGATTGATTTTGTAAAAAATAGTTCCTCACATGTATTAGCCTCTCTATGACTGAAATCTCACAATAGTACATGTGCTTGTGTTCTTTTGAGATATCCATGTGCTTTGTTGAATCTATGAATAGAAAATATGCTCTAGAACTCTTGCTTTAATCTAAATGACTTTGTCACATGATTTTAGCATGTTTTTGGTTTATGAGATTTAAACTTGATTATGTGTTAATTGAACATATCTTGTGATTCAAGTTTTAGATCTATGCATGTATCTAGGTTGTAATTAATGTTGAACATATCTTACATGATCTAGATGGATTAAACATGCATGATTGACTAGACTACATTTGTTTTTTGCATTAATGCTCATGTCTAGTATTTTCCATAGGATGTGTTGATCATAACATTCTATGCTGCATGCTTGTTTACATTTTGTATTCATGATCACCTAGATGCCTTGTGAGAAGGAAGTCTTGACAATAGGTGTGAGACCTATGTTGTTGAGCAAGGAAGTCTTGGCAAGAGATTGGAGACCTCGGATTATCAAGCGAGGAAGTCTTGACTAGAGTCGGGAGGACTAGGATAGTTGAGCAAGAAGTCTTGCCTAGGGTCGTGAGGATCCGTAAGGGTAAGCGAGGAAGTCTTGACTAGAGTCGGGAGGACTCAGATAGTTGAGCAAGAAGTATTGCCAAGGGTCGTAAGGATCCGGAAGGGTGAGCGAGGAAGTCTTGACAAGAGGTGTGAGGCCTCAGATTGTTGAGCAAGAGGGCGGCATCTTCATGAGTAGGATAGGAGTGTAGTTTCTTGGTGAAGGGTTCACTTGAGAGATTGTACTTGTCTTATCTACTAGTGGATTTTGTTTACCGGTGGTTGCTAACCCGTGGATGTTTCCTTTTCGGAGGTTTACCACGTTATATCTTGTGTCAACTTTTCTCTATCTCTATCTCACTTATATTTGTTATTTGAATATTATGGATAGAACTCTATATGTAAGTTGACTTCTTTTCTATAATATAGATTATATATGTGTTATGATTACTTGTTTGTATCACACTTTACTTGTTTTATATATTGATTAAATCTCTTTAATTGATATATATATATATATATATATATATATATATTGTGATACAAGCAATCTAGAGGGACAAACTTTTGTTTGTTTCTAAGGGAGTCGAAAAAGGTGCCTAACCTATTCACCCCCTTCTAGGTTAGCCTTGAGCATTTAACCGTGTTTGTATTTTCAATTGGTATCAGAGCAGGACACTAGATTGTGCTTAGTGAAAGTCCAGGTGATACATTCACGGTTTTTGCAAAGCTTTTGAAGTTATGGGTTTACAAGATGATGTAATGGCGAAAAGAGCCTCAAATACTAGGCCACCATTACTTCGAGGCACTAACTATGGGTATCGGAATTTGAGGATGAAAGACTACATCAGCTCTATTGAGGAAAGGGTTGAAAGAAGGTTATAGTCCTCCTACCAAGGTTCAAGAGGATGGAACCATGATACTCAAGTCAATGTGTGAACGGACAATGAATGAGTTTGAGGTTGCTAAGTGGCACCATCATGCTATGAATGCCATCTTTTGAGGAATTGATAGGCATCAATTCTCTTACATTCAAAATCTTGAATCTGCAAAGGAAGCTTGGGATACTCTCTAAGTCACTAATGAAAGAACCTTAGCAGTGAAGAAATCAAGGCTTCAAATGTTGGCATCACAATTTGAAGGTTTAATTATGAGTGAAGAAGAAAAGTTTGAAGACTTCCAATTCCGGCTTCTTAATATTGCTAACCAATGTCAAGCAGTTGGAGTACCTATCTCAAAATAGCGTTTAAATTGGGAAATCCTTAGGTCTCTTCCTAAGAGTTTAAATCAAAGGTAACGGCCATTGAGGAAAGCAAGGATATGGATGACATGAACATCGATGAGTTGTTTGGGTCTCTCCAAACTTATGATATGTGCTTGAAGCCAAAGATTAAGAGTAAGGGAATCGCTATCAATGCTATTGAGGAGGAGAGTGATGATGAAAATGAAGAGATGGCTCTTTTGGTTAGAGAGTTCCAAAAGTTTTTAAAGAAGAATGCCAAGCCTAGAGGCAGGTCTTATAAGGAAAAGGGAGTTAAGAAAACATCATCTTCAATGAATGAGAAGAATAGTTAAGCCATGAACAAGAAATATGTTCAATGCTACAATTGTCATGGTTTCGATCACTTTGCTAGTGAGTGCACCAAGAAACCATCTAAGAAAGACAAGAAAGGCAAAGTGTTGGCGGCTACTTGGAGTGATGATAACTCTAGTGATAATGAGAGCTCTAGTGGTGAGTCTTCAAGTGATGAAGAATTGGTGAGCAACTGTGTAGCTCTAACGGCTTCTCATTATCCACTAGATGTTGATGGTACAATATCTTTGAACAAGAACTTTGATACAAATCATCATGGAAGCTCTAGTTCCATTCCTACTAATCTTGAGTTGTTGGCCAAGATAGAGAAGCTTGAAGAAGATAGAGATAATGCTCTAAGAGAGGTAGTTGAGAATGATGACTTGATCAAGAAACAACTAGATGAGTTTGTGATTGTCACTCGTAGACTTCTTGGTGAGAAAGGTGATATTATGAAGAAGTTTAGAAAACTTGAAAAGATAAACTTTGAGAAGGATAATGTGATATCTTCTTTGAAGAATAGAGAACAAGAAATAATGGAAGAGATAGACACGGCTAATGAGGCCATCAAAGACTTAGTGAATGATTTGGTTAGTGTGTCTAGTGTTAAGAATCTTGTTAACTTTCATAGTTGTGAAGATGACTTGGTAGTTAAAGAAGAGCTCTTGGAAGTACTTATTCCTACTCTCTTGGATGAAGTCGTGATTGATAAGAAACCACATAAGAAGAGAAGATCAAAATCCAAGAAGAAGTTGGCGAGCAAGGTATCTTTGCAAACTCCTAGTGAAGCTAGTTCAATTCCAAAAAGGTACAATCTCATATTTTATTCCAATTTGCCATTATTGCAACACAATAGGTCACATTAAGCCTAGGTGTTATAAATATATTGAAAAATGCAAATTAGGAAATGAATCTAGTGATAAAGAGATTAAACTTCAACTTGAACATGCTAAGGATTTGAAAGTTGAAAAACATGATAATATTGCTAAGCATGAAAGAAGTTTTGGAGTAGAAAGAAAACTAATCTTGTTCAACTTGACAAAGCTTGTGTTAAAAATGTTAAGGAAGAGTGTATTAATGATATTCTTGTTAATCAAGTTATTGAAGGACTTTACTCTAGATTTATCATTGTTGTCAAGGATGATATTGGAAATGTTTATGTAGATACACCCAAGAACAAGTGGTTCAAGGGTGAGTGCTCTTATCACTAATATAAGAAGCACATGTGAGGTATCTTTGAGGCAATATATCAATTGTGTTGAGAATTCTTGCTTGCTAGCTTTGAATACTCCATATATTGATATGAACTTGGTTATCTCACATCATGGTTGTTATGATGGTCAAAATTTGTTGGTTAACTTTAGAAAATTTCTTTTGATATATGTGTTTATTAAGTTGAGATATTATGCTTTTTATATTCTTGTTGTAAAACATCGTCAACTTAGTGTCATGAGGACATTCAAGGCAAGAGTGCTCATAAAAAGGGCGGTAGTATGATATTTGGTGAATATAATGTGCAAAAGCTATCTCTATACTCTAATGCATGGTCTCTTAAATATTCATCTTTTGACTCAATTTTTGATATACATCTCATAGCATGTCATATTAGAGAATTTTGTATAGCATACATATGGTTCTCATTGACATTTGTTATTTTAGGATCTAATAGTGATATTGTTCACATTGATCTTAACTTTGATGGTTATTTGTGTATAGTGTATTGAGTGGCATTACTTTTGAAAATATGAGAATCATATTCTTTGAAAGCTACTCATTAGAGAAGTAATGATCTTGAATAAGTCTCTACTTATTGCTTTTAGATCATGTGTTTATGAGCCATAAAATCTTGGTTTTCTAAAATTGCACCTTGCTTCTCTTATATGTTTTGCTAGTAGGCTGAGTTTACTAATATGTAAACTTTGGATACACCTTGAAGTTTTTGTGCTTAAGTACATTTAAAATGCCCTATGGTTAGTATCCATTTTGCTTCGGCAAATACATAGAACTCAACGAGCACCTTCATGGAAATGGCTATACACATTGGTTGTGAAAGCTACCCAATGTTGGAAAGAGCTACACCATTGTGATGAGTGAAAGCCCCCATGTAGTGAATTTAGTTTATGTTTTTTTAAAAAAAAAAGGAAAATCAAAGAAGTGTTGAAATGGAATCATGAAAAGAAAAAATTCTTTGATTCAAAGCCTAAAAAGAAAATGAGGAAGGCTTAAAAGGAGTATAGTTGAAAATCAAATGAGCTCGGGTTGAAAAACAGAAATGGGATGACGAGCCACATGCACACACACGCTCATATGTTGAAATTTATTCTCTTAAAAAACAAAAAAATCCGGATGATAATCGGTTTGACTTTTTATGGAAAAAACTTAAGATGAATAGTTGTTGGAAATTGTTTGCATGTTGATTATCAAACTACTTCTTGATATTTATTTGAAGCATATCTCTCTCACACACACAATTTGTTTTTGAGTATGATGATATTTTAGCAATTGTTGAAGAATTATAAGAGAACTTGAAAAATCTTTGTGTATCTCTCTTAGCATATGAAGCTTATTTTGTTGACATTTCTTCAAATTGCTTGAATGTGTGATTGTGTGAAAATCTTTGTGAACTTTATGCTATCATTGATTTTAGTTATAGCATTTATCAAAGGGGAGCATTGTATGCTAGACATTGTTCTCTTTTATGATATGTTCACATGTTTCATTTTTTTACATGTTGGTATATTTTGACTTAATGATACTTGTAAGATATTACTCATCTTTATCTTGCATGATGATTCGTTCTTAAGTCATATGTCTTTGTTCTATATCATTGTGACTAATATGCTTGTTTTGTCTTTCACTCACTTTTGTTGTATGTATATAGCATCTTATAACATAAGAAAAAAATGGGAAGAACTAAGATTACCGGAAATGGAAATCAATTGAATCTCATTGAGAAAGCCAAGTCTACCTCAAAAGGATCCAAAGCTTCAAGGACAAAAGATTTATGGATCTTTCGAACAAAGAAGATATTTCAAGAGAAAGATATTGACTTTAGTAAGTGTAAAGATTCTTATGTTCTTAAGTGCTTAAAGGATAGAAATTGGGAATCTTGGGTGAGCATGTTTGGAGTTGTAAATGATACTCTTGTTAGAGAGTTTTATCTTGAATATAGGGAAAGTGTCACCTTGTTAGATGCTTTGATGGAAATTAGGGGTGTTGTGTTTAGAGTTAACCCGGAAAACATTAACAAGTTTCTTAGGCTATCTAATGATATAGATTCTAATTTTCTAGACGTGGATGTCATTAAGAATTTAAATATCATGGGTAGAACTCTTTGTGACAATGCTTCTTTTGAGTGGAAAAGTAGAGCATATATCAGTCAACATGAGTTAACTAAGGCTAGTGCATTTTGGCATCTATTCATTTGCACTAACATTATTGGATCTTCGAATTCAACCGAGTTGAATAAAGACAAGATCAAAATAGTGTTTGCCTTGGTAACTAATCAACCTATAAACCTTTGAGATCTTCTCATGTATTACATTGATAGTGCGGCTTTCTCTACTAGAGGTGATGAAAAGCTTGTATTACCGGGGTTTATTACTTCTTTATGTTTAGCTCGTGGGATTAAGAGTAGAGAAGATGATGTGTTAGTTCAACCCTTGGAAAAGTATTGTGATAAACGTGTGTCATACATGTTCTATAAGAATAAGGGTAAGACTTGTGATACTTTTGGACTATTTAGTAGTTCTCAAGTTGATAGTCATGTGATTAGCACAAATATTCTTCCGGATTGGGCTATACAATTGAAAGAGAAGGTTGATGAACTTAGTGTTATAGTTGTTCAACAAGATGCTAGGATAAAAGAGTTGGAGGAGTGCATTGCTTCAAATTCAAGACCACCTCTCAAGCATTATGTTAGATCTACTACTCGCACGACTTTCTTTGGTGGAACAAGTAGCTAGTATTTGAGTCTTGAGGTACATTTCTTAACTTTTGGCATCATTTCATGTCAAAAAGGGGGAGAAAGACATGCTAGTTGCTTAGTTTCTGTTAACGAGAAATTTGCTCGAGATGAGAAATTTCTATTAACACCCTCGAGACCACTACCACGAAAGCGGTGGCCGGGGTCGGTACCGTTTGTTCTCGACCTGTTTAAGAGAAAGACGAGTGGTAATAACAGTAAATGGGAGCTCTATTATTAATATATCGCTTTAAGATACAAATAACTCTCTTGTTTGCTCACAATATCTCGGAGGTGTAAGGTGGTGGCAACTCGATGCCTGTCGAATAGTGGAAATGAAGGTGACCATGTTCTGAAATCAGAATTTAGGCCCTCTTTCTATGTGTATGTCTGTTGTTTATGATTTTGTCTCTGTCGTTCATTCTTTTTTGTCTATCTCCTCACCTTGCTTGGCTTCACACACACACACACACATATATTCCAAGTAGGTTTTTAGTTTACGAATACTCTACCGTAATCTCATGAATCCGTTCCCTCCTTATCGGGAGGGATTTGTTATTTAAATTTGAATTGTTTCTGGATTCAATGATATCGTTGACGAAGATAAGTTTATTCCCTTATTTGAATTTAAACTCTTGACGTGCATGTAGATATCATGTGGAGATGATCCTGTGTGCACTCGTGCCATCGATCTTCATGGAGGTCACCCTGCTAGCTGCCCGTTGCCCCGTAGAGCGAGGTGGATCCATGCTTTGGCTCTGTTCTTAGAAGCTTAAGATGGATTTGCCCTGACCTGTGGGGGCTTGAAGTGCTCTTGTAGACCTCTTCGGGAGGTAGCTGGGGTAGTGTAGATCCAGGCGTTATTCTTCCCTTATGCCCAAAAAGGACAGCGAGCTTCTGGAGAGGTTGGCGGGCTTATTTCGAATGTCCATTGAGCTAAGAGACTTCCCCTGGAATTTACGGGCGGTTGTGAATCTCCACCTTTGAGCCGAGGTTCCTCGATAGATGGCCTGGAGAAGCCTAGGCTCCAATACTCCTGTAGGGGCTCATCCCGATCGTGTCTGGCTTCTCTTCTGGTAACTTTGAAGCCGAACCGGCTTTCCCTGCTCTTGCAGGGTGGCTTTACTGTCTTACCGGGCTTCATGATTGTCGATTGAAGGTGCAAAATTTCTCTTTGACCCCTAGCAAAATTTCCCTATTAACAGAAGTCCCATCTGACTTGAACACCGGTGGTAGAGTTGGGATTGGAGTCAGATTCCTTGTTTAATTGATAAAGATAATTAATGAGAGCGAAAATTTCTCATTAATTACCTAACATTTTGAATTTGAAACTGAGTGTAATTCGAAGAAAAAACGGTTGTAATACAGCGGTGATCTTCCCGAGGATATCGCCCATAGACCTCTATTTAAGCCCAGTCTGACCGTCACCTTCTTCATACTTTCTCAAATCTCAAACTTTCAAATTTCTTCTTCCCCGTTTTCTCTGTCGAAATCTTTCACTTGCTCTCTCACCTATCTTTCCCATCAATGTCGACTTCCATCAATAGTGTTGATGCCTTGGTGGAGGGCGCCGGGGGCCCTAACCTAGCTCCTCTTAAGCGGGTGCGAGGGATTTCAAGCAACGAGGAATCTTCCCCCCTCCGCCTGCGCCGTCGTTCAAACATGAACGCTTCTATCGGCTCTGGCTTTTCGAACCGGCCTAACAACCCTCCGAACTTAGTCGACGAAGACTCTGACATCGGGGAGAGATTAGATGTGGTCGGGAGGGCTCAAGTCACGGTGGCGGATCTTCCTCCAGTGATAATCCTTCCTTTCGAACCCAAGGTCATCCCCGACTCTACTGTCGACCCTCAATCGATCGGCCGTCTACGGGACAAGTATGGTATTCCTGAAACAGTTTTAACTGGCTCCGCTTCAACTGACGCCCGACTTTTGGAGGCATCTTATCGACTTCCTGGTATTGTGGAGAGAGCAATGCTAGCTGAGCAGTGTCACTAGGGAGCCCGGGGCTGAGGAGCTCGCTTTCCTTTTCCAGATCAGTAGCCTGACAGGAGTCCCACGAGGCCAATTCTATGCCAAGGCAAAGAATATGCTCAATTTTATCATCCCCGGGGCATCAAAGAAGGACCCCGCTTGGAAAGAAGAATGGGTATTGGCGGGGGGAGACTGGGGGAGCTCCGTCTTCATCGGCGGGCATGAGCTCGAGGTTCCCACCGCCTTTAGTGACAAACCCACCTGGGGTCAGGATTCCTTGCCCGATGAGTCTGAAGCCATGCTGAAGACCATCCTAGCTCGAAACTATTTGAATCTGAAGTTTTCGACCGCTGACACCTTCTCTCCCTGCAGGGTAAACAGGTACCTGCGGATATCCGATGCTACCCCTCGTGAGTATCTTGATCTATCTTTTTTTTTTTTTTATTGTAGGGTTTAGTTCTGATGATCTTGATTCTTTTCTCTAACAGTGTTTGTTGTTGCTCCAGCTTCTCGAGAAGCCCGACAAGCTGGGATACCTCCTCCTCTTTCCAAATCGTCCCTGGGGGCTCTCTCGACCGTTCCGAATAAGGGGGGGGGTCAACCACTAAGGTAGCTGCCCCGTTCGTTCCTTCCCCCTCTCCTTCCCAGGTGAAGTTCAATATGGGTCTTTTGGCATCTAGGGATGCGAAGGCTCTTAACCGAGGAGGGTCTGCTTTTCAAGTCGTTAATAAGTCCGTTCCTAACCCTTCTCTAGAAGTTACTGCTCCAAACGATGCCCCCTTGTCCTAATACCCCTCTCTACAGATCTGGTTGTATCCAAGGGTAGTCGAGGTTCCTAGGGAGCCCGATGTCGATTTTTCTAAGGTCACCCCTTCTCGCCCCTACCAGCAATAGAGCTCGGCGGGTTAGGACGAGGTCTTGAAGCAATTTTTCACATCTTGTCCAGGCAGCGGGCTTTCTAGGATGACCGCGATGCCAGTGGACATTTTGATCACCAAAGGGTCCGCCCTTTTAGCCGAGGTAATTGTCGCTTTTACTTCTTCATTGAGCTGCTTGACTTGTCATTTTCTAACATGATTTTCCTTTGTAGGCTTTCAAGTTTCAGGTGGCCATGGGGCATCAGGTAGCCTTCCTCCATGATCGGGCAACCAATGCTGAGGCTGAAGCTAAGCGAGCCATGGGGTTGCTTGCGAGGGCTCAAACCCTGGTCTAGGAGATGACCTCCAGCCAACAGGGAATGGAGACGTTGCTAGCTGAGCTTCAATGCCATCATAAGAGGTTGAAGCGAGCTTTTGATCAAGAGACTCTCCGGTCGAAGCGGTGGGCTAGCCAGCAAGATGACTGGAGGGGAGAGGCGAAGGCCCTAAATATTGAAAACCAAAACTTGCATACTCGAATTACCCAGCTATAAGCCAAAGTTGAAGCCTCTTTTAGCAAGGGGTACTTATATGCCTCCTATCAAGTTGCAGAGGCTCTTCCCCCTCCATTCGATCTATCTAGTATCGTCGACTGGGATAGAGCGGAGGTCATGTTACGGGCTACGGAGATGTCTTGCCTCGAAACTGATGGAGCTGGTCATTCTGGGGAGGGAGCTGAGAAGCAGTTGAAGGTCCAAATCCACCCTCTCTTGTTCCAGCCTTTCTTGCATCTGGTCCCGGTGAATCCTCGAAGGGGGTTTATAACGAGGAGCTAGAAGGAGGTCTAGCGGAAGCTCGAGATCCTCCCGCAGTACTCTCAGGAATGGGGTCAACTGAAGGCGGAAACGTGCCTGAGTCAGCGACCAGCCTTCTTGATACAACTATTCCTCCTGAAGTTATAGTGGTGATTAATGAAATCGTGGAGGAGGATCCTGTTGACCCCGAGGCAGCCGGGGTTGGTTCTCAGGAGGTAGCGGAGGAGATAGATGCGGCTAACCAGGGCTAGTTGGAACCGGAGAAAGGAGTATAGAGCGAGGTTTACTATTTGAAGGAGGGGGCTGGATATCCTCATGAAGATGAAGGAGCTTAAATTCTTTCTTATGTAACCTTTTTAGAATGCCCGGAAGAGGGGGTGGGCATCCTATCTTCAACTGTGTTTGTCTTTTTATTATCTTTCTTTTGTAGCCCGGAACCAGGGATTGGGCCCCTCTTGCTTGTAGTTGCCTTGTTGGGGGATAGACTCCCTTACTTGATAATAAAATTTCAATCCCAGATCTTACTTTGGCTTCCATGTACTTTCTTGATCATTCAGCTTTCATATCGAAACGAGCTATCTTTGGGAAAAATAAGATAAGAAAAAAAAACTATTTGCATTGAGCCCCCATGCCAATAGAACTCCTAGCTCCACTTCTTCAGTTGACAATCCCCTTGTTTGATTGTGGGTTTGCTATAGTAAGTAACCATGTATCAAGGAGAGCTAGTAAAATAACAGAAGCATTTAGAGTTTAAGTAAGTCGAGCCCTCTATCCCCGAGCCCATTTGGGAGGTTGTAGCCCGAGTAGAACATTAAAAAGAGAAAAACTGTTTAGTCCCTTCTTAGGTTCGGGATCATGAGGGCTTTTGGGATTTCATGCTCGATTCCTTCTTAGGGGTGGTAGCCTGACCAAGGCATCAGGGGCGCTATCCAGCTATTTCCTGGTCTCAAGATCTGGATGGCAACTATGCTCATACACTGAGATCCTTCTTGAGGGTGGTAGCTATACCAAGGCATCAGGAGGGCTATCTAGCTATTTCCTGGTCTCGAGATCTGGATGGCAACTATGCTCTTACACTCAGATTCTTCTTTGGGGTGATAGCCTGACAAAGGCATCAGGAGGGCTATCTAGCTATTTCCTGATATTAAGATCTGGATGGCAACTATGCTCTTACACTCAGATCCTTCTTGAGGGTGGTAGCCCTACCAAGGCATCAAGAGGGCTATCTAGCTATTTCCTGGTCTCGAGATCTGGATGGCAACTATGCTCTTACACTCAGATTCTTCTTTGGGGTGGTAGCCTAACCAAGGCATCATGAGGGCTATCTAGCTATTTCCTGGTCTTGAGATCTGGATGGCAACTATGCTCTTACACTCAGATCCTTCTTGGGGGTGGTAGCCCAACCAAGGCACCATGAGTGCTATCTAGCTATTTCCTGGTCTCGAGATCTGGATGGAAACTATGCTCTTACACTCAAATCCTTCTTGGGGGTGGTAGCCCGACCAAGGCACCTGGAGCGCTATCTAGCTGTTTCCTGTTCTCGAGATCTGAATGACAACTATGCTTTTACACTCAGATCCTTCTTAAGGGTGGTAGCCCGACCAAGGCATCAGGAGTAGCGAGGGGGCTTCCCCGGCTTACCCCTGGTCTTGAGGCGATAATGTCGAAACTTTCCATGTAGACCCAAATCATTGTAGGACATAGTTGAAGAATGAGTAAACAGGAAAAGGCAAGCTTTATTGATATGGAAGATGGAGTACAATACTGTCAGAAGAAAAAATAAAAAAAGCTAGTCGGAGGTTGCCTGCTCCTGAGTCCCCTATTCAAGGGTAGAATTTCCTTAGGTGATCTGCATTCCAAGTATGGCCGATGAGTCGGCCATCCATATCCTCGAGCTTGTACTCCCCATTACGGATTACCATATTTATTAGGTAGGGTCATTCCCAGTTGGGCGCTAGGACCCCGTCTGATCTCTTATTGGTGTTCAACGTCACTTTCCTGAGGACCAGATCCCTTTATTTGAAGCTTCTGGTTTTAACCCTCTTGTTGAAGTACCTAACAATCTTGCCTTGGTAGATTGCTACCTTTTCAGCTATTCGATCTTGCTTTTCCTCCAGGAGGTCCAAACTAGCTCGGAGCTTGCTTTCATTGCTCCCCGGTTCAAATCGTTGGACTCTAAAGGAGGTCAACTTGTGCTTTACAGATAGGACTGCTTCAACCCCAAAGGCAAGCGAGTAGGGTGTTTCCACAGTAGTTGTTCTCCTTGTAGTGCAGTAAGCCTAGAGGACCTCGGGAAGCTCCTCTACCCATCTGCCTTTCTTTTGTTGTAGCTTTTTCTTCAACAACTTCTTGATGGTTTTGTTAGTGGATTCCACCAAACCATTGGTCTGAGGGTGGGCTACCAAAGCAAACCGAAGGTCGATTCCTAAACCTTGACAAACATCTCTAAATCGGGCATTGTCTAACTATTTTCCGAGGTTGGTTATGATGACCAGAGGGGTTCTGAACCTGCAAACTACATTGGTCTTAATGAACCTTGTTGTGTTTTCTTCCGATATCTGGGAGAGTGGTCCTGCTTCAACCCATCTTGTGAAGTAGTCAATCATTACGATAACATGCTTGGCCTGTCCCGGAGTTGTAGAAAGCGGTCCAATCAAATCGACCCCCTACATAGCAAAGGGGTGTGGCGAGCTAAGGGACGACAAACTCTCTAGAGGGAGGTGACTCAAGTTTCCGGCCTTCTGGCACGCCTCGTAGGTTTGTACTAAGTTCTTAGCATCTTGATGGATGGTCGGCCAGTAATACCCCATGTAGAGAACCTGATATGCCAAGGCCTCTCCACCAGTATGGTTCCCGCATTCCCCGCAATGAACCTCTCTCAAAGCCCACTTGACATCT
Source organism: Dipteronia dyeriana (assembly GCA_032871835.1). Taxonomy (NCBI): domain Eukaryota; kingdom Viridiplantae; phylum Streptophyta; class Magnoliopsida; order Sapindales; family Sapindaceae; genus Dipteronia; species Dipteronia dyeriana. Next base: position 44,013,416 of record CM065298.1, read on the forward strand.
TCCGGGTGTAGACATCAGAGCAGGGGAAGGGATTTTCCCTTCAGTATAAATGTCCATCCACCATGCAATATCGGACTGTGAGCCTTTTAACCCTCCTAGCTTGGTCAGGCTCCCCGGGGAGTTTTGTCCTATAGATATTCTGCTATTGGATCCATCCAGCATGGTTGTCGGTCCAGGGTATAAGCTTCTTTACCAGTCATAATGCTAGGTAGGGGGATTACTTGAAGAGGGACTCCGTGTGGTAGGGTCTGGCCACCATAGGCAGCTATCTTGGCTAGGACGTCTGCCCGATGATTTAGCTGTCGAGGTATCTGCTCGATTTTGAATCCCTTAAATCTGGACCTGAGTTGTTGCACCAGTTTCAGGTAAGCGATCATGTTATCCCCTTTGGCCTGATAATTCCTAGAAACTTGGTTGACCACGAGTGAAGAGTCGCTCTTGATATTCAGGTAATCAACCCCAAGCTCTATGGCAGCTTTAATCCCAGCTAGCAGGGCTTCATATTCCGCTTTATTGTTTGTGGCTTTAAATTCGAACCTGAAACAATGGCAGCACTCAGTTCCTTCTAGATCGATGAGGACTATGCCCGCTCCTCCCCCGGACTGCCCGGAAGCTTCGTTAGTGTAGAGAGTCCATAACTCGCAGCCCTCCGGCCAGTTGTCAGCTTCTGGAATCCTCTCAAGGGTGACATCTGTTACCGCGAGGTTTGCCTGATCTGAAGGTACTGAAAGTTCGGCTACAAAGTCCGCTAGTGCTTAAGCTTTTATAGTGGTCCTAGGCTTATACTTTAAATCGAACTGGGTAAGCTCTAGGGCTCATAGAACCAGCCTTCCAGAAACATCCGGCCTTTGCAAGAACTGACAGAGGGGTTAGTCCGTCACCACTGCTTTTGAATGAGTATGAAAGTAAGGACGGATTTTCCTTACCTAGGTCATCAAGGCATAAGCGAACTTTTCCAGCAGAGTTTAGTTCTTTTTGGGCTTGGTTAGAGCGTGACTCACATAGTAGATAGGTCGCTGGATCCTATCCCCGCATTCCTTGACCAAGGCCCCACTTACAGCGGTTTTTGAAACGGCCAAGTATATTTGGAGCTCTTCTCCAGGATTTGGCTTGACCAGCAGTGGAGGGCTTGTTGGGTATCTTTTCAGAGCTTGGAAAGCCTGTTCGCTCTCCTGATCTCACTTCATGTTTCTTCCCTGCTTGATAGTTTTGAAGAATGGTAGGCACTTATCGGTAGATCGGGAGATGAACCTGTTGAGCGTTTCTACCTGATCGATCAAGGCTTGAACCCGTTTAAGAGATGCGGGGGATTCTAGATCCAGGATAGCCTTGATTTTTTCTGGGTTAGCTTTTATGCCTCTCTCGTGGACCATGAAGCCCAGAAACTTCCCCGCAGTTACACCAACGGCGTATTTAGAAGGGTTCAACCTCATCTGGTTTTCCCTTAGGATCATAAAGGTCCTTTGAAGGTCGTCCAGGTGGCCTTCTGAAGTCGAAGATTTAGTGATCATATCGTCGATATATACCTCCATCGACCTTCCATTTTTGGGCTTGAACAAGCGGTTGACTAACTGCTGGTAAGTAGCTTTAGCATTTTTGAACCCGAAGGCATCATTTTGTAGCAGTATAGGCCTTGCACGGTGATGAAGTTGGTCTTTTCTTGGTCCGCGAGATGCATCATTATCTGATTGTAGCCGAAAAATGCGTCCATGAAGCTCAGGAGTTTGTTCCCAGAGGTGGAATCGACCAACTGATCAATTTTTGGCAGAAGAAAACTGTCATTCGGGCATGCCCACACATACGCCACTTTCAATTTTCCTTCGTGACCATGACCACATTGGCGAGCCATTCGGGATAGCAGGCTTCTCGAATGAAGCATGCATGGGTGAGTTTATCCACCTCTTCTTGAACCGCCATATTTCTTTCATTATTGAAGTGGCACATTTTCTGTTTGACAGGCTTGAAGGTAGGATCCACCGCCAGCCGATGTGCAGCTAATGTCATTGGGATCCTGGGCATCTCCACATGACTCCAAGAGAAAATATCGTTGAACTCCATGAGGAGCCTAATCAAGCCCTCTCTCATTCCTGGCTCAAGGGTAGCTCCGATCTTGACGACCTTCAAGGGATCGGTTAGTCGAACAGGAATCTCCTCTAACTTGTCGACTGGGTGGCCGCTGGCCCATTCCCTTCTCTGTTCTTCCATGTTGGGCACCACAAGGTCTTTTTTGGGACAATCGTTGGAGCCCGCGTCTTCCAGGTTTAGTGTCGGGGTTACCCCGCCTTGGATAGTCGTTACTTGGGCGAGCTGTTTAGCTAGAGCTGCTGGGTTAGCAGACACTGCGTAGCATTTCCTAGCTGCTAGCTGATCACCCCAAACCTCTCTCACCTTGTCTTCTACCCGGAACTTCAGAACATTGTGGTAAATAGACAGGACACCCTTTAGAGATGATAGGAATGGTCTCCCTAATATTGCGTTGTAGGCCGATGGGGTATCCACCACCACGAAGTCGGTCATGATGTTTTGTTGAAGAGGTGTGGTTCCGATGATCACTGGTAGGATTTTTGATCCTACGGGTGTGAGGGAGTCCCTAGTGAAACCGTATAATGGAGTAGTACAACTGTTGTAGCACCATTGCTTCAAGTTTAGTTTCTCCAAAGTATCTTTGAACAGAACATCGACGCTGCTACCTGTGTCGACGAGCACGCGGTGCACCATGAAGTTGGCAATTTGTACTGTGATGACTATGGGGTCATCATGTGGTTGCACGGTGTTATAGACATCTGCTTCGGTGAAGATGATCTGTGAAAGCTGTGAGGGATTGGTCGGTCTCTTGTCGACCTTGAAGATATCTCACCCCTCGTCCTTACGAGGGACCTTCCTCGCATGATTTTTCCTGGAATTATTAAAGGTGCCGGCCAGAGTGGGACATCCGCTGATAGTGTGTATTACCTGAATTTGTTGCATCAGGTCTGCCTACTCTCCCTTTCTCTTCTCAGCATGTTCCCCGGATCTCGGCTAGCACCTCCCTTCCATTTTGAATGTTCTCCCTGTCTTACTGTAAGAACTCTATCAAGCATCCTCCCCTGATCAAAGCCTCAATCTGGTTCCGCAGGTTGTAACATTCCGAAGTATTGTGCCCTACATCCTCATGAAAGTAGCAATATTTGTAACGATTTCTTTTTTCGATCGGGGCTTTCATAGGAGCTGGTTTCTGTAACAAACCTTTATCCTGGATGGCGAGGTAGACTGTTTCTCGAGAAGCATTCAAGGGAGTGTAACGGTTGTACCCCCTCTCATCGCGGGCCATAAGGGCCACTGGCCTGAGAGGTGGTAAAGCTTGATGAGGAGCCCGTTTATCTAGATACCTTTTTGATCTGGGCTGAGGAAGAGGGAAACCGTATGTTGACTTATTAGGGGGTTTGTTCTGGCTTTTCTGATCTTGCTCGGGTCTGGAAGCTTCCTTCTTTTGTCACTTTTCGGGTCTTATGTCGTCATGCTTCATCTTGACCTTGAGCAGCTCGTCGACCTCGATCTATTCCAGAGCCCGATCATAGGCTTCCTGGTAGGTTTCCGGAGGTCTCTTGGCAAAAGACCGGAATAGTTTTCCTGCCCACAAGTTTCTTCTGAAGTTGGCAAGGGTTTCTCTCTCTGTGAAGACTCCCATCTGAATGACTTCCTTGTGGAGCCATTCGACATAAGCCCGGAGAGATTCTGTTCTCTCCTAGATCACGTATTGTAGATGAATTGGGTCCTTCAATCGGGGATTAACCCCCTGGAACTGTGAGTAGAAATCAGTTGATAATTTGGTGAAGGAATCTACGCTCCCGACCGGGTAGTTTCCTAAACTAGGTCTTAGCATAATCTTTAAGTGTAGTGGGGAACATCCGACACATAGCGGCCCTGGTTGTGTTCTGGACCTCTATCTGTTGAATGAAGCTCTCTAAGTGGCTCAGCAGATCTTCAGTTCCAGAGAACCTGTCAGCTGGCATTTTGAACTTAGGCGGGAGCTCTGCCTCCCGGATCCTTCTGGTGAAGGGGGCGTTCATTTCACTTAGAGGATCTTTCTTGTCCTCCTTGTACTTCCCCTTCTTCATCAATTGGACCTCTTTCTGTAGCTCTACCAACTGGTCCCTTAGTCGATTGCTTTCGGACTTCCTTGAGTCGATCTCGGATTCCTCACCATCAGATCCCTCTGATGAACTGGTGACCTCTACCTTGTTCCTTCTTTTGAGAGGGCTTGCTTGGGGACATGGCTGACTTTCTTCTTCCCTACCCCATGTTTCCTTTCTTTTAGTCGTTGGGTGGAGGAGCTCTTCCCGTCCCCAAAAAAGGAAGTCTGCCGCGGATCTGACTTGTGGTGGTTAGTAGCATGGCAGCGCTTCGGGAACATGGGGCATGGGCCCTAGCCTATCCCGGATCGAGGTCAGGAGCCATACTCTGTTATGAGTTGATTCCCGAGGGGCAAGCCCCAAGCGATCAAATACGGGTTGCCTAGCCCCGGGCCTGCTTGATTCCCCTTGATTGCAGAGACCCGTTTGTTGGATAGTGATACCTTCAGCAAGTAGTCGAAGGCAGACGTTCTCTATAAATGTCGCCGCTTGTTGGTCAAGCTCGATCTGGCTTCCCAGAGAGGGATCCAGAGCCCGCACAGTAGCTGGCTGGATAGGAATCAGGCTATGGAGCTCAGATTTTTTCTTTTTCCTCGGAACCTTTCGTGTCGATGTAGCAGAAGGTTGTCCTGAGGTGCCCTGCTGCCCTTGTGATGAGCGGAACTTCATGATGACTTTGAAATAAAGAACTTTTTGAATGTAAAAAGATGGTAGTGTGAGAGGTTTCCCACAGATGGCGCCAGAAAGTGTTAACGGGAAATTTGCTCGAGATGAGAAATTTCTATTAGCACCCTCGAGACCACTACCACGAAAGCGGTGGCCTGGGTCGGTACCGTTGGTTCCCGACCTGTTTAAGAGAAAGACGAGTGGTAATAACAGTAAATGGGAGCTCTATTATTAATATATCACTTTAAGATACAAATAACTCTCTTGTTTACTCACAATCTCTCGGAGGTGTAGGGTGGTGGCAACTCGATGCCTGTCGAATAGTGGAGATGAAGGTGACCGTGTTCTGAAATCAGAATTTAGGCCCTTCTTCTATACGTATATCTTTTGTTTTTGATTTTCTGTCTCTGTCGTTCGTTCTTTTTTATCTATCTCCAGACCTTGCTTGGCTTCACATATATATATCGTCCAAGTAGGTTTTTAGTTTACGAATACTCTACCGTAATGTCATGAGTCCTTTCCTTCTTATCGGATGGGATTTGTTATTTAAATTTGAATTGTTTTCTGATTCGATGATATCATTGACGAAGATAAGTTTGTTCCCTTATTTGAATTTAAACTCTTGCCGTGCATGTAGATATCATGTGGAGATGATCCTGTGTGCACCCGTGCCATCGATCTTTATGGAGGTCACCCTGCCAGCTGCATGTTGCCTCGTAGAGCGAGGTGGATCCATGCTTTGGCTCTGTTCTTAGAAGCTTAAGATGGATTTGCCCTGACCTGTGGGGGCTTAAGGTGCTCTTGTAGACCTCTCCGGGAGGTAGCTGGGGTAGTGTAGATCCAGGCGTGATTCTTCCCTTATGCCTAGAAAGGACAGCGGGCTTCTGGAGAGGTTGGCGGGCTTATTTTGAATATCCCTTGAACTTGGAGACTTCCCTTGGAATTTACGGGCAGTTGTGGAGCTTGACCTTTGAGCCGAGGTTCCCCGATTGATGGCTTGGAGAAGCCCGGGCTCCAGTACTCATATGGGGGCTCGTCCCGGTCGCGTCTGGCTTATCTTCTGGTAACTTTGAAGTCTAACCGGCCTTCCCTGCTCTTACGGGGTGGCTTTACAGTCTTACCGGGCTTCATGATTGTCGATTGAAGATGGAAAATTTCTCTTTGACCCCTGGCCAAATTTCCTTATTAACAATTTCTTTTTATATTGTTTTTGTGAACTTTTAAACTTTCAATGGCATGTAAAAATTAGTCTTAAGATTTGATTAATAATTCTTGTGTTTTTGCATGTATTAAGCGGATGATACATGTATTTGTGGACTTCTTTGTATATTCTTATCCATATTGTATGTTGTCATTTGTTGTTTTTCTCTTGTATACGCATTGCGCTTTGAGATGATTTGTAGGTTGCTTCGAGAAAAGATTAAGATGAAATTCAAGAGTTAATGAAGATTAGTTATAGGAATCTTACTCATTGTAATGCGAGGGAGTCATTTTGTGACCTATCTTCATTTTTATATTTGTAGTAAATGTATAGGTGTTTTGACATGGAATTTGCAAAAAGGGGAGATTGTTAGGTTTTAGATTGTGCTGACATTAATTCTATATCGAAATGATGTTTACTTGTAATGATTTAGTTGTTTAGATTCAAGATGATTCAATCTTCAAAGAAGAAGGAACAACTAGTCAAAGCAAGTTTAAAGTCTTCAAAGAGAAATGATGCCATATGGTTCTACAAAGGTTTACTAAGACATTACCTTTCTCTTACAAGACTAAGGCACACACACACAATTCATACATTTGTGTCCTTGCATCGTTGTGCACCATTATAGGCACAAACATACAATTCATTCGTATGTGTCCCTGCATCGTTGTGCACCATGTATAACACATTCACACACTTGAAGATGAATGCTCATGCATTGGTAGGAAAATAACATGTTTTGGAAAATGCATGATTGGAGACTATCTCTATGTAGTTTGCATTCTATTGTGAATTGTGTTTGTATGTGTATATGTTTGTATAACATGGATATTGAACTTGATTTTAGTCTTAAATCATTCTTGATTGAGTTCCGGTCATTTCGGTTACTCATACTATTGATTTCAAGTTCTTAGTCAAAAGATACTACACTTTCAACTCATATTGCATACGTTGGCTTCGTCTTCATATACCGAGTCAAATTATTAATTTTTGGGTTGAATATGTTATATGTCCAAGTCTGTGAGAGAGTTACGGTTCGTAATCCATAAACGGATTTGAATTCCAAGTTCGGAGGCCGGAGAACAATCGAAGAACACAAAGGAAGGTCGAGGGAAAAAGAAGATAGCAAACTCTTATTTCCCTAGATGGCGCGTGGCCATCTCGGGCCAGAAGGCTTGCTGCCCCGAGATGCCCATGTGCCATCTCTGGCAGCAAGAAAGCTTGGCTGCTTCTTGTCCCTCTTTGGCCATTTCATATGTCCATTTTCCCTCTCCTTTATATATCCCTTCCCACTCACATTTCATTCTAATAAGAGATTTAAAATTTGAGTGCAGAATTTTCTCCCAAATTTTCTCACCTTCCAAACACCATAACTTCTTTATTTGAACTATGATTTGAGTGATTCAAAGTTGAGAGTATTTTTATATTCATCCTCCATATTTTCTCTAAAGGTTTGAGTTAGTTTTGTTGCTGTTTTTAGAATCTATTCTCACAAAAACTGTACTGCACCAAATCAGCTAAGGTATTGATTTTCTCTCAAAGTTTTCTTTTAAAACTTGGTCAATTGCCTTGGGTTTTCTTCTTCAACATATATATGCATCTTGTGATTGTTTTGATTTGAGTTTTGAACTCATTTAAAGCTAGATTGAGTTTCAATTGATATCTCACATGTTCAGTTAGGTTTTGATTTTGCCTATGTTTTTCACATCTTTGGGATTGTATTGTGCTAGCTTTGATTCTAGGACTATTTGATGATCTTTGATTGATTGATTTTGTTAAAAATAGTTGCTCACATGTATTAGGCTCTCTTTGACCGAAATCTCACAATTATACATGTGCTTGTGTTCTTTTGAGCTATCCATGTGCTTTGTTGAATCTATGAATAGAAAATATGCTCTAGAACTCTTGCTTTAATCTAAATGACTTTGTCACATGATTTTAGCATGTTTTTGGTTTATGAGATTTAAACTTGATTATATGTTAATTGAACATATCTTGTGATTCAAGTTTTAGATCTATGCATATATCTAGGTTGTAATTAATGTTGAACATATCTTACATGATCTAGATGGATTAAACATGCATGATTGACTAGACTACATTTGTTTTGTGCATTAATGCTCATGTCTAGTATTTTCCATAGGATGTCTTGATCATAACATTCTATGTTGCATGCTTGTTTTCATTTTGTATTCATGATCACCTAGATGCCTTGTGAGAAGGAAGTCTTGACAAGAGGTGTGAGGCCTCAGATTTTTAAGCAAGAGGGCGCATCTTCATGAGTAGGATAGGAGGGTAGTTTCTAGGTGAAGGGATCATTTGAGATATTGTACTTGTCTTATCTACTAGTGGATTTTGTTTGCCAGTGGTTGCTAACCCGTGGATGTTTCCTCTTTGGTGGTTAACCACGTTATATCTTGTGTCAACTTTTCTCTATCCCTATCTTTTTCATATTTGTATTTGTTATTTGAATACTATGGATAGAACTCTATATGTAAGTTGACTTACTTTCTATAATATAGATTGTGTATGTGTTATGATTACTTGTTTGTATCACACTTTACTTGTTTTATATATTGATTAAGTGTCTTTATTTGATATATATATATATATATATATATATATTGTGATACAAGCAATCCAGAGGGACAAACTTTTGTTTGTTTCTAAGGGAGTCGAAAAAGGTGCCTAACCTATTCATCCCTCTCTAGGTCAGCCTTGAGTATTTAACCGTGTTTTTATTTTCAGACAACGAGGAGTCCGAGGTTGTGATAGGGATTTTTTGATAGCATGACAAGTCAGTATGATTAGATATGCCACGTCATAATATTCAGGAAAGATCAACCCAAGGCAATTAATAGATGATCTCAAGGCCAAGTGAAGATTACCCAAGAAGGTCGGGGAAGCTAACCGATCGGGCACAAATAACCTGGTCGGGGAAACTAGCCGATCGAGTAGAGACAACTTAGTCGGGACCATCTGACTGGGATAAAAGAAGTATAGTTGGGACTAGACAATTGGTCAGTTGGACAACGCGTGGGAGACATTAAAGGCGACTACGGCTCAAATACGAAGAAGAATTGTCTTACTTAAACAAGGAATCTATAACAACATTCCAAAAAGGAAATATTACTATTTTCTCCTACATATTAAAAAGTCCAAATCAAGCAACGAATTTGCTTTTCAAGAAGACTGCACACCGATCAAGAAATAAGTTTTAAACGGACCATTCTACTAGAATCCTACGAAGACTCTAATTCAATACACAAGATCTCCGAAACAGGAAAGAAGACAAAGACGACTTCAACAAGTAACCAGTTTTAGTTAAACACTATCACCTTTCCTTATTTGTAACAAGGATTAGGGTTCTATATACATATAAGTAGACCCATAATCTTATTGTAAAAAATACACACGACATAGAGGGACGAGACATACACGAGCAACATATAGAAAATATACAATAGAGAGAGATACACCAAAAAAGAGAGATTGAATGTGTAATCATTATACTATGGTGAATTTCTTCTCGCTGTCACCGGTAACCGTGGATGTTTCCCCGCCTTAGGATTTTACCACGTAAACTTATATGTGTATGATTTTCTTCTTTTCCTATCTTTCTTTATAACATCTTCAACAATCTACAAAAACCTGTTAGACTCGTGATCAATCCTACACTATCCAAAAATCAACGTCAACAATTTGCACTAGAAGAAGTGGCATAGAACTCAACTTCAAGGAACCAACATAAACAGACGAAACATCGAGATACTCTAGCGACCCAAAAAAAGGGAGAACTCGTGAAGCAGTAAGGTGGCCAACAACAGGTATGGAAGCCAGTCTCCAAATAATATTGATACCCCACGTACTGGTAACGATCCTGACCCGATAAATGCCTACACTGTTGGAGGAAGCCTCCCCTCAGTGATTCCAACTTCAACAGGTCAAGATGCAATGACCTCCACAAACACTCCCCAAATAATTTTCCCAGATGCATTCCAGCATGTTCAAGAGTCAATGTGAAGAGTCATTGAAAACGCTACTAGACAGGGAATCAATATAACGACAACTGCAAATCTGACATCTCCATATCAATTGTCCACATCTGTGGTTGCCCGGGACCCTAAGGTATGTTCTTAAATAATGGACGTGACCCTAGGTGCGCCTCATAAGTCTAGTAGAGAAGGAGCAGACCACCATGAAAAAGGGGAGCAACCTCAAATAGGAGATGAAGGAATTATCGGACGGAGGAGGCAAGATCTTTATCAAGAAGACTTTGAGTCAGATGAAATCCGCAGAGGTGTTCAGAGGCAGGATCGATCTAGCTCGTCAGATGACAGTGACCAATCACCCTATAGAATATGCCAAAGGGGCAAGTCCCCGCTAAGATTCCAACATGGGCACATTGACCATCAACGATTGGGAATGGATAACGAGCCAGAAGATAAACGAGATATCCTGATTCAAAAATTAACCCAGAAGGTGGAAGCATTAGAACGTCGCCAGGGGCTTAAAGATTTACTGGACGATGATTCTGAAACCCTATTCGTGAATAGTATTATCCAAACCCTATTCCCGAACAATTTAAAGCAAACACGGATCCAAAAGAACACGTGAGACGTTTTGAAGTACGATGACACAGTATGCTTACAATAACGCGTTGTTGTGCTTGACGTTCTTGCAAACGCTCGGGGACTTAGGGTCTAGGTGGTTTGGGAGGCTCTCTCAGGGAACAATCAAGATTTTTTTAGAGTTGACGCATGCTTTCTCACGATAATTCTTGCGGAACGTACAAAGGAGGAAGTCAGTAGCTCACATTGCCACCCTCAAACAAGGAAAGAACGATTCCCTAAAAGATTACCTGAAAAGATTCTCTCAAGAAGTATCAAGGACCCATAACCTCAATGATGAGGCTGTAGTTGCCACCTTCACCAACAACCTAAAGAAGGGTCGAATTTCCTTTGATTTGAGGAGGAAGTGCCCAGAAACATATGCCGACCTGATGGATGTGGCAGGCAGTTATGCGATGGCTAAAGAGGAGCTGGCTCGGGGGGTAGTTATGTACACGGGGTTCACTCTGGGGAAAACTACATAAAAAACCAGCAGAGTGACCATCAAGAGAGTGACGGGAGCAATCGTAGAAACAATCGGAACGATAAAAAGTTTAAGGGTCAGTATACTAACTATACTCCCCTCACCAAGAGACAAGAGGAAATCTTGACAATCGTAGAAGACCAGAAGCCGTACAAATATCCTTTTAGACAGTCAATCTACTCCCTAAAAGATACGATAAAATATTGCAGGTTCTATAAGGAAAGTGGTCACGACACATCAAAGTGCTACTAACTAAGAGACCACATCGAGACACTTATCAGGGAGGGTCACCTCAAGATTTAGTTCTCAAAAGGACAGATGATCAGTAGAAGGATCCCCATCAGGATAGTCAACCAATGGAAAATAAGGAAAAGAAGCGAGGTCCGAGCCAAGACAGCGATGAAGGGATGGTCAACATTATCTTTTGAGAACCCTACACAAGCTCAAGGATGACGAAACTTAGTCTTAAAAAAAAAGACCTACTCTTCAGGGAGATAGCTTTGTTGCTTTCAGTTTTTAAGATATTTTTAGTTTGTTTTATACTTTTAGTCTTTCTAATTATTCTTTATTTTGATGTTGCTAATTTTCAGATCAGTTTATAAAGAAGCCAAGAATGGTGTTCGAATATTTAATAAACATCATTGTTATCAAAGATAAACTCGTAACGCCAACACCTGCCATGGTAAGTGAAGGTGCCCGAGAGGCTGAGAAGTCTGGAATTATCCTGAGCGAAAGGTCAGGACACCGACCGAATCAAGATATTTAGGAATTATCCTGAGCAAAGAGCCAGAACACCGATTAGTCCAAAAAAGTCAAGAATTATCCTGAACGAAAGGTCAGGACACCGACCGAATTAAAACAGTCGGGTATTATCCTAAGCAAAGAGCCAGGACACCGATTAGTCCAAAAAAGTCAGGAATTATCCTGAACGAAAGGTCAGGACACAGACTGAATTAAGATAGTCGGATATTATCTTGAGCAAAGAGCCAGGACACCGACTAGTCCAAAAAAGTCAGGAATTATCTTGAATGAAAGGCCAGAACACCAACCGAATTAAGAAAGTCGGGTATTATCCTAAGCAAAGAGTCAAGACACCGACTAGTCCAAAAAAGTTGGGGATTATCCTGAACGAAAGGTCAGGGCACTGACCGAATTAAGACAGTCGGGTATTATCATGAGCAAAGAGCCAGGACACCAATTAGTCCAAAAAAAAAGTCGGATATTATCCTTAGCAAAGATCCGGGACACCGACTAGTCCAAAAGAAAAAGAGTTGGGAATCATCCTGAGCGAAAAATTGGACACCGACAGAAAAACAAAAACGGTCAAGAATTATCCTAAGCGAAAGGCCGGGGACACTGATCGAACCATGATAGTCGAGAATTATCCTGAGTGAAAAGCCAGGACACCTACCTAACCAATATAGTTGGGAATTATCCTGAGCAGAGAGTCATGGCACCGACTGATCCAGCTACATGGGAGCAAAAAGGAGTCCAAAACTGATCAGTGTAATAAAACACTTGATCAGTTTAAAAGTTAAAAAAAAAAGCGATCGGTTTAATAAGGTACTTGATCGGGTTAAAGCGACAAGCAAGATCAGAAGAGTCAAAAAATCAAAACTATTCAAATCCTCTTTGTTGAGCCATCAAGATCTCATCTCGTGGTTTTAAGGGGGTACTGTTATAGGGAATTTTTGATAGCATGACGAGTCAGCATGATTAGATATGCCACATCACAAGAATAAGGAAAGATCAACCCAAGGCAATTAATAGATGATCTCAAGGCCAAGTCGAGATTTCCCAAGATGGTTGGGGAAGCTTACCGATTGGGCACAAATAACCTGGTCGGGGAAACTAGCCAATCGGGTAGAGACAACTTGGTCGGGACTAGACAATTGGTCATTTGGACAACGCATGGAAGACAATAAAGGCAACTACGCCTCAAATACGAAGAAGAATTGTCTTACTTAAACAAGGAATCTAGAACAACATTCCAGTAAGGAAATATTACTATTTCCTCATACATATTAAAGATTCCAAATCAGGCAACAAATCTACTATTCAAGAAGACTGGACACCGATCAGGAAATAAGTCCTAAATGGACCATTCAACTAGAATCCTACGAAGACTCTAATTCAATACACAAGATCTCGGAAACAGGAAAGAAGACAAAGACAACTTCAACAAGCAACTAGTTCTAATTAAATACTGTCACCTTTCCTTATTTGTAAGAAGGATTAGGGTTCTATACACATATAAATAGACCCATAATCTTATTGTAAAAAATACACACAATGACATAGAGGGACAAGACATACACGAGCAACACATAGAAAATATACAATAGAGATAGATACGCCAAAAAAAAGAGATTGAGTGTGTAATCATTATAATATAGTGAATTTCTTCTCGCCGTCACCAGCAACCATGGATGTTTTCCCGCCTTGGGGTTTTACCACGTAAAGCTAGGTGTGCATGATTTTCTTCTTTTTCTATCTTTCTCCATAACATCTTCAACAATCTATAAAAACCTGTTAGACGCGTGATCAATTCTAAATGACCCAAAAATCACCATCAATAGAGGTCAACTCAAAGAAACCCGTGAACAAGCTCCTGAGAGACTAGCTGACAAAGCTATAGAAGGAGATCCAGCAGATAAAGAAGGGAGAGTACAAGGAGGACAATAAGGATATTTTTAGCGAGATGAATGCTCTCTTCACCAGAAAGATCCAGGAGGCGGAGTTCTCGTAAAAATTCAACATGTCGATAGATAAATTTTTCGGGATAGAAAACCCCTTGAGCCACTTGGAGAGCTTTGTCCAGCAAACGAAAATCTAGAATGTCACTAGGGTTGCCATGTGCATGATGTTCCCTAACACCTTGACTGACTATGCAAAGACTTGGTTTAGGAAGCTGCCTGCTGGTAACGTAGATTCTTTAACAAAACTATTAACAGATTCCTGCTCGCAATTCCAAGGGGTCAAATCGTGTCCAAAGTATCCCATACACTTATAGTATGTGATCCAGGAGTGAGGTGAGACACTCCGGTCATACGTGGAATTCTTCCACAATGAAGTCATCCAGTAGGGAGTCTTCGCTAAAAAAGAGACCCTTGCCAACTTTCGGCGGAACCTGTGGCGGAAAAGCTTTTTTGATCCTTTGCCAAGCGACCTTCGGAGATCTACCAGGAGACCTATGATCGTGTTGGAACCAGCTTCTTTGTTCACAAATATATATATATTGAAACAAATATTATGGTGTGTAAAATTAATCTAGAGGGGGGGGGGGGGAATAGATTTTATTTAACTTTTACCCAATTTTCGTTAAGAGTCAAGTTGACGAAAATACCCCTATCTAGTTGCAAAGATACCACAAGTGTAATAAATGCAGAAATTGTAAAAACAAAAGCAATTGCATTCAATAATATGAGTATGACATTGTGAAATGCTCATGAAATGCTCCCCTTCAACGGGTTACTCCCATTACATGTAATCTCCCCCTCAAACAAGCAATTCTCCCCATTAAAGCCAACACATGCTACTCCCCTAACATCACAATGCTAGGTCAATGCTACTCCCCTTTTTTGTCCGAATATAAACAAAGGAGAAGTCCTCAACTGGGTCACTCAAGGCAAAGAAAGAAAAGAGCATACAAGATTGTTGCATAATTATATAAGCCACATTTATGAAACCTCAAGTGATAGAAGAGACATAAGGAGATTTATTTGAAAGACAATGTGTGAATCAAAAAAGTGCTTTGCATACAAGACATGTTGCATTCAAGTCAAAAAACAATGGTATTTGGCAAAGCAAATGACAAAAGGTTTCCAATATAATTCAAACCAATTACACCATTTGTCATGAGAGAAGCAAGGATATAGAGTTCTTATAAATATCAAGTTTTAAAGGCACTATATCCAACTTTAGAAACTAAACATGGCATGAGCAACTTTGCACCATATTTGATTTTTCTGGGAGGATACCCATATGATAATAGCCATGTTCAACTAATAAAGAAAGAGAGACATTGATTAAACAATTTAGTCTCACTAATATGTTTCACACAATGTGTTGCATTTAACAATTTCAATCATCAAATCATGCTTTATCATTTTTTATTAGCATGTCAATTAAGAATCATCATGTCATGGAGATAATTAAAGGTCATTCAACATGTACTTCCTATGTAGATCTCCTAGTCCAAAAATGCATGTTTGAACATAAATATGACATGGATTGTAATCAAAGCAATGTTCACACTTATTTAAGAAAATACAATATACTATAAGTGCAACCAAGCTACTCAAGCAATCAATAAAGAGGCATAAACATATTTAAGAAAAATTGCATGCAACAAGTATACAATTGCTCTCTTTGCTTGAGTTTCCCTTATGGGGTCAAAAACAAATCCCAATAGATCTACTAAGAGTCTTGAATCTAGTAGCATTTAAGGGTTTAGTAAATAGATCCTTTAGTTGATCATTGGTACCTACATACTAAGGACAATGCATTTGCTCTCAACTAGTTCTCTAATGAAATGATGACGGATGTCAATATGCTTTGTCCTAGAATGCTGAACCAGATTCTTTGAAATGTTAATTGTACCCATGTTATCACAAAAGAGAGTAAGAGTACCTTGATTGAATCCATAGTCGACTAGCATTTGCTTCATCCAAAGGAGTTGTGTGCATCCACTCCCAGCAGCAATGTATTCGGCCTCAGCCGTGGACAAGGAAATCTAATTTTGCTTCTTGCAAAACCAAGAGAAAAGGTTGTTCCCAAGGAAAAAGCAACCGCCCGATGTACTTTTCCTATCATCATAATTTCCTACCCAATCTGCATCACTAAAGCCTACAAGACTAGCATTAATGTCAAAAGAGTACCAAATCCCATAGTTGGATGTCCCATTCACATATCGAATAATTCTCTTAACAGAAGAGAGATGAGACTCTTTAGGATCCGCTTGGTACCTAGCACACACACCCACACTAAAGGAGATATCGGGCCTACTTGCGGTCAAATAGAGCAAGCTTCCAATCATGCCACGATATAAAGTTGGGTCCACACTTTTACCACTAGCATCTTGCTTAGCTTCAAAGTGGTACCCATGGGTGTATCACAATGTTTGGCACTTTTAAGGCCAAATTTCTTCACTAGGTTTTTGGCATACTTAGCTTGAGATATAAAAATCCCATCATCCATTTGCTTAATTTGTAAACCTAGAAAGTAACTTAACTCACCAACAAGACTCATCTCAAATTCATGAGAGATGACATCAATAAATTGTTGGACGTTGGTGTCATTGGTGGAGCCAAAGACTATATCATCAACATAGATTTGAGCTATAAAGAGCTCATCTTTGTTTTTCTTGATGAATAGAGTCTTGTCAACACTACTCCTAGTGTAGCCATTGTCTATGAGATATTGGGTGAGATGCTCATACCAAGCCCTTGGTGCTTGTTTCAACCTATACAAAGCTTTGTTAAGGTGATAGACATGATTAGGGTGGTGAGGATCCACAAACCCTTTGAGTTGCTCAACAAACACTTCCTCTTGCAAGAAGCCATTGAGGAAGGCACTCTTAACATCCATATGATATAATTTGAACTTGTGCAAACAAGAAATGGATAAACGAAGCCTAATGGACTCAATCCTAGCAACGGGAGGAAATGTCTCCTCAAAGTCAATACCCTCAATTTGAGAGTATCCTTGTGCTACAAGCCTATGTAGGGAAAAAACGGTTTATAAACGTAACGGAAGCGTGAGACAAAAAATGAGATTAGAGTTTGCGTATAATTTTTTTTTCCCTTTTATGCAATGAGAACCTTAACCCTAGATTAATTGATGTATATAAAAGTATCGTATATTTTTCGCGTGACGATTGAACAAGCGCCGAATTGATTCCGCAAGATCTTCCAATCCAATCACGAACGTGAATCACCTAGGAGTGTGGACTCCCTTTCTTTAAATTGTGAGGATGGAGACAAAGCAAATATCTTTTCTTTGTTAGTTACAAATATCTTCCAAGAGAAAAATCCAAGAACGTTCAGTCACTTGTGAATTATCAATCAATTTGATTGTAACTCGCGTGAACCTTGATTCGATGTTGTACACAATACCCTTTTGATGTAAAGGATATTAGTATACTATCGAATACAAAAACGTTCCCCTTTTTTCTCTACTTGGACGAATTCACACACTATTGATTAGAGGTGATCGAATTTTGTTTAGAGTAAAAACATATTTTTCTCCCTCAAAATTCCTATGATGGCCAAAACTTTTTCTTTCTCAAATAAAGCTTGGCCGAAATTCCTCTCTAATACCTTAGTCATGACCAAAATTATTCACACATATATATAGGTTCATAAATCCTTTCCTAAGAAGGATTCACTTGGTTGGCAAGAATCCTTTCCTTAGGTGGATTTATTTGGTAGTTGGAATCCTTATCTAAAAAGAAAACTAACTACTCCTATAACTATATTGTGTTGGACAAAATTTTGGTCTTTTATATAGGTTAGGAGAGTTCAATTTTTCCTAAGAAGGATTACTTGATAAACAAGAATCCTATCCTTAGGTAGATTAACTTGGTGGTTATGAATCCTTTTCAAATAAGAATTCTACCACTAAGTAGTTTTACTTGGTGACCAAGAATCCTTTTCCAAAAAGAATTCTTTCCTACACCAAGACTCCTAATCCTACTAAATAGTGTGTTTGTAACCATATTAAAGACTTCCTAATTTGATTAGATAAATAACTCATTTTATTTATCTACTTATCAAATATAGTCTTTAACATTAACTATACTACCAACAATAGTATAGTTTTAGGAGATCATCTCCTAATAGGAATTTTTTTTGACTTTTAATTAAATAATTAATTAATCAAACAATTAATTAATTGCCATTTACTTAAATAATAAAATAAAATAATATATTAAAGCTATTATCCATAGCCATTGCCGCCCATACCTAGTATAAAGGCCATATATTATTTTTCTCATTTTATTAAATCCATTAGACCTTAATAAAAAGTCCACATGTGAACTAGACCTATTCTTACAAAAAGAAACAAGTTCACATGCTTTATTACAATTCTAAATGGACCCCTGTTAGTCCGGTAGAATATATCAAGTGATCCATACAAATTCGTGTGGATTGGGGATCGTGGCGGGCTATCTAAATTTAAGCTCCAATAGACATAACCTAATCACAATCAAGAAATGATTCACTTAGGTCTGATCTATTTAATTTTAGTTCATTCCACTAAAGAACTAAAATTGAACTCTTAAATAAAGATAGAATAAGTTGATGCTACTCATACGTACCCTAGACAACCTTATTGGAGAAAGTGTATCCTCGTGAAGAATACCAGTAATTGCCAAGAGCTCATAGACCGGCTATAGCTCTCCAAGTTACCATATTTACTCATATGACCACATTTTGAACTTGGATATTTTGACTTGTCCAGAAACCATGTTTCAATAGACACTATTGAAAACTTAACGTTAAGATTTAATATCCAATACCTCAAAACATCCATATGATGGTATTCTACTCTCATTCAATAAATGGAGCCACGATGTCCATATCTAAAAATGAAGTCCTCTATCGATTAACAAATGAATACCACCAAACAATCGAGGATAGACTATGCTATATAATCGTACTCTTTGATTGCTCAAATGATAACACTTGCAACCATAAGTCCATCATTTATCTCAGGATTGAGATAGACTCTCTGATTGTCTTCAAATGAAAACTTTTATCCATTTACGGTTCTAGATAAAGTTTTTCCTTTTAATCCTATTCAGTGCACCCAGTGCACTAGATTCTTTTGCCCAAAGACACCACACTTTGATGATTTTAGACTCATCATAACACATTTGATCCCACTCAAATGCTAGCAAAAGAATCTACAACTTTAACAAGATAAATGCGCCCAACCTTCTATCTTAAGTTGTGAATATTATTCAAGACTAACTAAAGAATTGTGTCTACCTCATACATATCTAAATGTATGAACAATTCTTCTTTTCTCATAGTCTTTTGACCTTATGATTATTTACTTTTGACAATTATAATAATGAAACTATAAATGCTATAAGATTTGTTAAACTAGAAATCACTTTATTCATATGAAAAAGATTGTTAATTACACTATTACACTCTTGCTATCGAGCATAATCCTAACAATCTCCAACTTGCTCTATAGCAAATGTGTCATATCTCTCATCCCCATGTTCTCTAGATGCCCATCAAAACTCTTTTGAGGAAGAGCCTTTTTAAAGGGATCCGCTAGATTTTCTGCTAACCCGATCTTGGTAATCGTCACGTCACCCCTATGCACAATTTCCCTTGGAAGATGATACTTTCTTTCAAAGTGTTTCCCTCTCTTATGACTTCTTGGTTCTCTCGAATTAGCCACTGCTCCACTATTGTCACAATAGATAGTGATCTGCTTATTCGCATAAGGAACCACTTCCAAGTCAATCAAGAATTGGCGGTGCCAGACAGCTTCTTTAGCAGCCTCGCATGCGGCAACATACTCAACTTCCATGGTGGAATCAGCAATACAAGATTTCTTGATACTCCTCCATATGACTGCCCTTCCTCCAATGGTAAACACATATCCTGATGTCTATCTCCTGGAGTCAGAATCTGACTGAAAATCAGAATCTTTATACCCAATGGGAATTAAATCCCTTCCCGAGTATAAAAGAATATAATCTCTCGTTCTCCTTAGATACTTGAAAATATGCTTGATTGTCGTCCAGTGATCAGGACCAGGTTTTGATTGAAACCTGCTAACTATGCCTACAACAAAACAAATATCTGGTCTAGTGCAGAGCATTGCATACATGAGACTTCCAACTGCCGATGCATATGGAACACTACTCATAAATTGCTCTTCATGCTCATTCGTAGGAACTTGTTCCTTAGAAAGTTTGATTCCATGCCTGAAAGGTAACATACCTTTCTTGGAATTTTGCATGGAAAACCTATACAAGATTTTATCTATGTATGAAGCTTGGGATAATGCAATCGTTCTATTCTTCCTATCCCTTATGACTTGGATACCAAGAATATAACTTGCTTCTCCTAAGTCCTTCATAACAAATTGTTTTGCTAACCATTCTTTTATTGATGTTAATACACATATATTGTTTCCGATGAGTAGTATATCTTCAATGTAAAGAACCAGGAAAACCAACTTGTCACCTTTAATCCTTTTGTATACACAAGGTTTATCAAGGTTTTGAATAAATCCAAAACCTTTAACGGCTTGATCGAACCTTATGTTTCAGGATCTGGATGCTTGCTTCAATCCATATATGGATCTTTGCAAATTGCATACCCTTTCCTCTTGGCCCTTTTCAATGAATCCTTCTGGTTGCATCATATAGATGCTTTCGTCAAGACTTCCATTAAGGAAAGCTGTCTTGACGTCCATTTGCCAAATCTCTAGGTCTAGAGAGGCTACAATAGATAAGAGTATCCTAATGGATTTAAGCATGGCCACAAGAGAGAAGATTTCTTCATAATCTATACCTTTCTTCTATGTATAACCTTTAGCTACCAATCTAGCTTTATAGGTTTCCACCTTTCCATCCATTCCTCTTTTCCTCTTGTATACCTACTTGCACCCGATGGGTTTTATCCCTTTAGGCAAGTCTACAAGAGACCAGACTTTATTTTTGAACATAGATTCAATTTCGGATTGCATTGCCTTTTTCCAATGGCGACAATCCACATCTTCCATTGTTTCCTTGTAAGTATAGGGATCATCGTCGTCCGGAAGATTCTTTACAGATTCTCCTAGACCGATGTATCTTTCAGGTTGTCTAACAACTCTCCCACTATGACGAGGTATGGTGGATTGTTGATCTTGTGTTGGTACGGAATTTACAATTGGGCTTGGTTGCGAAACCTCTTGTGGAATTGTATCTCCCAAAAGCTCATTTAGGACAATTCTACTTTCAGGCACAAAATTATTCATATAGTTTTATTCTAGAAATTTAGCATTTTTCAAAACAAATACTTTAAGATTTGAAGGACTATAAAAATAATATCCTTTTGTTCCTTTTGGATACCCTGCAAATATGCATGTTTCTGAACGGGACTCCATATTCTCTGTCTTTCATTTTAACACGTGCATAGGACATCCAAATATCCTTAAGTGTTGTAAACTAGGCTTTCGCCCAGTCCACAACTCATGCGGTGTTTTAGGAACCGACTTAGATGGTACATCGTTTAGAATATACATGGCAGTTTGTAAAGCATATCCCCAAAAAGAACTAGGGAGCGTTGAATAACTCAACATAGACCTAACCATATCCAAAAGAGTTCTATTTCTTCTTTCTGCCACCCTATATTGTTGAGGTGTGCCTGGTGCAGAAAAATGATAAATTATTCCATTATTAATAAGATATTGCTGAAACTCACCAGATAGATATTCTCCACCACGATCAGACCTCAAGATTTTTATACGTTTCTCAAGCTGATTTTCTACTTCAGCTTTAAATGTTTTGAACATATCAAAAGAATCCGACTTATGTCTCATGAGATACACATAGCCAAATCTTGAGTGATCATCCGTGAAAGTGATGAAGTACTCATATCCACCTATAGCTTGAATGCTCATAGGTCCACACACATCAGTGTGTATCAATCCTAAACATTTAATGGCTCTTGTGCCTTTGGTCGTAAACAACCTTTTGGTCATTTTACCTTCCAAACAAGATTCACAAGTTGGTAGATCATCAACCTTTAAGTCACTTAAAGGTCTGCCACATATAATTCTTTTAATCCTATTAAGGTTAATATGACCTAGGCGCAAATGCCATAGGTAGGTTTCATCTTTTGATAATTTTACTCTTTTATGATTGGGTTCTGTTGATTCCGTGTCTAACAAGTGAGAGATATTTCCATACAAATAGAATAAACCTTTTTCCAATGTACCTTTGCAAATAATTTTGTCATTCTTACTAATAATAAAGGTTTTATTAAAAGTAACCGAATAACCAAATTTATTTAAACAAAAAACCGAAATTAAATTCCTCTTGAATTGAGGTACATAATAAACGTCTATTAAATCTAAATGTCTTAAAGAATCTAAATTGATTCTAATATCTCCCACTATACTAGTAGACACCAACGCTCCATTGCCTAAATGCTAGTTAAATTCATTCTTATCCAGTTTATTCCTTTGACCCTTTTCACCACAAAAAGAAACACTTTCCTTTTATCTTGGTTACTTTCTTGGTCTCCTTCTAGGAAGGCTCAAGTTGTTTTTTCTTCTGTTATCTCTTGACCTTCTAACGGGTCTTAACCGTAGCAATTTTACCAACCATATGAATCCTTGTCTAGAGACATCATATTATCGGCAGCAGTCTCAATTCCTTCATGTTGCTGTTGCAACACGTTGGAGATGATGGCCATAATGTAACGTACATTTAGCCATCTCTTCTAAAGACTTCCACTACTGATACTCATCTTTTTGCTCCTGAGTAGATTCATTAGTTTTGTGGTTAAGGAATATACATAATGAACTTATACTTTTTAGCTTGCAACAACAACCAATATTCCTTTTCCATATGACATAATTATCACCAGTTAAAGTATTATCTTTGGGGATATTGATTAGGGATGGGGTCATGATTTCATTTTAATAACAAAAATTATATAAGTAAACAATCATGATATAACAATTTTGAATATTTATCTTGAATAAAATAAAATAATTCAATCGTAAAAATTCAACGGTGATCCAACACCCATAAATGTCACGCCTCCTTTGGGAGTACGCACCATTTACTAGTTGGACTAGGT
The DNA here is from genome assembly GCA_032871835.1 of Dipteronia dyeriana. Classification (NCBI taxonomy): domain Eukaryota; kingdom Viridiplantae; phylum Streptophyta; class Magnoliopsida; order Sapindales; family Sapindaceae; genus Dipteronia; species Dipteronia dyeriana. The sequence goes on from CM065298.1 coordinate 44,036,314, forward strand.
CCCACCTAATTGTTAACATAACAACCAACGTTTTATTTTTAGCCTTGCGATTTTATTAACAAGAACTCTTGGTAGGATATTAATAAACTCACATTTAATGTGTTACCAAGTTATCGACCTTCAATATAATCCCTTACAAATATCCATCATTTGGGAGTAGATATCGTTTGGGCTAATTGTCTAGTCTATCCTTGTAAGGAAGTATCTTGCTAAATTCCATTCATGAATACCTCTTGGGAGGTTATTCATGAAACATAAAGCTCAACTAAACTTGGAGGCCGTAGGTGTTCCAAAACACCTTCTCCCACTCAATTGTTTAAGGCGTGTGATCAAATTCCAACGAATGATTTACCAAGTTATCTAGATGCCAATTTAGATACTTAAACCATTCAATGCATGTTCATACCAAAAGAGATATATGAGTGGCACTCCTATTCTATATGACATGTTATCAAACAATGACAAACATTGCAATATTTACAAAAATATAAATAGCTACAATTTTGGTCCATCATAGAAAAACAAGTAAATTACCTATATCTTTGAATACAAGAACTTTTTTCATGGCGAACAGGTCTTCACACGACCTTCGACGTTTGGACTCCCTCGGCTACCTCCCATGGGCGTGCGCACCCCTTGCCCTTACCAATGGGCATGTGCATGTCACAAGCCCATAAAGAGCTGCCATGCGCAGCCCATGGCTACCACAAGGGATGCCGTGTGCAGCCCATGCCGCAACAAACGTGGCTGCGCGCTCTTCGCACGCACGTTCGTTGTTACGACTCGCACGGTCCCATACTTGTTCTGGTTACTCCTAATTCTTCAAACCTTCGAGTCTTCGAAACTTGAATGTATTACAGAAGAATTTACATAAGAAAATTTTGCAGTTTTTTTTATTATTATTACAACAACAAAATAAAAAAAAAACTAAACAACTACCAAGAAGGAAATTATGGCGATAATAGACCACCCTTCTTGTTACAATCCCAAAACAAAATTACATTGAAATTCTATGACCAAAATTGAGCAATAACAATCCTTATATAAAACATATATATATATATATATATATATATATATATATCCATACATTCCAATGTAAATATATATGCGAATACCTAGAGTGCCATCTCTTTCTAAAACATGCATATATACAATAAAATAAAAAGATTCATGAGCACATACATCAATTAATGAAGGGTACAACCAGGCTTTGATACCAATTGTAGGGAAAAAACAGTTTAAAAACACAACGGAAGCATGGTAAAAAAAACGAGATTAGGGTTTGCGTATAAAAAAAAATTCCCTTTTATGCAACGAGAACCTTAACCCTAGATTAATTGATGTATATAAAAGTATCGTACCTTTTTTGCGTGACGATTGAACAAGAGCCGAATTGATTCCGTAAGATCTTCAAATCCAATCACGAACGTAAATCACCTAGGAGTGTGGGCTCCCTTTCTTTAAATTGTATTCCTGAGGATGGAGACAAAGCAAATATCTTTTCTTTGTTAGTTACAAATATCCTCTAAGAGAAAAATCCAAGAACGTTCGGTCACTTGTGAATTATCAATCAATTTGATTGTAACTCGCGTGAACCTTGATTCGATGTTGTACACAAAACCCTTTTGATGTAAAGGATATTAGTATACTATCGAATACAAAAACGTTCACCTTTTTTCTCTACTTGGTCGAATTCACACACTATTGATTAGAGATGATCGAATTTTGTCTAGAGTAAAAACAGATTTTTCTCCCTCAAAATTCCTATGATGGCCAAAACTTTTTCTTTCTCAAATAAAGCTTGGCCGAAATTCCTCTCTAATACCTTAGTCATGACCAAAATTATTCACACATATATATAGGTTCATAAATCCTTTCCTAAGAAGGATTCACTTGGTTGGCAAGAAATCTTTCCTTAGATGGATTTATTTGGTAGTTAGAATCCTTATCTAAAAAGAAAACTAACTACTCCTATAACTATATTGTGTTGGACGAAAATTTGGTCTTTTATATAGGTTAAGTGAGTTCAATCTTTCCTAAGAAGGATTACTTGATAAACAAGAATCCTATCCTTAGGTAGATTAACTTGGTGGTTATAAATCCTTTTCAAATAAGAATTCTACCACTAAGTAGTTTTACTTGGTGACCAAGAATCCTTTTCCAAAAAGAATTCTTTCCTACACCAAGACTCCTAATCCTACTCAATAGTGTGTTTGTAACCATATTAAAGACTTTCTAATTTGATTAGATAAATAACTCATTTTATTTATCTACTTATCAAATATAGTCTTTAACATTAACTATACTACCAACAATAGTATAGTTTTAGGAGACCATCTCTTAATAGGAAAAGATTTTGACTTTTAATTAAATAATTAATTAATCAAACAATTAATTAATTGCCATTTAATTAAATAATAAAATAAAATAATATATTAAAGCTATTATCCATAGCCATTGCCGCCCATACATAGTATTAAGGCTTTATATAATTTTTCTCATTTTATTAAATCCACTGGACCTTAATAAAAAAGTCCACATGTGAACTAGACCTATTCTTACAAAAAGAAACAAGTTCACATGCCTTATTACAATTCTAGATGGACCCCTATTTGTCCGGTAGAATATTTCAAGTGATTAATGCAAGTTCGTGTGGATTGGGGATCTTGGCGGGCTATCTAAATTTAAGCTCCAATAGAAACAACCTAATCACAATCAACAAATGATTCACTTAGGTCTGATCTATTTAGTTTTAGTTCATTCCACTAAAGAACTAAAATTGAACTCTTAAATAAAGATAGAATAAGTTGATGTTACTCATTCGTACCCTAGACAACCTTATTGGAGAAAGTGTATCCTCATGAAGAATACCAGTAATTGTCAAGAGCTCATAGACCGCCTATAGCTCTCCAAGTTACCATATTTACTCTTATAACCACATTTTGAACTTGGATATTTTGTCTTGTCCAGAAGCCATGTTTTAATAGACACTATTGAAAACTTAACGTTAAGATTTAATATCTAATACCTCAAAACATCCATATGATGGTATTCTACTCTCATTCAATAAATGGACCCACGATGTCCATATCTATAAATGAAGTCCTCTATCGATTAACAAATGAATACCACCAAACTATCGAGGACAAACTATACTATATAATCGTACTCATTGATAGCTCAAATGATAACACTTGCAACCATAAGTCCATCATTTATCTCAGGATTGAGATAGACTCTCCGATTGTCTTCAAATGAAAACTTTTATCCATTGACGGTTCTAGATAATGTTTTTCATTTTTATCCTATTCAATGCACCCAGTGCACTAGATTCTTTTGCCCTAAGACACCACACTTTGATGATTTTAGACTTATCATAACACATTTGATCCCACTCAAATGCTAACAAAAGAATCTGCAACTTTAACAAGATAAAGGCGCCCAACCTTCTATCTTAAGTTGTGAATATTATTTAAGACTAACTAAAGAATTGTGTCTACCTCATACATATCTAGATGTATGAACAATTCTTCTTTTCTCATAGTCTTTTGACCTTATGATTATTTACTTGACAATTATAATAATGAAACTATAAATGCTATAAGATTTGTTAAACTAGAAATCACTTTATTCATATGAAAAAGATTGATAATTATACTATTACACTCTTGTTATCGAGCATAATCCTAACAGCCTAGCCTTGTTTCGCATAATGTTGCCATCCTCATCAGATTTATTCCTATATACCCACTTGGTACCTATCACATTGGTATTCTTGAGCCTAGGAACTAGAATCCAAACCTCATTCCTTTCAAATTGGTTAAGCTTCTCTTGCATGGCATGAACCAAAAATTCATCTTTTAAGGCTTCATCAATTTTCTTAGGTTCTATTTGAGATGTGTAACATGTGTAGCTAATTAGATTAGCCATTTGACACCTAGTCCTAACACCCTCACTAACCTCACCAATAATGTCATCTTTGTCATGAAGTTTTCTAATCCATGGAGCAGGTTCTTTTGAGTCCAAGTGAGGAATCCTATCACTAAGTTGTGCTATGTCATTATCAAGATTAGCCTTTTCAGCATTAGAGATATCAACTACTTTCTCCAAAGGGGAGTCAATAACTAAATCTACCTCCTCCTCATGGTCATTAGTCTTAAGCCTAGTATCATCATTGGCAACATTAGATGATTCCATTACGGTCCTAGTTCTTAGATTAAAAACTCTATAGGCTCTACTATTCAAGGCATAGCCAATGACGATACCCTCATCATTCATAGCATCAAATTTGCCAAGTTGATCACAGTCATTCAAAATGTATCATTTGCTTCCAAAAGTGTGGAAGTAACTAACATTTGGCTTCCTACCTTTCCATAACTCATAGAAGGTTTGCCTAGTGTGGGGCTTAAGGAAGACTCTATTTTCTATGTAGCATGCCGTATTGACGGCTTCGGCCCAAAGATTCCTAGGGACGTTGTTGCTAAGCAACATCACACGGGGAATTTCTTGAAGAACCCTATTATTCCTCTCAACAACTCCATTCTGTTGAGGTGTCCTAGGAGCCGAAAATTCATGAGAAATGCCTAGACCAATGCAAAAGTTTTCAAAATGGGCATTCTCAAATTCCTTCCCATGGTCACTCCTAATTCTCTTAATGCTTTTAATCTTTGAGTTCATTTCATTTTGAATTTTGGAGCAAAGCATTTTAAACTTATCAAAAGTTTCAGATTTTTCTCTAAGAAAATAAGTCCATGTGTACCTAGAGAAGTCATCTACACACACAAAAATGTATCTCTTTCCACCTAAACTCTCGGTTTGCATAGGACCCATAAGATCCATGTGGAGAAGCTTTAGAGGCTCCTTGGTAGTAATATATTTGCCCTTTTTGTGCATACTCTTGGTTTGCTTCCCTTGTTGGCAAGGTCCACAAACACCATTAACCTTTTTCCCAAGCTTGGGAAGGCCTCGCACAACATTGAACTTATCTAAGATTTTTAGATCCCTAAAGTTCATGTGACCAAGTCTTTCATGCCACAACTCTATTTGTTCATCCTTGGACACACTACAAGACACACTTCTAGCCTCAAGACAATAGCAATTGTCACTAGACCTTATACCTTTTAACAAGGTTTCTCCATTAGGCAATAGGATAAAACAATCATTTTTCCTAAACAAGACGGAGAGTCCATCATCACTAAGATGTGAAATGCTTATCAAATTGGCTTTTAGACCATCAACATATAAAGCATTAGACAAGGAAGGTAATCCGGGAATAGAAATGGTTCCCTTTCCTTTGACCTTCTTTTCGGATCCATCACCAAAGGTGTCATTTCCTCCCTCCTCCATCACAAGAGTCTCAAAGAAACTCTTATTTCCAGTCATGTACCTAGAGCACCCACTATCCAAATACCAAAAATCACAAGAATGAGCTTTCAAAGCAATTTGTGCAACACGGTAAAGGTGTTCATCCTTTCTAATCCACCTAGGTACAGTATTTTCCTTCCTAGTGATCAATGGTACATAGGCTCTAAATGTCCTAGGATCATGCAAAAGTGTCTCACTTTTCCTAGTGACATGCATCATAGCTCTAGGTGTTCTAGGATCATGCATTAAGGCTCTAGATGTCCTAGGAACAAGCATCATGGCTCTAGCCTTTTTCTTCTCTATCATGCTTTCAATCCTACACAATTTGATATACCTAAAGCAATTTGGTCTAATGTGACCATCAATACCACAAAAATGGCATGTAGGTAAAAAGTTAGGAATTTTACCATATCCTTGAGGATGCATTGGAGCCTTCCCATGTCTTTGTGGTTGTCTTGCTTGTTGTTAAAGATATTCCCTTCTTTGTTGTTGAGCAAGACTTGATTGCTTCCTTGGTTGGGTTTGCATGATAGGTGTCTTCTCTTTATGAGCATTTAGTTGAGGGAAGTTAACTTGAGGAGCCCTTGTAGGATGAGCTTGAGGTCGGCTTCTTGGTGCCACCTTTACTTGATCACTATTCGAACACTCTCATAGATTAAGCTTCTTCCTAGGAGTTTGATGAGGAGAGGACCCATTGAAGTTCATGCTTCTTACAAAAATAGTCTTGTTTGGAGTAGAGGATATCTTGTCATTTTCAAACCCAAGCCCCTTCTTGTCACTTGGCTGCTTTCCAACATCTAGCATGTGGTCAAGTTTCTTGGTGCTAGAGTTCATCTTGGCCAACAACTCTCTAGCATCTTCAAGCTCTTTCTTCAACCCTTCTTCACTCCTCTTAGATCTTTCCAACTCTTCATTTAGTTGGTCAACTTGAGTTGAGAGGTCTAAGTTTTCTTCTTCTAATCTCTTGATCTCATTCTTATTCTTTAATCTTGAGCTCTCAAACTTAGCGATGTAGTCCTTGAGATCCATCCTATCCACACTTCCATTTCTGGATAGTGATAAAGATCCATCATCACTTGAGTAGTCTCCTTTTTGGCTATCATTCTCTTCTTCACTAGAATATTTGCTCCTAAGAGAGGATGTAAATGCTATGAAGTTAGCCATGAGTTCTTCATCATTCGAAGACTCATCTCATTCATTAGAGTCATCACTTTCACTCAATGTGGCAGCACTTTTCCCTTCTTATTGTTCTTGTGATTTGCACATTCCGGGGCAAAGTGACCTATTCCACCACATTCTTAGCATTGGACTCCTTTCTTCTCGGTCTTCTCTTGCCTAGGCTCAAACTTCTTGAAGGGAGCTTTCTTCTTCAAGTCTTAACCTTTGGATCCAAAGCCTTTCTTCTCGGATTTGTAGAATTTATTGAACTTCCTCATTAGCAAGACCATCTCTTCATCCGAGTCATCACCTTCCTCCTTCTCAACTTTGGAGGCTTTCAAAGTAATATCTTTTTGCTTTTTCGATGGTGTGGGGTTAGGACATTTCGTAGATTCATAGGCTAAAAGCCTCCCAATCACTTCACTAGGCTTCATGTCCTTATACCCACTATTCTCTTTCAAGGCCGTCACCTTAGACTCAAATCTATCGGGTAGAGATCTCATAATCTTCTACTTGATCTTCCTATTCGAATAAGGATAACGAAGTTGATGACTTTAATTCACAATGTCCATCAACCTCACTTCAAAATCGTTGAAGCACTCATTCTCATCCATCTTGAGCAATTCAAATTGCGTTTGGAGAACTTGAAGCTTCGATTCCTTAACCACCTCGGTTCCCTCATGTGCAACTTCTAGGATGTCCCATTCTTCCTTAGCTATCCTAGTATTTTGAACCAACTTGTATTGGTTATCATCCATTGCACAAAGGACGGCATGCATTGCCTTCCTATTCCACTTTAAAGCCTCAAACTCTTGTGCATTCCACTAAGCCTTTGGTTTGAGTACATCATCTCCTCCATCTGCGGGAGTCATCATGGGTGGAGTGAAGCCATCTTCAACTGCCATCCATGCCTTGTCATGAATTTGGCATTTGTACGACTCCATCTTGCCTTTCCCAGAGGCATAATTCAACCCGGTGAGGAGTGGAGGTCTAGTGCTGGAAGCTCCCTCATTGCCACCCTTTCCACTCATTGTGTTTATGAATGAATGATATGAATGCAAGTGTATGAATGGTCAACACAAACAAATAAAATGCAACACACACCAAAATGAGCAAGGATCACCTATGTATGTCTAGAAACCTGCTCTGATACCAATTAAAACAAATATTATGATGTGTAAAATTAATCTAGAGGGGGGGGGGTGAATATATTTTAATTAACTTTTACCCAATTTTCGTTAAGAGTCAAGTTGACGAAAATACCCCTATCTAGTTGCAAAGATACCACAAGTGTAATAAATGCGGAAATAATAAAAATACTTGAGATATACATGGAAACCCTCCAAATGGGAAAAACCACGGGCTGATGAGTGTGCCACACTAGAACCTCGAATCCACTAATGATAAAGGAATTACAACCTAATCCCGGTTTAATCCTCCACCACTACTTAATCCCGATATAAGTGAACCTATTTCATCATGCTTGTGCTTTAAGCTACCTACTCCCGGAAGCAACACAAGTCTTACTTTTCAATGAAAAGATAAAGTGTCCTAAGAGAATAAATGATGATATTCAATGAACAAACAAGGCTAGGAAACCCTATATGCTTATCTAGGATAATGAGATGACAATTAATGCAATCCTAGATATCAAGTGCTAAATAACATGTTTAAATAGCTTAGCTAAACATATATCAAACAATCCTATGAAGCTATCACAATACAACACTCAATCATGGCATCACAACAATCTCTAATTTGTATCAAGAAATAATCTAAGAGAATACAATTAATTAAAGAGATGGTTTAGTAAGCAAAACACTTAACTTGTAAGAAGATAGTGAAGAACTTACCAAACAAGATGTGATGAAGCAACAATATCCATAGATGCACTCTAGATGAACTTAGATGATGCAAGATAAAGATTTAATGCTCATGGGAATGCTTTAGGGTGTGAGGTGGGATAAATTTTCATGGTTTTTGTCCCATGTTGTTCTGTCCCGTCCCATGTTAATGGCGCACCAAACGTGGGACAACAAAAAGTTGTCCCGTCCCGTCCCCTGTACCAAACGCACCCTAAGGGAACTACCGACTACTTCTCACAAGAAGGAGTGGATTCCAATATTGTGTACAAACCTTCCCAGCCACAAGCCAAACCGTAATCCCAACATACGGAGCATATTGATCGGGAACTGCATATGACCTCACCCATGGTATATCAAAGATCATGATCTAACCTGAAGGAGTCGATAAGACACTCAAGATTAAGATCACCCATATATAGCCATCATTAGTTGATATATATGAATCTCATCGGTAAACGGATCTTGGTGAGAGATTCATATAGATCATGGCCAAATCCTATATGATCACATCATACAAGATGCCTCAATTCCCATATTTCATATGAATGATTCATGATAGAATCATTGTACATTACAGAATGGACCGTAGCTATAGATTAACCATAAATAAAGTACCCAGCTTTATTTGCTATCTATGGACTCTTTAGATTGCACGTCTCTTATTGTATCCATCTGTATATGACACTCATATACACAGTTCGAGATTACATCCGACAATCTTGGATGTTAAATATATGCACAAGTTATAAAAGAAACAACACGACAAAAATGAATTGAACTTTTCTTTTTATTTATTTCATAAATCCAATTACAAATTACATGTTTATGGCATAAACCCCAATAGATCGGGCTCTAGAGCAAGTCAAAATCAATGAGCAGCTCAAGGTCAATATGAAGCATGACGATATGAGAAAGCCGATGAGTCAGAAAAAGGAAGCCCTCGGACCTGAGCTAGCTCAGAAAATCTGAACAAACCTCCCAATAGGTCAACATACCGCTTCCCCACTTCTCAACCCAAGCAGGAAAGGTATTCGGCAAGGCGAACCTCTCCGCGGGTTTCGGCTCCTCCAAGTACAGTAGCCCCTGTAATGTGAGATGAAAGAGGGTATGATCACTACACCCCATTATATACATCCCGTGAAACAATCTATCTCGCCATCCGGGATAAGAGGCTACTATAGAAGCCAACACCTATGAAAGCCCCAGTAGACAGGAGGACTCGGTACAAGTACTGCGACTTTCATAAAGACGTGGGTCACAACATTTTAGAGTGCTATAACCTGCGCAACCAAATTGAGGCTCCGATAAGATGTTTGATAGAGTTCTTACAGTAGATCAGGGATAATATTCAGACTGAAAGGGAAGTACAAGCTGAGATCCACGAGCACCCCGATAAGAGAAAGAAGGAGCAAACAGATCTTATGCAGTAAATCCAGGTGATACATACCATCAGCGGAGGCCCCACTCTAGCTGGCACCTCTAATAATTCTAGAAAAAACCATGTGAGGAAGGTTCCTCGTATAGATGAAGGTCGAAGTATCTTCAAGGTCGACAAGAGTCCGGCTGCCCCTCCTAATCAGCACATATTATTTTCACCACGGTAGATGTTTACAACATCGTACAACCTCATGAAAATTCCATGGTGGTCACGGTACAAATTTCCAATTGTGTGGTCCACCGCATGCTCGTCGACACAGGCAGCAGCGTCGACATCCTCTTTAAAGTTACATTGGAGAAGCTGAATTTGAAACAATGGTGTTAAAATAGTTACATAACCCTGCTGTATGGATTCACTGGGGACTTGATCATACCAGTGGGATCGAAGATCCTCCTAGTTATCGTTGAAACAACACTTCTCTAATAAAATGTTATGATAGACTTCGTTATGGTAGATACCCTATTGGCCTACAATGCGATACTAGGAAAAACTTTCTTGTCATCCTTGAAGGTCCTATCCATTTACCACAACGTCCTAACGTTTCCTGTCGGGGACAAGGTGGGAGAGGTGCGTGGTAACCAGTAAGCAGCCAGAAAGTGCTATGCAGTATCTGCCAACCCGACAGCTCTAGCAAAACAATTTTTACAGGTTACAATGATCCATGATGGGGTAACACCCAGAATGACATTGGAAGATATAGAGCCTGCAGATCATCCAGAGGATGACCCCGTGATGCCGGATGTGGAAAAATAGAATAGGGAATGGGCCAATGGGCATTCATTGGTAAAGCTAGAAGAGATATCCATCAGGAATGATGATCCTTCTAAGGTCATCAAGGTAAGAGCTACCCTCGAGCCTGAAGTGAAGGAAGATCTGATCGGGCTTCTTAAAGAATTCAACGACATCTTCGCTTGGAGTCACGACGAAATGCCTAGGATCCCAATGTCAATGGCTGCTCACTGATTAGCAGTGGATTCGACCTTCAAGCCTGCCAAAGAGAAAATGCGTCACTTTAACGCCGAAAGAAACACTGCTTTTCAGGCAGAAACAGAAAAATTAATCAGAGCAGGCTTTTTTAGAGAGGTGCGCTACCCCGAATGGATCGCCAACGTGGTCATGGTCACGAAGGCGAATGGGAAGTGGCATATGTGCATCGATTACACCGACCTTAAATAGGGATGTCCAAAAGACAATTTTCCTTTACCAAAGACCGATCAGTTGGTTGACTCCACAACCGGGAACAAGCTCTTGAGCTTCATGGATGCATTCTCAGGGTACAACCAGATTAAGATGCATTCAGCCGACAAAGATAAGACCAATTTCATTAACTGTCATGGTCTATACTGTTACAAGGTGATGCCGTTTGGTCTCAAGAACGCTGGGGCTACATATCAGCGGCTAGTTAACCGACTGTTCAGACCCGAGATTGGAAGGTCGATGGAAGTGTACATCGATGACATGATCACAAAATCTCAATTCATCGAAGGACATCAGGACGACCTTCTCAGAACTTTAATGATAATAAGGGAAAACTAGATGAGATGAACCCCTCCAAATGTGCTTTCAGGGTAACTGCAGGGAAGTTTCTAGGCTTCAGGGCTCATGAGAGAGGCATAGAGGCTAACCCAGAAAAGATCAAGGCTATATTGGACCAAGAATCCCTTACATGACTTAAACAGGTTCAAGTCTTGACCGGGCAGGTAGCAGCGCTCAACAGGTTCATTTCTCGCTCCATCGATAAATGCCTCCCATTCTTCAAAGCTATCAAGCAGGGAAGAAACATGAAGTGGGACCAGGAGAGCGAGTAAGCCTTTCAAGCCTTGAAGAAGTATCTAACGAGCTTGCCATTGCTAGTCAAGCCAAGTCTTGGAGAGGAGCTATAAATCTACTTGGCTGTTTTAGAAACTGCAGTAAGTGGGGTTTTGATCAAGGAATGTGCAGACAGGGTCCAACGACCTATCTACTACATGAGTCATGCTCTAACAAAGCCAGAGAAAAATTACACTCTTCTGGAAAAGCTCACCTATGCTCTGGTGACTTCGGTGAGGAAGCTCTATCCTTACTTTCAAGCTCACTCAATAGCAGTGGTGACGGACCAGCCTCTCCGCCAATTTTTACAGAGGCCGGATGTATCTGAAAGGTTAGTTTTATGGGCCATAGAGCTCTACCAGTCTAATTTGAAGTACAAACCCATAACCACAGTCAAAGCATAGGCTTTGGCGGACTTCATGGCAAAATTCTAAGCGCTACCAGGCCAATCGACCCCTACAACATAGAATTTAGCTTCTGAAAAGATTTCAGAGGTCGACAGCTGGCTGAAAGGTTGCAAGTCCTGGGTCCTCTACTCAGATAGAGTGTCTGGACAATCTGAGGGAAGAGCTGACATAGTTCTAGTAAGCCTAAAAGGGGCCGAATGTTGTCACGACTTCAGATTTGGGTTTAAGGCTACCTACGAAGCCCTCATAGTCGGGATAAAGGCAATCGTCGAGCTGGGGGCCAACTATCTGTAGGTCAAGAGTGACTCATTACTCGTAGTTAATCAGGTTTCAGGGATTTACTAGGCAAAAGGGGATAACATGATTTCCTACTTGAAGCTAGTTCAGCTGCTTAGAAATAAATTTAAGGGATTTAAGATCGAGCAGGTTCTTTGATAATTGAATCATCGAGCAGATGATAGCTGCGAATGGTGGCTAAGCCTTACCACGATAAGTTCCCCTCCAAGTGATCTCCTAACCAAGCAGAACAGTGGGCAAGGAAATTTGCCCTTAGATTGTTAACTTTGCTGGATTGTTCCAATAGTTTCTTATCTCAAAAAAGGAAAGCTTCCTGAAGAGCCCGATCAAGCCCAAATAATCAAGAGGCTCTCTGTTCGATACTGTTTGTTGAGCGAGTACCTCTACAGGAGGGGCAGGTCCCTTCCTTTGCTTCGGTGTCTGCATCCTGATGATGCCAAATGAGCATTAAGAGAGGTTCACTATGAGGACTGCTTGGCGGAGAAGTTTTATCATACTAGGTTCTCTGTTTGAGATATTACTGGCCAACTATTCACCAAGATGCGAAGAGCTTTGTACAATCTTGTAAACCGTGCCAGAGGACCTCCAACCAGAGTCACCTACCACCTAAGCAATTGTCGTCCCTCAGCTCATCCTACCCCTTTTGCTATGTAGGGAGTCGACCTAATCGGACCGCTTCCCACCACTTCTGAGTAAGCCAAGCATGCTATTATGGCGATTGACTATTTTACAAGGTGAGTCGAGGCCAGACCTCTCTCCTAGATATCATAAGAGAATACGATGAGGTTCATCAAAAACAATATGGTTTGTAGATTCAGAACCCCTCTCATCATTGTAGTCGACCTAGGCAAGCAGTTTGACAACGCCCAAATTAATGACTTTTGCGAAGGCTTGGGAATCGACCTCAGGTTCGCTTCAGTAGCCCACACAGACTACTGGGTTGATAGAATCAACCAACAAGTCTATCAAGAAGTTGTTGAATAAGAAGTTACAGTAGAGAAATGATGAATGGGCCGAGGAGCTTCCCGAGGTTCTCTAGGCTTACCGAACTACAAAGAGAACAGCTACCGGAGAGACACCCTACTCCCTAGCCTTCGGGGTTGAAGCATTTTTCCCATCAAGCACGAAGTTGCCTCCTTCAAAGTGTAACACTTTGAACATGGAAGCAACGAGGTCAAGCTCTGAGCTAATCTAGATCTCTTGGAAGAGAAACAGGACCGGGTAGCTGAGAAAGTGGCAATTTACAAGAGCAAGATCGCTGGGTACTTCAACAGAAAGGTTAAAGCCTAAAACTTTAAGGAAGCGGATCTAGTTCTCAAGAAAGTGACCTTGAATATTAGGAAGAGGTCAGACGAGGTCCTAGGACCCAACTAGGAAGGGCCTTACTTGGTGAAGATAGTGGTCTGTAACAGGGCATACAAGCTTGAAGACATGGATGGTCAACCCATCGATCACACCTTGAATGCATATCACTTGATAAATGCTACCCCTAAACTGGGGACTCGTTAGCAGAATACCTCCATTTAGGTTTCAATAAAATCCCCAACAACAATGTACTCCATTTTTTATCATCAATAAAGTCTGTTTTCTCTATCTCCGACTATATTCTACATTAATTTCTCCATATCCGATTAGGTTCTACATGGGTAAGTTCAACATGACCACCTAAAGACCAGGGATTAGCTAGGGAAGTGCCCTCGCTACCCTTGAAGCCTTGGTCGAGCACCATCCCCTGCTAAGAAGGATATGAGTGTAAGAGCATAGTTACAATCCAGATCTCGAGACCAGGAACTGGCCGGGGAATCCTCCTCGCTATTTATGATGCTTTGGTTGGGCTACCACCCAAAAAGGGTTTGAGTGCAAGAGCATAGTGGCCATCCTGATCTCGAGACCATGAAATAGCAAGATAACCCTCCAGATAACTTGGTCGGGCTATTGTTCCCTAGGAAGGTCAAAATATTGATTTGCTTGACCAAGGTTGCCATGATAAGATATCCTCTAACATAATGGGAGAAAAGGTATCTACGTCAATTACTACATAACTTTGCCTAATTATAGAACACTTGGTTACTATTAACCATTGGTTTTCATGAACGTGAGATTGTTTATATTGCCAGCTTAAAGTATGAACGAGGAATCATCGAGGATGCTTGATGTCTAACCAGTTAGCAGGTTTACATTTAATGGTTTTTGTTTTCTAGATTTAGTTAAGTCAGGGTTACTTTCGGAGGTCATATCATGGTCGAGGTCAGGAGTGAAGCAAGAAGATATCAGCCAAGTCGAGGTTCATGATCAGAGTCAATTAAAGCAAGCATGAAAGAAATCCTAAGCAAATTTCCATTAATAATATGGGAGCCTATCCTCTTGTAAGGCTACAGTCACCCGACAGGGAGGTTAACACTTAGTTCTGGGATACATAAAAAAAAGACTAAACTTGGCATGAATAAAGCGGGGTGCCCACCCCATTTTTTCCAGGCAGTCAAAGCAAGTCAAGAGTGGGTTGCATCAAGCTCCAACATCCCCTAGGTTTCCTCCTGGTGCTCCACCTCCTGGTGCTCCACCTCCTTGATGATCCTCGCTTCCTTCAGGTGGTTGCTCGTTATGGCTGCCCTCGCTTGCAACCCTTTCCTCTAAAGGTTTCTCAATTACCTGCTACTCAGCTGGGTCCTTCTCTAGGACCTTATTAACCATCACTATAACCTCAAGAGGGATGGCTGCCTCAAAAAGGGTAGCTATTGACTCCATCATTTTCTGTTCAACCTCCAACTCTGCTCTAGAGGGATCTTCAGGGTGGTCTCGGACCTCCTTACGGGCTTTTAGGTGAATATCCCTAGACTGCATAGGCAGAACCCCACTTGAAGATTCCCCGGGACTTGAGATGGGGAAGATGAGAGGGGGAAGGGGAGGATCTACCATGACAGGTTACTTCCCAGCTCCAGTCAGGCCAGAAGGAACCGCTCAATCACCATCAGGGCGGGACATCTCGGTAACCCTGGTCATGATCCTCTCTCTATCCCAACCAGCAATGGTGGACAAGTCGAAGGAAAGGGGAAGAGCTTCTATAACTTGGAAAGAGGCATAAAAATACCTATCGTTGAAGGAAACATCCACCTCGGACGATAACTTGGCCACATGGGCATGTAAACCCTGGTTTTCGACATCCAACATTTTGGATTCAGCTTTCCAGGAATTCCTTCACTTAGCCCGACATTCAGATCGGAGGGAATCTTGGTCATGAGACCGCTTTAGCCTTTTATAATCGCAATGTGGCATAACCTACTTAGCTTTCATTCCCTCTTGATTGAAGGTCATCTCTTGAGCTTGAGCTTGAGCTCGAGCGAGTAACCCCATGGCCTTCTCAGCTTCGACCTTAACTTTTATAGCCTCGTCATGGAGGGAGGCAACCTGGTGGCCCATAGCAACATTGAATTTAAATGCCTACATGATACAAAGCCAAAGTTAGACATTGATCGAGCTAACAAACCACAAGTAAAAGAATAAGAAAATAGTTACCTCAGCTAAGAGAGCGGACCCCTTGGTGAGCAAGACGTCGATAGGTATTGAAGCCATCCTAGAGAGTCCACCACTCGGGCAAGACAGGATGAATTGCTCTAGAACCTTGTCTTGTCCTACGGAGCTTGACTGATGTTGGGGGCGGGCATGAGGAACCTCTAGAACACCAGCCTCGGGGTCCTCCAAAGCTCGAGGGATTAGGAGTGTAGGTGGAAGGGTAGAGATATTGGGTAACATAACCGTGGGAGTAGCAATAGTAGCGGTAGCAGCATGAGTAGAAGTGAGGCCATAAGTGGTTGTATCAACAGCTTGGGAAGAGGAGTTTGCCCTGTTTAGCACATTGGAAGCCCGCGACGCAAGAATGGCCATCTTAAACCTAGCTTGGGAAGGACAGACCCTAGCTGGAACAGTAGGCCCCCTTTTCTCAGAGCCAGCTAAAGGGGCTTCCCGGGGCATTCTGGCATGAGGAGGAGGGGTGCGAGCTTGCTGGGCTTCCCGAGGAGATAAAGCAACAACAAAAACTATTAAAAAAAAGAGAAAAGAAAGGTGTTAGAGCCGAGCTAGCCAACAAAACAAAGGCATAATAGTTCAATATTACTTACGATGAGTAGCATCAGAGATCTGCAGGTATTGATGCACCCTGCTGGAATCAAATGGGTCAACGGTTGGGAACTTCAGGTTCAGATATTTCCTAGCAAGGATAACCTTCAATACAGCTTCAGACTCGACGGGCAAGGAATCCCAATCGCACAATGGTTTATCATTACAAGCTGTGGGAATCGCTCAATCATCTGACCGCCAATAAAGATCAAGCTTCCTCAATCATCCCCCACCAAGATCCACTCCTCTTTTCAGGCTTGCTCTTTCTTTAAAGAACCATGAATGATGAAATTGAGCTTGTTCTTAACTTTCGCATAGAATTGACCTCGAGGAGCTCTGGACAGGCTTCCAATTTGAAAGAGGTAAGCCAACTCCTCTGCTCCAGGCTCTCTGTTGACCTTGCTCAGCTAACATTGTTACATCCACAACACGAGAAAGCCAATCAGGTGCCTCAAGAAGCTGGGTGTATGCTGAAGGGGAGCTAGCTGTAAAGATTTGAGAGCCCATCGAATGGTAGGATGGAGAGAAAGCCTAACTCCGTTCTCGAGGGCCACATCATGAATTAGAAGCACGCCTTTGGGAGGATTAAAGACATCATAATTTCTGTGAGAAATTGAGATGGAGATGATGTTGGGAATACCATACTTGGACCTCAGATGGGCGCTTTAGTTTGGGTCGGTGGTAGAATTCAGAATCACCCTGAAGTTATAGAGAGGAATCCTCTCCAAAGAAGGACCAGCAACTGTAACTTGATCTCTCCTAGCAGCGTCATCTCTGGGTTCCCCATCGGAATCCTCATCGACTAGGTTCAAAGGGTTATCTGGTTTATTAGATAACCCTAATCCCAATGGCTAAGTTTCTGTTCGACCGGCGGCAATGCTGGTTTGGAGGGGAGTCATCGTTGTCAAAATTCTTTCGTCATGGGCGAGACTGGTGACTTCCTCGCCATCGATAATGGAGTAGACAGAGTCATGGCTGATTTTCAACATGGTAGAACGAGGTTTGCAAGGTCGACCAAAGAAAAGAAGATTAAGGTGCTGCTCAAAATGAAATTTTTTCTTTTCTGAGAATTCAAAATTTTAAAGAAGAAAAAGTGTGAGAAAGGCGGTGAAACAGCCGGGTTTAAATAAGAGCAGATGGAGCAGTGACATCATAGACATGGAAGAAAAATCTTATGTGGGATTACCTTAAATCACGAGAACGACCGTAACACAACCGGATTGTTTTGAGGAATACACCGGTCTATGTCTACCACGACACTTGTGCAGTTAATGAGAAAATTTCCACCAAGATTTTCATAACGATAATGGAGGGAAAATTTCTCTATTGAAAAAAGAGATCTGACTCCAATCCTAACTTAATCACTGGTGTTCATGTCAGAGGAGACATCTGTTAATAGCCAAATTTGGCTAAGGACTAAAGAGAAATTTTCCACTCTCCTAGCCCAAGTCCAAGCCTGATATTACCCACCATAGAGCCCCGGGTCCTGAGGTCAAGATATGGAGCCACCCCACAGAAGTGAGGAAAAGTCATCAAGCTTCAGAAACACCTAAGGTGAAGCCCAACACGATAGGATCAGGCTCCTTACACCAAAACAAGAATTCAGGGGAAGCCTGATGCATGACGGTCCAGGCTCCCTGAGGTCGAAACCACCTCGTAACCTCCCCAGAAGCCTATCATCCTTTCCAGATGTAAAAAGAACCTATAAATACATCAGGTTCACGCTATAGTATCACTCCACTTCGCCAAAGGAAGATTCAAACCTAAATGGATAAGAAGAAGAGAGCTCGTCGAAGCTCTGTTACCACCAAAGGTTGTCTACAGGGCCATATCAAGCTCTAAGTGAACGAGAAAGTCCAGACCAAGCTCCTAGTACTAAGACACATATATACCCCTCCAACACTTTGATATAACAAACACCATGCTCGACAACCTGTACAGAAAAATCGGTTTAAAATGTGGCGGAAGCGTGAAATTGGGGTTTGAAGTATTTTAATTTTTTTCTCTTTTTAATAGAAAGAACCTTAACCCAAGATTAGTTGATGTATACTAGAACTATCGTACATTTTTCTCGTGATGATTGAACTAGTGTCAAATTGAGTATGCAAGATCTTCCAATCCAATCACAAATGTGAATCACCTAGGAGAGTGGGCTCCCTTTCTGTAAATTGTATACCTGAGGATGGAAACAAACAAAATCTCTTTCTTTGTTAGTCACAATAATCCTCCAAGAAGAAAAACAAAGACCGTTAGGTCACTTGTGAATTATCAATCGATTTGATTGAAACTCACGTGAACTTAGATTTGATGTTGTACACAAAACCTTTTAATGTAAAGGCTACTAGTGCCCTATCGAATACAAAACGTTCATTCTTCCTTTTTCACTTTACTGAATTTTCACACATCAATCTTTAGAGTTTGAAGAATTTATCTAGAGCAAGAACCAAATTCTCTACACTCAAAATTCCCCTTTGGCCGAAACTCTCTTCTTAGAATAAGGTAATGGTCGATT
The DNA here is from genome assembly GCA_032871835.1 of Dipteronia dyeriana. Lineage (NCBI taxonomy): Eukaryota > Viridiplantae > Streptophyta > Magnoliopsida > Sapindales > Sapindaceae > Dipteronia > Dipteronia dyeriana. Next base: position 44,055,280 of record CM065298.1, read on the forward strand.
TTTTTTCTCTCTCTAAATTTGCTTTGGTCTGCACAAATTTTAGAGCTTCAATTCATGTCTTGGCCAAAATTTAGAGGTAGTATATATAGGATCATAAATTCTCTCCTAAGAAGGATTTACTTGGTGTATAAGAATCCTATCTTAGGTGGATTTACTTAGTGACCAAGAATCCTTTTCCAAAAAGAATTCTTTCCTACACCAAGACTCCTATTACAGATTTTCTAATTTGACTAGATAAATAATTCCTTTTATTTATCTACTTATCAAATATCGTCTTTAATATTATTTATACTACCAACAATAGTATAATATTAGGAGACCTTCTCCTTCTAGGAACAAGATTTTGATTTTTTATTAAATAATTAATTGATTAACAAATTAATTAATTTCAATTTAATTAAAAAATTAAATAAAAAAGAATATAATTAAGCTAAAATATTTAGCCTTGCCGCCTAAGACCACACATGGGCATAAATATTATTTTTCTTATTTTATTAAATCCGTTGGACCTTAATAAAAAGTCCACATATGAACTAGACACATTCTTACAAAAAGAAACAAGTCCACATGCCTCAATACAATTCTAGTTCCCTAAATTGGTCCGGTAGAATATATCAAGTGATCAATACAAGTTTGTGTGGATTTGGGATCTTGGCGGGCTATCTAAATTTAAGCTTCAAAAGACATAACCTAATCACAATCAACAAATGATTCACTTAGGTCCAATCTATTAATTTTGGTTCGTTCTACTAAAGAACTAAAATTGAACTCTTAAATAAAGATAGAATAAGTTAATATTTCTCATTCATACCCTAGACAATCTTTATGGAGATAATGTATCCTCGTGAAGAATTCCAGTAATTACCAAGAACTTATAGATCACCTATAGCTCTCAAAGTTACCATATTTACTCATATGACCATATTTTGAACTTGGATATTTTGAGTTATCTAGAAGCCTTGTTTCAATAAATACTATTGAAAACTTAACGTTAAGATTTAATATCCAATACCTTAAAATATCCACATGATGGTGTTCTACTCACATTAAATAAATGTGGCCACAATGTCCATATCTATAAATGAAGTCCTCTATCGATTAACAAATGAATACCATCAAACTATCGAGGATAGACTATGCTATATAATCGTACTCGTTGATAGCTCAAATGATAACACATGCAACCATAAGTCGATCATTTATCTCAGGATTGAGATAGACTCTCCGATTATCCTCAAATGAAAACTTTTATCCACTGACGATTGTGGATAAGTTGATTCACTATGATCCTATTCAATGCACCTAGTGCACTAGATTCTTTTACCCAAAGACACCACACTTTGATGATTTTAGACTCATCATAACACATTTGATCCCACTCAAATGCTAGCAAAAGAATCTACTAGCAAAAGAATCTAAAACTTTAACAAGATAAAGACTCCCAACCTTTATCTTAAGTTGTGAATATTGTTCAAGACTAATTGAAGAACTGTGTCTACCTGATATATATCCAGATGCATGAACAATTCTTCTTTTCTCATAGTCTTTTGACCTTATGATTATTTACTGTTGACAATTATATTAATTAAACTATAAATTCTATAATATTTGTTAAACTAGAAATCACTTTATTAATATGAAACGATTGTCAAAAACATTATTACACTCTTGCTGTTGAGAATAATCCTAACATGACCTCCATGGGGTGTCACACCTTGAAGGTACACAGGATCATATCTACACTCTAACGAACGATAAATTACCGCGTATGTGCTGGGCAAGTGATTGAGTTTGAAAAGGAAACAAACTTATCTCCACCAAAGATATTCTCAACTCTGTCATTAAGACAAAGTCAATGACTTTTAAATAAAATATCCCGCCCGATAAGGAGGGAATGGATTTAGAGAATCACGGTGGGAGATTCACAAGTTTAAACTACTCGGACCATGTATAAATATGGCCAAGCATTATCACCAAGGGGGGATCGACAACTAATAGAACAAGTAACATAGAAAAAGAGAGAGTTGACTTCAGCCTAAATTTTGACTTCGAAACACGGCCATCGCTGTATTCTACTATTCGACAGGCACAAGGTTGCCACCCTACTGTACCCCAGCAAGATTGAGAGCATTTGAGAGATTTTTGTACGACATATGTGATCTATAATAAAGAGTTATATACCCATTATCATTGTATTCACATTCAAACACCCATCTTTGTTCGAACAAGTTAGGTACCAAAGGTACCAACCCTGGCCACCACCTCCGTGGTAGTGGTCTCGAGGGTGTAACTGGAATTTCTCACATCGAGTAAATTTTCCGTTAGCAAGTGGAATAACACCGGAGTTAATAATCAATGAATATTAATTAAAGAGTTTAATTAATGAATTCGAGGATTATTGGAGCTCAAAATAATGTGGGTCCATTAGGCTCTTTTGCTACGCCGATCGCTTTAGATAACAAGGGTCACGGTTAATTGATTGGATTGTCTAATTAATTATGTTACGAAAGTGACACGTATTTATTTGGGAATTAATTGAATAATGAGATTATTTAATTAATGAATAATGATGCTTAAATAAATTAAATAATGAGATTATTTAATTAAACACTAAATGGAGGGTGTTAGTTGATATTTGATTTTGAATAGAATAAGATAGCATGATTATTTTATTAAATTAAATTAAATATTTAAAATTGAATTTAAAAAGCACTTGCCTAGGTCTTTGAATCTCCATCAGTTCTTGGTTCGCCACACATCTAAAATCACTGCATACTCCATTATCTCCTCATCTTCGTCCACAACCAATGCACAAATCGTGCACTTGCCAAAAACAGAGAAGAAAAGTTGAAGTATCAGGGCACTACACATACACTACCCGCGCATTTGGTGTATCAGGATTTCCACATCAGCATTTTTAAACCTACCCTCACCTTTACTTTCCATTTCTTACTCATTATTATTCTATTATTTAATTATGGTTTGATTTATAACAAGAAAAACATGTTTTTCTTACTCACAAATTTTAGCCCTTTGGCCTTTTATGAAATGGGGAATGGACATTGTAGGTAAACTCCCTATAAAGCTTGGAGGTGTCATCTACATGCTAATATTGATAGATTACTTCACTAAATGGGTCAAAATTGGATCGTTCCAACTTGGTTTAGTGGGGGCTACCAACCTCATAAAAAGAAAAACATTTTGGGTGGAGGATTCTCTCTACTACTCTTTTTTTTCCAAATATGGTGAAGTCTCAAAAAATTCTCTCAAATCTATAAGGCCACTGAGTGCCTCGAAGGAAAGTAAATTGATACTTTGACAGAAAAATCACTAATATTATCATTTTTTAAAGGGACTATACCGAAACACTAAACATTCAATATCTGCTAAATTATTCTTCTATATGAGAAATTTCACGAAAAATCCTAATATTGTTATAAATGATGCGGATCCCTATCACCTACCTTTGTACACTTGCGGTGTGTTTGATACGAGGACGGGACAAGACGGGATGGGATGAGACAAGACAATTGTTCCATTTGTATTTGGATTGTCTGGGATAGAACTGTGAACTGTGAACTGTACTTTTACGTGTTTGGTATGGTTGTGAGAGGACGGACTAGGAGGTTCAAATGCCCAGAGTGCCCTTTTTGTTTTTCTAATGTTTGTTACATCATAATAGTGTCATATGGGAAATGACAAGTCAATATTTTTTTAAACAAATATTGTTATATATCATATTTAACAAAAAAATATTAAAATTGAAATTTTTTTTAATTAATAACTTTTGGAAGACATTTTAGTTTTTTTTTCTAATAAAAGTGCTAACTGAAAATTTACTCTTGGTGAGAAATTCCGGTTAACACCCTCAAGACCACTACCACGGAGGTGGTGGCGAGGGGTTGATACCTTAAGTACCAAGAATAATTATACAATGGTGAGGTATTTAACGTAGAGATTAGTGTGATGAGAATAAGATTAAGGCAACTTTATTATAAATCATATATGTCGAACAGAAGCTCTCAAACACTCTCAATCTCACTAAGATACAGTAGGATGGCAACCTCGTACCTGTCGAGAAGTAGAAAAATAACGACGTTCGTGTTCTGATTCCAGAATTTAGGCCAGAGTAAAATCTCCCTTTATCTACCCTTTTATTTTTTCTTAATATTTTATTCTTAGTGCATAATTGGACGTACTTATGCACAGTCCATATAGGTTAAATTTATGATTCTCCCGCCATGATTCTCTGAATCCCCTCCCTTCTTATCGGGTGGGATATCTTATTTAAAAGTCATTAACTTTGGATTAATGACGGAGTTGAGTGTATCTCTGTTGGAGATAAGTTTGTTTCCTCTTTGGACTCAATCTCTTGCCTCGCACGTACGTGGCGATTTAATGTTTATTAGGTGTGTATATGATCTTGTGCCTTCATAACGTGATTCTTCTAGGAGATCGTCGAGTACAGTGCTCACTGTTTCATTGGGCGATGTGAATCCATGTCAGGGTTATGGTACTAGGGGCTCGAATCGATCTTTCCAGGTCCCTTGGAGCATGGAATAAACCCCATGGGACCTCATTTGTGACATCGGGACTTTTGGTGAGCTTTCTGCTACTTGTCCAGAAAGGTTTGAATCTTCTACCAGCTAGATGAGGCAATTTTGAGGTATGCACCCATTGATTAACAGATTCTCACTTAGGTCTGGAGAGGATGGCGGGCTCCTGGGGAGTTTACAAGGTAGTTTTGACCTCGGGGAGCCTTGGTTTGGTAGGAGGAGCTCGATTCGTTTATGTTGGGCTTTACCTTGGATGTTTCCTAAGTTCGGCGACCTTTTCTCACTTCTTCGGGGTGGCTCCAAAGCTTGATCCCAGGGCCCGGGGTTCTATGGTGGGTGATCTCAGGATTGGAACTGGGCCATGGGAGTGGAAAATTTCTCTTTGGTCCCTAGCCAAATTTGGCTATTAACAGAAGTCCCCTCTGACTTGAACACCGGTGATTGATTGGGGTTGGAGTAAGATTTCCTATTTTAATTGGGAAATTTTCCCTCTTTTAATCATTATCAAAAATCTCAGAGGAAATCTTTTCATTAATTGCATGAGTGATGTGGCGAGCGTAGACCAGTGTAATTCTCGAAACAATCTGGTTGTGTTACGGCTATTCCGGGTTTCGAGGCAATCCTACCGAAGATTTTGTCAATGTCACTACTCATTTGGCTTCTATTTATACCCAAATTTTTCATCACTTTCCTCATATTTTCTTTTAAACTTCAAGTTTTCAAAAATCCCTATCTTTTGCTACCCTCTTCAGTTACGCTTCCACTCATTCTTTTTTCATCTGCCTCCGAACCTTATTCCAGTATATCGTAAGTCAGCCATTACTTTATCAATTCTATTATCGATGGCGAAGTAGTGTCCAATCTCACCCTCGCGAAGAGAACACGAAAGAACATTGACAGTGTTGACTATCCACCTAGCCCGTAAAGGCACCAGTCGAATAGGAACGTAGCTATCGGGATCGGGTTTTTTAACAAGCCTGATAACCCCCTAAATTTAGTCGACAAAGATTCTGATGGTGAACCCAAGGTTACAGCTACCGAGAGGGGTTATGTTATAGTTACCGGTCCCCCTTTGGAGAGGCTTCTCCCCTTAGATTTATGGGTTATCCCGGACTCTACCATTGACCCCAACTCGCTAGATTGCCTGCGGTCGAAGTACGACATCCCCGATAGTTTTTCTCTCTCCGTCCTACACAGGAATTATGACATCTTTAATCCTTCCAGCAGTATGCTCCCAATTCATGTAACGGCCTTCGAGAATGGGGTCGGGCTTCCTCTTCAACCTACTCTTAGACGGGCTCTCATCGCCCTACAGCTAGCTCCCCTCCAGCTGACGCCCGACTTCTGGAGGCATCTGATTGGCTTTCTCGTACTATGGATGGAATAATGCGAGCTAAGTAAAGTTACCAGAGAGCCCGGAGTAGAGGAGCTAGTGTACCTCTTTCTGATTGAAGCTTGTCGGAGCTCCTCGAGGTCAGTTCTATGCCAAGGCAAAGAACAAGCTCAATTTCATCATCCCTGATGCTTTGAGGAAGAACCCTACTTATAAGAAGGAGTGGATCATAGTGGGAGATGACTGGGGAAGCTCGACCTTTATTGGGAAGGATGAGTTTACTGTTCCCATGGCTTTCAATGATAAACCATCATATGGCTCAGATTCCTTACCCGCCGAGTCTGAATATGTGTTAAAGGCCATCCTAGCTACGAACTACCTGAACCTGAAACTCCCAACTATCGACCCTTTTGATTCTCATGAGGTAAGCTGCTATCTGCAAATCTCTGATGCTACTCCTCGTAAGTAACACTGAACAATCATGCTTTGTTTTGTTGACTAGTTCGATTCTGACGGCTTCCCTACTCTCTGTTTTTTTTAATAGTTTTTGTTGTTGTTCCAACTTCCCGCGAAGCCCAACAAGCTCGCACCCATCCCCCCTGCCAAACCTAGTAGGGGAATCCCTTTGGCTTCCTTAGAAAAAGAGAGGCCAACTGTTCCAGCTAGGGCTTTATCTACTCTTGCTCCGTCTTTCTCCCAGCACAGGTCCAAGATGGCGCTCCTTGCCATGCCGGCTACCAAGGTGTGGGGTATGGGGGACTTTGTTTCTCAAGCAGTTGACGCAGTAATGACAACTCCTGCTCTAGTTATCTGTACTACTACTTCTACTCCTATCACTCCCATTTCTAACTTGTCAGACGTTTCTGTCTCTCCATCTACATTCCCAGCCCCCAAGCTTCATAGGACCCCGAGCCTGGTGTTGAAGGGGTTCCCCCTGTTCACCCATTAAATCAGTCCGGCTCTACCACTCTAGATGAGGTCTTGGGGAAATTCGTCGCTTCCTACCCTGGGAGCAGTATTTCTATGATGGCTTCAATGCCCGTAGACATCCTGATCACCAAGGGGTATGCCCTCTTGGCCAAAGTAATCATCATCTTTTATCTTTTTCTGCAACGGTTTTTTTCATCAATTTTTAACTTGGACTCTTTTATAGGCCTTTAAATTTAACGTGGCTATGGACCACCAGGTGACCTCTCTCCGCAATCGGGCAGCCAAAGCTGAGGATGATACCGAAAGGGCCATGGAGTTGTTGGCACTGGCTTAAGATCTAGTGCAAGAAATGACCTTTAGCCAGAGGGGGTGGATGCGAAGCTAGCTGAGCTTCATTGTGACAATAAAAGGATGAAGCGATCTTTCGATCAAGAAACCCTCCGGTCTCAATGTCTAGCTAGTCAGCGAGATTCCTGGAAGGCTGATGCTAAGGTGCTAGAAGTTAAAAACCAGGGCTTGCATGCTCAAGTGGCTAAGTTACAAACGGAAGTGGATGCCTTCTTCAGTGACAGGTACTTTTAAGCTTCATTCCAAGTTGCCGAAGCCTTCCCTCTTCCTTTTGACCTCTCTAGTATCGTCAAATGGGATAAGGATTAATTCATGACCAGGGATGCATAGATGTCTCACCCCGAGGGTGACGGAGCTGACCCTTCTAGCGGGGCTGAAAATACAAACAAGGTTAAATGCTCAAGGCTAACCTAGAGGGAGGGTGAATATGTTGGACACCTTTTTCGACTCCCTTAGAAACAAGCAAAAGTTTGTCCTACTAGATTGCTTGTATCATAATATATATCAATTAAGGACACTTAATCAATATATAAAACATGTAAGGTGTGATACAAACAAACAACTATAATACATACACAATTGACATTTTAGTAAGGAAGTCAACTTACATATAAAGTTCTATCCATAGTATTCAAATAACAAATACAAATATAAGAGATATAGGGATAGAGAAAAGTTGACACAAGATATAACATGGTAAACCTCCGAAGAGGAAATATCCATGGGTTAGCAATCACCGGCAAACAAAATCCACTAATAGGTAAGACAAGTACAATCTCTCAAGTGACCCCTTCACCTAGAAACTACCCTCCTATCATACTCATGAATATGTCACTCTCTTGCACAACATTCCGAGGCCTCACACATCTTGTCATGACTTCCTCGCTCACCCTTCCGGATCCTCAAAACCCTAGGCAAGACTTCCTTGCTCACCCTTCCGGATCCTCACGACCTTAGGCAAGACTTCATTGCTTGACATTCCGAGGTCTTCCACCCCTTGCCAAGACTTCCATGCTAAAAAATATAGGTCTCACACCTATTGTCAAGACTTCCTTCTCACAAGGCATCTAGGTGATCATGAATGCAAAACGCAAACAAGCACGCAACATAGAATGTTATGATCAACATGTCCTATGGAAAATACAAGACATAAGCATGAATGCACAAAATAAATGTAGTCTAGTCAATCATGCATGTTTAATTCATCTGGATCATGTAAGATATGTTCAACAATAATTACAACATAGATACATGCATAGATCCAAAACTTAAGTCATAAGATATGTTCAATTAATACATGTTATCAAACAACGACAAACATTGCAATATTTACCAAAATAAAAATAACTACAATTTTGGTCCATCCTAGAAAAGCAAGTAAAATACATGTCTTGGAATTAAAAAAAACTACTTTCTTGGCAAACAAGTCTTCACGCGACCTTCGTCGTTTGGACTCCCTCTGCTGTCTCCCATGGGTGTACACACCCTTGGCCACTTCCCATGGGTGTGCGCATGCCACAATCCCATAAAAGGCTGCCATGCGCAGCCCATGGCTTCCATAGGGCTGCCATGCGTAGCCCATGCCACAACAATCGTGGCTGCGTGCTCTTCGCACACACGTTTGTTGTTATGGCTCGTACAGTCCCAAATTTGTTCCGGTTGCTTCCAATTCTTTAAACCTTTGAGTCTTCGATACTTGAATGTACTACAGAAAAATTTTAAATAAATAAAATACTGCAGTTTTTTTTTATTATAACAATATAGTACAATTTTTTTTATTACAACAACAAAATAAAAAAAACTTAGCAACTACCAAGAAGGAAAGTATGGCGATGAAAGACCACCCTTCTTGTTCCAATCCCAAAACAAATATACATTGAAATTCTATGACAAAAATTAAGCAATAACAATCTACATAATATATATATATCCATACTTTCCAATGTAAATATATGTGAATACCTAGAGTGTAATCTCTTTCTAAAACATGCATATATACTATAAAAAAAATTCACGTATACATACATCAATTAATCAAGGATACAACCTGACTTTGATACCAATTGTAGGGAAAATGGCGCAACGGAAGCGTGAAAATATTTGGATTATATTATAAAAAAATTCCCTTTATAATAACAAGAACTTTAACCCTAGATTAATTGATGTATATAAAAAATATCGTACCTTTTTGTTTTTTTCTCGTGACGATTGAACTAGCATCGAATTGAATCCGAAAGATCTTTCAATCCAATCATGAACGTGAATCACCTAGGAGTGTGGGCTCCCTTTCTTTAAATTGTATACATGAGGATGGAAACAAACAAAATCTTTTTCTATGTTAGTCACAATAATATTCCAGAAGAAAAAACTAAGAACGACCGGTCAATTGTGACTTATCAATCAATTTGATTGAAACTAGCGTAAACCATGATTCGATGTTGTACACAAAACTATTTTGATGTAGAGGATACTAGTGTACTATCGAAAACAAAATGTTCCCTCTTTTCTCTATGCTTGGTCGATTTCTTCACACAATGAGTTAGACGAAGTTTTTTTTTATAACAACAAAAAAATAAATAAGAAACAACTTCTCACACCAAAAACTAAGGCTTGATCGAAATTTACAACCTATATTTATAGGTACACAAATCCTCTCCTAAAGAGGATTTACTTGGTAAGCAATAATCTTATTCTTAGGTGGATTTACTTAGTGACCAAGAATCCTTTTCCAAAAAGAATTCTTTCCTACACCAAGACTCCTAATTCAACTCATTAGTGTATTTGTGACCATATTAAAGACTTTCTAATTTGAATAGATAAATAATTTATTTTATTTATCTACTTATCAAATATAGTCTTTAATATGAACTATACTACCAACAATAGTATAATATTAGGAGACCTTATCCTATTAGGAAAAAGATTTTGACTTTTAATTAAATAATTAATTAATCAACAAATTAAATAATTTCCATTTAATTAAATAATAAAATAAAAAATAATATATTACGCTTTTATATGTTAGGCTTGCTGCCCATGACATTATATAGGCATATATATATTACTTTTCCTATTTTATTCAATCCATTGGACCTTAATAAAATATTCACATGTGAATTAGACCCATTCTTACAAAAAGAAACAAGTCCACATGCCTTAATACAATTCTAGATGGACCCCTAAATTTGTCCGGTAGAATATATCAAGTGATCCATGCAAGTTGTGTGGATTAGGGATCTTGACAAGCTATCTAAATTTAAGCTTTAATAGACATAACCTAATCACAATCAACAAATGATTCACTTAGGTCCAATCTATTTCATTTTAGTTCATTCCACTAAAGACTAAAATTGAACTCTTAAATAAAGATAGAATAAGTTGATGTTACTCATTCATACCCTAGAAAACCTTATTGGAGAAAGTGTATCCTCGTGAAGAATACCAGTAATCGCCAAGAGCTCATAGACCGTCTATAGCTATCCTCGTGACCACATTTTGAACTTGGATATTTTGACTTGTCCAGAAGCCATGTTTCAATAGACACTATTGAAAACTTAACGTTAAGATTTAATATCCAATACCTCAAAACATCCATATGATGATATTCTACTCTCATTTAATAAATGGAGCCACGATGTCCATATCTATAAATGAAGTCCTCTATCGATTAACAAATGAATACCACCAAACTATCGAGGATAGACTATGCTATATAATCGTACTTATTGATAGCTCAAATGATAACACTTGCAACATAAGTCCATCATTTATCTCAAGATTAAGATAGACTCTTCGATTGTCTTCAAATAAAAAACTTTTATCTATTGACTGGTCTAGATAAAGTATTTCATTGTAATCCTACTCAATGCACCTAGTGCACTAGATTCTTTTGCCCAAAGACACCACACTTTGATGATTTTAGATTCATCATAACACATTTGATCCCACTCAAAGGTTAGTAAAAGAATCTACAATTTTGACAAGATAAAGGCACCCAACATTTATCTTAATTTGTGAATATTATTCAAGACTAACTAAAGAATTATATCTACCTCATACATATCTAGATGTATGAACAATTTTCTTCTTTTCTCATAGTCTTTTGGCTTTATGATTATTTACTTTTGACAATTACAATAATTAAACTATAAATGCTATCTGATTTGTTATACTAGAAATCACTTTATTAATATAAGAAGATTTTCAAATATATTATTATACTTTTTCTATCGAGCATAATCCCAACAGTGGAGGCATCAAGGATAGAGAGGGGGCTTCCCCGGCTAATCCCTGGTCTTGAGATTGCTATGTCAAACTTACTTGTGTAGACCCTAATTGGATACAGAGACATTAATGTAGAATATAGTCGAAGATGGAGAAAGCAGACTTTGTTGATAAAAAATTGAGTGCATTATTGTTAGGGGTTTTACTAAAACCTAAGTAGAGGTATTCTGCTCACGAGTCCCCTGTTTAGGGGTATTACTTCATCAGGTGATATGCATTTCTGGTGTGATCGATGGGTTGACCATTCATGTCCTCGCACTTGTACACTCCGTTATGGACCACTACTTTTACTAAGTAGGGCCTTTCCCAGTTAGGTCCTAGAACTCTGTCTGACCTCACCTTGGTACTATGTGTAATCTTTCTGAGGACTAAATCCCCTTCCTTGAAGCTCATGGTCTTCACTCTTTTGTTAAAATACCTCGCAATCTTGCTCTGGTAAATTTCTGCCATTTCTGCCATATGTTCTTGTTTTTCTTCTAAGAGATCTAGACTAGCTCGGAGCTTGACTTGCTCTCTAGTTCAAAGTGTTGTACCCGGAATGAGGTCAGATTATGTTCTATAAAGAGGATAGCTTCAACCCCAAAGGCCAGAGAATAGGGTGTTTCCCTGGTTGTTGTCCTCCTCATGGTTCGATACGCTCAGAGGACCTCGGGAATTTCTTCAACCCATTTTCCCTTCTTCTGTTGCAGCTTCTTTTTCAACAACTTCTTAACGGTTTTGTTAGTTGCTTCAACCAAATCATTGGTTTATGGGTGAAATAACGATGCAAATCAGAGGTCAATACCCAACCTCTCGTAATAATCTCTAAACCTCGCGTTGTCAAACTGTTTTCCCAGGTCGGTGATTATGACCAGCGGGGTACTGAACCTGCATACCACGTTTGTCTTGATGAACTTGGTAGTATTTTCCTCTAAAATCTGGGAAAGGTGGCCTGCTTCGACCCACTGGGTGAAGTAATCAATGGCGATGATATCATGTTTTGCTTGCCCAGGGGCTATAGGAAGCAGTCTGATCAGGTCAACCACCCTCATTACGAACGGGTATGGTGAACTGAGTGAGGATAGTCGTTCAGATGGTAGATGACTTAGGTTTGAGGTCCTTTGGCACGGCTCGCAAGATCAAACAATCTCCTTTGTTTCTTGATAGATAGTCGGCCAATAGTATCCCATTCAAAGCACCTGATATGTTAGAGCTTTGCCACCAATTTGATTTCCACAGTCCTTAGCATGAACTTCTGGCAGCGTTCAACTGGCATCATCGGGGTGTAAGCATCGAAGCAGAGGAAGAGATTTACCCCTTCTATAGAGGTACCCGTCTTTTAAGCAATATTGGAATGAAGCCCTCTTGATTCTCCGGGATTGGTCACTTTCCTTCCTGGAGGTAAGCAACTATAGGATCCATCCAGCACGACTGTCCCTCTACGGGGCATATTTCTCTACTCTTGGCTATACTTGGCTGGGTGATCACCTGAAGAGGGACCCCTTTTGGTAAGGTCTGACCTCCATTCACAGCTATCTTGGCAAAGACGTCTCTCCGATGATTATGTTGTCATGGTATTTGCTCGATCCTGTATCCCTTAAATTTATGCTTGAGCCACTGAACTTGTTTTAAGTATACAATCATGTTATCCCCTTTAGCTTGATAAACTCCAGAAACCTGATTGACTATAAGCAATGAGTCACTCTTCACCTGCAGGTAGTCAGCCCCGAGCTCGACGGTTGCCTTCATCCTGGCTATGAGGGCTTCATACTCTGCCTCATTGTTGGTGGCCTTAAATTCGAATATGAAATAGTGGCAACACTTAGTCCCCTCTAGGTCTATTAGAACTATACTAGCTCCTCTCTTAGCTTGCCCAGACGTTCTATCCATGTAGAGGATCCAGGACTGGCAACCCACCGGCCAGCCTCAAACTCCGAAATCTTCTCAGAAGCTATATTTTTTGCTGTAGAGGTTGCTTGTCCTAGGGGCACTAAGAACTCTTCCACAAAGTCTGCTAAAGCCTGGACTTTAATTGTGGTTCTGGGCTTGTATCTTAAATCAAACTAGGTGAGTTCCAGAGCCCATAAAACCAATCTACTAGATACGTCCGACCTTTGTAAAAATTAGCGGAAAGGTTGGTCTGTCACTACTGCTATTGAGTGAGCTTCAAAGTAGGGACAAAACTTCCTTGCCGAAGTCACCAAAGCATAGGTGAGCTTCTCTAGAAGAGTAAAATTTTTCTCTGGCTTGGTTAGGGCGTGACTTACATAGTAGATAGGTCACTGGACCCTATCTCCATATTCCTTAACCAAGTCCCCACTCACTGTAGTTTCTAAAACAGCCAAGTAGATTTGCAACTCCTCTCCAGGACTTGGCTTGACTAGCAATGGAGGGCTCGTCAGATATTTCTTTAAGGCTTGAAAGGCTTGCTCGCTCTTCTGGTCCCATTTCATGTTTCTTCCCTACTTGATAGCTTTGAAGAAAGGGAGACATTTATTTATGGAGCAAGATATGAACCTGTTGAGCGCTGGTACTTGTCCGGTCAGGACTTGTACCTACTTGAGTGATATAGGGGATTCTAGGCCTAAGATAGCTTTGATCTTCTCTAGGTTAGCCTCTATGCCTCTCTCATGAACCATGAAGCCCATAAACTTCCCCGCAGTTACCCCGAAAGCACATTTGGAAGGGTTCAATCTCATCTGGTTTTCCCTTAGGATCATGAAAGTTCTTTGAAGGTCATCCTGATGTTCTTCTTCAGTTGGTGACTTTGTGATCATGTCGTCAATGTATACCTTCATCGATTGTCCAATCTCGGGATTGAACAATCGATTACCAACTGCTAATATGTAGCTCCCGTATTCATATGCCTGAATGGCGTCACCTTGTAACAGTATAAACCCTGCTCAGTAATGAAACTAGCCTTATCCTAGTCGGCGGGGTTATCATGATCTGCTTGTACCCTAAGAATGCATCCATGAAGCTTAGCAGCTTATTCCCAGATATGAAGCCAATCAACTGATCGATCTTTGGTAAAGAAAAGCTATCTTTTGGACATGCCCGGTTGAGTTCAGTGTAATCAACTCACATACACGATTTTCCATTAGCCTTCGTGACCATGACCACGTTGGCGATCCATTAGGGATAGAGCGCTTCTCTGATGAAGCCTGCTCTGAATAATATATCCACTTCCTCTTGAACTGCATTATTCCTTTCGGTGTTAAAGTGACGTATTTGCTGCTTGACAGGCTTGATGGTCGGATCCACTGCTAACCGGTGAGTAACCAATGACATAGGGATCCCGGGCATCTTATCGTGACTCGAAGCGAAGATGTCGTTGAATTCTTTGAGGATTCTAATCAGACCCTCCTTCACTTTCGGCTCGAGGGTAGCTCCGACTTTGACAACCTTAAATGGATTGTCCATCCGGATGGGTATCTTTTCTAGCTTGTCCACAGGATACCCTCTGGCCCATTCCCTGCTCTATTTTTCTACATCTGGCATCACAGAGTCATCCTCTGGGTGATCTGTGGGCTCTCTATCTTCTCAGGCCATCCCGAGTGTTACCCCATCCTGGATCATTGTAACCTATGAAAATTATTTTGCTAGAGCTGTCAGGTTGGCAATATATTTCATAACACTTCTTGGTTGCTTACTTGTCACCACGTATCTCTCCCATTTTGTATCCAACCAAAAACTTTAGGACGTTGTGGTAAATGGACAGGACCCCCTTTCAAGGATGACAAGAAAGGTCTTTCTAGTATCGCATTATAGGCCGATGAGGTATCTGCCACCACGAAGTCAGTCATAACATTTTGTTGGAGAGGTACAATTCCAGCGATTACTGGGAGGATCTTTGATCCCACAGGTATGATCGAGTCACCAGTGAATCCATACAATGGGGTAGTGCACGCGGTGAGGATGTCGATGCTGCTGCCTGTGTTAACAAGCACTCGGTGAACCATGCAGTTGGCAATTTGTACCCAGACCACCATGGGATCGTCATGAGGTGACATGGTGTTGTAGACATCCATTTTGGTGAAAATAATTTATGTTACCTGGGAGGGGTCAGTTGGGATCTGGTTGACCTTAAAGATACCTTGCCTTTCACCTATACGGGGAATCTTCCTCACGTGGTTTTCTCTAGAATTATTGGAGGTTCCAACCAAAGTGGGCCCTTCGCTGATGGTATGTATCACCAGGATTTGTTGTATCAGATCTGTCTGCTCCCCCTTTCCCTTCTCGGTATGTTCGCAGATCTCTGCATGCGTTTCCCTTCCAGTCTGAATATTATCCCTAACCTATTGCAAGAATTCTATCAAACATCCTTCCCTTATCAGGGCCTCGATTTGATTACGTAGGTTGTAACACTCTGAAGTGTTGTGACCCACGTCTTCATGGTAGTCGCAATACTTTTACCAGTTTCTTCTATTGACAGAGGCTTTCATGGGTATGGGCTTCTGTAGTAGCCCCTTATCCCGAATAACGAGATAGATTATTTCAGGTGACGCATTCAAGGGAGTGTAGTGATTATACCCTTTCTCATCTGGCGTTATAGAGGCATCTATCTTGGGATGAGGTGAAGCTCACAGAGGGGTCCACCTTACTGGATACCTTTCTTGCTTGGGTTGAGAAACGGGGCAGCGGTATGTCGATCTATTGGGTGGTTTATTTTGATTTTTCTAAGCTGACTCAGGTATGAGAGTTTCCTTCTTCTGACACTTCGCCGTTCTTATATCGTCATGTTCCATCTTAACCTTGAACTGCTCGTCGACTTCGATTTGCTCTAGAGCTCGGTCGTAGGTTTCTTGGTAGGTCTCTGGAGGCTGCTTGGTAAAGGACAGGAAAAACTTACCAGCCCATAGGTTCCGCCTGAAATTGGTAAATGTTTCTTTCTCAGCGAAGACCCCCATATGGATGACTTCTTTATGGAACCATTCTATATAAGCCCGGAGGGTTGGATCACGTACTGTAGATGGATGGGATCGTCAATCAGAGTTTAACTTCATGGATTTATGAGCAGAAACCAGTTGACAGCTTTGTGAAAGAATCCACACTGCCAGTGGGTAGCTTTCTGAACCAGGTCTTAGCATAATTTTTTAGTGTACTAGGGAACATCCGGCACATGGCGGCCCTGGTTGTGTTCTGGACTTCCATCTGTTGGACGAAACTCTCTAAGTGGCTCAAAAGATCCTTTAAGCCAGAGAACTTGTCTGATGGCACCTTAAACTTTGGGGTGTTCATCTCACTCAGGGGGTCTTTTTTGACCTCGTTATCCTTCCCGCTTTTCAACTGCTGGATCTTCTTCAGCATCTTGGTCAACTGATCCCTCAGGCATTTTTTTCCATGTTTCTCAGAGTCGACCTCGGGGCTCTCGTTATCATATCCCCCCAACAAACTGGATATCTCCACTTTGCCATCTTCAGGGGCGGCCTTCGCTTGTGCAGTTTACCGGCTACCACCGGCCTCAGCTTGAGGTTCCCTTTTGGAAGTCGCTAGTCGAGGGGTGTTGAGAGGTGCTCTTAGCAGAGCGTCGACTACTGACTTGACCTGCCTAGGTTGATAATAGGTTGGCCTGTCTAAGACTAGGGGCATGAGTCCTAGCCAATCCCTGATAGAATTCGTGGGTCCTATCCTATTATGGGCAGGAACCGGTGGATAGGATCTCAGCCGATCAAATGCAGGTTGCCTGGCAGTGGATCTGCTCGATTCTCCTCTAGTACCAAGATCTGATAGATGAGAAGCAATTCCTTCTGCGACTAGACAGAGGCGGACATTCTCCACGATGGCCACAGCATGCTAGTTGATCATAGTTTGATTCATTTCCAGAGTGGTTGGAGCTCGTTCCATGTCTGGCTGAAACGAGGCTGGCTTGTGATGCTCGAATTTTCTTTCCTTCTTCTGTCCCTTCTTGGTCAAGGGGGCAGACTGATGTCCCGAGGTTTTAGGTTGTCCTTGGGAGGAGCAAAGCCTCATAATTACTGCAAAACAATAAACTTATAAATAAAAAAAATGGTGGTGTAGGTTTGTTCCTACAGACGGTGGTAGAAAGTGTTAACAGAAAATTTGCTCAGGGTGAAAAATTCCAGTTAAGACCATCGAGACCACTACCACAGAGGTGGTTGCAGGAGGTTGATACCTGGTCGTTCATTATTTGTATATGTTTTAATCCCCTTTCTGCCTATCAATTTCTTGTTTCTTAAGCATTTTTAGGTATTTAATTTGTGTGATTGAGCATGTTTCAAGACATTGGACTTTAATGGAGTGATTGGAGGATTTGAAAGCAAAGAAGGGTAATTTTGTAAATTACCGATGCGAAGGTCGCTGCCTAAGCAATGCCTCCGCTGCGGTCTAAAGAACGGAGAATCACAGTCGTGTCATCTTCAATAACTGCGGTCTGTACCGCTGTCAATGTTGTGCCTCCAGAGCGGTCTCCACCGTGGATTTTCACAGAGAGCACCTTGCTCCATCCACCGCGGTCTGGATGAGCTGTCTGTGCCGCAGTCTAGGGGGCGGTCGTGTGTATTCCTTGATGTTTTGGGAATTCTAAACCCAATTTTTAAAGATAATATATATATATATATATATATATATATACATATTTATCGATTGTTAGGAGTTTTTCCAATCGTCCCCCACCACTCAATCACCATACAAATTACATTCGTCTTTGCATTTCAAAGATTGAAGACGAAGAAGAATTCATCATTGAAGATTTAAAGAATCCGTTTGAGGCCTCAATGGGTTTTATTGTTTCTTTCTCTTCTTTTTCTATTTTCACCATGTGTAACTAATTCCATACTGGGAAATCAATGTGAACTTCTATGAATGCTCTTTGTTAGAATTGACTATATTTAATTAAATTAATTTTTGATTCATTCAATTCATCCTATGTCTTAATTCTTTATTCTTGTTAATGCATGATCATACGTTGGCATGAATTTAGGGTTTTGATAGTTTAATGATTGAGGTTGGAGTATTGATCTATACGTAATCTTAATTAATAATCAATTGAATGGATAAAATTGATCTTAGCATTGATATATGCAAGTAGGTTTTGGTTCATTGTTCTTGCACTTAATGGGTTCTTGATTGTAGTTTACGCCATTGATTTATGGGTAAATTGTAATTGAGAACACTTGATTCATCCCAGGATCATATGGTAACAATCATACTTAAGATAAGAACGAACCCTTAACTTGATTAATATCTTTCACCGTCAATTTGAAACATTGACAAGACATAGAATGAGAGCATTGATGACCTAGTACTTTCTCACCTTTGATCACAACCAAATCTTTTTAATTGCTTTCTTAGTTTTAATTTAATTTAGTTTTAGCTTTAAATCAACTCAACAATCTTCTTGTTACTTTAATTTAGCTTTAATTAGAATTAGTTGTAATCGATAAATCTCTAATCCTCATGGGAACGATCCTTGCTTGCCGTTGTACGATATCTTCACGATTCGTGCGCTTGTGAGTGATGTTTTTATAACACGATTTACAACAATCAAGTTTTTGGCGCCGCTGCAGGGGATTAGTTGAATTTATTGGTCAATTCTAGTTTTATCAATAGATTTAATTAGTTAGGTAGTAGAGTCATTAATTTCAGATTTTTAGTTTCATTTTATTTTACTTTATTTTATTTATGTAGTTTACTGTGTGTCTGCCTTTTGTTTCAGGATTCGACGGTGAATGCAAGGTAGAGGATCACTACAAAGAGAATTACTACCGTTGAATGACAACATTGATCGTATTGGACAAAGAACAATGGGAGACGACGGAAATCACAACATCCAAGAGGTTCTGGATCTACTAGTTGTACCTATCAAGACCATGAAGGATTACAGCAGGCCCATAGTTTATAATCACCCTCTATGCATTGAACTAGAAATTATGAGCTGAAAAGTTTTCATTACAATCTGTTGCCTGCTTTTTATGGACTTCCGAATGAAGATGTGCTTAAATTCCTTAGAGAGTTCTATGTAGCAATTCAAGCTTTTCCAAACACCAGGATGATAGAAAACCAGCTGCCTATGAGGTGTATTCCCCATGCTCTGAATGAAAAGGCGAAGACATGGCTTTTGACTTTACCTCCAGCTTCACTGACAACATGGGAAGAGGTAATAGATAGACTTACTGATCAATTTTATTCTACTCAGAAAGCCAATGAGATCATGTCCAAGATTACAAATTTCTTACATGGGGACCAAGAGTCATTCTATGATGCATGAGAGCATTACAAGATGCTTCTGTTTGATTATCCTCGGCATGGATATCAAATGCACCAACTCTGGCAGTGGTTTTATGATGGACTAAATGACGTTTCAACTATCTCTGTGAATAATGCATGTAGAGGATCCATGATTGACAAGACTCCAGAAGAATTGCAAACTATCTTTGAAAAACTTACTAGAAATTCCCGAGAAAAGAACTCTAGAAGAAGGAAGGGAGTTTATGAGATAGATACTAGTATCGAGAATTCAATGCAAATGTCACAAATGCAGAAAAATATGGAAGTACTTGTCAATCAAGAGGGACAAATGAGAGAAGAATAACGCAAGGGATATGAGCAACCAGCGTATGGTGCGAAAGTTTTTCAAGCAAAAGGTCCTGGACCTAATAATGAGGAAGAAGTACAAGCTATGAACAATTTCAAATCTCAACCTCGGAATGATCCTTTTTCAAACACATACAATCCAGGGTGGAGAAATCATCCAAACTTCTCTTGAAGAGATAATCAAGGCACTAAGAACTAGTGGGGAAATAACAACAATTATAGCCAGAGACAATATAATGTTGGTACCCAGTAAAATCCTGTATCTCAACCCACAAATCTATCATGGAAAGATACAATAAAGCAATTTATACAAACTATGGACCAGAGGATAAATCAGCAAGATAAGAGATTCCAAGACACAGATGTGAGAATGCAGAATTTTGATGCTTTATTAAGAAAGATAGAAACACAAATTGGACAACTAGCTAAAGCTAATCAAAGGAATGAACCATGAAAATTTCTAAGCCATACCAAGCAAGCAAGGGCCATCACAGCCCAGTGGAATGGTAAAGATTTAAATTATGATAAACCTGCTGAACTATTTAATGCTTCTATTAATGTTTTAGGTTTCTCAAAGAAGAATAATGAACTAGGAGAAGAGGAAGAGCCTAAGGTAGAGAAGACCAAGGATACATCACAAATTCACAAATCGTCTATTCCTTTTCCATCTAAAGTTCAAAGGAAAAAGCTTAATCAATCGTTCAAGGAGATCTATAATATCCTGTCAAATGACAATGTTAGTCTGTAAACCATGGAAAAGATTCATAAGATGCCAGCCTACACACAGTATTTCAAAGAACTCAACTCAAGAAATAGGAAGACTGATTCACACGAGACAGTACCAATTCAAGATGGAGCAAGTGCAATACTCCAAAAGAAGTTGCCCCCAAAACTCAAGGATCCTAAAAGTTTCAACATCACCATCACAGTGGGAGAAACAAGGAAGGAGAGAGCCATATTGGATTTAGGGGCGAGCATTAATTTGATGTCGTATGCTGTATATAAAGAGATGGGGCTGAGTAATCTAAAACCAATCAACATGGAGCTTTCACTTGCCGATCAATCTATCAGGTATCCTCGTGGAATTGTGGAAGATGTTCTAGTCCATGTTGGCAAGCTCATTATACCTGCAGATTTTATCATACTAGATATGGAGGAAGAAGGCAACAATACAATTGACTTATCTATCTTGCTCGGTAGACCATTTATGTCAACCGCGAAGGCTATCATAGATGTGCATAATGGGAAGGTTTCCATGAAAGTGTTTGATGAGACAATCAATGTTAATGTTTTTAAATATTTGAAACATCCAATAGGTGTTTCTGATTGTTTCAATATGGAAGTAGTAGATCCAAGAGTTTGTCCAGAATCAACTTCGGCCTTAAAAGAATCTCGAAATGGCAAAATAATCAAAATTTCACATTGTGCAAGATATGAGAAAATGATTGAACAGTTAAAAGAAGACAAACAGATGATTGTTGCTCTTAACTTTGAATTGACAACAAGGATCACTGAATTACTGGAAGAAAAAGAGTCTTCATTACAAAGGTATCCAGTACTTTCTCAAGAGGTTGAAAAGCTCAAAGAGAAGTTTGATCACTAGATGAAGCTAATGATGGCAGAGATTGAACAAAGAGATAAAGCCTTAGAGATTATGAAGATTAAGGAGCTTAAAGACATTGCAAACCTTAAAAGGGAGGAGCAAGAGATCAAGTCAATGGTCATGGATGATAAGAAGCAATTGGCGGAAGTCAAGATCAATAAGGAGAATAATGATGAGTCAAGTGATTCCATCACCAAAAAGGTAGTTCCAATTCTAAAAAGAAGAAGGAGAAATAGAAGGAATCAAGATCGATCATTGAACAACAGCCACCAGAGAGGTAACTTTCATAATTTTATTCTCGTTTGTCACTTTTGTAACATAAAAGGTCACAATCGACCAAAATGCTACGAGTATATAAGACAATATAAATAAGGAAGAATGAATCCAATGAATGTGAAGAAAGTATGGATCAAAAGGCTGAGCTAAGAAACGTTAAGAGTGGTGGAACTTTCAAGTTGAAGAAAATAGGTGATGAATATGAGATTGTTACATCACCATTAGAGCCGTAGCACTCTCCTACGTCTCACCTAGACGTTAAATAAAGTACTTGGTGGGAGACAACCCACCCAGGTTTAATTCATTTATTTTGTTTTGATTTTTGATTTTTCTTTATTTTCTGTAGGGAAAAAAAGGGTTCAAAACGCAACGGAAGCCTGAGAAAATTAGAAAATTAGGGTTTGCGTATATGAAAAAAAATTCCCTTTAATAATAATAACCTTAACCCTAGATTAATTGATGTATATAAAAAGTATCGTACCTTTTTTTTCGTGACGATTGAACTAGCGTCGAATTGAATCCGCAAGATCTTCCAATCCAGTCACGAACGTGAATCACCTAGGAGTGTGGGGTCTCTTTCTTTAAATTGTATACCTGAGGATGGAAATAAACAAAATCTTCTTCTTTGTTAGTCACAATAATCCTCCAAGAGAAAAACCAAGAACGTCCAGTCACTTTTGAATAATCAATCAATTTGATTGAAACTCGCGTGAACCTTGATTCGATGTTGTACACAAAACCCTTTTGATGCAAAGGATACTAGTGTACTATGGAAAACAAAAATGTTCCCTCTTTTCTCTATGCTTGGCCGAATTCTTCACACAAAGAGTTGGACGAAGTTTTTTTTTTATAACAATAAAAAAAACAAATAAAAAACAACTTCTCACACCAAAAACTCATACTTGATTGAAATTAACAAGTATATATATAGGATACCAAATCCTCTCCTAAGAAGGATTTACTTAGTGGTTAAGATTCCTATCGTTAGGTGAATTTACTTGGTGGTTAAGAATCCTTTTCCAAAAGGAATTCTTTCCTACACCAAGACTCCTAATCCAACTCAATAGTGTATTTGTAACCATATTAAAGACTTCCTAATTTGATTAGATAAATAATTCTTTTTATTTATCTACTTATCAAATATAGTCTTTAATATTAATTATACTACCAACAATAGTATAATATTTAGGAGACCATCTCCTAATAGAAAAAGATTTTGACTTTTAATTAAATACTTAATTAATCAACAAATTAAGTAATTTCTATTTAATTAAATAATAAAATAAAAATAATATATTTAAGCTATTCTAAATAACCTTGCCGCCCAACACATATATATGGGCCATATATTATTTTTCTTATTTTTTTTAAATCCATTGGACCTTAATAAAAAGTCCACATGTGAACTAGACCTATTATTACAAAAAGAAACAAGTTCACATGCCTTAATACAATTCTAAATGGACCCCTAAATTGGCCTGGTAGAATATATCAAGTGATCCATACAAGTTCGTGTGGAATGAGGATCTTGGCGGGCTATCTAAATTTAAGCTCCAATAGACACAACCCAATCACAATAAACAAATGATTCACTTATGTCCAATCTATTTAATTTTAGTTCATTCCATTAAAGAACAAAAATTGAACTCTTAAATAAAGATAGAATAAGTTGATGTTACTCATTCATACCCTAGACAACCTTATTGGAGAAAGTGTATCCTCGTGAAGAATACCAGTAATCGCCAAGAGCTCATAAACCGTCTATAGCTCTCCAAGTTACCATATTTACTCATATGACCACATTTTGAAATTGGATATTTTGACTTGTCCAGAAGACATGTTTCAATAGACACTATTGAAAACTTAACGTTAAGATTTAATATCCAATACCTCAAAACATCCATATGATGATATTCTACTCTCATTAAATAAATGGAGCCACGATGTCCATATCTATAAATGAAATCCTCTATCGATTAACAAATGAATACCATCAAACTATCGAGGATAGACTATGCTATATAATCGTACTCATTGATAGCTCAAATGATAACACTTGCAACCATAAGTCCATCATTTATCTCAGGTTTGATATAGACCCTTCAAATGTCTTCAAATGAAATTTTTTTATCTATTGATGGTTCTAGATAAAGTATTTCATTGTGATCTTATTCAATGCACCCAGTGCACTAGATTATTTTGCCTAAAGACACCACACTTTGATGATTTTAGACTCATCATAACACATTTGATCCCACTCAAATGCTTGCAAAATAATCTACAACTTTGACAAGATAAATGCATCCAACCTTTTTTCTTAAGTTGTGAATATTATTCAAGACTAACTAAAGAATTGTGTCTACCTCATACATATTTAAATGTATGAACAATTCTTCTTTTCTCATAGTCTTTTGACCTTATGATTATTTACTTTTGACAATTATAATAATTAAACTGTAAATGCTATAAGATTTGTTAAACTAGAAATCACTTTATTAATATGAAAAGATTATCAAATACAATATTATACTCTTGCTATCGAGCATTATCCTAACATTTTCAAGTCATAATTAGTGTGTCACAAGAAAATTTATAGTCAAAATTAAATATTTTCAAAGTTTTAATCTTGTGCTTAATTTAGGGACATTGTTTAATTTAGGTTTAGGGGTATCTTGTGGTTTTAAATGAAAGAACAGATGCTTCTGATGTGTGTGTATTTGAACTATGCAGATGAAGTGTGGGAACAGTTTTGTTCATGCACCGCTGGCCAGACCGCTCTCTAAACATATGTCTAGACCGCGGTAACCAACGCATGAAGGCTCTGTAAATTAGTGTGGTACAGACCGCTCTCGAGGCATATGCCTCTACCGTGGCACAGCAAGCAGGTACCCACTGGAATTTCTTATGGCACAGACCGCTTCGTAGATATGGTGTCTAGACCACGACATGCAAAATGATGACCCTCTAAGAAACACCGTGGTCAAGACCGCTTGAGATGCAATGCACATATCGCGATGTAGACTGCGGTATATTAAGTTAAACAGTGCATTTCATTGCTTCAGATAAGCAAAATAGGGCATAATTGATACCACATTCCAGATATGTGCCCAGACCGTAGTAGGGCACGAATTTATATACCTATATAAGTCCGTTGTCTGAGATTTTTTTCCCACTTCTTTCTTCTTTGTTGTGCACGTTTATTCTCCCTCCACTTCTCTCCTTATTTCGTTTTCAGTCTTTCTTCATTAATTTTACTTCCACTCCTCACTCAACTTCTTTAAAGATCAAAGGTATGTCTCTCTCTTGATTTTCTCAAGTATTTATTTTTATTTTGGACATAATTTGATCTAGGTTTAAGTTATGTTTTCTCAAGAATAGTTTGTGGTGATTAAATGTTTTGACATGAATTTTGTGCATTCTTGGCTAGTGGGCTTTGTTTATATTGATAATTCCTACATAATTAAGTCTATTGAATGAAATTTTTATTTGGTTATGTTTGGAATTTGGAATTTGGAATTTGGAATTCTAAATAGAGGGGCAGTTTTGGTTCATGGAGTCGAGGTCCATATTTAACCAGATGCAATTAACCAGTATTTCACAACTCTAGAGGTGCGAGTCAATAGTAATAGTGAAATAAATACGATTGATGATATTGATCAACACTTGGAAAGGTTGGCGGAAGTACTTCAGATTGATGGCAGGGCGGAGTGGAACCAGATGGTTCGTCTATATCAGAGGGATTTGAGATTGGACGCTGCATTCTGGAACATCTTCATCTCATACTCCTTGAGACCGTCACAATATCACACTGAGCTTTTCTTTGAGCCCGCTCATTTGTTGCATCGACTGGTGACTGGCCGACCAATTAATATTGGTCGAGCGATTTTTAGGGTAATCTACACCAGTGGTTGTGAAGATGGGTCATCTATGGTACTCCCCTGTTTAATTACAGCTTTTTATAGGACAGAGGGTATTGAGGTGGATGCCGGATTAGAGGAGCATGCACCTGGTATGTTATTATTAACAGTGTGGAAACAAGCTATGTCACGATCGGGGGATACCTACGATAGGACAGTATGTAGAACGGTGACATCGCCGCCAGGAGAAAGAGGCACAACTATAGATAGAGGTTGTTGATCATATACCTAAGGATCATACAGATGTTCCACTAGCTGCTCTGCCAGAGGCCACTGAACCGGGAAGTACATATTTTGATTCTTTGTTTCAGGCAATGCGAGAGCATATGGACAGTCAGTTTAGAGGATTGGAGGAGCGAATTAACAAGTGCTTTGACACTAGTGAAGAGAGCATCACTGAGTTGCGCACTATGGTTAGTCAGTTTTCTATGGCTGAGGATGGAGGTGTGCATTTCCAGCCTCCAGTTCCTCCACCTGAGTTTCAGGCAGGAGGCAACTCTTGGTATGATCCACCTAGTTTTGGATTGGGAGACCCTATCGAGCCGTAACATCATGACCGTGATTCTAATCAGGGGATAAAGATTCTACATATTTCAGATGAGGACGGAGGACTTTAAAGGATATGCATCTTTCTTTCTTTCTTTTCTTGTTTTAGTTTTCTTTTTGAATAATTGTCGTATTTATTTTGTTTGACTCTCAATTTGCTTTCTTTCTATTTTTGGATTTAACTTGAATTCTGAATTTAGCAATATGTTTCTTTAGTTATCTTTCCCCTCCTTCTTTTCTCACTTGTCACCATTGGGGGCAATGTTGAGTTTAGGTTTGGGGGTGATGTGATCCATGATATTATGTTCTGATCTGTGCCCTAGAGATAATATGCATTAATCACTGAGTTTACACTAACTTCTTGCCACTTAGAGTAATGCATTGTATTTTTCAAAATTTTATGACATACTCTTGTTGTGATAGCGGATAAAAATCTTAGCTGAATTGCCATGATTAATAGTGAAGACTACCCTTGTGAGTTCAACAAGCCAAAAAGCGTACATAAATATAATTATGGAGGGTTCTTTTGTTTCTACTTCTAAACACTTAGTAGGTTCTTAGCATTTTAATCTGATCTCTATAGGATATACATTGAGCATTATAGAACTTTCATCATTAAAAGAAGTCACATGTTTATTTTGATCTTGAGTAAGTCGAATCAGTGGAAATGATGATTAGACTATGTGTGCTTAAGCTACTTAAAAGGCCGTAAATATTTCCCACCTGTGTGTTGTGTACTCCATAGCCCGGATTGAAGCCAAACACTAATTGAGCCTTTTTCTTTCTTCACCACATTAACCGTAACCCAATAAGCTATAATTTAGCCATAAATTTTAGCTAGGGATCGTACATTGAGAATGTGAAGATGTTATATTTTTGCTCATGATTTATGTATATTTCGATCAGAGGCCAATGAAGAAAAAGAGTTGCATTCAATCCAAAAAGTAAGTTGATAATTATGATTTCCAAGTGCATGTAATCCTCTGATTCTTAAAAAAAAAAGAAAAAAAAATTAAGTAAAAAAGAAAATAAAAAAATTATGAGAATCAGAAAGTAGAGTTTAATGAGTACATTGGAGTAAATTAGATCGCAAAGTTGTATATACTCAAAAAGGGAGCTTTGACATGAAGAGAATGGTGAATTTTTGAAAAATAGGACAATGGCAAGAGATGATTATCTCATTAGTGATGAGGATTAAGAGACCAGAACGAAACCGTAAAGTTATTGAAGACTCTCATGGTATGATCCTAGGTTTTTGAATCCCTAATTTCCCATTCTTTCTTGACCTTCACCCATTGCCCTATTACAACCTTAATTAAAATCTAACTGATCCACTGGTTATCCTTACTATGAAAGTTGAAGTGAATAATGTGTCTATCTTGTTCATAGTGCTTGATTCTTTCGTGAAATCTTTTGCATAAAATCAAATGTTCTTTCTATCATATATTCATATGCGATTATATTTTGAAATTTTTTGTGCATAAACTCCATTCGCATATGCTTGTTGAGTGTATTTGCCAAGGTTCTATGTGAAATTAATGAGTGACATCCTGTGAGAATTAGAGTCAAGGCGAATTACAACTATGGTGTTTAGCGAATGTGACTTTGAAACTTAAACGGCTTCAGAATAGGCTTTTCGTTAAAAAAAAAATAAAAAAAATTGAGCAATGCCATCAAGTTTTTGTGACTTAACTTTAGTCTTTACTTATTGACTTTTGCATGTATTGTTTCAATTTGGGCACAGTTCAATCACATTTTAGATGATTGGTATTTTTCTTATAAGGCTTGTAGCATACGCTCAATGCTATTGTGATCCCTACGAAAGTGGTTTATTTAGTTAGGATTTTATTTTTAGGTTTAGGTTTAGTTTTCAATTTTTATCTTCTTAGTTTTGCTTTAGGACTAGCAAAAGATAGGTTTGGGGGTATTTGATTTGTCATTATTTGTATATGTTTTAATCCCCTTTTCGCCTATCAATTGCTTGTTTCTTGAGCATTTTTAGGTATTTAATTTGTGTGATTGAGCATGTTTCAGGACATTGGACTTTAATGGAGAGATTGGAGGATTTGAAAGCAAAGAAGGGAAATTGTGTAAATTACCGCTGTGAAGGTCGATGCCTAAGCAATGCCTCTGTCGTGGTCTAAAGAGCGGAGAATCACCGCCGTGTCATCTTCAATAACCGCGGTCTGTACCGCTGTCAAGGTTGTGCCTCCAGAGCGGTCTCCAACACGGATCTTCACAGAGAGCACCTCGCTTCATCCACCACAGTCTGGGCGAGTTGTCCGTGTCGCGGTCTAAGAAGCGGTCGTGTGTATTCCTTGGTATTTTGGGAATTCTGAACCCTATTTTTAAAGAGATTATATATATATATATATATATATATATACATATTTATTGATTGTTAGGAGTTTTTCCAGTCGTCCCCCACCACTCCATAACCATACAATTTACATTCATCTTTGCACATCGAAGATTGAAGACGAAGAAGAATTTATCATTGAAGATTTGAAGAATCCGTTTGAGGCCTCAATGGGTTTTATTGTTTCTTTCTCTTCTCTTTCTATTTTTGCCATGTGTAACTAATTCCATACTGGGAAATCAATATGAACCTCTATGAATGCTCTTTGTTAGAATTGACTTTATTTAATTAAATTAAGTTTTGATTCATTCAATCCATCCTATGTCTTAATTCTTTATTCTTGTTAATACATGATCATACGTTGGCATGAATTTAGGGTTTTGATAATTTAATGATTAAGGTTGGAGTATTGATCTATACGTAATCTTAATTAATATTCAATTAAATGGATAAAACTAATCTTAGCATTGATATATGCAAGTAGGTTTTGGTTCGTTGTTCTTGCACTTAATGGGTTCTTGATAGTAGTTTGCGCCATTGATCTATGGGTAAATTGTAATTGAGAACACTTGATTCATCCCAGGATCATACGGTAACAATCATACTTGAGATAAGAATGAACCCTTAACTTGATTAATATCTTTCACCGTCAATTCGAAACATTGACTAAACATAGTAGGAGCATTGATGACCTAGTACTTTCTCACCTTTGATCACAACCAAATCTTTTTAATTGCTTTCTTAGTTTCAGTTTTAAATCAACTCAACAATCTTCTTGTTACTTTAATTTATCTTTAATTAGAATTGGTTTTAATCGATAAATCTCTAGTTCTCGTGGGAACGATTCTTACTTGCCACTGTACGATATTTTCACGATTCGTACACTTGCGGGTATTGTTTTTATACCACGATTTACAACAATCAATACCTTAAGTACCAAGATTAATTGTACAATGGTAAGGTATTTAATGTAGAGATTAGTGTGATGAGAATAATATTAAGACGGTTTTATTATAAATCATATACATCGTACAGAAGCTCTCAAACACTCTCAATCTCACTAAGATACAGTAGGATGGCAGGCTCGTGCCTGTCGAGAAGTAGAAAAACAACGACGGTCGTGTTCTGATTTCAGAATTTAGGCCGGAGTAAAATCTCCCTTTATCATCCCCTTTTTTCCTTCCTTTTTTTCTTCTTAGTGCATATTTGGGCGTATTTGTACATAGTCCAATTAGGTTAAATTTGTGATTCTCCCACCATGATTCTCTGAATCCATTCCCTCCTTATCGGGTGGGATTTCTTATTTAAAAGTCATTGACTTTGGATTATTGACGAAGTTGAGAATATCTCTGCTGGAGATAAGTTTGTTTCCTCTTTAGACTCTATCTCTTGCCCCGCACGTACGTGGCGATTTATTATGTATTAGGTGTGTATATGATCATGTGCCTTTATAACGTGATTCTTCTAGGAGGTCGTTGAGTACGGTGTTCACTATTTCATGGGGCGAGGTGAATCCATGTCATGGTTGTGGTACTAGGGGCTCGGATCGACCTTTCCAGGTCCCTTGGACCTTGGGATAACCCCATGGGGCCTCATTGGTGGAAACAGGGCTTTTGGTGAGCTTCTTACTGCCTGTCTAGATAGGTCTGAATCTTCTCTAGGCTAGATGAGGCAATTCTGAGGTATGCACCCAATGATTAACAGATTCTCACTTAGGTCTGTAGAGGATGGCGGGCTCCTAAGGAAGTTACAAGGTAGTTTCGACCTCAGAGAGCCTTGATTTGGTATAAGAAGTTCGATTCGCTTGTGTGGGGCTTTACCTTGGATGCTTCCTAAGTTCTGCGACCTTTCCTCACTTCTTTGGGGTGGCTCCAAAGCTTGATCCCATTGCCCGGGGTTCCGTAGTGGGTGATCTCAGGTTTGGAACCGAGCTAGGGGAGTGGAAACTTTCTCTTTGGTCCCTGGCCAAATTTGGATTTTAGCAAAAAGTAATAGTAATAATACCCAACGAGTTAGATGTCTTCAATATGAACAAAAAGTTTAAATTTGGCCAAATTTAGAGGATCAAATTTCATTTTTCAAGTGCAAAAGAAAAAAATCAATTAAAAATATTATAGCCATGTTCACAATACCCCGATTTACCTATTTATTTAATTAGTCTTTATTATTTTATTTATGTGATAAATAGATTAATAAAAAAAATTAATCCACGTTTTTTACTTCTTCTATATTGAATATTCATTAAACCAATTTCTTCATTAGATTCAAACACATCCAAATCCTTATCAATCCTCTTCTTCATCAGATTTGAAAACAAATCCAGATCTTCATCAAACCTCTTCTTCATTAATCTATAATCAACTTATATACACAAAATCTTATAAAAAATTCTAGGAAAAAACAAATGGACGACGGGTCATGATTGAACATCTTCCATTGCCTGTAAAATAGAGGATCTAAGATGGAAGTGGGTGAAGTAATTATGGAAAAAAACAAATAGAGAACGCGTCATGATTGTAGAAAAAAATCTCAATAACCAATTTAAATTCAGCTAAATATTTCATTTTTCAAAATTAAAGCAAAAGACTTATCTCATTTAACATTTACATCGATTTCATGAACAAGACTGGTGAGTTTTGAAGAAAACTAATATTTAGGTTTTGAAGAGTACCCATAAATTGAAGAACTCTGAGAACTCTATGTTGGATCTTGAAGGTGGTTCAACGAATTGAAGCTGAATAAATTTTTCATCAGACTAGTCAATCACCAGACTCGGCGGCGAGTTCACGCGACTCTGACGAGGACAAAGCTACAGCTGGTGTGTGTGTGTGTGTGTGTGTGAGAGAGAGAGAGAGAGAGAGAGAGAGAGAGAGGACCGATGAGTGAGCAAGGAAGAGATCTATTTTCAAGATTAGGTTTTTATTTTATATTTGATTATTTTGTAAATTTTTGAAAGCATTGAGGGGTAAATTGGTCTTTTTTTGACTTTTCCCATGCATGGGACAAGTCTAGCCTAGGGTTTGACGAGGGACAATTTTTTATGTTTTTATCCCACTTTGTCTCGTAATGTCCCATGCTTAAAATGTGCCAAACATGGGACAAAAGAAAGTTGTCCCACTTTGTCCCGTTCTGTCCTGCGTACCAAACGCACCTTTGATGCCCACACTTGCCCACTTGATGACATAGGTGAGAACAAAAAATCTTATACTTAACTTAAAGAGTAAGCTTTTAAGAGGCAGTGGACTATTGCTTGTGCCTTAATGACTAAGGTAGTGTTTGTTATTATCTAAAATCTTAACGGGTCTGAGCTGTACTGAAATCTGAATAGTCTGGAAACTGAAGTATGGATAACATGTTTTCTTTTTATCTGAAATATGAATTAAAAAGATAAGTTGTTTGTTTTTTCAAAACACAACATCTGAAAACTTAATAATTTGCCTTTTATACCCTTACATTATCAATGGTCATATATGTTACATTGTTAATATTAAACTTTAAATTTTATCTTTATAGGAGGAGGCCAAAACTCCTCATTCAAGAATGTGACCTCTACATCTCAAAACCACAAAACCCATTAAGCTACTACAACTAAAATCTAATTTGTTCTTAGGCAGATTACCGATCAAATCAAAGTCATATTTATTTATAAATTAATAATTGAATTGATAAATAATAATTTATCCATACATAAGCATTCATAAAAGGTTCACATTGATTTCCTAGTTATGTGATTAGTTACAAATCATGAAAACAAAAAGAGAAAAGAAAGAAAAGAACAAACCTATCTTGGCTTTTAATGAGTTCATCAAGTCTTCAATGAAGAATTCTTCTTCGTCTTCGAATATTTGATTTGTGAGATGAATGGATGTTGTGAGGTGATGTATGGTTATGGAGTGGTGGGGGTGTTGGGATTATGCTTAATAGCAAGAGTGTAATAATGTATTTGGCAATCTTTTCATATTAATAAAGTGATTTCTAGTTTGACAGATCATATAGCATTTATAGTTTAGTTATTATAATTGTTAAAAGTAAATAATCATAAGGTCAAAAGACAATGAGAAAAGAAGAATTGTTTGTACATCTGGATATGTAAGAGGTAGACACAATTCTTTAGTTAGTCTTGCACAATATTCTCAAGTTAAGATAAATGTTGGACGTCTTTATCTTGTTCAAGTTGTAGATTCTTTTGCTAGAATTTAAGTGGGATAAAATGTGTTATGATGAGTCCAAAATTGTCAAAGTGTTGTGTCATTGGGTAAAAGAATCTAGTGCACTAGGTGCATTGAATAAGATCACAATGAAATACTTTATCGAGAAGCGTCAATAGATAAAAGTTTTCACTTGAAGACAATTGAAGAGTCTATCTCAATCCTAAGATAAATGATGGCCTTATGGTTACAAGTGTTATCATTTGAGCTATCAATGAATATGATTATATAGCATAGTCTATCCTCAATAATTTGGTGGTATTTATTTGTTAATCGATAGAGGACTTCATTTATAGATATGGACATTGTGGCTCCATTTATTAAATGTGAGTGGAATATCATCGTATGGATATTTTGAGGTATTGGATATTAAATCTTAACTTTAAGTTTTCAATAGTGTCTGTTGAAATATGGCTTCTGGACAAGTCAAAATACCCAAGTTCAAAATATGGTCATATGAGTAAATATGGTAACTAGGAGAGCTATATGCGGTCTATGAGCTCTTGGCGATTACTGGTATTTTTCACGAGGATACATTATCTCCATTAAGATTTTCTAGGGTTTGAATGAGGAACATTAACTTATTCTATCTTTATTTAAGAGCTTAATTTAAGTTCTTTAGTGGAATGAACTAAAATTAATAGATCGGACCAAAGTGAATCATTTGTTGATTGTGATAAGGTTGTGTCTATTGGAGTTTAAATTTAGATAGTTCGTCAGGATCCCCAATTCAAATAAACTTGCATGGATCACTTGATATATTCTATTGGACCAATTTTTGGGTCCATCTAAAATTGTTTTTGGATTGCGGGATCCAAATTTTTTGAAGAGGTGCGGTCATGTGTGATCAAAACACCTGGGAACTCTTCAAAATACATGGATTGGGCAGCCAAGAATGTGGGATTCCTTGGGCGGCCCTAATGGGGTGCGATTAGCATCCCATTAATACATTAAGAATATAATTTACACATTTTAATTTAATGGGCTATTTAAATTATATTAATGTATTAATTTAAGGCATGTGGACTTGTTTCTTTTTTAGTGAGAATGAGTCTAGTTCACATGTAGATTTTTTTATTAAAGTCCAATAGATTTAATAAATTGGAAAAAAACAATATTTGGCTCATGTATAGGCTTGGGCGGCTAGGGCTTATAAATTAGCCTAATATATTGTTTTTATTTTATTATTTAATTAAATGAAAATTAATTAATTAATTAATTAATTATTTAATTAAAAAACAAAATCTTTTTCCTTGTAGGAGAAGGTCTTCTTGTGTCATACTATTGTTGGTAGTATTATAAGTATCAAATACTTTATTTAATAAGTAGATAAATAAAATGAATTTATTTATCTAGTCAAATTAGGAAGTATTTGATATCTATCAAAACTCTATTTGACTATTGGTCATATTAGAAAGTTTTTGATAAAGTTACAATTTATTTTATATTCAATAATTAGGGATAAATACACTAATGAGTTTGAATTGGAGTCTTCGTGTGGAAAATAATTCTTCTTTGAGTGAGGATTTTTGCCTACCAAGTAAATCCTTCTGGAGAGAGGATTCTTGCCCACCAAGTAAATCCTCCTTAAGAGATGATTTGGACACCTATATATATGGCCTTGAAGAATTCGGCCAAGATATATGTTTTCTATAAGAGAGAATTCGGCCAAGAGAGGTCTTGGAACAGTAGAATTTTGAGTGAAGAAAATTTGCTTCTTACTCTAGATAATTTCATCCAACTCTAAGATAGGTGTCTGTAGAATTTGGTCAAGCATAGAGAAAAGAGGGAACATTTTTTGTTTTCGATAGTACACTAGTATCCTTTACATCAAAAGGTTTTGTGTACAAAAATCGAATCAAGTTCACGTGAGTTTTAATCAAATAGATTGATAATTAAGAAGTGACAAAAAATTCTTAGGTTTTCTCTAGGAGGATTATTATGACTAACAAAAGAAAAGATTTTGTTTGTTTCAATCATCAGGTATACAATTTAAAGAAAGGGAGTCTATACTCCTAGGTGATTCACACTCGTGATTGGATTGAAAGATCTTGCAGATTCATTTCGGCACAACGTCAATCATCATGAGAAAAAGGTACGATAATTTATTATATGTTAATTAGTCAAGGGTTAATGTTAATTCTTTTAAAGGATTTTTTTTTATATATACCAAACCCCTTTTTCCGCTTCCACTGCGCGATTTTTTCTACAATTGGTATCAGAACCTGGTTGTACTCTTGATTAATTTATGTATATATATACATGAATATATTTATTTTTATTGTAAATATTCATGTTTTAGAAAGATATGACACTCTAGGTATTCACATATATATTTACATTGGAATGTATGGATATATATATATATATATATATATATATATATATATATATATATATATGTTTTTATAATGTGATTTGTTATTGCTCAATTTTGGTCCTAGAATTTCAATGTATTTTTATTTTCGAATTGTAACAAGAAGGGTGGCCTATCATCGCCATAATTTCCTTATTGGTAGTTGCTAAGTTTTTTTTTTATTGTTGTAATATAAACAAAATATTCTGGTGCTATATATTAAATTTTTGAAGAATCGAAGAATTGAAGAATTTGAAGCAAAAAAAGTAGCAACAGAGTAACCCAGAGTAGCAGCACAAGGGTTCGAGCGCGCAAGTGCCCGGACACGAGTCCTTTGGATGGTGGCCGCTGATGACTTGTTCCCAAAGTTAGGTTTAGGGTTTTGTGTTTTGAGTTTCAAACAAATGTAATTACTTGTTTTTCTAGGATGGACTAAAGTTGTGGTTATTTACTTTTTCCGTAAATATTGCAATGTTTGTCATTGTTTGATAATATATCATATAGAATGGGAGTGCCACTCATATATCTCTTTTGGTATGAACATGCATTGAATGGTTTAGGTATCTAATTGACATCCAGATAACTTGGTAAATCAATTTACGGAATTTGATCACGAGTCTTAAACAATTGAGTGTGAAAAGTTGTTTGGAACACCTACGACCTCCAAGTTTAGTTTAGCTTTATGTTTCGTGTGATAACCCCCCAAGGGGTATTCATGAATAGAATTTAGCAAGATACTTCCTTACAAAGATAGACTAGAATAGACTAGACAATTGACTCAAACGATATCTACTATCAAATGAGGGATATTCGTAAGGGAATATAATGAAGGTCGATAACTTGGTAACACACTCAATGTGATTTTATTAATATCCTCCCAAGAGTTTTTGTTAATGTTGTGCTAAATTTCATAAATACTCGCTGGTGCACTAGTCTATTGTAAATAGCTTATGCGGAGTACGAGGTCGATCCCACGAGGACTAATGAAAAACTAATCGAATCTAAATTTTAATCTAGTTCTAATCTAGTTAACGAAAGATGAATCTTGAATTAATTAAAACTAAAAACTAAATTATCAGGCAACTAAAATCAAAACTAAATTAAAGAACTAAAATTGTAAACTTTACTCAATTGAAGAAAAGTATGAGGTTCGGAATCCACAATTATCAGTACTGCAATGTTTTACTATTCAGATTATTAATTCCTAGAATTCTGAGTAGCAATTTCAAAATCAATCCAATGTTTTCTCAAGATTTGTCAATTAGGTTCTAAAAATTTAATCCTATGTAAATTCTCTATTCCAATTGGCTTAATGTATAAGACCTAATTATTACATGTATCCAATATTTGAAAGTCATATAGTCAAGGTTCTTAATTTAAACATTAAAATACAAAGTCCGATTAATAAAATCAATCATAACTATCTAAAATACTTGATATTAAAGGTAAATCAATCAAATAAAAATCAATCAATAAAAATCAAGAATTATAAACATTAAAACCAATTTAGGAATAAAAAATGAATAACTAAACATTTGCAATATCAAATAGGTTTCATCCTACACCTTAGAAAATAAATTAGAAACACATGGTGAACGTAAGAACAAAGATTGGACTAAATCTCGGCATGATGACAATCTTGTAGCTGTAATAATTAGTCCGAGTCCACACCGAATCGCCCAAAATCTGCTATTTATATTTCACTTCAAGTCGCATGCTCCAAATCCCTTTTTTTTTCTTCCACTGTTGCACACAATCAGCTCCCAAAAGTCTCTGTTTTTTCTTCGCCGCTTCACAGTGCAATTTCTCTCTTGCTCTTTGTCTGCTCTTATTGCTGCGCACACACCCCTTGCCTTTTGTCTTTTCTAGTTGTTGCGCCACCCTTAAAATCCTTGCCTTTTCTTCTTCTTTTACATCACCTCCTTTAAACCACACATCTTTCTTTGCTTTAATTTATTTCCCTTTTCAGGTCATGCTTGCAAAGGGAATTTGTGGTAACGATTGGGCCACATCTTTAATTATCTAATGGGCTCCACTAAACTGAAGCTTTTATTTGGCTTGATGTGGGCGTTCAAATTGAGCTTGGGCTTGTTGGCAACATGCTCCACTGTTTGGGCTTGATTTGAAAAAGCTTTTTGACTTGAAAATTCTTCTTTTGATCCAATTTAATGTAATCCAGTTAAATGCTTTAATTTTCTCTAATTCCAAACTCAATTGCTTTTTATTCCTGTTTCACCAAAACGAATCTAATTAAAATAAAACTAAAATAAAGCTAAAATAACATTGGACTATTAATTCTATTTTTAGGGACAATAAATATATTTAAAATATGATCATTAAATACCCCCAAACCTAGATTTTACTAGTCATCGAGCAAAATAAAAATAAAAACTAAGAAAACTAAAATTTAAAATCATAACTAAACCTAAGCTAAGCAACTTCCTTAGGTTTAGTCTCTTGAGGGTTTACCAGCTATGATACCCACAAAAATATTTCTACAAAAACCAATTAGATCAAGATGCAACTCAAGATGCAAATAAAGACAAATGCATGCTAAAGCCACAGAATAAAGACTAAAATTATGTCACTTATTCCAATACATCACTAGTTTGATAAAATGCCTATACTCAAGACGCTCTAACTTCAAAAACACAGTCGTCAAATGCCATAGATGTAATTCACCTCGACTCTAATTCTCACAAGATGTCACTCATATTTCACAAAGAACCTACGCAAATACATCATCAAACATATGCGAATAGAGTTTATGCATATGGAATTTCAAATTATTATCGCATATGAGTATATAATATAGAAAAATGCTTGAATTTTATAAAAAAGATCTCATGAATGGAATCAGACATTAAGAACAAGATAGAGCACATGTTTCCTTTACTCTTAACCCAACATTCCTAAAAGATCAATTAGGACTTTAATTTGGTTGTAATTGGGCCATGGGGTGAAGGCTAAGAAGAATGGGAAAAAGGTAAATGATCGGTCATTATTTGTATATGTTTTTAATCCTCTTTCCTCCGATCAATTGCTTGTTTCTTAAGCAATTTTAGGTATTTAATTTGTGTGATTGAGCATGTTTCAGGACATTGGACTTTAATGTTGTGTTTGGAAGATTTGAAGCAAAGAAGGACAATTTTGTCAATTACTGCTGCGAAGGTCGCTGCCCAAGCAAAGCCTCCTTCGCGATCTAAAGAGCGAAGAATCACAGACGAGACACCTTACATAGTCGCGGTCTGTACCGCTGCCCAGGTCGTGCCTCCAGACTAATCTACACCGCGGAACTTCACAAAGAGCACTTCGCTTCATGCACCGCGGTCTAAGCAAGCTGTCCATACCGCGGTCTAGAGAGCGATCCTGCGTATTTCTTGTTGTCTTGGGAATTCTAAACCCGATTTTAAAGAGAACCTATATATACATAGTTATCGATTTTTCTAAAGGGAGAATCAACGAATATCACCTCTCAATATCTTTCAAAACACATAACAATTCTTTCATTCATCGTTGCGCATTTGAAGATTCGAAGACCAAGAAGAATTCATCATTGAAGATTTGAAGAATCCGTTTGAGGTCTCAATGGATTTTATCGTTTCTTTCTCTTCTCTTTCTATTTTTGCCATGTGTAACTAATTCCATACTGGGGAATCAATGTGAACCTCTATGAAAGCTCTTTGTTAGAATTGACTATATTTAATTAAATTAAGTTTCGATTCATTCAATTCATCCTATATCTTTATTCTTTATTCTTTATTCTTGTTAATGCACGATCATACGTTGGCATGCATCTAGGGTTTTGATAATTTAATAATTGAGGTTGGAGTATTGATCTATACGTAATCTTAATTAATATTCAATTGAATTGATAAAACTGATCTTAGCATTGATCTATGGAAGTAGGTTTTTGTTCATTGTTCTTGCACTTAGGCCTAGTTTGACATTGCTTCCCCAGCTGCTTTTGGGACCAAAAGTGATTCTAGACCTAAGACAGGGTGTTTGGTAAAATCGCGGGGAAGTGCTTTTGGTCACTTTTAGCTTCTTCCAACTGAGTTTTTGAGAAGCTACAAATACATGCTTTTGGATTTTGGCTTATGCTTTTAGAAAACGCACTACAGTGATATTAAATGAAATTTTACTAACTTTCCAACTTTGTCCTTGTCTTTAACGAAATTTAACAAAAACAATTGGACTTATACTTCTATACAAAAAAAAATGTTGTTATAACTGTATATTTTTTTTTGGATAATTAATTCAATAAAGTAGAATAAAAATGAAATAAAAAAATAAAATAGAATAAAATAAAAAAATAAAGAAATGAGGCTAATTAATTAAATAAAGTAGAATAAAAAATGGGGCTAATAAATTCAATAAAGGACCATAATTATATAACACTTAACATAAAACATAAATAAACAAGAAAAATGTAAAGTATAGCACATTAGTATCATTTAGATGCCTATGTCTTTTTAGTAATTTTACACACTCAATACTTTTTATTTCAGTTTACCGAACACATTGAAATTGTTTTTAGTTCTCACAGCACTTTTGAAAATCAGTTTACCAAACACTCAGTTGATTCTTCTCACAGCAATTCCCCCCCACAGCAATTTTAAAAGCACTTCTCCCCACAGCACAGTAATGTCAAACTGGGCCTTAATGGGTTCTCGATTGTAGTTTGCGCCATTGATCTATGGGTAAATTGTAATTGAGAACACTTGATTCATCCCAGGATCATACGGTAACAATCATACTTATGATAAGAACGAACCCTTAACTTGATTAATATATTTCATAGTCAATTTGAAACATTGAGTAAACATAGTAGGGGAGCAATGATGACCTAGTGCTTTCTCACCTTTGATCACAACCAAATCTTTTCAATCGCTTTCTTAGTTTTAATTTAATTTAGTTTTGGCTATAAATCAAACTCAACAATCTTTTTATTACTTTAATTTAGCTTTAATTATAATTAGTTTTAATCGATAAATCTCTAGCTCTCGTGGGAACGATCCTTACTTGCCGCTATACGATATCTTCACGATTCGTGCACTTGCGAGTATTATTTTTATAACTACGATTTTACACTCATCAAGTTTTTGGGGCCGCTGTCGAGGACTGGCTGAATTTATTGGTTGATTCTGGTTTTAGTTTTAGTAATAGATTTAATTAGTTAGGTAGTAGAGTTATTAATTTTAGATTTTGAGTTATTATTTTACTTTATTTTATTTTCGTAGTTTACTGTGTGTCTGCCTTTTGTTTCAGGTATCAACGGTGAATGCAAGGTAGAAGATCACAAAAAGGAGAATTAATACCGTTGAACGACAACATTGATCGTATTGGACAAAGAACAATGAGAGACAACGGAAATCGCAACATCCAATAGGTTCCGGATCTACTAGTTGTACCTATCAAAACCATGAAGGATTACAACATGCCTATAGTTGATAATCACCCTCTATGCATTGCACTAGATGAGGCAGCTAGAAACTATGAGCTGAAAAGCTTCCATTACAATTAGTTGCCTGCTTTCTATGGACTGCCGAATGAAGATGTGCTTAAATTTCTCAGAGAGTGTTATGTAACAATTCAAGCCTTTCCAAACACCAGGGTGACAGAAAACCAACTACGTATGAGGTGTATTCCATATGCTCTTAAGGAAAAGGCGAAGACATGTCTTTTGAATTTACCTCTGGCTTCAATGACAACATGGGAAGAGGTGGTAGATATGCTTACTGATCAATTTTATTCTCCCCAGAGGACCAGTGATCAGATCCAAGATTACGAATTTCTTCCAAGGGGACCAAAAGTCATTCTATGATGCATGAGAGCATTACAAGATGCTTCTGTTTGATTGTCCTCAGCATGGATATCAAATCCACCAACTCTGGTTGTGGTTCTATGATGGACTAAATGACGTTTCAACTATCTTGATGAATAATGCTTGTGGATGATCCATGACTGACAAGACTCCAAAAGAATTGCAAACTATTTTCGAAAAACTTGCTAGGAATTCCCGAGAGAAGAACTCTAGAAGAAGAAAGGGAATTATGAACTAGATACTAGTGCTCGGAACTCAATGCAAATGTCACAAATGCAAAAAAACTATGGAAGTACTTGTCAATCAGGTGGGACAACTGAGTAAAGAACAACACAAGAGATATGAGCAACCATGGTATGGTGCGGAAATGTTTCAAGCATGAGGTCCTAGACCCAATGATGAGGAAGAAGTACAAGCTATGAACAATTTCAACTCTCGACCTCAGAATGACCCTTTTTCAAACACATACAATCGAGGGTTGATAAATCATCCAAACTTCTCTTGGAGAGATAATCAAGGCCCCAGAACTAATGGGGAATCAACAACAATTATGGCCAGAGACAGTATAATGTCGGTAACCATCTGAATCCTGTATCTCAACCCACATATCTATCATTGGAAGATACAATGAGGCAATTTATACAAACTATGGACCAGAGGATGAATCAGCACGATAAAAGATTCCAAGACATTGATGTGAGATTGCAAAATTTTGATGCTTCATTAAGAAAGATAGAAACACAAATTGGGCAACTAGATGAAGCAAGGCAAATGATTGAACCAAGAAAATTTCCAAGCCATACTGAATAAGCAAAGGCTATGACAGTTCTCCGGAATGGTAATGAACTAATAAATAATATACCTGCTGAACTTTCTAATGAATTTTCTAATGTTTCATGTCCTTTAGGAAAAAATATGTCACCGCAAAAAGAGAAAGCAGTAGTGGAAAAATCCAACAAATTACCACTTATACAGAAGTCTTCTAATCCATATATTCCTCAAGTTTTGTTCTCAGGAAGATTGCAAAAGAGCAAGTTACAGAAGTCATACAAAGACATATATGACAATTTATCAAAAGTTAATGTCAATTTGCCTTAATTGGAGATGATCCAGAAGATGCCCGCTTATGCAAAAAATTTCAAAAATCACCACACTTACAAGCCAAGGTTTTTTGAAAATCATTAGCAGTTGATAATCGAAAGTGCTAATGCAGTCCTTTAAAAGTATTTGCCACCAAAGCTCCAAGATCCTAGAAGTTACTGAATCAACATTACTATTTGAGGTACTACCCTAGAAAGAGCAATGTTAGATCTTGGAGCCAACATCAATTTGATGCCATATGACATCTATGAGCAATTGAGGTTGAATGATCTAAAGAAACAAGTATGTCACTTTTGTTGGCTGATGGATCAGCTAGATACCCAATAGGATATATTGAAGATGTGTTGGTTCAGGTAAATAATATTATTATTCCTACTGATTTTGTAGTACTTGACATGGAAGAGGGAGCCAAGGAAAGAGGTAGGAAACCAATACTAATGGGAAAACCTTTCATGGCAACTGCAAAATCCTTCATTGATATACAGAATGGAAAACTTACAATGATAGTGTTAGATGAGACTGTGGAATTCAAGGTTTTTGAATCATTAAAACTACCTGAGGCAACTGATGATTGCTATTCGGCCAATTGTTGCTCAGTGGAGGTAGTCAATT
The DNA here is from genome assembly GCA_032871835.1 of Dipteronia dyeriana. Classification (NCBI taxonomy): domain Eukaryota; kingdom Viridiplantae; phylum Streptophyta; class Magnoliopsida; order Sapindales; family Sapindaceae; genus Dipteronia; species Dipteronia dyeriana. The sequence goes on from CM065298.1 coordinate 44,098,071, forward strand.
CTACATTCCAAGAGGAGCAAGCAAATGAGAGCCTAGATGAGTCACTTGATTGGGTGAAGGATATCTTGGATGATAGAGAAAGTCAACAAGAAGAGTGTTAGGATTATGCTCGATAGCAAGAGTATAATAATGTATTTGACAATATTTTCATATTAATAAAGTGATTTCTAGTTTAACAAATCTTATAGCATTTATAGTTAAATTATTATAATTGTCAAAATTAAATAATCATAAGGTCAAAAGACTATGAGAAAAGAAGAATTGTTCATACATCTAGATATGTATGAGGTAGACACAATTCTTTAGTTAGTCTTGAATAATATTCACAACTTAATATAGAAGGTTGGGCGCCTTTATCTTGTAAAAGTTGTAGATTCTTGTGCTAGCATTTGAGTGGGATCAAATGTGTTATGATAAGTCTAAAATCATCAAAGTGTGGTGTCTTTGGGCAAAAGAATCTAGTGCACTGGGTGCATTGAATAGGATCAAAATGAAATACTTTATCTAGAACCGTCAACGGATAAAAGTTTTCATTTTAAGACAATCAGAGAGTCTATCTCAATCCTAAGATAAATGATGGACTTATGGTTGCAAGTGTTATCATTTGAGCTATCAAATGATTATATAGCATAGTCTATCCCCGATAGTTTGGTGGTATTCATTTGTTAATCGATAGAGGACTTCATTTATAGATATGGACATCGTGGCTCCATTTATCAAATGAGAGTAGAATATCATCATATGGATGTTTTGAGGTATTGGATATAAATCTTAACGTTAAGTTTTCAATAGTGTCTATTGAAACATGGCATCCAGACAAGTCAAAATATCCAAGTTCAAAATGTGGTCATAAGAGTAAATATGGTAACTTGGAGAGCTATAGGCGGTCTATGAGCTCTTGGCGATTACTGATATTCTTCACGAGGATACACTTTCTCCAATAAGGTTGTCTAGGGTATGAATGAGTAACATCAATTTATTCTATCTTTATTTAAGAGTTTAATTTTAGTTCTTTAGTGGAATAAACTAAAATTAAATAGATTGTAACTAAGTGAATCATTTGTTGATTGTGATTGGGTTGTGTCTATTGGAGTTTAAGTTTAGATAGCCCGCCAAAATCTTCATTCCACACGAACTTGTATGGATCACTTGATATATTCTACCGGACCAATTTAGGGGTCCATTTAGAATTGTATTAAGGCATGTGAACTTGTTACTTTTTGTAAGAATAGGTCTAGTTCACATGTGGACTTTTTATTAAGGTCCAATGGATTTAATAAAATAAGAAAAAAAAAATATGGCCCATATATGTGTTGAGCGGCAAGGCTATTTAGAATAGCTTAAATATTTTATTTTTATTTTTTTATTTAATTAAGTGGAAATTAATTAATTTGTTGATTAATTAATTATTTAATTAAAAGTCAAAATCTTTTTCTATTAGGAGATGGTCTCCTAAATATTATACTATTGTTGGTAGTATAATTAATATTAAAGACAATATTTGACAAGTAGATAAATAAAAGGAATTAGTTATCTAATCAAATTAGGAAGTCATTAATATGGTTACAAATACACTATTGAGTTGGATTAGGAGTCTTGGTGTAGGAAAGAATTTCTTTTGGAAAAGGATTCTTAACCACCAAGTAAATCCACCTAAGGATAGGATTCTTAAACACCAAGTAAATCCTTCTTAGGAGAGGATTTGGTCTCCTATATATATACTTGTAAATTTCGACCAAGTATGAGTTTTTGGTGTGAGAAGTTGTTTTTTATTTGTTTTTTTATTGTTATATAAAAAAAAAACTTCGTCCAACTCATTGTGTGAAGAATTCTGCCAAACATAGAGAAAAGAGGGAACGTTTTTGTTTTCGATAGTACACTAGTATCCTTTGCATCAAAAGGGTTTTGTGTACAACATCGAATCAAGGTTCACGCGAGTTTCAATCAAATTGATTGATAATTCAAAAGTGACCGGACGTTCTTGGTTTTTCTATTGGAGGATTATTGTGACTAACAAAGAAGAAGATTTTGTTTGTTTCCATCCTCAGGTATACAATTTAAAGTAAGGGAGCCCACACTCCTAGGTGATTCACGTTCATGATTGGATTGGAAGATCTTGCGGATTCAATTCGACGCTAGTTCAATCGTCACGAAAAAAAATGGTACGATACTTTTTATATACATCAATTAATCTAGGGTCAAGGTTCTTGTTACTAAAAGGGATTTTTTTTTATATACGCAAACCCTAATTTTCGTTTTCTCATGATTCCATTGCGTTTTAAACCGTTTTTTCCCTACAAAGAGGACTTAGAAGAAGAGTTAAAAATTGAAGAGTTAGATAAGGTAAGTCAAGGTGAGACCAACAAGTCTCTAATTTCATCTACAAACTCTCACCCTGCATTAGAGCTCAAACCACTCCCTTCCACTTACAAAAATGCTTTCCTGGGAGAGGATGAGATTCTCCCGGTAATTATAGCTCATGACTTAGATGAAGAGAAAGAATAAAAGCTAATAAAGGTGCTTAAGGAATATAAAGCCGCCATTGGATGGTCTATAGCGGATATTAAGAGAATAAGCCCTACCATTTGCATGCACAAGATATTGTTGGAGGAAGAGGTAAAACCTTCGAGAGAAGCTCAACGAAGGCTAAATTCAAACTTGAAAGAAGTTGTTCGAGAAGAGGTACTAAAGCTTCTTAAGGTGGGTATCATATACCCAATATCCGACGGTAAGTGGGTGAGCCCAATACAAGTTGTTCCAAAAAAGTCGGGAATCACTGTGGTAGCTAATGAAAATAATGAGTTGATCCGTACAAGAAAGACAACGAGATGAAGAGTATGCATAGATTACCGCAAGCTCAACATGGTAACCAAAAAGGATCACTTTCCTTTATCGTTTATTGATCAGATGCTCGAGCGTTTGGCGGGACATGCTTATTATTGCTTCCTGGATGGATTTTCAAGGTACAATCATATTGCCATAGCTCTAGAGGACCAAGAAAAGAAAGCGTTCACTTGCCCTTTTATCACTTTTGCATATTGAAAAATGACCTTCAGGTTGTGCAACGTTCCTGTCACTTTCTAGAGATGTATGATGTCAATCTTCTCCAATATGCTAGAGAAATTTATTAAGGTATTTATGGATGATTTTTCTGTTTTTGGTCATTCTTTAGACCATTGCCTCAATAATTTAACTCTTGTTTTAAAAAGATGCACGGAGACTAATTTGACACTTAGTTGGGAGAAAAGCCGTTTTATGGTCAAGTCTGGAATAGTTTTAGGGCATGTTATTTCTAAAAAAGGGATAGGAGTAGATCATGCTAAAATTGAAGTAATTGCAAAACTTCCACCTCCCATTTTTGTGAAATGTGTGAGAAGTTTTCTTGGTCATGTTGGTTTTTATAGGCGTTTTATCAAGGATTTTTCAAAAATTAGTTGCCCCCTATGTAACTTGTTGACTAAGGATGCTGCATTTGTTTTCGATGATGATTGTTTGCTTGCTTTTGAGACTCTGAAAAATAAATTGACATCTACTCCCATAATCATGCCCCTCGATTGGTTTCTTCCTTTTGAATAATATGTGATGCATCTGACTATGTTGTAGGCGCTGTTTTAGGACAATGGATAGATAAATTGCCTCATGTTATTTACTACACTAGTCGCACTTTGAATGATGCCCAATTAAATTATTCCACCACAAAAAAAATTGCTTACTGTTGTTAGTGCCTTAGAGAAATTTTGGTCATATTTGTTAGGGACTAAGGTTATTGTTTATTTTGATCATGCTGCTTTAAAATATTTGCTAACCAAGAATGAAGCGAAACCAAGATTACTCCGGTGGATCCTTTTGTTGCAAGAATTTGATTTGGAAATCAGGGACAAAAAGGTAGTGAGAATATGGTGGCAGATCATCTATCTCGATTGGTGGAAGATGAAGGACGAGAAGAACAAGCTCAGACCATACCAATCAGTGAGAATTTTCCAGACGAACAACTATTGACAGTAGGTGGCAAGGATCCATGGTATGCGGATATTGTGAATTACCTTGCAAATGGAATCGTACCATCCAATATGAACCCACAAGCAAAGAAAAGATTCCTCTCCAACACAAGGCATTATTTCTGGGACGAACAGTACTTGTTCAAATTTGGCACTGATCAAATCATTCGGAGATGTTTTCCAAAGGAAAAACGCTAGGGTGTGTTGAAATTTTGCCATAATCTTCATTGTGGAGGGCACTTCAGTTTTAAAAAGACTGCTCATAAAGTTCTTCAATCAGGTTTTTTCTTGACTTCATTATTTAAAGATGCTTATAATTTTTGTATTTTTTGTGACAGGTGCCAGAGAACGGGGAACATTGGAAAAAGGGATGAGATGCCATTGTCAAGCCAATAGGTTATAGAGATATTTGATGTATGGGGAATTGATTTTATGGGACCTTTCCCATCCTCATATGGGTACAATTATATCTTGGTGGCTATGGATTATATGTTGAAATGGATCGAAGCAGTTGCCACTACGACAAATGATAGCCAGGTGGTGGTTAAGCTTATCAAAGAGAATATCTTCACCAGATTTGGGACTCCTCGGGCAATAGTAAGTGATGGTGAAAGCCACTTTTGTAACAAGGTCTTTGCCTATTTATTGAAGAAATATAGTGTCAAGCACAAGGTGGCAACCCCATATCATCCTCAAACATCATGACAGGTTGAAGTGAGTAATAGACAGATTAAACAGATCATAGAAAAGACTGTGCAACCAAATCGAAAGGATTGGTCACTTAAGCTTAATGATGTCTTGTGGGCATACAAAACTGCTTACAAAACTCTGATTGGAATGAGTCCTTACAGTATCGTCTTTGGGAAAACATGTCATTTGCCAGTGGAATTGGAACACAATGGTTATTGGACCTTTGAAGAAAATGAATTTTGATTTATGTGAGGATGGAAAAGAAAGGCGTTTACAAATAAGTGAGCTTGAAGAACTTCAGAATGACGCCTATGAGAATGCAAAAATATATAAGGAATGGACTAAGAAATTACATGACAAGTAGATTCTCAGAAAAGAATTTCATCTGGGAATGTTAGTCCTATTGTATCAATCGCGTTTAAGGCTATTTCCAGGAAAAATGAAATCAAAGTGGTTAGGTCTTTTTAAGGTTATAGAAGTTTTTCCTCGCAGAGCCATAGAAATTGAGAATCTTCAGAACGACAATAGATTCAAGGTAAATGGACAAAGGCTGAAACCAAATTTGTGCATATCCGAATCAAGGAAAATTGGATCAATCAAGCTCATAAAGCTCTACTCTGTCTCGTCTAGACATTGATTAAAACACTTAGTGAGAGGCAACCCACCCAGGTTTAATTCTTCTAATTTTTTTTTTCTTATTTTTTTTTCGAGTCATAATTAGTGTGTGTCTCAAGAACCTTTGTAAGTAGAATTGAACATTATCACATTTTTAATCTCATGACTAATTCAGGGACATTGTTTAATTCTGGTTTGGGGGTACCTTATGGTTTTAAAAGAAAAGAACAGTTGCTTCTGATGTGTGCGTATTGGAACTGTGCAGATGAAGTTTGGGAACAATTTTGTTCATGAACTGCTGGCTAGACCGCTCTCTAGACACGTGTCTAGACAACGGTACGTAAAGAATGAAAGCTCTTCAATATTCAAGGTGAAAATGACCTCTGAGGTGGATATTTACCCCGCGGCCCAGCAAGCAGGTACCCACTAGACTTTCTCACGGCACAGACCGTTCCACAGACATGGTATATGCGCTGTGGCATGCAAAACGATGATCCTTTGTGAGTCACCGCGGTCCAAACCGCTTGAGAAGCAATGCATACACCACGGTCTACATCGCGGTACATTAAGTAAAACGGTGTGTTTCGTAGCTTCAGGTAAGCAAAAATAGAGCATAACCGTGGCCAATACCGCCTTCCAGGAATGTGCCCACACCACGGTAAGGCACGAATTTGCGCACCTATATAAGTCCGCTGTCTGGGCTGTTTTTCCCCCTTATTTCTTTTTTGCTGCGCAAGCTTCTCTTCTCCTTCCACTTCTATCCTTGTTTCGTTTATAAATTCTTTTTCACTCAACTTTCTTCCAGTCTTCACTTATCCTCATCAAGGATCAAAGGTATGTCTCTCTTTTGCTTTTCTCAAGAATTTATTTTAGTTTTTGGCATAATTTGATCTATGTTTTAAGGTATTTGTTCTCAACAATGGTTTGTAGTGATTGAGTGTTCTTACAAGAGTTTTATGCGTTCTTGGCTAGTGGGCTTTGTTTATATTGGTAAATTCTACATGATTAAGTCTATTGGAAGAAATTTCTATTTGGTTATTCTTGGAAGTCTGAATTTTGATTTATTGGGAGAAAGGTTAGATTTTTGTCTAATGAGTGTTTAATATGTTGCCAATTGTGTTGAATTGAATTTATTTCATTTATGTGATGCCTTTGGATTATGTTATTAAAGAATGTTGTGATTATCTGAAAACTTAGGTCCATATTCTAGCCAAAGTGCTACCAAAAATTTATATAAACACTGCATAATTTCGGTTTGTTTATTTTATATGTGCAGTTGGTTAGAACAAATATGGATAAAAGGCCTCGGGTTAGCAGCATTTCTAGAGGAAAAGGGGTAGCTTCTTCATGACTAGCTCAGAAAAAGGATTTTAGAGATAGAGTGTCGAAGTTACTGAGGAGACTTTGGATTGTGGAGAAGGGCATTGAGTTGCCCAGTTTTGGAGAGACTTCTGTGCTAGAGATTGTTGCTACTCGTCGATGGGCATGATTTTTTCAGAGGCCCCCGAAACCAAATAGGAGTATTGTGGCCGAATTTTATGCTAGCATGATTCCGAAAAGATTTTTCAGGGGAGGGGCAATTCTGGTCTAAGGAGTTAAGGTCCGTATTTCATCGGATGTAATTAACCAGTATTTCGCAACTCCGGAAGAGCGAGTCAATAGTAATAGTGGAATAGATACGATTGATGATGTTGATCAACACTTGGCAAGGTTGGTAAAAGTATTTAGGATGGATGGCAGAGCGGAGTGGAACTAGATGGTTCACCTATATTAGAGGGATTTGAGAGTGGACGCTGCATTTTGGAACATCTTCATCTCGTACTCCTTGAGACAGACACAGCATCGCATCAAGCTATTATTTGAGCCCGCTCGACTGTTACATCAACTTGTGATTGGCCGACCAATTAATATTGGTCGAGTGATTTTTAGGGCAATTTACAACAGTGGTTGTGAAGATGGGTCCTCTATGGTATTCCCCTATTTAATTACAACTTTTTGTAGGACATCGGGTATTGAGGTGGATGTAGGATTGGAGGAGCATGCACTTAGTATGTTACTATTAACAATGTGGAACAAGCTATGTAACGATCGGGGGTTACCTACGATAGGATAGTATGGAGAAAGGCGACGTCACTGCCAGAAGAGAGAGGCACAATTACATATGGAGGTTACCGATCCTATACCTGATGATCTTACAGATGTTCTGCCAGCTGCTCAACCAAAGGCCTTTCAACCGGGAAATGCATATTTTGATTCTTTGTTTCAGGCAATGTGAGAGCACATGGACGGTCAGCTTAGAGGATTGGAGGAGCTGATGAACACGCGCTTTGACACTATTGAAGTAAGTATCACTGACCTGCGCACGATGGTTAGTCTATTTTCTATGGCTGACGATGTAAGTGTGCATTTCCAGCCTCCAGTTCCCCCACCTGAGTTTCAGGCAGGAGGCAGCTCCAGGTACGATTCACCTAGTTTTGGTTTAGGAGACCCTATGGATCCGCAATATCATGATCGTGATTCTAATAAGGGGACAGAGATTCTGCATATTTCTGTCGAGGACGGAGGACTTTAAAGGATATGCATATTTCTTTCTTTCTTTTTCTTGTTTTATTTTTCTTTTTGAATAATTGTCGTATTTATTTAATTTGACTTTCTATTTGCTTTCTTTATGTTTTTGGATTAAACTTGAATTTAGAATTTAGCAATATTTTTCTTTAATTATTTTTCCTCTCCTTTCTTTTCTCGATTGTCACCATTGGGGGCAATGTTGAGTTTTGGTTTGGGGGTGATGTGATCCATTATATTATGTTTTGATCTGTGCCCTAGAGATATTATGCATTAATCATTGAGTTTACAATAACTTCTTGCCACTTAGAGTAGTGCATTTCATTTTTCGAAATTTTATAACCTACTCTTAATGTGATAGTGGATAGGAAGCTTAGTTGAATTACCATGATTAATAGTGGAGACTACCCTTATGAGTTCACCAAGCCAAAAAGCCTATATGTATGATAAATTAATAAGGATATTTTGTTTATACTCCAAAACACTTAGTAGGTTCTTAGCATTTAGATTTGATCTCTATAGGGTATACATTGAGCATTATAGAACTTTCATCATTAATAGAAGTCACATGTTTATTTTCGTCTCCCAGTGGAAGTAATGATTAGACTATGTGTACTTGAACTTTTTAAAAGGTCGTAAATATTCCCCACCCGTGTGTTGTGTTCTCCATAGCCCGATTTGAAACCGAACACTGATTGAGTCTTTTTCTTTCTTCATCTCATTAACCGTGACCAAATAAGCCATAATTTAGGCATACCTTATAGCTTGGGATCATACATTGAGAATTTGAAGAAGATGTTATATTTTTGCACATGATTTTTGTATATTTCGATCATAAGCCAATGAAGGAAAAGAGTTGCATTCAATCCAAAAAGTAAGTTTGATAATTATGATTTCCATGTACGTGTAATCCTCTGATTCTCAAATAAAAAAAGAGGAAAAAATAAAGAAAGAAAGAAAACGTTTTATGAGAATCAGAAAGTAGAGTTTAATGAGTGCACATAAGTAAATTAGATCACAAAGTTGTATATACCAAAAAGAAGTTTTGACATGAAGAGAATGGTGAATTTTTGAAAAAAAAGATAGTGGTAAGAGATGATTATCTCATTTGTGATGAGGATTAAGAGATCTGTACAAAACCGTAAAGTTATTGAAGACTCTCATGGTATGGTCATAGGTTTTTGAATCCCTAATTTCCCATTCTTTATTAACCTTCACCCATGGCCCTATTACAACCTTAATTAAAGTCTAATTGATCTGCTGGTTATCCTTACTTTGAAAGTAGAAGTGAATAATGTGTCTATCTTGTTCATAATGCTTAATTCTTTCGTGAGATCTTTTGCATAAAATCAAGCGTTCTTTCTACTATATATTCATATGCGATTATATCTTGAAATTTCTTGTACATAACTTCTTTCGCATATGCTTGTTGAGTGTATTTACCTAGGTTCTGAGTGAAATTAATGAGTGACATCCTATGAGAATTAGAGTCAAGGCAAATTACATCTATGGTGTTTAGCGAATGTGACTTTGAAACGTGAACGTCTTGAGAATGGACTTTTCGTTAAAAAAATTGAGCAATGCATTCAGTTTTGTGACTTAACTTTAGTCTTTACTTATTGACTTTTGCATGTATTGTTTCAATTTGGGCACAGTTCAAACTTATTTTAGATGATTGGTATTTTTCTTATAAGGCTTCTAGAATACGCTCAATGCTATCGTGTTCCTTACGAAAGTGGCTTATTTAGTTAGGATTTTATTTCTAGGTTGATGTTTAGTTTTTAGTTTTTATCTTTCTTAGTTTTGCTCGAGGACGAGCAAAGATAGGTTTGGGGGTATTTAATCGGTCATTATTTGTATATGTTGTGTTTGAAAGATTTGAAGCAAAGAAGGGCAATTTTGTCAATTACCGCTGTGAAGGTCACTGCCCAAGTAAAGCCTCCACCGCAGTCTAAAGAGCGGAAAATCACATACGAGACACCTTACATAGCCGCAGTTTGTACCGCTGCCCAGATCGTGCCTTCTGAGCGGTCTATACCAGTGTACATTAAGTAAAACGGTGCGTTTCGTAGCTTCAGGTAAGCAAAAATAGGGCATAATCGCGGCCAAGACAGTCTTTCCGGTATGTGCCCAGACCGCAGTAGGGCACGAATTCACGCACCTATATAAATCCACTGTCTGGGCTAATTTTCCCCTTCATTTCTTCTTTGCTGCGCAAGCTTCTTTTCTCCCACCATTTCTCTCCTTGTTTCATTTTCAATTCCTTTTCACTCAACTTTCTTCCATTCTTCACTTATCCTCGTCAAGGATCAAAGGTATGTCTCTCTTTCGCTTTTCTCAAGAATTTATTTTCGTTTTGGGCATAATTTGATCTAGGTTTTAAGGTATGTGTTCTCAAGAACGGTTTGTAGTGATTGAGTGTTCTTACAAGAGTTTTATGTGTTCTTGGCTAGTGGGCTTTGTTTATATTGGAAATTTTTTCATGATTAAGTCTATTGGATAAAATTTCTATTTCTTTATTCTTAGAAGTCCGAATTTTGATTTATAGGGAGAAAGGTTTGATTTTTGTCTAATGAGTGTTAAATATGTTACCATTGTGTTGAATTGAATTTATTTCGTTTATGTGATGCCTTTGGTGTTAGGATTATGCTCGATAGCAAGAGTGTAATATTGTAATTAACAATCTTTTTCATATGAATAAAGTGATTTCTAGTTTAACAAATCTTACAGGATTTATAGTTTAATTATTATAATTGTCAAAAGTAAATAATCATAAGGTCAAAAGACTATTAGAAAAGAAGAATTGATCATACATCTAGATATGTATGAGGTAGACACAATTCTTTAGTTAGTCTTGAATAATATTCACAACTTAAGATAGAAGGTTGGGCGCATTTATCTTGTCAAAGTTGTAGATTCTTTTGCTAGCATTTGAGTTGGATCAAATGTGTTATGATGAGTCTAAAATCATCAAAGTTTGGTGTCTTTGGGCAAAAGAATCTAGTGCACTGGGTGCATTGAATAGGATCAAAATGAAATACTTTATCTAGAGCCATCAATGGATAAAAGTTTTCATTTGAAGACAATCGGAGAGTCTATCTCAATCCTGAGATAAATGATGGACTTATGGTTGCAAGTGTTATCATTTGAGCTATCAATGAGTACAATTATATAGCATAGTCTATCCTCGATAATTTGGTGGTATTCATTTGTTAATCGATAGAGGACTTCATTTATAGATATGGACATCATGGCTTCATTTATTGAACGAGAGTAGAATACCATCATATGGATGTTTTGAGGTATTGGATATTAAATCTTAACGTTAAGTTTCAATAGTGTCTATTGAAACATTGCTTCAGGACAATTCAAAATATCCAAGTTCAAAATGTGGTCATACGAGTAAATATGGTAACTTGGAGAGCTATAGGCGGTCTATGAGCTCTTGGCGATTACTGGTATTCTTCACGAGGATACACTCTCTCCAAAAAGGTTGTCTAGGGTATAAGTGAGAAACATCAACTTATTCTATCTTTATTTAAGAGTTCAATTTTAGTTCTTTAGTGGAATGAACAAAATTAAATAGATCGGACCTAAGTGAATCATTTGTTGATTGTGATTGAGTTGTGTCTATTGGAGCTTAAATTAAGATAGCCTGCCAAGATCCCCAATCCACACGAACATGCATGGATCACTTGATATATTCTACCGGACCAATTTAGAGGTCCATCTAGAATTGTATTAAGGCATGATAACTTGTTTCTTTTTGTAAGAATAGGTCTAGTTCACATGTGGACTTTTTATTAAGGTCCAATGGATTTAGTAAAATAAGAAAAATAATATATTGCCCATATATATGGTATAGGCGGCAAGGCTATTAAGAATAGGTTAATTTTTTTATTATTATTTAATTAAATGAAATTTAATTAATTTGTTGATTAATTAATTATTTAATTAAAAGTCAAAATCTTTTTCCTAGTAGGAGATGGTTTCCTAAAACTATATTATTGTTGGTAGTATAGTTAATGTTAAAGACTATATTTGATAAGTGGATAAATAAAAGGAATTATTTATCTAATTAAATTAGGAAGTCTTTAATATGGTTACAAACACACTATTGAGTTGGATTAGGAGTCTTGGTGTATGATAGAATTCCTTATTGAAAAGGATTCTTAACCACTAAGTAATTCTACCTAAGGAAAGGATTCTTAACAACCAAGTAAATCATTCTTAGGAAAAGAACTAAGTCTCCTAATTATATTAATTGAAATTTCGGCCAACTATGTATATATATGAGGAGGATAGAATTCCTTTTAAAGAAGGATTCTTAACTACCAAATAAATCCACCTAAGGAAAGGATTCTTGCCAGCCAAGTAAATCCTTCTTAGGAGAGGACTTATGACCATAGATATAGGTTTGGAAATTTCGGCCAGCTCTAAGGTATTCTATGAGAGGAATTTCGGCCATGCTAAGCAATTTTCAAGAAGAGAATTTGGCCTAGCAAGAGAGAATTTTGAGGGAGAAAAATTTGTTTTTTACTCTGGACAAAATTCGACAAACTCATAAAGATAGTGTGAATTCGGTCAAGAAGAGAGAAAAAGAGAACGTTTTTGTTTTCGATAGTACACTAGTATCCTTTACATCAAAAGGGTTTTGTGTACAACATTGAATCAATGTTCACGCGAGTTTCAATCAAATTGATTGATAATTCAAAAGTGACCGGACGTTCTTGGTTTTTCTCTTGGAGGATTATTGTAACTAACAAAGAAGAAGATTTTGTTTGTTTCCATCCTCAGGTATACAATTTAAAAATAGGGAGCTCACACTCCTAGGTGATTCACGTTCGTGATTGGATTGAAAGATCTTGTGGATTCTATTCGACGCCAGTTCAATCGTCACGAAAAAAAAGTACGTTACTTTTTATATACATCAATTAATTTAGGGTTAAGGTTCTTGTTATTAAAAGGGATTTTTTTTATATACGCAAACCCTAAATTTCAAATTTTTTTCACGCTTCCGTAGCGTTTTGAACCGTTCTTTTCCCTTCAATTGGTATCAGAGCCTTGTTGTACCCTTGATTAATTGATATATGTACGTGAATCTTTTTATTTTATTGCATATATGCATGTTTTAGAAAGAGATGACACTCTAGGTATTCGCATATATATATTTACATTGGAATGTATGTATATATATATGTTTTATATGTGGTTTTTTATTGCTCAATTTTGGTCCTAGAATTTCAATGTAATTTTGTTTTGGGATTGTAACAAGAAGGGTGGTCTATCATCGCTATAATTTCCTTCTGGTAGTTGCTAAGTTTTTTTGTTGTTGTTGTTGTTATAATAAAAATAAAAACTGCAGTATTTTATTATTTAAATTCTTCGGTAATACATTCAAGTTTCGAAGAAGCGAAGGTTTGAAGAATTAGGAGCAACCGGAACAAGTTTGGGACCGTACGAGCCGTAACAACGAACGTGCGTGCGAAGAGCTCGCAACCACGTTTGTTGTGGTATGGGCTGCACACTGTAGCCCTTTTGGTAGCCATGGGCTGCGCATGGTAGCCCTTTATGGGTTTGTGGCATGCGCACGCCCATGGGAGGTAGCCGAGGGAGTCCAAACGACGAAGGTCACGTGAAAACTTGTTCGCCAAGAAAGGAGTTCTTGTATTCCAAGATATATGTAATTTAATTGTTTTTCTAGGATGGACCAAAATTGTAGCTATTTATATTTTTGTAAATATTGCAATGTTTGTCATTGTTTGATAACATGTCATATAGAATAGGAATGCCACTTATATATCTCTTTTGGTATGAATATGCATTGAATGGTTTAAGTATCTAAATTGGCATCTAGATAACTTGGTAAATCATTCTTTGGAATTCAATCACACGCCTTAAACAATTGAGTGGGAGAAGGTTTTTTGGAACACCTACGGCCTCCAAGTTTAGTTGAGCTTTATGTTTCGTGAATAACCTCCCATGGAATTTAGCAAGATACTTCCGTACAAAGATAGACTAGACAATTAGCCCAAACGATATCTATTCCCAAATGAGGGATATTCGTGAGGGATTATATTGAAGGTTGATAACTTGGTAACACACTTAATGTAATTTTATTAATATCCTCCCAAGAGTTATTGTTAATAAAATTGTAAGGCTAAAATAGAAAACGTTGGTTGTTATGTTAACAATTAGATGGGACCTAGTCCAATTAGTAAATGGTGCGTACTCCCAAAGTAGGCGTGACATTTATGGGTGTTGGATCACCGTTGAATTTGTACGATTGAATTATTTTATTTAATTCAAGATAAATATTCAAAAGTGCTATATCATGAGTGTTTACTTATATAATTTTTGTTATTATAAAGAAATCATGACCCCATCCCTAATCAAATTCCTAAAAGATAATACTTTAACTGATGATAATTATGTCACATGGAAAAAGGAATATTGGGTTGTTGTTGCAAGCTGAAAAGTATAAGTTCATTATGTATATTCCTTAACCACCAAACTAATGAATCTAACTCAGGAAGCAAAGAGATGAGTATCAGTAGTGGAAGTCTTCAGATGAGATGGCTAAATGTACGTTACATTATGGCCATCATCTCCGACGTGTTGCAACAGCAACATGAAGAAATGGAGACTGCTACCGATATAATGATGTCTCTAGAGGAGATGTTTGCTATGAGGTATAAGATGACTAAGAGAGAGAGGCAGTGATTGCTTTTATGAATCTTAGGACGAAACCTGGACAGGGTGTAAGATAAAAGTCATAGCACATCTCAACATTGCTGAACTGAATGGTAAGACAAAAATTGACATGATTGTTAACTCACTATCGGATTTCTTTGATCAATTCAAGTTGGACTATACCTTGAATAATAAAGAATACACCTTGCAAGGCCTGATGCAAGATGTTCAAAGTGCGGAAAAAATCCTTGTGAAAGGCAAGGGTCAAGAGATTCATATACTTGGTAAGTTGCTACTGTTACAGACCCGTAAAAAGGTCAAAAGACAACAGAAGAAAAAGCAACTTGAAACTTCTTAGAAGGAGACCAAGAAAGTAACCAAGATCAAAGGAAAGTGTTTCTTTTGTAGTGAAAATGGTCAATGGAATAGACTGAATTAGAATGAATTCAACTTGCATTTAGGCAATGGTACGTTGGTGTCTACTAGTGTAGTGAGAGATATTAGAATCAATTTTGATTCTTAGAGGCATTTAGTTTTAATAAACATTTAGTATGTACCACAATTCAAGAGGAATTTAATTTTGGTCTCTTGTCTAAATAAATTTGGATATTCGGTTACTTTTAATAAAAGTTTTATTATTAGTAAGAATAAAAAAATTGTTTGTAAAGGTACATTGGAAAACGGTTTATTCTATTTGCATGGAAATATCTCTCATTTGTTAGACACGGAATCAACGGAACCTAAACATAAAAGAGTAAAATTATCAAAAGATGAAACCTACCTATGGCATTTGCGCCTAGGTCATATCAACCTTAATAGGATTAAAAGATTGGTATGTGACGGACCTCTAAGTGACTTAAAGGTTGATGATCTACCAACTTGTGAATCTTTTTGGAAGGTAAAATGACCAAAAGGTCGTTTACGACCAAAGGCGCAAGAGTCATCGAATGTTTAGGATTGATACACACTGATGTGTGTGGACCTATGAGCATTCAAGCTAGAGGTGGATATGAGTACTTCATCACTTTCATGGATGATCACTCAAGATTTGGCTATGTGTATCTCATGAGACATAAATCAGATGCTTTTAATATGTTCAAAGCATTTAAAGCTGAAGTGGAAAATTAGCTTGAGAAACACATAAAAATCTTGAGGTCTGATCGTGGTGGAGAATATCTATCTGGTGAGTTTCAGTAATATCTTATTGATAATTGGATAATTTCTCAGTTTTCTGCACCAGGCACACATCAACAAAATGGGGTAGCAGAAAGGAGAAATAGAATTCTTTTGGATATGGTTAGGTCTATATTGAGTTATTTAAAGCTCCCTAATTCTTTTTGGGGATATGCTTTACAAACTGCAATGTACATTCTAAACGATGTATCATCTAAGTCGGTTCCTAAAACACCACATGAGTTGTGGACCGGGCGAAAACCTAGTTTACAACACTTAAGGATATTTGGATGTCCTACGCACGTGTTAAAAGGAAAGACAGAAAAGATGGAGTCCCGTTCAGAAACATGCATATTTGTAGGGTATCCAAAAGAAACAAAAGGATATTATTTTTATAGTCCTTTAGATCTTAAAGTATTTGTTTTGACAAATGCTAAAATTCTGGAAAAGGATTATATGAATAATTTTGTGCCTAAAAATAGAATTGTCCTAAATGAGCTTTTAGGAGATACAATTCCACAAGAGGTTTTGCAACCAAGCCCAGTTGTAAGTTCCGTACTAACACAAGATCAACAATCTACCATACCTCATCGTAGTGGGAGGGTTGTTAGATAACCCGAGAGATACATCGGTCTAGGAGAATCTATAGAGAATCTTCCGGACGACGATGATCCCTATACGTACAAGAACACAATGGAAGATGTTGATTGTCACCATTGGCAAAAGGCAATGCAAATTGAATTTATGTTCAAAAACAAAGTCTGGTCTCTTGTAGACTTGCCTAAATGGATAAAATCCATCGGGTGCAAGTGGGTATACAAGAGGAAAAGAGGAATGGATGGTAAGGTGGAAACCTTTAAAGGTAGATTGGTAGCTAAAGGTTGTACACAGAAGGAAGGTATCGATTATGAAGAAACCTTCTCTCCTGTGGCCATGCTTAAATCCATTAGGACACTCTTATCCATTGCAGTATCTCTAGACCTAGAGATTTGGCAAACAGACATCAAGACAACTTTCCTTATTTGAAGTCTTGACGAAAGCATCTATATGATGCAACCAGAAAAATTCATTGAAAAAGGCCAAGAGGAAAGGGTATGCAAGTTGCAAAGATCCATATATGGGTTGAAGCACGCATCCAAATCCTGGAACATAAGGTTCGATCAATCTGTGAAATTTTTTGATTTATTCAAAACCTTGATGAACCATGTGTATACAAAAGGATTAAAGGTGACAAGTTGGTTTTCCTAGTTCTTTACGTTGATGATGTACTACTCATTGGAAACGATGTAGGTGTATTGACATCAGTAAAAGAATTGTTAGCAAAACAATTTGATATGAAGGACTTAGGAGAAACAAGTTATATTCTTGGTATCCAAGTCATAAGGGATAGAAATAATAGAACGATTGCATTAACCCAAGCCTCATACATAGATAAAATCTTGTCTAGATTTTCCATGCAAGATTCCAAGAAAGGTATGTTACCATTCAGACATAGAATCAAACTTTCTAAGGAACAAGTTCCTAAGAGTGAGCATGAAGAGCAATTCATGAGTAAGGTTCCATACGCATCGGCAGTTGGAAGTCTCATGTATGTAATGCTCAGAACTATACCAGATATTTGTTTTGTTGTGGGCATAGTTAGCAGGTTTCAATCGAAGCCTGGTCCTGATCACTGCACGACAGTCAAGCATATTTTCAAGTATCTTAGAAGAATGAGAGATTATATGCTTGTATACTCAGGAGAGGATTTAATTCCCGTTGGGTATACAGATTCTGATTTTCAGTCAGATTCTGACTCCAGAAGATCAACATCAGGATCTATGTTTACTATTGAAGTAGGGGCAGTCATATGGAGGAGTATCAAGCAATCTTGTATTGTCGATTCCACCATGGAAGCTGAGCATGTAGCCGCATGCGAGGCTGCTAAAGAGGCTGTCTGGCTCTATCGATTCCTGATTGACTTAGAAGTGGTTCCTGATGCGAATAAGCAGATCACTATCTATTGTGACAATAGTGAAGCAGTGGCTAATTCGAGAGAACCAATAAGTCATAAGAGAGGGAAACACATTGAAAGAAAGTATCACCTTCTGAGGGAAATTGTGCATAGGGTTGATGTGACGATTACCAAGATCGCGTCAGTAGAAAATCTAGCGGATCCCATTACAAAGGCTCTTCCACAAAAGAGTTTTGATGCGTATCTAGAGAACATGGGGATGAGAGATATGACATATTTTCTATAAAGCACGTGGGAGTAATTAGGATTATGCTGGATAGCAAGAGTGAAATATTGTAATTAACAATCTTTTTCATATGAATAAAGTGATTTCTAGTTTAACAAATCCTATAGCATTTTTAGTTTAATTATTATAATTGTCAAAAGTAAATAATCATAAGGTCAAAAGACTATGAGAAAAGAAGAATTGTTCATGCATCTAGATATGTATGAGGTAGACACAATTCTTTAGTTAGTCTTGAATAATATTCACAACTTAATATAGAAGGTTGGGCGCCTTTATCTTGTAAAAGTTATAGATTCTTGTGCTAGCATTTGAGTGGGATCAAATGTGTTATGATAAGTCTAAAATCATCAAAGTGTGGTGTCTTTGGGCAAAAGAATCTAGTGCACTGGGTGCATTGAATAGGATCAAAATGAAATACTTTATCTAGAACCGTCAACGGATAAAAGTTTTCATTTTAAGACAATCAGAGAGTCTATCTCAAACCTAAGATAAATGATGGACTTATGGTTGCAAATGTTATCATTTGAGCTATCAATGAGTACGATTATATAGCATAGTCTATCCTCGATAGTTTGATCGTATTCATTTGTTAATCGATAGAGGACTTCATTTATAGATATAGACATCATGGCTCCATTTATTGAACGAGAGTAGAATACCATCATATGGATGTTTTGAGGTATTGGATATTAAATATTAACGTTAAGTTTTCAATAGTGTCTATTGAAACATGGTTTCAGGACAAGTCAAAATATCCAAGTTCAAAATGTGGTCATACGAGTAAATATGGTAACTTGGAGAGCTATAGGCGATCTATGAGCTCTTGGCGATTACTGGTATTCTTCACGAGGATACACTCTCTCCAATAAGGTTGTCTAGGGTATGAGTGAGTAACATCAACTTATTCTATCTTTATTTAAGAGTTCAATTTTAGTTCTTTAGTGGAATGAACTAAAATTAAATAGATCGGACCTAAGTGAATCATTTGTTGATTGTGATTGGGTTATGTCTATTGGAGCTTAAATTTAGATAGTCCGCCAAGATCCCCAATCCACACGAACTTGCATGGATCACTTGATATATTCTACCGGACCAGTTTAGGGGTCCATTTAGAATTGTATTAAGGCATGTGAACTTGTTTCTTTTTGTAAGAATAGGTCTAGTTCACATGTGGACTTTTTATTAAGGTCCAATGGATTTAATAAAATAAGAAAAATAATATATGGTTAAGGCGGCAAGGCTATTAAGAATAGCTTAAATATATTATTTTCATTTTATTATTTAATTAAATGGAAATTAATTAATTTTGTTGATTAATTAATTATTTAATTAAAAGTCAAAATATTTTTCCTAGTAGGAGATGGTCTCCTAAAACTATACTATTGTTGGTAGTATAGTTAATGTTAAAGACTCTATTTGATAAGTAGATAAATAAAAGGAATTATTTATCTAATCAAATTAGGAAGTCTTTAATATGGTTACAAACACACTATTGAGTTAGATTAGGAGTCTTGGTGTATGATAGAATTCCTTTTTGAAAAGGATTCTTAACCACCAAGTAATTCTACCTAAGGAAAGGATTCTTAACAACCAAGTAAATCCTTCTTAGGAAAAGAACTAAGTCTCCTAATTATATTAAGTGAAATTTCGGCCAGCTATGTATATATATGAGGAGGATAGAATTCCTTTTAAAAAAGGATTCTTAACTACCAAATAAATCCACCTAAGGAAAGGATTCTTGTCAACCAAGTAAATCCTTCTTAGGAGAGGACTTATGACCCTATATATTGGTTTGGAAATTTCGGCCAGCTCTAAGGTTTTTTATGAGAGGAATTTTGCCCATGCTAAGCAATTTTCAAGAAGAGAATTTGGCCTAGCAAGAGAGAATTTTGAAGGAGAACAATTTGTTTTTACTCTAGATAAAATTCGACCAACTCATAGAGATAATGTGAATTCGGCCAAGAAGAGAGAAAAAGAGGACATTTTTGTTTTCGATAGTACACTGGTATCCTTTACATCAAAAGGGTTTTGTGTACAACATTGAATCAAGGTTCACACGAGTTTCAATCAAATTGATTGATAATTCAAAAGTGACCGGACGTTCTTGGTTTTTCTCTTGGAGGATTATTGTAACTAACAAAGAAGAAGATTTTGTTTGTTTCCATCCTCAGGTATATAATTTAAGAATAGGGAGCCCACACTCCTAGGTGATTCACGTTAGTGATTGGATTGGAAGATCTTGTGGATTCAATTCGACGCTAGTTCAATCATCACGAAAAAAAAAAGTTACGATACTTTTTATATACATCAATTAATCTAGGATTAAGGGTCTTGTTATTAAAAGGGATTTTTTTATATATACGCAAACCCTAAATTTCTAATTTTCTCACGCTCCGTTGCGTTTTGAACCGTTCTTTTCCCTTCATTTGGATTATGTTATTAAAGAATGTTATGATCATTTGAAAATTTAGGTTTATATTCAAGCCGAAGTGCTACCAAAATTTATATAAACACTGCATAATTTTGGTTTGTTTACTTTATATGTGCAGATGGCTACAACAAATATGGGTAAAAGGCCTTGGGTTAGTAGCACTTCCAGAGGAAAAGGAGTAGCTTCTTCACGACTAGCTCAGAATAAGGATTTTAGAGATCGAGTGTCGAAGTTCCAGAGGAGACCTTTGGATTGTGGAAAAGGGCATTGAGGTGCTCAGTTCTGAAGAGATCTCTATGCCAGAGATTGTAGCTACCCGTCGATAGGAAGGATTTGTTTAGAGGCCCTCGAAACCAAATAAGAATATGGTGGCCGAATTTTATGCTAGCATGATTCTAGAAAGATTTCTCAGTGGAGGGGCAGTTTTGGTCCAAGGAGTTGAGGTCCATATTTCGTAACTCCGGAAGTGCGAGTCAATAGTAATAGTGGAATAGATACGATTGATGATGTTGATCGGCACTTGGCAAGGTTGGCGGAAGTACTTAGGATGGATGGCAGGACATAGTGGAACTAGATGGTTCACCTATATCAGAGGGATTTGAGAGTGGACGCTGCATTTTGGAACATCTTCATCTCGTACTCCTTGAGACAGACACAACATCGCATCGAGCTATTATTTGAGCCCGCTCGACTGTTACATCAACTTGTGATTGGCCGACCAATTAATATTGGTCGAGTGATTTTTAGGGCAATTTACAACAGTGGTTGTGAAGATGGGTCCTCTATGGTATTCCCCTATTTAATTACAACTTTTTACTGGACACCGGGTATTGAGGTGGATGCAGGATTGGAGGAGCATGTGCCTAGTATGTTACTATAAACAGTGTGGAACAAGCTATGTCACGATCGAGGGTTATCTACGATAGGACAGTATGGAGAAAGACGACGTAGCCGCCAGGAGAGAGAGGCACAGTTACTATCAAACAGATGTTCCGCCAGCTGCTCAGCCAGAGGCCACTCAACCGTTAACCTATACCTGGAAGAAAAGTATGAGGTTTGCAATCCACCATTCAGTACTGCAATGTTTTAATATTCAAATTATTAATTCCTAGAATTCCGAGTAGCAATTTAGAAATTAATCCAATGCTTTCTCAAGATTTGTCAATTAGGTTCTAAAAATTTAATCTTTTGTAAAAAAATTATTCCAATTGACTTAATGTATAAGACCCAAGTATTACATGTATCCAATATTTGAAAAACATATAGTCAAGGTTTGTAATTTAAACAATAAAACACAAAGCCCGATTAATAAAATCAATCGTAACTACCCAAAATACTTGATATTAAGGGTGAAACAATTTAATAAATATCAATCAATGAAAATCAAGAAATAAAAACATTAAAACCAATTTAGGAATTATAATGAATAGCATAACATTTGCAATATCAAAAAGGTTTTATCCTACAACTCAGAAAAAAAATTAGAAACACATGATGAATTTAAGAACAAAGATTGAACTAAAACCCGACATGATGACAATCTTGTAGCTGCAATAATTAGTCCGAGTCCACACCGAATCGCCCAAAATCTGCTCTTTCTATTTCACGAGTCGGATGATCTAAATTCCTTATTTTCTTCCATTGTTGCGCTCAAGCAGCTCCTAAAAGTCTTTGGTTTTTCTTCGCCGATTCACAATGCAATTTCTCTCATGCTTTTTGTTTGCTCTTATTGCTGCGCACACACCCCTTGCTTTTTGTCTTCTTTAGTTGCTGCGCCACCCTTAAAACCCTTGCCTTTTCTTCTTCTCTTATATCTCCTCCTTTAAAATGCACAAATTTCTTTGCTTTAATTTATTTCCTTTTTCAATTCATGCTTGCAAAGGGAATTTGTGGTAACGATTGGGCCACATCTTCAATTATCTAATGGGCACCACTAAACTTAAGCTTTTATTTGGCTTGATATGGGCTTTCGAATTGAGCTTGGGCTGGTTGACAACATGGTCCACTGTTTGGGGTTGATTTGAAAAAGCTTTTTGACTTAAAAATTCTTCGTTTGATCCAATTCAATGTAATCAATTAAATTCTTTAATTTTCTCCAATTCCAAACTCAATTGCTTTTTATTTCTGCTTCATTTAAACGAATCAAATTAAAATAAGACTAAAATAAAATTGGACTATTAAATCTATTTTTAGGGACTATATATAATATGCTCATCGGTTAATAAAATCACAAGGTTTAAATTGAAAATGTTGGTTGTTATGTTAACGATTAGGTGAGACCTAGTCCAACTAGTATATTGTGCGAACTCTCAAACGAGGCATGACAGTTATTGCCTATTGGTGGAATTTTATGATTGAATTATTTTATTTTATTCAAGATAAATATTCGAAAGTGCTTTATCATGATTGTTTACTTATATAATTTTTGTTATTATAAAGAAATCATGACCCCATCCCTAATCAACCTCCTAAAAGATAATATTTTAACTAATGATAATTATGTCACACGGAAAAGGAAAATTTGGTTATTGTTGCAAGTTGAAAAACATAAGTTCGTTCTGTCTATCACTAAACCACCAAATCCTTTGAATCTATTGAGAAGCAAAGAGACGAGTATCAACACTGGAAGACTTCAGATGAGATGGCCAAATGTTACATTATGGCCACCATCTCCGACGTGTTGCAACAACAACATGAAGGAATGGAGACTGCTACCGATAAAATGATGTCTCTAGGAGAGATGTTCGCTATGAAGTTCAAGACGACTAAAAGAGAAGCAGTGACTACTTTCATGAGTCTTAGGATGAAACATGGACAGACTGTGAAAGATCACATGATGAAAGTCATAGCACATCTAAACATTGCTGAACTCAATGGTGCTGAGATAGATGGTGAGATAAAAATTGACATGATAGTCAACTCACTATCAGATTCCTTAGATCAATTCAAGTTGGACTATACCTTGAACAATAAGGAATACACCTAGCAGGACTTGATGCAAGATGCTTAAAGCGCCGATAAAATCCTTATGAAAGGTAAGGGTCAAGAGATTCATATGGTAGGTAAAGTTTCTATTGTTAAGACCCGTAAGAAGTTCAAGAAACAATAGAAGAAAAAGCAACTTTGACCTACCAAGAAGGAGACAAATAAAGTAACCAAGATCAAAGGGAAGTGTTTCATTTGTGGTGAAAAGGGACAAAGGATTAGACTAAATGATAATGAATTCAACTTGCATTTAAGCAACAGAGTGTTGGTGTCTACCAGTGCAGTGGAAGATATTAGAATTAATTTAGATTCTTATAGGCATTCAGATCTAATAGATGTTTATTATGTACCTCAATTTAAAAGGAATTTAATTTCAGTTTCTTGTTTAAATAAATTTGGATATTTGATTACTTTTAATAAATTTTTTATTATTAGTAAGAATAACAAATTTGTTTGCAAAGGTACATTGGAAAACGGTTTATTCTATTTGCATAGCAATATCTCTCACTTGTTGGACACAGAATCAACGGAGCCTAATCATAAAAGTGTAAAATTATCGAAAGATGAAACCTACCTATGGCATTTGTTCCTAGGTCATATTAACCTTAATAGGATCAAAAGATTGGTTAGTGATGGACCTTTAAATGACTTAAAGGTTGATGATCTACCAACTTGTGAATCTTGTTTGGAAGGTAAGATGACCAAAAGGCATAAGAGCCAATGAATGTTTAGGATTAATACACACTGATGTGTGTGGTCCTATGAGCATTCAAGCTAGAGGTGGATATGAGTACTTTTTCACTTTCACGGATAATTACTGAAGATTTAGTTATGTGTATCTCTTGAGACATAAGTTGGATGCTTTTGAAATGTTCAAAGCATTCAAAGCTGAAGTAGAAAATCAGCTTGAGAAACACATACAAATCTTGAGGTCTGATCATGGTAAAGAATATATATCTGGTGAGTTTCAGTAATATCTTATTGATAATGGGATAATTTCTCAGTTTTCTATGCCAGGTACACCTCAACAAGCTGGGGTGGTAGAAAGGAGAAATATAACTCTTTTGGACATGGTTAAGTCTATGTTGAGTTATTCAACGCTTCCTAATTCTTTTTAGGATATGCTTTACAAACTGCTATGTATATTCTAAACGATGTGCCATCTAAGTCAATTCCTAAAACACCACATGAGTTCTGGACTGGGCAAAAGCCTAGTTTACAACACTTAAGGATATTAGGATGTCCAGCACACGTGTTGAACGAAAAGATAGAAAAGATAAAGTATCGTTCAGAAACATGCATATTTGTAGGGTATCCAAAAGGAACCAAAGGATATTATATCTATAGTTCTTCAGATCTTAAAGTATTTATTTCGACAAATGTTAAATTTTTGGAAAAAGATTGTATGAATAATTTTGTGCCTATAAGTAGAAATGTATTGAATGAGCTTTCAGGAGATACAATTCCACAAGAGGTTTCACAACCTAGCCCAATTGTAAGTTTCACACCAACACAAGATCAATAACCTACCATTCCTTATCATAGTGGGAGGGTTTGTAGACAATCCAAGAGATACATCGGTCTAGAAGAATCAGTAGAGAATCTCCTAAACGACGATGATCCTTACACGTACAAAGAAGCCATGAAAGATATTGATTGTCGCTATTGGCAAAAGGCAATGCAATCCGAAATTGAATATACTTTCAAAAACAAAGTCTGGTCTCTTATGGACTTGCCCAAAGGGATAAACCCCATTGGGTGCAAGTGGGTATGCAAGAGGAAAAGAGGATTGGATGGAAAAGTGGAAACCTTTAAAGCTAGGTTGGTAGCTAAAGGTTATACATAAGAGAAAGGTATCGATTATGAGGAAATCTTCTTTCATGTGGTCATGCTTAAATCTATTAGGATACTCTTATCCATTGCGGTATCTCTAGACCTAGATATTTAGCAAATGGACGTCAAAACAAATTTCCTTAATGAAAGTCTTGACGAAAGCATCTATATAATGCAACCAGAAGGATTCATTGAAAAGGGCCAAGAGGAAAAGGTATGCAAGTCACAAAGATCTATATATGGATTGAAGCATGCATCCAGATCCAGGAACATAAGGTTCGATCGAGCTATGAAAAGTTTCGGATTTATTCAAAACCTTGACGAACCATTTGTATACAGAAAAATCAAAGGCGATAAGTTGGTTTTCCTAGTTCTTTACGTTGATGATAAACTACTCATCGAAAACGATGTAGGTGTATTGACATAAGTAAAAGAATGGTTAGCAAAATAATTTGATATTAAGGACTTAGGAGATGCAAGTTATATTCTTGGTATCCAAGTTATAAGGGATAGAAATAACAGAACTATTGCATTATCCCTAGCTTCATACATAGATAAAATCTTGTCTAGGTTCTCCATGCAAGATTCCAAGAAAGGCATGTTACCTTTCAGACATGGAATCAAACTTTCTAAGGGACAAGCTCCTAAGAATGAGCTGAAGTGCAATTCATGATTAGGGTTCCATATGCCTTGGCAGTTTGAAGTCTCATGTATGGAATGTTCTGCGCTAGACCAGATATTTGTTTTATTGTTGGCATAGTTAGTAGGTTTCAATCGAAATCTAGTCCTGATCACTAAAACACAGTCAAGCATATTTTCAAGTATCTTAGGAGAACGAGTGATTATATGCTTGTGTACTTTGGAAGGGATTTAATTCCCGTTGGGTATGCATATTCTGATTTCTAGTCAGATTCTGACTCTAGAAGATCAACATCAGAACCTGTGTTTACTCTTGGAGGAGACGCAGTCATATGACAGAGTATCAAGTAATCTTGTATTGCTAATTCCACCATGGAAGCTAAGTAAGTTGCTGCATGTGAAGCTGTTAAAGAGGCTGTCTGGCTCCGCCAATTCTTGACTGACTTAGAAACGATTTCTGATGTGAAAAAGTAGATTGCTATCTATTGTGACAATAGTGGAACAGTGGCTTATTCGAGAGAACCAAGAAGTCATAATAGAGGGAAACACATTAAAATCAAGTATCATCTTCAGAGGGAAATTTTGCATATGGAAGACATGACGATTATCAAGATCGCGTTAGCAGAAATCTAGCGGATCCCATCACAAAGGTTGTACCATAAAAGAATTTTGATGGGCACCTAGAGAATATAGGGAGATGAGATATGACACATTTGCTATAGAGCAAGTGGGAGATTGTTGGGATTATGCTCAATAGCAAAAGTGTAATAATGTATTTGATAATCTTTTCATATTAATAAAGTGATTTCTAGTTTAACAAATCTTATAGCATATGTAGTTTAATTATTATAACTGTTAAAAGTAAATAATCATAAAGTCAAAAGATTATGAGAAAAGAAGAATTGTTCATACATCTGGATATGTAAGAGGTAGGCACAATTCTTTAGTTAGTCTTGAACAATATTCACAACATAATATACAGGTTGGGTGCCTTTATCTTGTTAAAGTTGTAGATTCTTTTGCTAGCATTTGAGTAGGATCAAATGTGTTACGATAAGTCTAAAATCATCAAAGTGTGGTGTTTTTCGGTAAAAGAATCAAGTGCACTAGGTGCATTGAATATGATCAAAGTGAAATAGTTTATCCACAACCGTCAATGGATAAAATTTTTCATTTTAAGACAATCGGAGAGTCTATCTCAATCTTGAGATAAATGATGGACTTACGGTTATAAGTGTTATAATTTGAGCTATCAATGAGTACGATTATATAACATAGTCTATCCTCAATAGTTTGTTGGTATTCATTTGTTAATCGATATAGGACTTCATTTATAGATATGGATATCTTGGCTACATTTATTAAATGTTAGTAGAATATCATCATATGGATATTTTGAGGTATTGGATATTAAATCTTAACGTTAAGTTTTCAATAGTGTCTGTTGAAATATGGCTTCTGGACAAATCAAAATATCCAAGTTCAAAATGTGGTCATATGAGTAAATATGGTAACTAGGAGAGCTATATGCAATCTATGGGCTATTGGCGATTACTAATATTCTTCACGAGGATACATTATCTCAATTAAGATTATCTAGGGTATGACTGAGGAACATTAACTTATTCTATCTTTATTTAAGAGTTCAATTTTAATTCTTTAGTGGAATTAACTAAAATTAATAGGTCGGACCAAAGTGAATCATTTGTTGATTGTGATTAGGTTGTGTCTATTAAAGCTTAAATTTAGATAGCCCGCCAAGATCCCTAATTTGTACGAACGTGCATGGATCACTTGATATATTCTACCAGACTAATTTTTGTGTCCATCTAGAATTGTTTCTGGATTGCAGAATCCAAATTTTTTGAAGAGGTGCAGTCATGTGTGATCAAGACACGCATGAACTCTTCAAAATACCTGGATTGGGCGACTACGATTCCTTCAGCGGTCCGATGGGGTGCGATTAGCATTTCATTAATACATTAAGAATATAATTTGTACATTTTAATTAAATAGACTGTTTAAATTATATTAATGTATTAATTTAAGGCATGTGGACTTGTTGTTTTTGGTAAGAATAGGTGTAGTTCACATGTGGAGTTTTTATTAATGTCTAGTGGATTTAATAAAATGGAAAATAATAATAATATTTGGCTCATGTATTGGCTTGGACGGCTAGGGCTGATAAATTAGCCTAATATATTGTTTTTATTTTATTATTTAATTAAATGAAAATTAATTAATTATTTAATTAAAAGACAAAATCTTTTTCATAGTAGGAGAATGTCTTCTAATGTCATACTATTGTTGGTTGTATGATAAGTATTAAATACTTTATTTGACAAGTAGATAAAAATAAAAGGAATTTATTTATTAATATATCTATCAACACTCTAATTGACTATTGGTCAAATTAGGAAGTTTTGGTAAAGTCACAATTTGTTTTATATTCAATAATTAGTTATTGGATAAATACACTAATGAGTTGGAATAAGAGTCTTGATGTGGAAAAGAATTCTTCTGAGTGAGGATTATTTCCCACCGAGTAAATCTTCCTTAGGAGAGGATTTGGACACCTATATATATGGCTTTGAAGGATTCGACCAAGTTATAAGTTTTCTCCAAGAGAGAATTCGACCAAGAGAGGTCCTGGAACCTTAGAATTTTGAGTGAAAAAATTTGGTTCTTGCTCTAGATAAATTCGTCCAACTCTAAGATAGATGTATGTAGAATTCGGCCAAGCATAGAGAAAAGAGGGAACGTTTTTATTTTTGATAGTGCACTTGTATCCTTCACATCAAAAGGGTTTTGTGTGCAAAAATCGAATCGGATTCATGTGAGTTTCAATCAAATAGATTGATAGTTCCCAAGTGTCCAAATGTTCTTGGGTTTTCTTTAGAAGGATTATTGTGACCAACGAAAGAAAAGATTTTATTTGTTTCCATCCTCATGTATACAATTCAAAGAAAGGGAGCTCACACTCCTAGGTGATTCACGTTCATGATTGGATTGGAAGATCTTACAAATTCAATTCGGGGCAACTTCAATCGTCACGAGAAAAATGTACGATACTTTATTATATGTTATTTAACCAAGGGTTAAGGTTCATTCTTTTAAAGGAATTTTTTTAAAATATACCAAACTCCTTTTTTCGTTTCCACACACTATTTTGTCTATTGGGGGACAACCCCTCTTGGTGGATTGGGACCTCCTTTGGCTTGTGTTTTTCAAAATTATGGTTCAAAGGGGTTTAAATAGGTGTAGATGATAGACCATGTCATTAATTAACAAGGAAATCAATCCTCTTTTAGAACTCTAACTTTTTAAGATTTTATTTCTTTCCTAATCCACTAAAACTGATTACTTATTGAAGGAAGATAATGATTAGGTGTCCACTTGCTTTCCAAGATTCCCACACATGTCCTAGAAGAAAATATTTCCCTTTCCGACAGCTTGCAAAATAAATCCCATCACTATTCATGGAATTATGATTGATCTGACCATTGGGTACTAAAATGAGCTTAATTTCTTCTAGGAATATCATAATTGCGATTCAAAAAATGCACTAGAAACTAGACTTCTGAGGATTTCAATCCATACGTGATAGGACAAACAATTCAATCGGAGCTGAGAGATATGGTCCTTGCAATTTGGCTGTTCTGTACAATCCGAAAATCATTTTTCTACGGTATGTTCCACGGTACGTGCATCACGTCTTATTACACGATAAACTTCTGAGAATGACCACGGATTGGGCCGTGATTTGAACTTTACTTTTTGGACTGTGATCTATGCTACAGATACTCACTGGAATTCACCAAGGTTAATGCCACGGTTCGGGCTCCTTGCTTGGCTTACGGTTTGGACCGTAGAACAACATCTTTTTTACTCATTTTGTACAAAATAACATCCAACACCTCTTATATGGAATGTTACCTTCACATGCTTAATAAACATATAAAATCCCAAATTTCACTAGAGAAAAAAGCATAAATAATAGGAAATTGGGACCTAAAACATGCATAGAAATGGACCGATCATTGTGCAAACCTTTCTAACCACAAGCTAAACCGTGACTCCAAGATATAGAGTTATTGATCAGTAATATTACTCTGATCTCACCCATGGTATGTCAAAATCCATAAACCAACCTGGAGGAGTAAGTAAGATACTCAGGATTAAGATCATGTATACCTATCATTTGTCGATATATATGAATCTCTTCATTTAACGAATCTTGGTGAGAGATTCATATAGATTGTGGCTCTGTCCTAAATGATTTCATTATATAAGGTGCCTCCATTCCCACGTTGCTAAATGAGCAGTATAGGATAAGACCACCATACATTATGAAATGGATCGCAGATGTAGATTAACCACAAACAAAGTATGTTATCTACAGACTCTTTATATTGCATGTCTCAAGCTAAATCCTTCTGTATATGACATTCATATGCTTATTATAAGATTACATCATGTAATCTTGGACGTTTTGCACATATGATGTAAGCATACATATGTTAATAGATAAATATTTATAGAATCTAATTCTTTTATTCATGTTTTTATAACTTTTACATATTACAAGCTTTAAGGCATAAGCCCCAACAATCTCCCTCTTGCACTAAAGCATGTGGGACATCTCTCATAATCCTAGACCCTCTAGGTGACTTTCAAACACTTTAGCCATTAAGGTCTTTGTAAATGGATCATCTAGGTTGTCCTGCAATGCGATCTTGGTCACGGTCACATTCACGTCTCTTCTTTACACTATCTGTCTGATGAGATGATATTTCCTCTTTACATGCTTTCCTTTTTTGTGGCTTCTTGTTTCTTTAGAATTAGCCACAACACCACTATTATCATAAAAAAGTGTGGTAGGCTTATCCAAATCTGGAACAACTTCAAGATCACTTAAAAACTTATGGAGCCATACGACCTCCTTAGTTATGGCTGCAACACTAAGGGTGAATACTGACCCAAACGTGGATTTCCTAGAATCCTTGTCTGACGGAAAGTCAAAATCTGTATATCCTAAAGGATCAAATCCAATCCAATCCTGAATATATAGCATATATTTTATCGTTCTCTGAAGATACTCTAGAATAACCTTCACAGCAACCCAACGATCCAATCCCGAGTTGGATTGGAATCTGTTGGTTACTCCCACTACGTAACAAATGTCAGGTCTAATGCATATCATAGCATACATGAGTTTGCCCACTACTGACAGATAGGGCCTTCTTTTAACCTTTTCTCTTAGTTTATATTTTGTATTTGGCATGAGTAGCTAAACCCCTAGTGGGAGTTATGTAATTGAATATGAATATGTGGGTTTTCCACCATACTTTGATTTGATTAAGATAGTTCCATTCAATATGCTTAATTGTGTTTAATTGTCTATTGAATTAAGTAGGCCCTCTAACTCTTGATTCCTGTTGATTAATTGAACTTATTTGAGTAATTGATCTTTAATTGAAATCTTTGTGAAGTGGGTAAGCCCTCCAACTCCCATCTCACTTAGTGGTTGAATTTATTCTTAATGCAATTGATACTCACATTGGTTTTGGTAGGCAGCACTCTAACTCCCAACTAATTGTAGAGGTTGAATTATGTTGTCTGTGTGGATCAAGTAGGCACTCTAACTCTTGGTCCATATTTGATATCAATTCATGTTTTTAACCATACACACTCACTTGAATTGAAGGGGATATGTTATGAGCATTCCAATCCAACATATCACGGCTAGGTGATGAAGGGAAAAACAGAGCAGTGGAAGCGTGAAAATTAAAAATTAGGGTTTCAGTATAAATAAAAAATTTCCCTTTTAATAACAAGAACCTTAACCCTAGATTAATTGTTATATATAAAAGTATCGTACATTTTTCTTGTGACAATTGAACTAGTGCCGAATTAAAACCGTAAGATCTTCCAATCCAATTACAAACATGAATCACCTAGGAGTATGGGCTCCCTTTCTTTAAATTTTATACCTGAGGATGGAAACAAACCAAATCTCTTTCTTTGTTAGTCACAATAATCCTCCAAGAAGAAAACAAAGAATGTTAGGTCACTTGTGAATTATCAATCAATTTGATTGAAACTCACGTGAACCTAGATTCGATGTTGTACACAAAACCTTTTAATGTGAAGGCTACTAGTGCACTATCGAATTCAAAACTTTCTTTCTTTCTTTTCTTCTTTGCTGAATTTCTCACACACCAATCTTTTGAGTTGGAAGAATTTATCTAGAGCAAGAACCAAATTCTCTACACTCAAAATTCCCCTTTGGCCGAAGTTTTCTCTAAGAAAAATACCTTGGCCGAATTATACTCTTAGAATTCTTGCTTGGCCAAATTTTTCTCTTTTGAAAACAACCTTAGCTTGGCCGAAATTTTCAAGAAGAAATTTCATTAGGATGGCCGACATTTTCAACCTATATTTATAGGTTCACAAATCCTCTCCTAAAGAGGATTTACTTGTATTTTGTTTAGGAGACCTAATCCTCTCCTAAGAAGGATTTACTTGGTGGGCAAGAATCCAATCCTTAGGTGGATTTACTTGGTGACCAAGAATCCTTTTCCAAAAAGAATTCTTTCCTACACCAAGACTCCTAATCCAACTAAAATAGTGTATTTGTAACCATATTAAAGACTTCCTAATTTGACTAGATAAATGATTCCTTTTATTTTACTACTTATCAAATATAGTTTTTAATATTAATTATACTACTAACAATAGTATAATATTAGGAGGTCATCTCCTACTAGGAAAAAGATTTTTGACTTTTAATTAAATTATTAAATAATTACCAAATTAATTAATTTCCATTTAATTAATATAATAAAATAAAAATAATATAATTAAGCTAAACTATATAGCTTTGCCGCCCAACATCATATATGGGCCATTATATTTTTTTTTCTAATTTATTAAATCCATTGGACCTTAATAAAAAGTCCACATGTGAACGAGACCCATTCTTACAAAAAGAAACAAGTTCACATGCCTCAATACAATTCTAGGTGGACCCCTAAATTGGTTCGGTAGAATATATCAAGTGATCCATGCAAGTTTGTGTGGATTGGGGATCTTGGTGGGCTATCTAAATTTAAGCTCCAATAGACACAACCCAATCACAATCAACAAATGATTCACTTAGGTCCGATCTATTAATTTTAGTTCATTCTACTAAAGAACTAAAATTAAACTCTTAAATAAAGATAGAATAAATTAATATTTCTCATTCATACCCTAGACAATCTTAATGGAGATGGTGTATCCTCGTGAAGAATACCAGTAATCGGCAAGAGTATTTACTCATATGACCACATTTTGAACTTGGATATTTTGACTTGTCCAGAAACCATGTTTCAATAGACAATATTGAAAACTTAACGTTAAGATTTATTATCCAATACCTCAACATATGATGGTATTCTACTCTCATTTAATAAATGGAGTCATGATGTTCATATCTATAAATGAAGTCCTCTATTGATTAACAAATGAATACCACCAAACTATCGAGGATAGACTATGCTATATAATCGTACTCATTGATAGCTAAAATGATAACACTTGCAACCATAACTCTATCATTTATCTCAGGACTGAGATAAACTCTCCGATTGTCTTCAAATGAAAAACTTTTATCCATTGACGATTCTAGATAAATTATTTCATTGTGATCCAATTCAATGCACCCAGTGCACTAGATTCTTTTGCCCAAAGACACACACTTCGATGATTTTAGACTTATCATAACATAATTAATCCCACTCAAATGCTAGCAAAAGAATCTACAGCTTTGACAAGATAAAGGCGTCCAACCTTTAACTTAAGTTGTGAATATTATCCAAGACTAACTAAAGAATTGTGTCTACCTCATGCATATCTAGATGTATAAACAATTCTTCTTTTCTCATAGTCTTTTGACCTTATGATTAATTACTTTTGACAATTATAATAATTAAACTATAAATGCTATAAAATTTGTTAAACTAGAAATCACTTTATTAATATGAAAAGATTGTCGCACTCCAATCCAAGCTATCCCGACCACCTCACATTTATCCAAAGCAAGAGTGAAAGGGGTGGATTATGAGCACTCCATTCCAAGGCATTCTGGAAACTCAAGTTAGGAAGATAAGCCCTAATTAATCAAATTGGTTCTCAAAGAATGGATTGCCACTATTTGTGTTTGATTGTGTTGACTCCCACATTCACATCTCATAACTTATCTCATCATTCACATTTTTCTAACTTAGTTGCATGTAGTATAATTTATTTTAATTGCATATTAGTATTAACTTTCGAAACAACCTTTGATATTTACTTTTTAATGCTTTGTTTTAGTTTAGTAGTAGTTAACTAGTTTTAGCCATTTGATTTCCCTTTCCATGTGGATGATACCCGACTTGTCATTGTATTAGTTTAGTAAACTTCTTGAGGCATTGCTACGGTTTCATAAATATTTTTGATTGACATTTTCTGACGACAAAAACATATCACGTTAGAGTCCCATCTCTCCTTTGTGAAGAGAATCATTTGATATGTGAATGGGACATCCAGCTATGAGATATGGTACTCTTTTGATACTAATGCTAGCTTAGTTGACTTTAGTGATACAGATTGGGCAAGAAATATTGATGATAGGAAGAGTACATCGGTGGTTGCTTCTTTCTAGGAAACAACTTGGTGTCATGGTTTTCCAAGAAGTAAAATTCCATTTTATTGCCCACGACCGAGGCCGAGTACATAGTTACCGATAGTGCTTGCACATAATTCCTTTGGATGAAGCAAATGCTTGTGGATTATTGCTTTGATCAAGGCACTCTTACCCATTATTGTGATAACCTGAGTGTAATTAACATTTCAAAGATTACGGTTCAGCACTCTAGGACTAAGCATATAGACATTAGACATCACTTTATTAGGGAGTTAGTTGAAAACAAATGCATTGCACTTGAACATGTTGGCACAAATGATCAACTAATGGATTTATTAAGTGAGCTCTTAGACTCAACTAGGTTCAAATCACTTAGTAGGTCTATTGGGATTTATTATATGCCTTGATGAGTTTTGGTGGTTGACCATATTTGGGGAGCTCAAGCAAAGAGAGCAAGCTTGCATTGTTGAAATAAACAAAAAATCGATCAACTTTATGCTCCGTAATTAATTGCTTGAGAATCTTGGTTACACATAAATGATTATTGACCGCGCCAAAATTTTTATATATTCGCCCTCATATCCTTTTCCTTTATCTTGTTTTCTGGTGTTCTTATGTGTGTCTTATGGCTCTTTTACTATGATTTCAAGCATTGGGTGAAAATTAGGAAACAAAATCGAAAATAACCAATTTGTTAAGAAAAAGGAAGAATTGAAAGCCCTAGTGCATGGGTACCTTACCCGTGCACTACCCGTACACAACCCGTGCATCGAAGAACAAAATTTTGAAAAAGAAAATCTCAGTGCACGGGTATTGAATGAGTACCTACCCATGCACAACCCATGCACTTACTTAGACTAGAAAGCAGATCAAACTAAAAAAAGGTGACTGCACTGATAACCTACCCGCGCATTGCGAGGGTACTGTGTGCCCATATCATTTTCAGACCTAATTTTGGAAGCCCTATATATACATTCTTTTCAGATTTCAAGAAGGATTATCCAATTTTCCAACCACGAAATTAATCTCTCTTTTCTCTTCCTTACATCATTAACCACTAACCCTTGATCTAGGAATCATTTCTCACCAAATCTAACCATTTACATCCTTTCCTACTCAAGAAGGCTACTAGGAGATTGGATTCAAGCTTCAAGAAGAAGGAGTTTCACAGGGGTCTTCTCCACCTCTTATCTCTTAGCTTTTATGTTGTATTTAACATGAGTAGCTAAACCCCTATGTGAGAGTGATGTAATCATACATGATTATTGGGTATTCCATCATTTATTGTAGTATTTGATTATTTAGTTTTATTTAGTGGTTTTAATGCAATTGATTACTCTTTGGATTAAGTAGATATGCATTCTCTTAGTTCATAATGAGTATTAATTTATTTTGAGTTTTTAAATGTAATTTATATCTTCTTTGATTGTGTAGATATGCCGTCTCTCAAGCCAAGTTAGATACCTAGTTTTAAGATGATCAACACTAGCTAAATTGAATGGAATGGATGTGTACTGAATATGCCCTTCTTATGCATTTAGGTTTCAATGAAAAGGGGTGGATTGTGAATATGCCCTTCCAAGCCATCCCTAACCATGTGGTAGAGAGTTGATGTGATAAAAGTCTTTATCTCTCCAAATTCGACCAAGTGGTCGTGAGTGAGAGTTATTGATTCTAAATCACCTTTAAAGGTAGATTAGCACTTAATAATCGAATATGCTCTTCAAATGCTAAATGGATTCCCTATCATTTGTGTTTTGATTGCACTAACTTTTACATTCACATCTCAGTATCTTATCTTATCATTTCACATTCTTGATAACTTAGTTGCATTTAGTATAATTTAGTTTATTTACATATTAGTTATTAACTTTCAACTCAACCATTCAAACTTTACCTTTTCAATATTAGTTAACTAGTTTTAGCGCATTTTGGGATTTATGAATATTTTTGACAGACCTTTTCTAACGACAAAAATGTACTCGTCAATTATATGGCTTTATATTCAATAAGTGTGCATTTGCTTTGTTTGTAATCCATGTTACTTTTATATTCAAACATGCATTTTTGGACTAGGAGAACTGATTGGGAAGTACATTTAATGACCTAAACTTTATCTCATTGACATGTGAACTTGATTTGACATGCTTAAATATTATGCATAAGTTATTTGTGTGCAAATGTGTGTGAATGCAATTGTCAAGATTGAACTTAGTAATGACCCTGTGGCCATTCAATAAATAAGGATGTCTATTCCAATTTAGCCTTGTCTCTCTTCTTAATGGTTGAACAAGACAACATTCAATAAGGATTTTATATCCATGTCTTGATTGTCCATTAAGGATTGATAATGTTGCTTGTGTGTATTAAAAGTTTTCAAAGCTATATCTTGTTTACTTATGTCAAAAGGGTACAAATTGGTTTGAATTCTTTTGGAAACTCTTTTGATATTTGCTTTGCCAAATACCATTGCTTGAACTTTGATGTTGCATGTCTTGCATCCAAAGCAATAACCTCACACATTTCTTTCAAATCAAACCTCATTGTTTTTTCTCTCAAATTAATTATATTGCATAAAGTTGTTATATATGATTATGCACATATCTTTGATGCTAATAACTTTCTTTGCTAAATTGACCCGATTGAGGAATACTCCTTTGCCAATCTCATGACAAAAAGGGGGAGTAGTGTGAAGTTTATGGGAAGTGCATTTTATGGGAGTTGCATAGTTGTGGAGATTGACTTGTTCAGGGGGAGTAACCCACTTTGGGGGGGCATTTCATGTTGCATTTTTTTCTCTTATGCAAATTTCTTTTGTTTATTTCTCTTGATCATCTCACATACATTTGTCTTGGAAAGTATAGTTTCACTATTTAGTAGGGATGGTTATTCTACAAGAGTTTAAAGAATTGATGATCTAGTATCTATGTATCTATTTGTAATGTAGAATAATTTTTGTGGACCTCATATTTTTTGGTTTATTTGTGAGGATGATATGTGAGTGGTGGTTTTGTCATGAATAACCGAAGGGGGAGATTGTAAGTTCCTCATATTTTGATTGGCCCATTTCATTGACAAAACACATTGGGGATTTGCTTTTAAGGGTAGACTAGGCCTCATTGTTCATGAGCAAGCTTAGAAAACATCCTCAGGCTCAAGAGCACTTCAAAGGTATATCACTTGTGCTTAACTTTCTTTGAAGAGATTAGTTGCACACACACACTCTCATGCATGCCTTACACATCATGCATTTGTTTTTCAATCTTTTATATGTTTGTTAGATGCCTTGTGAAGGGATAGAAAGTCTCATATCTTAGAGTGATTCTTTGATTTGAGCAATTGGAAGTCTTAGCTGGAGTCGGGAGGACTTGGATAGCTAAGCAAGTGGAAGTCTCGACAAGAGGTGTGAGACCTCAGATTGTTGAGCGAGGAAGTCTTGAATAGAGTCGAGAGGACTCGGATAGTTGAGCAAGAAGTCTTTCCTAGGGTCAGGAGGATCCGGATAGGTGAGCAAGGAATCTTCCTAGAGACAGGAGGTCTTGGATAAAAAGTCGGCTTAGTAGATCACTAGGTTCAAGGATAGAGTGAGAGTGATAGCTTGGAGAGCATATGTGATTGCTTGAGTGTGTAACTCTTTTGAAATAGTGGATTTGCTTTTGCCGGTGGTTGTGGTATCAACCCATGGATGTTTCCTCTTCGGAGGTTTACCAGTAAATATTGTGTGTCATTGTTTGCAATTTTCATTAAGCATTGTTAAAATTGCATTGTTTTTAAAAGAACTTTAAAATTGGAGCATATACTTATTCACCCCCACTAGGTATTTTTTACTATAAAGATAAAGTAAATTTCATATATGATTATGCAACGTATTTGTGCTAATAACTCTCTTTCCTAAAACAGCCCGATATGGGGAGCTCTTTTGCCTATCTCATGACAAATAGAGGGATACGTCTTGAGAACTATAGGGGAGCATTGTTTATGCTTTGGGGTAGAAGTCTTGAGAGAGAGTAACCTTTTAGGGGGAGCATTGCATATGCATTACTTTGTATTGCTTTATTGTTATTGTGTAGACAATTCATTTTATGTTTGATCACCTCATATGCAATTGTGTCTTGGAAAGTGTATTTGCTATTGTGTTGCAGGTATGATATTCTAAAAGGAGATTGAAGATTTTAAAGACTTAGACTTTAGGGCTCTCTTTGTAATGTAGAATGATCTTATGGACAATAGCTTATTTTTTGTTTTGTGAAGAATCTTTATGAGTGGTGATTTTGTATTGAAATAACCAAAGAAGGAGATCGTAAGGACTTCTATTTTATGATTGGCTTATTTCTAGAAAAACCACAATGAGGATGATTGTGTAACGGGTTTCTTAGGTCTTCTTAATGATTATCAAGGCAAGCCATGACTTCAAGATCAAGAGCTTCAAAAGGTATATCACTTGACTTAACTCTTGAAGAGATTTAGTTGCACACACTCACTACTCATGCATGCTTTAGTCATCTTGCATTTGTGTTCTAATTGTTTATATGTGTGCATCATTTTTACAGTTCTGACACATGTAATTTGATGTTAGATCTAAGTGTGGTTTTGTGTGATGTAATTATTTTCCGTTTGATTGATCGGAAACGTCTGTGTTTACACAATGGTAAGCTTATCTAAGCATGATGAGAGACCTCTTGAAATGATCTCAGTGTGTGGGCCCCTACCCTTGTAGTCACCCGCGCACATGTCTCCAGAGGTCTTTATCTCTCAGTGCGTACCATAATAGTCACCCGCACAAATCTTTACAAAGGTTTTCTTCTCTCAATACGCGGGTCCTTACCTGTAATAATGTCACACACACGAAATCTCTCCCGAGATTTCCTACTCCAGTGTGTAGGTCCATACCTTCCTTTTGTGTCATTTTTTGCATAGAAATTGTTTTTTAATATTTTCAAAACAACGTAGTTTCACTTGAACGTTATATATACATCATCTTCTTCCCCATTTAGACATAGATCTAAACATCAGGTCCTAGTGAGAGAAAGAGCTCCCTTAGTGAGAGAAAGCTCTCCAAACCCGAAACATATCTTCATCTTGAATCATTCTGTAGGTCCCGAAGATTGAAAAAACTAAGAGTTGTGATTTTCATAAAATCAATGCAATGGAAAAAATATAGGTTTTTAAAATTATTTGGGACCTTTTCCGTGTACACAAATATGAGGAAGGATTTGTTTTCAATCCTTTAAAGATCTCTCCTTTGTTTCTTTTCGATCCTTCACAACTAAGCCTTCCAAGCTATGACTAGCGATTTGGCAACTATGTGTGGGCACGTCACGGATTTGTTGAGCTCGGCCAAGCTTGAGGCAAAGATTTTTTTTTTCTATTTCTATTTCTCCTTACAACACCATTCTCTATCATTATCATAGTAAGGTTGTTTTGTTAAATGATATTAAACCAATATATATTATCAGGAGACTAGGGTTTTTGTGTCCCAGTTAAAACAGGATTCTAATTCCTATTTTAATATGTATTGTCACTAAGACTTGAACCCTTGACCTATTTTTAAGGAAATAAAAATAATCTTTATTATTTTAATCCTTTCTTCTTGTCAAGGTTCGAACCTGTAACTGCCAATTAACATTTAATAATTCTTAATTATTAATTTATCAATTAAATAATCATATTATTTACTTAAACAACTAAGTAATTTATTAATTCAATAATCATATTATTCAATTAATTGCCATAATAAATCCAAGTCACTTTTGTAACAAAATTAATTGGACCATCTAATTAACCGTGAACCTTGTTACCAATAATCGTAAAGTGCTAGCAAAGGGATCTAATGGTCCCAAGTTTTGAGCTCCAATAATACTTAGAAAAATTAATTAAAACTCTTTAATTAGTATTTCATGATAATTAACCTTGGGTTTTTAGTGAATTATTCCACTAAAAACCCGAGGTTGCACTCTCATAACTGTAGATGTTTTACACAAACCGAAATATCAATGTCCATCGATATAACTATTATATATGGTATGTTCTTCCACAAGTAGTTCATAATTAGAGTTAGGTCATAAAGTCTGTTATACCTCTCTAATTATATATTTTCTTTTAAGTACCATTGATTATTTAATGGACAATTATATCCTTATTTTAAGTATAGCTTGTCACTATACTTGTTTACATATTTTAAGAACATTGCTAAGGACTTTATAAATATTTTTGATGTACATTTTCTAATGACAAAAACGTACTCGTCAAAGGGTGTCGTAAGTGCTAGTTATGTGGCTAATCATAGTTTTTAGTTAAGAGTCTTAGTCTTTTTTAGTTCGTTAGTTTCTTTTTACCCTTTGGTAGTTTTTGTTTTTTTTTTTTTTGGTTTTAGGTTTTATGGATTACTTCAGGCAAAAGGCAGTCCCTAGACACGAGCTTATTGATGATTTGTATGACCGGAATCAGAGGTCTCATATAGATTCCTCATGGAGCTATTACAATGTCTACACCTGTGAGCCGTCTCCCTCATCTTACCTACCAATAAACATATCCCTTGAATATGAGGTGAAGAATTTTATAGAGTTTAAGGCGACTCAACAAAGAACATGGCAATAGATCAAATCACAACAAGTAACACAAAAATCATATGAGGAAAATTTCAATAACCCCATCCGAGGCACCAGTCAAATATGTGAATATGTGGAGTTCAATTTCCACACACAAAAGGAAATAATTGATCAGAAGACTTGTTCTGAAATATGTAAGTTTCTCGTTTTATGATTGGCTTATTTTGTTGACAAAATCACATTTGGGTTCCAACTTTGTAAAGGGTAGATTAGGTCGTCAATACCATTGGACTCCAAGTGCTTCAAGGAAGGTTGACTACTTGACTCTACTTATATTTGAAGAGACTAGTTGCACACACACATTATCATGCCTACCTTACACATCTTGCATCTGTGTTTCAATTTTTTATTTGTGTGTTCTTTTGTACACTTCTCACACATGCCTCTTTTAGTTCTAAGTGTGGTTGTGTTTTATGTTCTTCATTTTCCATTTGTTGACCGGAATTGACCACGCATGCACTACCGAGTGCTTTTCTTATTGCCTTGCATGACCTCCCTAAAGGTCTCTTTTACGTGGATTGTGCATAGGTTTCTACCCGCACAGTAACTGCACACAGAAGCATGGTTGCCTCAGGTTTCTTAGTTGCGCAGGTTGTGCGTTGGTCCCTTACCTGTGAAGCAACCTGCTCACTACACTATTTCTAGTGTTTTAAATTACACCTTTCCAAAATGATGTAGCTTTGCTTAAACCTCATATATATATATATATATATATATATATATATATATATATGTTGTCTTCTCTCTTGCTCATTTTTAGGAGTCTAAAATTTATACCAAGAGAGTGAAACTTGTTTTAAAAAAAGAAAGACCCTCAAGAACTTACCTTTGACCCTTCAAACCCATTTTCAAGAGCATCTAAGAATAATCTAGCATCATGTAGCATCATCTAGGTTGTGTTCTTACATGGGTCTTCATCAACATACATAAGTTGGTAAGTAGAGCACCATCTCCTTCCATTCTTGTGTTCTTGCTTAAAACAATGTTAGGATTTTGCTCAATAGCAAGAGTGTAATAATGTATTTGATAATATTTTCATAATAATAAAGTGATTTCTAGTTAAACAAATCTTATAGCATTTATAGTTTAATTATTATAACTGTTAAAAGTAAATAATCATAAGGTAAAATAACTATAAGAAAAGAAGAATTGTTCGTACATCTGGATTTGTATGAGGTAGACACAATTCTTTAGTTAGTCTTGAACCATATTCACAACTTAAGGTAAAGGTTGGGAGTCTTTGTTAAAGTTATAGATTCTTTTTCTAGTATTTGAGTGGGATCAAATATGTTATGATGAGTCTAAAATCATCAAATGTAGTGTCTTTGGGCTATAGAATCTAGTACACTAGGTGCATTGAATAGGATCACATTGAAATACTTTTTCCAGAACCGTCAATGGATAAAAGTTTTAACTTGAGAACAAACAGAGAGTCTATCTCAATTCTGAGATAAATGATAGACTTACGGTTACAAGTGTTATCATTTGAGCTATCAATGAGTACGAATATATAGCATAGTCTATCCTTGATATTTTGGTGGAATACATTTGTTAATTGATAGAGGACTTCATTTATAGATATGGGCATGGTGGCTCCATTTATTAAATGTTAGTAGAATATCGTCATATGGATATTTTAAGGTACTGGATATTAAATATTAACATTAACTTTTCAATAGTGTCTATTGAAATATGGCTTCTGGACAAGTCAAAATATCCAAGTTCAAAATGTGATCATATGAGTAAATATGGTACCAATGAGAGCTATAGGAGGTCTATGAGCTCTTGGCGATTACTAATATTATTCACGAGGATACACTTTCTCCTATAAAGTTGTCTAGCATACGAATGAGGAACATTAACTTATTCTATCTTTATTTAAGAGTTCAATTTTAGTTCATTAGTGGAATGAACTAAAATTAATAGA
Source organism: Dipteronia dyeriana (assembly GCA_032871835.1). Classification (NCBI taxonomy): domain Eukaryota; kingdom Viridiplantae; phylum Streptophyta; class Magnoliopsida; order Sapindales; family Sapindaceae; genus Dipteronia; species Dipteronia dyeriana. Next base: position 44,141,139 of record CM065298.1, read on the forward strand.
GTGAACCTAATTGAATCATTTGTTGATTGTCATTAGATTATGTCAATTGAAGCTTAAGCTTAAGATTAGTATTATCAGGATCTCTTCCTGTCTTTTCTGAAGCGGGGTGTAGTTCGTATATTTTCCTTGAAAGTTTTCCCTGGTTTGGTCAGTATTGCGTCCACTTTCCCTATCTTTGCTCCTTTCTTTGTTATTTCCTTCTTGTTTCCCTTTTGGTTTTATGACTTTGACTCAGTATCCTTTTGTTCGGGTCTCCCCCCATGCATGTAACTGCCTCATATTGCTAACTCTTCTTCTTCTGCCAGAGCGTATCCACCTGCTATATCCATCATATGTACATATCTAGTTAGATGAGCCCTTCCTAGGTCAAAATACAGCTGCCCATTTTGCAAGTTATTTATGAATGCAGCGATTATTGCTTCATCATTCGCACTGTAATTTCTAAGGCTGCCTGGCCAAATCTTCCTAAATACTTCTTTAATGACTCGTCTTTCCCTTGCTTCAGTTGAGAAAGGTAAGCCAACTATTTTTTCCTATAAACATTCCCTAGAAATTGTCTTGAGAAGCTTCTGCTCAACTCGCTGAAACTCCCAATACTCATTGGAGGCAATCTCCCAAACCATCTTGATCTAGTATCCCCGAGTGTTTGTGGGAAGTTAAGGCACATCAAAGGATCGATGTGGGCATACTGGTCCATTGCGCTCTTATATCGTCTGACATTCTCTTTTAGATCTGTATCCCTTTCCAACTGTTCCACGTGTGGCATCTTGAATCTCTTCGAGAATGGCGTTCGCAGGATGTTCAAATTAAAAGAGCTATCGAAATCATCATCAAACAACTCATTATATCCATAACGCCTAATCAACGTATCCATTTGACGTCTGTTTTTCTCGACTTCTCAGGTCAGGCTCTGAATCAAGACATCTCTGTCACCCACCGGCTCTCCGCGATGGTTAAGCTGTTGATTAATTATCATGCCTATTTCCAGCTCCTCTTCATTCTGTCCCCTAGTCTCACGAGCCAAACCTTGTAAGCGTATGGTCTTACGGCATCATTTACGATGGTGTCGATCGCTATCCTCTGATGACGATGACCGATCTCTACGCCGGTCATATTTACAGTGCCTATCATGGCCCGCCTTACCATGGCTTCACCTTTGGTGTGGCCATTCCCCTGCGAGCGTTTCATGATCCTTGTCCTAGTTACGTGTTGTACCTCCAGTGTGGTTGATTGGTCTTGAGTTCCTAACGGCTACTGGTTCATCTGGTTTCGGCCCAACTACAACCGATCGGTGCCTAGGAGGTGATGGAGGTTTTGGCGGGTACACCTCTCTCGCGACCAATAGATATATTCCTTCTTGCACCGTATCCATTAGTAAATGTTACAGTGTATTGCTGAAGCGACGCAAAATATCCTCGCTAGTATGAGGGACTTGTTGTATACCAGCTAGGGATATCGGATGGATCCCGGTGGTTGTGATAGGATCCTGAGTTGTTTCGCCTATTTGAGCATTATCTAGAGATTTCTGGATTTCCCTGAAACTGTCCTTGCATCTGCTACCAGCCATTGCTTAAACAAATCGGAGGTTCAGCCCCTCTTTCTAGCGCCAATTGTTGACGTCGATTTCTCGAAGGATGAGAAAGTCAACAACGTTGGATTTGGATATAACCTGTCAAAAGAGAAAGAGAAAAAAAATGCAATTGAAGTAATAATAACACGAGTTTACGTGGAAAAACTTCTATGATTGGAGAAACATCCACAGAAGGTTGAATGCACAACCAAGCCAAATCCACTATTTAAACAAAGAATTACACCACTCGATCCCTCTTGCCTCTCCTTTACAGTGATTACTTTTTTGAGTCTGTCTCTCAATATTTTTCTCTCTCATTTATAATGAGATTATGGGCATATTTATATGTGTATAGAACCCTAATCCTTGTTGTACAAGGAAGGAATTGTATTTTAATTCAGACTGGTTGCTTGTTGAAGTCGTCTTTATCTTCTTTCCTGTTTCGAAGACCTTGTAAAGATCGAGTTTGAATTTTCACGGGTTTCTGGTGGCTTAGTTCGTTTAGGAATTATTTTCTTATCGGCGTGTAGTCTTCTAGATTAGTAAAGTTGTAGCCTGATTTGGGATCGGTTTCCTGTTTGGTGTTTTATCTTTCTAGAAACTCTTTTTGACACAAAGGTTTTTTGTATTGGAGTATGATTCTCGGGCCTACCCACGTATGTGAATCATATACTGAGCTTCTTTACTCGGGGTTCTTGTGCTGTCCCGAGTAGAACATAATGTGTCGAGCACTCGTGTTCAGACTTACTCGGGTTATTATTCTTTAGTGAAGTCTTGGATGGTGTCTTTTAATTGCCAGCTCGGATGCCCATTTGGCAATCTTTTTAAAGGATTGTCTTACATTTCGATGACGGGTACATTCAATAAGATATACATATAACAAAAGTGATTGATCATATTTGGATGATGAGATGAGCCGAAGGCTCTCTTGAATGCTTATGTGAGTGTACAAGTCTTTAATTTTGAATATATAGCCCCATTTGGTTTGGGGGTGGTTTTGATTACTCACATTTTGTATAGGTCTTATGCATATAGTGATATTTGGATTGGGGATCATCATGTCCCCATTCCGTCATTTTTGATAGAAAAGAAAATGTTTGATGATTGGTTTGTGCTTTAATTTCGATATTGCACTTTATTGCCTTATTTTATGGTGAGCCAACTTTAAGTCTTTTATTTTGTTTGGCATTGATTGTTCATGATTAGTGCCTAGGTTGTTGTGTTTTGAGTCAGTTAGGTACGTGCCGCTAGACCAGACTCTATTGTCTTCAACATTGAGAACAATGTTAGGTTTTGGTTTGGAGGTTGTAGACACCTTTGTTAAGTTGTCTTTTATGTCTTGAGTCATTTATCGTGTCATTGAAATTTGCTACTTCGCCAAAATTTTCGAGATTAATTTAGCTTGGTGAGATGCCTTGAGCATAGTGTTAGTGGTGAATGTGCTTATGCTTAGTGTACTTGTTCATAGCTCTTTGTCACTTTACGGGTCTCACTAGCACTTCTTGGGTTAGTTCCATCTTTTATTGTCTAAGTTGAGGGGACTTGGTGCTCAAGCACATTGTATGGAAATCAACTCCGTATGAAAAGTTCGTCTTCAAGAGGATATGTGTTTACTTGGATGCTAAGGTATCAAGATTCTTCTTCCTCTTGCAAGACGTTAGCGCACACACATATACATTGCATTCTTATGTTTCCATGCATAGTTTAGGTTAATTTCTACAACACATTCACACACTTGTTAAAGTATATACATGCATTAGAATTTATTGTGACAATTTTTATATAATTGCATGTTCTATGACTATCTCTAGGATATGGAATACTTGTGTTTTTGTGTTTGTATGTTTATGTTTTATGGACTTTGGACTTGAATTTGGTCACATATTATTCCTTATTGAGTTCTGGTCATTTCGGTTACTCATTCATTTGATTTCAAGTTCTGAGTAAAAAGCTACGAAACTATTTGGCCACTTACCATACATTGTCTTTGTCTTCTTGTATCGAGTTGAATTCTTATTTTCTGGTCAAAGCTTCATAGTCTTCCATGTGCGTAAGGGAGTCTCAATTTGTAATCCATAAACGGATTTAAATTCAGAGTTTGGAGGCTGGAGAAAGGTTGAAGAATGCGAAAGGAGCACGAAAGAGGGTGACGATGGCCAAAGGCCATCAAACCACCCTTCCCCGATGAGGCACGTGACCAACTCATGGAGTAACCCTTCCTGTCCCCGAGATGTCCATGTGCCATCTCGGGTTGAGGTGGCAAGGTGGCCTTTGCCACCTAAAATTTCCATCTCTCCACGTCATCCTCCCTCCCTTTAAATACTTCTCTCCCTCTCACTTTTCAATTGTGTGTTTTGAAGAACAACTGCAGAAATTTATCTTAAAGGTTTTTGATTTTTTGTTTTGGTGATAACTCTCTCAATTCAACCCTGATTTGAGTGATTCAAAAGCAAAAATTGTTGGTCTTGAAAATAGGAACAAAGCCAAGCATTTACAAAGCGAAATGATGTCTTGATGTTTCACGATGATCAGTTTTCTTCTCGTGATTGCATCATTTGTAAGTGAATCACTTTCTTCTCATTTTTCTTCTATGATCATCTTCATGAATGTTCTTATTTGATTAGGAAAAAATCTAGAATGTTTTTTATTCTACTTTGTGGTTTGTTTGAATTATTTTCGAGTTCAGCTTATGTGATGTTCAATTGAATATATTTTTGATAAAACTTGATAAGCATAAACTTGATTCTAGAAAACAATTTATGTCCTTGAGTTTGATTGTTGATTTCTAGGTCTAGTTATATGTTCTAAGAAATATATCATTTTAATTGTGATATCTATTATTCTAATAGAGTTCTTGTTTGTTAAACATGCTTATATTTCTGGTTATCTATCTGATTGATTTTTGATAGCCAAATCTAGCTCTCTAATTGCATGTTCATAGAGTTTGTTTGTTCTACTTACTATTTTTTCTTGTGATTGCATCATGATTGCATGTGTGCACTTCACTTAGATCAATGCCTTGTAAAAGGTTGAACTCTCTTGTTAGAGTGAGTGAAGTTTTAACTTTAACAAGGAGTCTTAGCTAGAGTCAGGAAGACTTGGGTTGCTAAGCAAGAAGACTTGTCTAGGAGTAGGAGGATCCAAATAGGCAAGAAATGAATCTTCCTAGAGGCAAGTGTGCCTTGAATAGGAAGTTGCTACCTAGTGGTGTGCTGGTCAAATCTTAGGTAGGAAGTAGGCCAAGTAATTCACTAGGCTCGAGGGTAGAGTAAGAGTTGATAGATTGGAGTGTGAATCATTTGTTGATTGCTTTTTGAGTGTGTATCTCTTATTTGACATAGTGGATTACGGTTTGCCAGTGGTTATGATATCAACCCGTGGATTTTCATCTTTTGAGGTTTTACCACATAAAAAAATTCTCTTTTGTTGATTTTTATCATTTTAATTCCTATACTTACTTTGTCTTATATTGCTTTTACTCTATCTTAATTGATTTCATATTAATTTGTGAAGCAATCTTCTTGTAAGACTTTTTAAGTGATTAAATTGCTTGTGTTTTTAAAGAAGTGCTAAAATTTAAGACTATACCTATTCACCCCTAACCCCCCCCCCCCCCCCCAAATTAGGTATATTTTACACTATAAGGACTAGGGAATATCTTACAATTCATTGTCTTTTGAATATTGTCACTTATTCACTGAGACCTTTAATTTTCTTCTATGAGTCAAAGTCTTGTGACTTCTAGGAGAAGTTGCAAAAGTGGGTGAAGTCTTGCAACCAAAGGTTGGTTGAAAATCAATGGTTGGGAAGTGCTCACGCCAAGAGTAGTGAATCGGGGGATATCACTCAGGACTAAACCAAGAGTGGTAAGTGATAATGTCCATAGTTTGAGGTTATCGAGAGTGAGAGTTCGTGTATCACTTGAGGGTGTAATCTTCTTTTCATATAGTGGATTCTTGGGGCTCAAGTAGCTGGCGTGGTTAGTCCTATGGTTTTTCTCGTTTGGTGGATTTCCATGTAATAATTAGGTGTGCTTTATTTTCTGAACTTAACTTGTTTTTTTATTGTTGTTTGAAATGGGTTTTATTATTAATATTGACTAATCGAAAAAGTTGGTAACTAATCGATTAAAACTTATCCCCCTAGGTTAGTTTAGATACACTTTATTTATTTTCAAACAACGTGCTTAATTTAGAACATAAAACAAGGCTATTTCGCTTTCGTGGGCATAGAGCTTATTTTGGCGAGGGCTCCGTTACGGTAAGGCTACTTGGGCTTCGTCAATGTTATTTTTTCTGGACATATCCAGAAATCAAATTTGGGCAAACTTGTGAACCAAAGACCATTCCTAATCTTTGATTAACAACTAAAGGTCCCATCAATATCGAAATATTTTCAAAACATTTTTTGAATACCCAAAATACCCTCTACTTAAAAATAACCCGAAAAGCTTTGAAAAAACTCGAAAACACTCATGTGAGTCTCTAAGTCACTCGGAACTCAACTAGGAACAAGTATGCAATTTTTAAAATTTAATTCCTAGAGCATATTCAACTAGGAATATTAATCAAATTATGAACTAATACATGAGCATACAAAGTGAGTGTTTGTCAGCAAAATTTGCACAACAATTCGTGTGTGCGCATATGCCTTGTTACGAGGTAAAAGTCTAAATACCTAAATAAACAACGAAAGTGCGTCATCTTGAAACCACATTTGCATGAGAAATCCGCCATCAATCATTGAAGCTTGAAACTACAAGAACCACCTAGGCAACTAATCATTACAAACAAATAGTGTTTTGTTATAGAATCAAGCCAACAAAAATCTAAAACGTAACAACAACAACTTCCAGTAAAATCATACTTAGCTTTTATAGTTGACATGGCAACTGGGTTTTGTTTGTTGTTGTGCCAAGCAACAAGATTGTTGCCATTGTAGAAGCATCCTCATAAAGCACTCTTTCTACCATCTATGTTTCTAGCCCAATCAACATCTAAGTACCCAGCAACTTCTAGGTTTGTGTCTTTTGTAAAGTTCACTCCATACTCTAAAGTTACCTTCACATACCTGATGATTCTGTTCACTGTAATTAGACGCGACTCTTTAGGATTTACCTAAAACCTTTCACATACACCAATACTAAAAGAAATATATGGTTTACTTGTTTTTAGATACAACAAGCTCCCTATCATACTCCTATAAAGAGTACAGTCTATATTTTTACCTTTCTCATCCTTTCAATTTTTTGCATTGGTAGGCATAGGTATTCTGTAATGTTTGGTGTTTTAAAATCCAAATTTCTTCTCTAAGTTTTTAGCATATTTGGTTCGAGATATGAATATTCCATTATTGTTTTTGTTTAACTTGAAGTCGAAAGAAGTAATTAAGTTCTCCTACCATTCTCATTTCAAATTCATTTTTCATTAACTTAGTGAATTCTTTTACTAGATTTTCAGAAGTTGAACCAAACACTATGTCATTTACATAGATTTGAGCAATCAATACACCTTTTCCTACTCTTTTGATAAATAAGGTTTTATCCACACTACCTCTAGTGTAACCTTTCTTCACTAAGTAAGTAGATAACCTCTCATACCAAGCTCTAGAAGCTTACTTCAATCCTTACAAACCTTTATGAAGTTAAAATAAAAAATTACAAACATCATTATCAAAATATACAAAACTCTATCACCAAAATTAACCTAAAGTACAAACTATTCTACCCATAGACTATTTAAAGTTGAGAATAATTTTATTTGTTCTTCTTCCTCGAGACATCTATTTGAGTATATAGCTACATAGTATGAGAAACAACATGAGTAAGATTTGAATAATGGTTTATTGAAAAGAAAAGCTCAAACTATTTTATAACATAAAATCACAATTAAAACTTTTTTTTAACAATGAGACCAAAAAACGAGCATCTTGTTCATGTTTTTATCAACTTTCTCGTTAAAAACAGAGAACATGATCTTCTGTTTTCCATAAACATTAAACATTCACGTTCAAAACACAAAAAATGTGGTGAAAAAAATCATTTTTTGCTATCAGAGCCTATAACAAATTCGCAACTAATACATAAGAAAACAACCAATATAAAAAAAAATTAACACAAAAAAATATAAACATTCATCATTGTAAGAATTCTTATTTTGTTTTTTTTTTTGTAAAAACTGAAGAATACGAGTGAGAGATAAGAGGAAAAAAAAAGTGAGAGCGAGGAGAAAATGACAGCTATAGTGAGAAAGTGGAGATATATACCTTTTAAAATATGTATGATATTAACCTAAAGATATTATGTGGACAAACTTATGATATTGATATGTGTCCATTTATTTCAATCACACATAAAAATTTATAGCAAATAAAGTAATTTAAAAAAAATCAAAATTACATATTTAATTATGAAAAAAATTGGCATATTTTTTTTTTAAAAGTCAACCTTTTTAAATTTATTATGTTGTAATATTTCAATCTAAGTTATTAATATGTCACTACAAAAAAATATTATGTGACTAGTTGTACTTTGTTAATGTTATTTTGCATCGTAAAGTATTACGTGATACAAATGTCAGAGATTAAGAATTTAAAATTAGTGTTTAGTATAATTCTACAAAAAAAAACATCTTTCTTTATCATGTTGATCGTGCCAAAATTGTTATATATTTTGGTCGGGCCCTCATATCCTTATCATTTGTCTCTTTTTTGGGTGTTTTTGTGTGTCTTATGGTTGTTGTACTGCAATTGCAGGCATTTGCTCCAAATCTGGCGATGGAATTGGAAATCAAGATTTTTGTATAGAAAGGGGGTCAATTGGTGCAAAAAAGAAGAAATTGAAGGCCTTATTATGTAGGTACTGTACGGGTAGCATACCTATGCACTACCCACACACAACCCCTATGCACTACCCACACGCATCCCCGTGCACCGAAAGAAAAAGTGTTCGAAGATTACCCAGTGCATGGGTACCGCACGAGAACCAACCTGTGCAGATGCCAAACTAAATAGCAGATCAACCGAGAAAAGGCGACAGCACGGGTACCCTACCCATGCACTACGTAAATCTAGACTGCCACATCATCATTTCAGACCTAACTTTTGAAGCCCTATATATACATCCTTTTCTGATTTCAAAAAGCATTAATTTTCTCCCTTTTATATCTCTAATTACTAGCGTAGATCTAGGAATCATTCCTTACCAAATCTAACCATCATCGTTATCATCTACTCAACAAAAGACACTTGGAAATTGGATTGAAGCTTGAAAGAAGGAGAATCTCTACACATGACTTCTCTATCTCTCTTTTCCTTGTTGTTTTCTTGTATTTGTCATGAGTAGCTAAACCCCTATATGGGAGTGATTTAATCATACATGAGTATTAAGTATTCCATCATGTATTGAACTATTTGATTATTTATTTTTATTCAATGTTTTTAATGCAATTGATTACATTTTGGATTAAGTAGAAATGCCCTTTCTTTGTTTCACCACATCTAACCCATTGCCCTGTTCAAACCTAAGGGAAAAGACCTATTTGATCCATGATGAGTAGAATGGGAATGTTCGTTGACGCCTGATCTTCCACATTCATGGCATAATGAATCCTTTTTAGGCTAGCTCACACAAATTATCAGTCTTTCAATTTTCATTGCATGTAATGCATTTGAATCCTATGCATAACTTCTATCTTTGCGTGCATTGCATGAGTGTGAACTTAGGACTCTGAGCGGAAAAAAAGATAGTGATCACATGTGAGAACTTAGAATTGAAGCCAATTATGCTTGAGGCATGAGAATGAGTGGTTTCCAAGGCGATGGAGCTTTAAGTGTGGGATTCGTGTCACACGAGTTTTCCCTTGTGGTGCCTAGGAGTTATTTAGAATATTTTGCATGAACCTATCCCTCACTCCTACTTTCTCTTGCTTATCTCTCAACTAGTTGGCTTTGTGGTAAATATTTTTGAGTATAGGATTTTTCAGATCGAGTCATTTGTTTTCGTGATCATATCTTTGCTTATTGGTTTTAAGGTTTGCTCGAGGACGAGCAAATGTTTGGTTTAGGGGTATAACAATTTTAGTGCCTTCAAATCCTTACCTTTTCTCTCATTTTCGGGTGTTTTTGTGTGTCTTTTGATTGTTTTATTGTAATTACAGGCATTTGGTGCAAATCAAGCGATGGAATCGAAAATCGAGATTTTTGTGTGGAAAGGTGAAATGGGTGAAAAAAGAAAGAAACTGAAGGCCATAGTTTGCAGGTACTGCGCGGGTAGCATACACGCGCACTACCTACACATAACCCGTGCAGTGGAAGAAGAATTCTATAAAGATTGCCCAGTGCACGGGTACCAACCCGTGCACTACCTATGCAGATGCCAAACCAGAAAGCAGATGGTGACTTCGCGGGTACTCTACCCTCACAATACGCGAATCTGGACTGCAACATTAGCATTTCAGACCTAATTTTTGAAACCCTACATATGCATCCTTTTCTGATTTCAAAAAGTCTCTTCCACCTCTCTCTTCTCTATTCCAAGCACAAATTTTCTCCCTTTTATATCTCTAATTACTAACCTATATCGAGGAATCATCCTTCACTAAATCTAACCATTATCTTCATCATTTAGTCAACAAAGGACAGTTGATGATTAGGTTGAAGCTTGAAAGAATGAGAATCTCTACATGGGTCTTCTCTATCTCTCTTCTCCTTGTTATTTTCTTGTATTTGTCATGAGTAGCTAAACCCCTATGTGGGAGTGATGTAATCATACATGAGTATTAGGTATTCCATCATTTATTAAAGTATTTGATTGTTTAGTTTAATGCAATTGATTACTTTTTGGATTAAGTAGATATGCCCTCTATTAGTTCATGATTAGTATCAATTTAAATTGAGTTTTTAAAGGAATTTAATCTTCTCCAAGTTAGATACCCATTTTCAAGGTTATTAAAACTAGCTAAATGGAATGGTTGTGTAGTGAATATGCCCTTCGTATGCTTTTAGGCTTCAATGGAAAGGGGTGGATTGTGAATATGCCCTTCCAAGCTATCCCTAACCGTTAGAATCTACATAAGCCTAAAGAGGGACTCTCTCATAAACCAACCAAGTAGTTATATAGTAGAGAGTTGATGTCATAAGAGTCATCATCTCTCCAAATCCGGCCAAGTAGTCGCGAGTGAGAGCTATTGATTCTAAGTCACCTTTAAAGGTATATTGGCCCTTAATAATCTAATACGTTCCTCTAAGGTTAAATGGATTGCTCATCATTTATGTTATGATTGCATTGACTCTCACTAATCTCATAATCTTATAAGACTATACTAATGTTAGTTTAACTTTAGACTAATTAACATAATTGACTTTTGCAACTTAATGTTAGTTTCCAACATCCATTGATCTTTACCTTTTCATGCTTTGTTTTAGTTTAATATTAGTTAATTAGTTTTTGCCATTAAGTTTCCCTTTCCTAGTGGACAAAACCCGACTTACCACCATACTGGTTTTGCTTTGCAAAATATTTTTAGCGCATTTTGGGGTTTTATAAATTTATTTGACGGAAACTTTTAACGACAAGAATGTACCATGCCACACGCTAAAAAAATAATGTGATTATTTCGCATAAAAAAATGTGATAACTTGATTACGGTTAATTAAATTTGTGATAACTTGATCATGGTTATGAAAACGTGTGACAACTTGATCACGGTTATAAAAACATGTGATAACTTTATCATGGTTAATAAAAATTGTGGTCCAATTATAACATATTTAAAAGACCGTGATACTTTTATGTCGATTTAAAGTACTTTTTTTTTTTAAAGAGAAAGCATTCAATAAAAACAAAAGGTTACAAAGGGGTCTGGGCAATTGCCCAGAACAAAAGGACTCATACAAGATGGAACATTTTCTAGCCATACTAAGTCAGAAACAGAGGAAAGACCAAACTTGGCCAACCAATGAGTAGCCATATTGGCATCACGCTGTACAAAAGAAACCTCACAGATATATAACTTGTCCACCAATGAGAGAATATCTTGAATAACAAGACCAATCTCAGCACAAGGAACAACCTTCAAATTTATAAGATTAACCACAGAAAGAGCATCAGACTCAATCGAACAAGGCCATAAACCAGAATCTCTAGCGAGCTGCAAGCCTCTTAGAATTGCTACAACTTTCGCAGATTGAGGAGAAAGAATAGACCTTAAGGACTGAGAACTGGAAGCCATGACATGACCAGCAGAATCACGAATTATTATGCCAATCCTTACACGACCCAGAGAACCATTGATAGCCGCATCCGTATTAATTTTGAAGTGTCCCTCAGTAGGTGGTTTCCATTTCGGTTTCTCTACAATCACATTAGCCACTTTTCCACTTGGCATCGTATTCGTCCTATGAAAATCTAAAAGAAAAGAAAGAGACCAAGACACCACCTCCTAAACACGTAAAGAACCATGGTTATGGACCAGATTGTTACGCCTATACCAAATTCTCCAAATAACAATGCAAATGAGCTCAAAATCGTCAAGAGAAAACCTACTTCTACAGTCCATCATAAAGTTAATAAACTGAGTATCATCACCACAGTTAATACCTTTCATAAAGACATATATGGATCAGATCGACTTCAAAGAATGACAACCCCACATCGCATGCATAGGAGACTCAGGTCAAGAGTGACACACAGGGAAAATTTGATCACCACCGATCCCTCGCCTTAATAACATTCCTTTGCATGGTAACCAATTTGACAACCTCTCTAGATCAAAAGTTTCACCTTCCCTGGAACTTTAAGACGCCAGAGAGACTTCCACCATGACTCAACCAAACTAAGACTTGAGGTACTAGGATTTGAAATCCTCTCATAGCTAAAATGACAACCACTTTTAACCATGTACGAGCCTAATTTATCAAAATGCCAGAGAACAGCATTAGAAGACGGAGAAAGTGAGCATGGGAGATTGAGAATTAAACTAGCTTCATCAGGCCAAAAGAAGGCACAAACCAAATCTTCATTCCAAGCACCAGATGGGAGCTTCAGAGAACTAACCTTAGCCGAAATATCCAAAACAGGAGGCGTTTGGAATTTGAAAGAAATTGGTCAAGGCAACCAACGATCGTGGTATATGGATACAGAGGACCCATTACCAATACAACAACGAGAACCAGCATCCAACAATTCTTTACCCAAATAAACCTTTTCCACGGAAAGGAGCCATATGAGCAATCAGAGACTTGCATAATAGAGGAATCATGAAAGTAACAATGCTTAAGAACCTTGGCAGCTAAAGCAATAAAAAAATGTATCAATCTCCACCATTGCTTCGCAAGGAGAGCTTGGTTGAAAATGGCCAAGTCCTGGAAACCCAGTCCCCCTAAATCCTTCCTACTACACAAACTTTTCCTGGCACACAAGTGGATTTTTTTATACTCTTCTGTAGATTCCCACCAGAATCTCATACTTAAACGATGAAGATCATTAATAATACCTATAGGAAGTTTAAATAAAGACATAGCATAAGTCGGAATGGACTGGAGGACATCCTTTAGAAGAATTTCCTTCCCCCCTACCGAAAAGAGCTTACTTTGCCATCCTTTAATCTTATTCCAAAATCGATCGCTGATAAAGGAAAATAACTGCTTCTTATTCATTCCTACAAATTTTGGAAGCCAAAGGTAGCGGCCATGACACTCCACTAAATTCACACCCAGAATTCTTGCTAAAGAAACTGCCCTTAAATGACAAACCTTGCGACTAACACACATAACAGACTTCTGGAATTTAACTACTTGCCCTGAAGCATTTGCATAGCAGTCCAACACCCTCTTGATAGCCTGTCAATCCCTTTCATCTGCATCAGAAAAGACCATACTATCATCAGTAAAAAGAAGATGGGTAATAATAAGCCCATTTCTAATACAACGAAAACCCCATATGTCTTTATTTTTTTCAGCAGCAAAAAATAGTCGGAAATGCCCTCTGCACAGATGAGGAAGAGGTATAGAGATAAAGGGTCCCCCTAACAAAGAACCTTGAAGGTTTCACATGACCACATGAGACCCCATTCACTAAAATGGAAAACGAGACCGATTTGATACATTCCTTAATAAGACCAATCCAAGAGTCTGAAAAACCAAACTTAGCCATCATTCCAGCCAAAAAATCCCACTCGACTTGGTCATACGCCTTTGACATATCCAATTTTAAAGCCATAACCCCTTTACGACCCTTTTTCCTCATCTGGAGAGCATGCATACACTCAAAACCTACTATAGCATTATCTGAAATAAGCCGTCCAGATATGAAAACACTTTGAGTCTCCGAAATAACATCTCTTAACACCAATCTAAAGTGATTAGCTAGAGCTTTGACAATAATCTTGTATACGACATTATACAAACTTATGGGACGAAGCTCCGAGATCCTCACAGCTCTCTTAACCTTTGGAATTAACACAACAAGAGTCTCATTAATAATCTCCAAATCAAGACCCTTATTCAACACACCAAGACAGGCATTGGTAATTTTATCACCCACCACCGACCAGTACTTCTGATAAAATAGAGCTGGTAACCCATCTGGACCGGGATCTTTCATGGGGAAAATATCAAACAGAGCAACTCTCACATCCTCAGTAGAAAAATTGGTGTCAAGGAACTCTCGCTTATTAACGGGTAAACAAGGCTGCACACACTGGAAAATCTTATCCATATCCCGTCGAGAAGGACTGTTCGAACAAAATAGATTACCAAAATAATCCTCAACTATGTGGCATAAGCCTCCTTGATCATCCACCCATTTTCAGGAATCATCAAAAAGATTCCTAATATGCGAGAAGGCCTTAAAACAGAAATATTCGGAGTTCCTATTTCTACCCTTACACTAGGAAACTCAGGATTGTTGTTTCCAATAAGTCTCCTGTTGATCCAACAACTCACCAAGATCACGCTCAATACTTCAAATTTTGGCCCACGAACCATCACCAATATTACTAATAACCCGTCGCTGCTCATTTTTCTTTTCACGGATTCTGGGCACCCAAACTTTCTTATTTCTTGAATACCATTTTCCCAACTCAGTTGTGCAATGGCGCAAAGTAGCAACAACCCCTCTCAAAATCCATCTTAGAACCATAGTCACCCCAAGATTTTTTCACCTGCTCTGCACAACTTTCCAGCTCAGCCCAACATTCCTCAAATAAAAAGCAACGTCTGGAAGGAATCCCAGAAAAAGAAGAGAAAGAAATTTACTGACAAACATCCAATAAAACGGGCCGATGATCTGATTTTCAAAATTCATTAACATACGACTGGTTGGGAGGTAAGAGACAAATACGGGCAAACAATACATTGTTAATGAAGTACTTCATTAACATACGACGGATTAAAAAGACTATTATAACTTGATCATGACTAAACAGTGATAAATTTGCGTGATAAAAACATATTTTTCTTGTAGTGTAAGTCTATAGACATGGTTAGGATATTTAGAGTCCTCAAATCCATCAGGTTGTTCTACATTGACTTCTTCATTAATAAAGAAAATATGACTCGAACTCTTAACCTCATTTGATAAAATCCTTTTCATTAATGAATAGTATGAACATTAAATTTCCATAAATGGAATCTTATTCGATGAAAGAATTTGAAAAGCCATTAATTGACAAACATTAGTTACTAGATATGTTTCAATATCTAGCTAGATATCTTTCACCATTTAATTAAGTCACTAATTAAAATGGATAAATTTCATTGAGATCAAAGAAAATGGCAGAAGGTCCCCAGTATTGCAAGTCATTGTAGTTCTGACATATCCAAGATTAATACAATTGATTAAGAAATTTGGATACTTACCGGCCAAAATTCTTGTATAGGCATTCAGAGCTATTTAGGAGAAAATGTAGGCAGATAAAACTGTTGGCCACCCTTCTTTCTCTAAGTATTCTTCTTTAAAATCCTCCAAGAACTTGTTCAATACCTTGTCAATTTTCTCTCCTGAAGATTTTCGACATCGCCTAACACTGCCTGAGCCCATTTACTTGGTATGTTCTAAGCCAACATGAAAGAAAAATCTAGGTTAAATGGACACATTTCATTATATCAATATTTATTGAAGAACATATGCACGACTGTCCATGTAGAACCAAGTATTTAAGTAAACAAATTGCAGAAAACTGTACTTGTGTTTGTGTTTTGTGTTTTTTTGTGAGGAAGCAAGAAAACAAATGTCTTGATCGTCATCTATTTCTTCAATTCATTTTTAGGATATAACTTCCTTGACCATCGATTAATGCTAAACTCAATTCAATCTATGTATGCCGGTTGTTAACAAGATAACTGGCCATAGTGTTAACATCCGATAAAAAAGAGTGGATTTGGGTTTGTGCTACACTTAGGTGTTGGGCTTGTAGTTGGGCTACTCAGGTGTAGAAATGGGTTTCTAACCCAAAGTAAAGTTTATACCAACATTAATAAACTTGATGCTTCCACGAGTAATATTTTTTTATGTTTTTCTTAATTGAGAAACTCTCCTATAAATTATAGTTAGCATTTCAATTGTTACTAATAGTAAAATAAAAAAGGAGAGTGACAAATATTTTAAGGTGATTAGTCCGAAAACAAGCAATATGTTTTTAAGATAATTATAATAAAGATAAGAATAAGTATTTCTTTACCTTTTTTGCAAAGTGTATCCATATATATTTAAAAGAAATGATGATGTGTTACTAATAGAAACTCAAAAATGTATAACAACATTAGAGGTGTTCTTGGTTTATCAATTGTTGGAAACTTATAGATTACCGAGATTGACATGTGCAAAAGGTTCTTAAAAAATTGTAGGGTAATCTTAACTTATGTCCCAAAGGTAAAGGTTAGGACCTCGACTATTTTGAAAATGATGAATGGTCAGATTGACATGTATATAAATTAAAAGGTAAATCGTTTGTCTTAATTTGTGTTTAGTCCATGGTTTTTTAGAATTATAATTTTTAGTCCTTCCGTAATAGAAACTATCAAAATGACAGATTTGGTCATGTTAGACTGGTTAAATAGACTTAATGCCTAATGACCTTAATGCCCCTATGTGTGTTGATCCCACTGAAATGACCGTTTTACCCTTGATTTCTGAAGATTAAATGTATAATTGTAATTTTAAAAATGAATTTTTTTTTACAAAAAGAAAATAATTACAAAATTAAAAAAATTAAAAACAATACAAACCAAGCAGTACATTTAGCCAAACCCAGAAAAATCCAACCACCATCTCAATTCAACTATCCATTCTCTTCCTTCTTGAACACTAGCACAAACAGAACCTCCCAAACACTTCCACCATCCAAACACTTCTAGAAAACGAAGACAATAATATCCAAATTCCAAACACTATTGTTATATGTATATTTTGTCGAATGTACACGTCACTGACTGGTAGGATAATCCCATCAAAATTGTCAGATGGACATCAGAGTTGACATCTAAAAGATACTCTTCAAGACATCAAAAAGGAATAAGAACCCGAGTAAGTCTGAACACGGGTATTCAGCACGTTCTGTCTTACTCGGGACAGAGTACTTAGCACGTTAAGTTCTACTCAGGACAATACAAGAAATCCGAGTAAGGAAATCCAGCACACGATTCACACGTGGGAAAACCAAGAATCATGCTCTAATATGCAAGACATCCATATCAAAGGAAGCTTCTAGAAAGATAATACATTAAAACCGGAAGTAAGACCAAATCATGCAAAGACTCTGTCTTTCTAGAAGATTGCACATTGATTAGGAGAAAAAAATCCTAAATCAGATTGTGTAATTAGAGTCCCACGAAGATTCAGATTCAACTCAAAGGATCTCCGAAACAGAAAAGACAATAAAGACGATTCCAACGAGCAACCAAACGTAATTAAATACAAATTCTTTTCCTTACTTGTACAATAAGGATTATGGTTCTATGCATGTATAAATAGACCCATAATCTCATTGTTGAGATATAAAATGATATATACAGAAAAAATCACGACAAGAGAGAGGCAAAAGAGATCGAGTGGTGTAATTCTTCATTTAAATAGTGGATTTGGCTTGGTTGTGTATTCAGCCTCCCGTGGACGTTTCTCCGATCACCGGAGTTTTACCACGTAAACTCGTGTCATTATTACTCATATTACATTCTCTTTATCTTTCTCTATTTATAGGTCATAACCAAATCCAACATTGTTGATTTTTTCATCCATCGAGAAATCAACGTCAACAATTGGCGCTAGAAGAAGGGGGCGAACCTCCGATCTGATTAAACAATGGCTGGTAGCGAAAGTGAAGACAATTCAAGGGATATCCAGGGATATCTAGAAATATCTAGATTATACACATACAGGCGGGGTCACTCAGGATCCCACAACAACTACCAGGAATTAACCGATATCCCTGGCTGGTATCTAGTAAATCCCTCCTACCAGCGAGGATATATCACGTCATTTTCATGATATACTGTAACAGTTATTGACAGATGCGGCTTAAAAAGGAATAGATCTTTTGGCTGTGGGAGAGGCGCATCCAGCGAACCCTCCATCTACAAGGCTCCGTTCGGTCGTAGTTGGGCCGAAACCAGATGTACCAGTAGCTGTTAGGAACTCGGATCAAATCAATCACGCAGAGGGTATAACACGTAACCCGAACAAGGATCATGAAAAACCCGTAGAAGAACAGCCACGCCAAAGGCGAAATCACGGTCAGACGGATAGACACCGTAAATATGATCAGTGTAGAGATCGGTCATCGTCATTAGAGGATAGCAATCGGCACCATCGCAAACGTCGTCATGGAACTATACACCTGTAAGGATTAGCCCATGAGACTCAGGAACAGAATGGATTGGAGATGGTGACAGGTGTGACAGTCACGTGATGGGTTGACCATCAAGGAGAACTGGTGGGCGATAGAGATATTGTAATTAGGAGCCTGACACAATAAGTTGAGAATAACAGACGCCAAATGGATGCACTGATCAAGCGGTACGGATACAATGAATTGTTTGACGATGATTCTGATAGCCCTTTTACCAAGGACATCCTACGAACCCCCTTCCCAGAAAGGTTCAGGATGCCACACGTGGAACAGTTCATAAAGGATACAGATCTTAAAGAACACGTCAGACGATATAAAAGTGTTATGGCCCAGTATGCCCACTGTGACCCTTTATTGTGTCTTAGTTTTCCACAAACTCTGGGAGACATAGGCTCGAGATGGTTTAAAAGATTGACCCCGACAAGTATTGGGACTTTTAGTGAAATGAGCAGAAGCTTTTCAAGATAATTCCTAGAAAATGTGCATAGGAAAAAGTCAATCGCTTACCATTCTCAGCTGAAGCAAGGGAATGACGAGTCACTAAAGAGTACTTGGGAAGATTTGGTCAAGCGGTCTCAGAAATCCGTAGTGCAAATGACTAAGCAATAATTGTTGCATTCACAAATAACTTACAGAATGGGCTACTGTCCTTCGACTTAAGGAGAGCCCAAATAATGAGATATGCAGACATGATAGATATGGTTGGAGGATATACATTAGCCGAGGAGGAGGAGTTAGCAACAGGAGGTTGCTACATGAATGGAGGGAGACCCGAACAAAAAGATGTTAAGTCAAAGGCATAGAACCATAAAGGGAGACAGAAAGGAAATGGCAAAGAAAAAAGCAAAGATGGGGGAAGCGGGCATAATGCTGACCTGACCATGGAAAAGTTCCAAGGAAAGTATACAAACTGCACCCCACTCCGAAAAAGGCAAGAAAAAAATCCTGGCAATAGTAAAAGAAAATAATCTGGTGAAGGAGCCACATCGGCAGTCCCAATTTTCTCGATGAGATACAATGAAATATTACAGGTTCCATAAGGAAACCGGACATGAAACTTCCAAATGTTACCAGCTTAGATACTATATAGAGACCTCATTCGGGAAGGACACTCACAAGATATAATCTTGAAGAAAGATGAGAAGTCAGAAATTAAGAAAGAGACCAAGACAGATCATAATTCTTGTCGGAACAAAAGGGCCAGTCCCGAGGTAAATGAAGTGATACAGACTATCTTCAGAGGACCATCAACTGGGAGAAGTAACCGAGATTGAACTCAGGAAATCCGAGAAGCGGTGGAGGCAAGGTAGAATTTTGATGTCAACTCCATCAAGCTAGATCCGAAAAGAGTAAAGGAAGGATGGGACCCGATAATATTCACGGAGGCCGATTCACACGGGGTCGATGTTCTACCAAATGACGCTCTCGTCATAAGTTCTCAAATTGGTCATAGAGAAGTCAGGAGAATTTTATTAGACAATGGTAGTTAGACAGACATTCTCAATGTGGTTTTTTATGATCAGCTTAGGTTGGATCGAAAGGATTTGCAACATTTCCATAACCCACTCAAAGGATTCAGGGGAATCGAGGTCAGGTCTCTCGGGACAGCGAAGCTGCCGGTAAAAATCGGAGTTGCTTATTGTCAGAAAACAGTGTTACTCGACTTTATAGTGGTAGACCTGGACAACTGGCCTTATAATGCACGATTAGGTCGACCATTACTGAACAAAACCAAGGAAGTAACAGCTACCTACGCTCTAATGGTCAAATTCCCAACTCAATGGGGGTAGGAGTAATCAAGGGGTCTTAGGAGATTGCCAGAAGAGCAAATCTTTCGGTTTAGCAATAGTGAGCAAGTATGCATCATAATACAACCAAATTAGATCGAGCATGAATCATTGTTTTTCAAGTTCGATCCAAGGGAAGAACCGGAGGTATCTAAAAGTGAACCGATAGAAGAGGTAGTCTTAAAGAAAGATGAACCAGATAAGAAGATCAAAATTGGGGCTAATTTGGAAGGAAAGGTAAAGCAGGGCCTTATTAATTTGCTAAAAGAATACAAAGATGTGTTCACTTTGAGTCATGAAGACATGGTAGGGATAGATGCCAGAAAAATATCACATCATTTGGCAGTTAATCAAATGCGAAACCAGTAATACAAAAGAGAGGTCATTTAACCTCAAAAGAAGTCGGGCAATTAAGCAAGAATTGGAGAAGTTACTCACTATATCAGACGAGTATTAGGCCAAAGATGAAGGTATGATGACTTATTTGGGTATAACAAAACAACTCCTTCAAAAATTTAAGGAATATTGGATTGTCCAGATCCTTAGAGAAGAAAATGAGAAGGCAGCCGCTTTGTCCAAACTAGCATCACCAAAAAATATACCGGTTGCACATCTTCTTAGACCTAGTATACTTGAGTCAAAAAACTTTGAAGTCACAGAAATCCGAACACCGTCAGACGGTTGGATGACTCAGTTAAAAAGATACCCAGAAGAAGGTGCACTCCCGAAAGACCCTTTGAAGCCAAACGCGTCAGGTACCGGTTAACTAGATACACTTTTATTGGAGGAGAACTGTACAGAAGGGGGCTTTCCCGAACACTCCAAATATGTGTATCAGAGGAAGATACTTATCAGATACTATAGAAAATCCACGGCGGGGTATGCGAAAACCATATTGGGGGCAGAAGTTTAGCACATAAGGTACTCAGGCAAGGTTATTATTGGTCTTCTTTGTTCTCGGATGCACAACGATGCTCAGAAAGCTGTAGTACCTGCCAAGGGATCGCCAATGATATTCAGCAGCCTCTTGATTAACTCAGAAGCCTCACATCCCCATGGCCATTTGCCATTTCACATTTCGGAACTAGACTTAATTGGTCCAATGCCAGTAGGAATTGGGTGGAGCTAAACACGCAATTGTGGCTGTTGATTATTTCACAAAGTGGGTAGAAGCTGAAGCGTTGGGACATATCACTGAAGAAAATTCCATGAACTTTGTGAAGAAAAATATACTCTACATATTTGGAGTCCCGAGTACTAGTATCACTGACAATGGCACCCAGTTCGATAATCAAAAATTCCGACAACTGTGCAATGAGTACCAAATTGCAAATAATTATGCCACACCTGCCCACCCTCAAACAAATGGGCAAGCTGAAGCAGTAAACAAAATCATCAAGCACACACTTAAAGCAAAGTTAGATGCCAAGAAAGGCAATTGGGTTGAAAACTTCTTGAAGTATTATAGGCATATCGAACGACAGTGAGAACTTCTACAGGAGAAACTCCATTCTCTTTGGCGTTCGGAACTGAAGCCGTCATCCCGGTAGAAACGTCATATATGTCGCCAAGAGCCAGGCTATATGATGAAGACTAAAATGTTGATATGTTGTTACAAAGCTTAGATGAGCTGGAAGAGAGAATGGAGAAATCCCGAGTAATGTGGCATATCAGCAAAGAGTGGACCGACACTACAACTCTCTTGTTCGGATTAGGAAATTCCAGCTAGGAGACCTGATGCTTAGGAAATTATCGTTGAACACAAAGAACAAAGTTACAGGCTCGTTGGCTGTCAAATGAAAAGGCCCGTACAAGATTGAAGGAATAGTTGGTCATGAAGCATATTGGATTGCCCGACCAGATGGAAGGGTTTTACCCCGGCCATGCAATGCCCAATATTTGAAGATTTTTTATCCTTGAAATTTGTTTCCATTTTAGTCATGACAATTTTGTTAGTCAGGATATTTTTTAGCTTTGAGATTATCATATTGTTAGTTTCGCAGTTATGAATAAATGCCCAATAGGGATTTCAGAAATCTGAGCACATAAGAACATGTGAAAGACGACCATGGTAATAAGCATGCGAAAAAGAAGCATGATAATAAGAACATGCGAAAAAGAAGCATGATAAAAAGAACTTGTGAAAAAGAAGCATATCATAAGCACATACAAAAAAGATAAAATGCTTGGGACCATTAATTTGGTAAAATTCCAGAATAGAAGGAGAATCTCGAAGGAGCATGCCAGCCGAGCAAGGTTAGTCGACCTTAGCCAAAAGGCAAACCCAATGCACTAGATTCTGGAAAATAGATAGGGGCGCTATCGAGATAAATCACTGTGAGATGCGCAGCTGTGTTAAGCAATTTAAAAGCTTAACGATTCGACAAACCCTTGCGCAGACAAAACTAAGAGACGTCCTCAGTGACTTGCGCAATGACTTAAATGTATGATCGTGGTGAGCCTCGATGTAACATTCTGGTAGCAACCGAGAATGATGCACAAGTATAAATCAACTTGCCTATTTCAAGATGACTCGGTTAATAATATTAGCCAGTTTAAAAAGATACTTGGCACTTAAAATAGCATTAGCCAGTTTAATAAGATACTTGACACTTAAAATTACATTAGCAAGTTTAATAAGATACTTGTCACTTAAAATTGCATTAGCCAGTTTAATAAGATACTTGGCGCAAGAAATCGAGTTTAACAAGATACTCGGCATTTAAAGAGTCCCTCAGACTAGTAACCAGTTTAGTAAGATACTTGGCACATGAAATCGAGTTTAATAAGATACTCGGCGTTTAAAGAGTTTCTCAGACTATTAGTAAGTTAAATAAGATAAATACATCCGAAGACATAACAAAGCAGTCAGAAAAAAAATTAGAGTTTTATTAATTAAAATGAATCTTATAAATACGCCTATGGTGGGGCTGGAGATTTGGAAACCTTCCCAATACTCGGGTCAGACACCATCTCATACTCACGGAGGAGACTCTCATTCGAAAGCCAGGAGATTGTGTCGACCGAGTCATCTATCCATTCGTTGTAATCCGTTCAAGGGACCGATCCAACGTCAGGCTTTAACTCATCCACACCAGCCTCATGACTAGCATAAAAGGTCGAAAGAGAATGCTCTGATGGGACCTCCAAATGCATAGGACGGGGCTCTTTACCATAGCTACAACAGTATGCTCTCTATTCCTTCATTTGAGTCCGAAGAGATTCCAAAGACCGGTCCATATGGTTTTTGATCGATAGCTCCCTGTTGACTCTAGCCTTATCAGTCACCCGATTTTTGACTTTGAAGAATTCACCAGCCGAGACTAACCCTCGCTGAAACTCTTTAAGGAGTAGAGCATCATAGGCTGGGGACCTCTTAAAGCGATCAACCCCTTGAACTTCAAGTGCCAGCCTAGCCTCCTTCGAAAGGGATTCAAAGGTCAGGGCCCGATGCTCAAGGTCTTTTATTTTTTGCTTGTAAGACGATCTGGCTTACTCAGCCCCTTGTTCAGCATTTAGCATCGACTCCTGGGCGGCAGAAAGTAAATTTTGGAAGGATACAACCTTCTCTTCACAACAGAAGCTCTCTCCTCAGCTTCCATTTATTTATCAAAGTAATGATCGGTAAATTCTTAGGCAGAGCTCACCTCCCTTTGATTGGCCGCCTTAATCCGAGCATGGTTGTCTTCACTCTCCTTCAACTGAGCTTCAAGACATGTTATAACAACCGCCTAAAGGGAAGAGTGAGTTAAAAAATCTAAGACAAGCACTGAGGCAAGGGTCGGGATAGAAGACTTACGTCAGACGCACAATTGAAAATGTTTTCAAGATGATTAGTCGGGGAACCATTCCTGAAACAGCTCCAGTGGTCATCCCCAATAAAATCCTGACCAGATGACATCGTCCTTAACATATCTTGGGGGTGGGACACGTGGGATTACCCGAGGATCCTACCTCTGCATCCGCAACTTCAGTGGGCAAAGAATGATTATTCAGATTGTCCAAAGTGTCCACTCCTCCCAAAGGTACCTCAGCTAGGACACTCAGGGAAACTCTAGCATCGGTGTCAGCGTCACTTGATTCAACAAATGACACCACCCGAGGAATCTTTTAAGGATGAGTAGGAGAGTCAGCTGCCTTCATTTTCTCAACTTGAAACCGAGGTTAGCAGTATGATCTTCTTGATATTCAATATCCTGAAAGGATTTGAAAAGATCAAAATGAAAGTTAGCCTGCTCATCAGGGGGTACCCTAAATCCTTTCTTATCCCCAAACTGCTCGAAAGGAACTTCATCAACCATGGAGCTAGGTTCACCAGACATTGCACCACTTGGATGCTCTTACTGCCTGCCTACCTTCATCCTCAGAAACCCTCCGGGCACTATCGGTTCCAAAAAAGCCACTCGGACAGCTTGACTCCCCCACGGTCAGCTGAATAACTTTAGGAATGTACTCAGGAATTTGCTCATCAGCTTCATCGAAATCCTCATTTGACTCGTCATCACACAGGGCAACACCTTTCTTATTTTGACGAAAAGCTTGTTTACGACTCGTTTGAACAATTGATTTCACTTGGCGAGCCTGGACATCACAGACGATGTCCACATCATACACTGAATACAAACAAGTTAGAAAAGAGAACAAGATGAGAAAAATAACAACAAGAAAATTCTACTTACGTCGCCTACGATAATCTGAAATCTGAGTAAAGAAGCCAAGTTCTATCATTTTCATCTCATTAAAAAGATAGGACATGCTCTTCTTTTCCCGAGTACGCACGGCTGCCTGAGCAAGGTTGGTCAACTCAGCATCAGCATAAGTAAGTTTATAATTGTTCCAACGTTCAGGAGAAATGGGGAACCTTTAACACTTCCCGATCTTCTCAAGCCAAGAGCTCGATCTCAAGTCCTAAATTCCCTCCAGCAAAAAACCAACTATTCTTCCAATGCTTGTTTGAGGTGGGAAAATCCCACACAAAGCCTTTCTTCTTGGCGTCCGAGAAAAAATCAACCTCCCGGTTCACCTTCGTCCCCTCAGGAATCCAGCTATCTGGCTGGCTAGATAGAAGAAAGTAAGTCCCAGTCTGACCAAATTGCCTTAGAGTAAAGAAGTGTCTAATTTCGTTAGGGGAAGGCAGTGACAAGTTCATCTGACTCCATATATGCCACATACACATTAGGGTTCAGTAGCTTTTCGGGGCCAGTTGGGCTGGAGACATCCCCGCCTCAGCAAGGAACCAAGCAATGAACAGCTGGAGGGGAAGAGTCACACCACAGCAGAGCATGGAACCATAAATCACTACCATGCCCGGATAAGGGTTCCATGCGATTCTATCACCAGTAGGAGCCATCAGAACTGAATCATCCAGATCAAATTGAGCGCGGTACTTTTCAATTTCAGATGTAATCTTGAAAAGGGATGAGAAGTCAGAAACAAAGAAAGAGATCAGGGTCGATCACAGCTCTGGTGGAAATCAAAGGGCCAATCCAGAGGCCAATGAAGTAATACAAACAATCTTTGGAGGACCATCCACTAAGAGAAGTAACTGAGAGTGAACGCAGGAAATCAGAGAAGCAGTGGAGGCAAGACATAACTTTGACGTGAACTCGGTCGAGCCAGACCTAAAAAGGGTAAAGGAAGGATGGGACCCAATAATATTCATAAAAGCTGACACACATGGGGTCGATGTTCGGCCAAATGATGCCCTGGTCATAAGCGCCCGGATTGGTCACCAGGAAGTCAAGAGAATCCTAATAGATAATGGAAGTTCGGCAGACATTCTCAATGTAGCAGTCTATGATCAACTATGGTTAGACCGAAAGGACTTACAGCCTTTCCATACCTCACTCAAAGGATTCAGATGAATTGAGGTCAGGTCTTTCGGGATGGTAAAGTTACCCGTAAAGATTACAGTGACACCTTGTCAGAGAATAGTATTGCTTGATTCCGTAGTGGTAGACTTAGACAATTGGTCGTATAATGCATTGTTGGGTCGGCCATTCTTGAATAAAACTAAGGCTGTAACAACCACTTATGCATTGATGATCAAATTCCCGATCGAACAGGGGTCAGTGTAGTCAAAGGGTCCCAAGAGATGGCCTGAAGAGCTAACCTATCAGTATACAAAGACAATAATGATTGTGAACAAGTATGCACTATAACACAGCCGAGTCAGAATAAAGAGTCAATGTCATTTGAATTTGATCCAAGGGAAGAGTCGAATAAGTCCAAAAATGAACCGGTCGAAGAAATTATCTTGAAAAAAGATGAATCAGATAAGAAGATCAAGATCGAGGCCAATTTGGAAGGAAAAGTCAAACAAAGCCTCACTGATCTGCTTAAAGAATACAACGATGTGTTCGCCAGGAGTTATGAAGACATGGTCAGGATAGATGCCCGAATAATATCTCATCATCTCTCATCATCTCTCAGTAGACCCGAATGCAAAACCAGTGATACAAAAGAGAAGATCATTCAATCTAATACCAGTGATACAAAAGAGAAGATCATTCAATCTCGAGAGAAGTCGGGCAATCAAACAGGAAGTGGAAAAGCTACTCGCTATAGGGTCGATTAGAGAGATCAACTACCCTTAATGGGTAGCTAATGTAGTCCTCGTCCAAAAGAAGAATGGACAATGGAGAATGTGCGTAGATTTCACAGATTTGAATAAAGCATGCCTAAAAGATAGTTTTCCACTCCCAAGGATAGACCAACTGGTGGATGCTACATCAGGCCATGAATTGCTCAATTTCATGGACACCTACTCGGGATATAACCAAATCAGGATGAACAAGGCTAATGAAGAAAAAACAGTGTTCAAAACCAATCAGGGCTTGTACTGTCACACAGTGATGCCCTTTGGATTAAAAAATGCAGGGGCAACATATCAAACGCTGGTCAACAAAATCTTCACACGACAAATAGGAAGAAGCATGGAAGTATACATTGATGACATGCTGACCAAGAGCATCTCGGCAGACAAGCAAACCTAAAACCTGTGAGAGTCGTTTAATGTTTTGAGGAGATACCAAATGAAGCTGAATCCGAAAAAGTGTTTATTCGGAGTTTCTTCAGGAAGGTTCCTGGGGTTCCAAGTTCACCAAAGGGGAATCGAAGTTAATCCTAAAAAAATCTAAGCTATGCAGAAAATGACTTCACCAAGGACACTAAAAGAAGTACAACGCTTAACAGTATGCTTAACTTTCTTGGGTAGATTCATCTCAAAGGCCACAGACAGATGCGTACCCTTTTTTAAAGTAATTAAAAAAGGAAAACGACTTGAATGGAATGAAGAGTGCGAGCAGGCATTCTTAAAAATCAAAGAGTACTTAGGGCAGGCTCTCATTCTTTCGAAACCACAAATGGGAGAGATACTCCATTTATACTTATCAATTACAGAACTACCAGCAAGCTTAGTCCTAGTCAGAACAGAAGATGGAGTACAGAAGACAGTGTATTATACCAGCAAGTCACTTTTACCCACCGAGACCAGGTATTCACAGACAGAAAAAATGGTCCTAGCATTGGTTTTAGCGGCAAGGAAGCTAAGGCCATACTTTTAGGCTCATACAATCCAAGTTCTTACCAACTGCCCATTGAAACAAATTTTACAGAACCCAGAGATTTTAGGAAGACTAACCAATTGAGAAATCAAGCTAAGTGAATTCGATATCCACTATGTCCCCAGGACATCTCTCAAAGGGCAAGCAGTGGCAGATTTTATAGCAGAGTTCACAGAGCCAAACCTGGAAGCAAAAAAGATGTTGGGAAAAAAATTCCTATGGAAATTATATGTTGATGGCTTTTCAAACATTCACGGCATTGGGGCAGTGATCATAGTATGCACTTCAGATGGAGTTGACGTCGAATGTGCCATGAGGTTTGACTTAAAAGCAACCAATAATCAAGCCAAGTATGAGGCGCTACTAGCTGGACTTAGAGTCTGTATAGCTCTGGGGCCGATGAAGTAGAGATATTTAGCGATTCACGGGTAATTGTCAACCAACTCCTGGAAGAATACCAAGCTAGGGATGAATGCATGATAGCTTATCGTGACATTACAAGACAGCTCCTCCAGAAATTCAAAGAACATAGGATTGCCCAGATCCCCAGGGAGGAGAATGAAAAGGCAGACGCTTTGTCCAAACTAGCATCATCAACAATCACAATCAGGCCAAAAACTATTCCGGTTGTACATCTCCTCAAACCGAGCACAGTTGAGCCAAAAAACTTTGAAATTTCAAAAATCTGAACACCGTCAGACGATTGGATGACCTAACTGAAAAGGTTTCTTAAGGAAGGCGTGCTCTCGGAAGATCATCTACAAGTAAAACGTATCAGGTATTGATCAGCAAGGTACACATTGGTCGGAGGAGAACTATACAGAAGGGGGCTGTGTCAAAGAAATATGCATGTCATATATTACAGGAAATCCATGAGGGATTTTGCTGAAACCATATTGGGGGTAAAATTTTAGCACACAAGGTACTCAGGTAAGGTTATTATTGGCCTACTTTATTCTCAGATGCACAGCGATCTTCGGAGAGTTGCAATAATTGTCAAAGGATTGCTAATGATATCTGACAACTCCCTGAACAACTCAGATACCTCACATTCCCATGGACATTTTCCATATGGGGTTTGGATTTAATCTGCCCAATGCCAGCTGGGATAGGGGGTGGAGCGAAGTATGCCATATTAGCCGTTGACTATTTCACGAAGTGGGCAGAAGCTGAAGCATTAGTGCATATCACAGAACCAAATACCACAAGTTTCATGAAAAATATTATACTCTACAGGTTTGGAGTCCCAAACACTATCATCACTAACAACGGCACCCAGTTCGATAACCTGAAATTCAGACAGTTGTGTAAGGAGTACCAATTTGCCAATTACTATGCCACACATGCCCATCCTCAAACAAATGAGCAGGCTGAAGTAGTAAACAAAATCATCAAGCATACACTCAAAGCAAAGCTGGGTGACAAGAAAGGAAGTTAGGTTGAAAAGCTTCCTGAAGTATTATGGGCGTATCAGACGACAGCAAGAACGTCAACAGGAGAGACTCCATTCACTTTAGCATTTGGAACAGAAGATGTTATCCCTATAGAAACGTCATATGCATCACCCCAGGTCAGGCTATATATTGAAGAGCAGAATGTTGATATGCTGTTACAAAGTCTAGATGAGCTAGAAGATAAAAGGAAGAAGTCCTAAATACAAAATATGGCATATCAGCAAATAGTAGCTCGCCACTACAACTCTTATGTTCGGGTTAGAAAAATTCCAACTAGGAGACCTGGTACTCAGGAAGGTGTCATTTAATATAAAAAATAAAGTTGCAGGTTCCCTAGCTGATAAGTGGGAAGGCCCATACAAAATTGAAGGAATAACTGGTCATGGAGCATATTGGATTGCACAACCCAATGGAGGGGTTTTACCTCGACCATACAATGCCCGATATCTGAAGATTTTCTATCCTTAAATTATTTTGTTTCCTTTAGTAAGGACAATTTTAGTTTTGGAATTTAAATTTATGTTGGTTTTACAGTTATAAATAAAAGTCAAACTCGGGATTTTTAAAAAATAAAGCATATTATTATAAGAACATATGAAAGACGAGCATGATAATAAAAATATGCAAATAGAATACTCGGAACCATTGATTCCCAAATGGGCGGAGAAGCTCGGATGAGCATGCCAGTCGTGCAAGGTCAATTAACCTTAGCAAAAAGGTAAACCCGATGCACCAGATTCTGGAAAAGCTCGGTACGCTATCAGAACAAATTCCAGTGAAATGCGTAGCTGTGTTAAGCGGTTTGAAAAGCTTAACGATTCGGCAAACCCTTGCATAAAAAACTGTGGAGACGTCCTCGGTAATGTGTAAGGACTTGAACATCTAATCATGGTGAGCCTTGATGTAATGTTTCGGTAGCAACCGAGTATGAAACACAAGTATAAATCTACTTGTCTTTTTTAAGATGACTCGGTTAATAATATTAGCCAGTTTAATAAGATACTAGGCGTTAAAAATTATTCGGTTAACGAAACAAGTTTAATAAGATACTTGGTGAAGTTACCCGAACATCAAAATCAGCCAGTTTAAAAAGATACTTGGCGTTAAAAATTATTTAGGTAACGAAACAAGTTTAATAAATTACTTGGTGAAGTTACCTGAACATCGGAAGTAGCCAGTTTAATAAGATACTTGGCATAAAGATTGCAATAGCCGGTTTAATAAGATACTCAGCAATAATTGAATCAAGTTAAAGAAGACTCGGTGAAATTCCTAGAGCAATGAATCAGAACAGAACACTCAGTTTTTAGAATTACAGTTAACTCGGAATTTCATTGATAATATCGTTACAAAGAATCGTTAAAAAGAATCTTTACAAAATGAAATTTCTACAAAATAAATCAAGGTGTTAGGAGGATTTAAAATTCTTGTCGATGCTCAGGTCAGGCACCATTTCGTATTAGTGGAGCAGACTTTCATTGTAAGGCAAAGCAATCATATCGATCAATTCATCCATCCATTTACTGTAATATTCTCCCAGGATCGGTCCGACATCAGGCACCACACCTTCAACGACCGACTCCTGACTGGCGTAAAAGGTCAAAAGGGAGTGCTCGGATAGAACCTCCAAATGCATGGAATGAGGCTCTTTGCCTCGACTACGGCAATAAGCTCTCCACTCCTTCATCTAAGTTTGAAGAGATTCCAGGAACCGATCCACGTTATTCTTGATCGACAATTCCCAGTTGGTTCGGGCTTTTTCAGGTACCCGATTCTTGACCTTAAAAAACTCGCCAGCTGAAACTAGCCCTCGCTGAATTTACTGAAGGAGAAGGGCATCGTAAGCAGAGGATCTTTAAACACGATCAACCCCCCTGGACTTCAAGTTTTAGCTTGGCCTCTTTGGATAGGGACTCGACTGTCAAAGCTTGGCGTTCCAAGTCCTCGATCTTCTGTTCATATGCCAACTTGGACTGCTCGACTTAAGCATTGATTCCTGGGCAGAAGACAACAAGTTTTGAAGTGACATAGCCTTCTCTTCTGCCAATGAAGCCCTTTACTCAGCCTCCACTCGCCTCGCCAAACAGTGGTCGATAAACACTTGGGCAGAGCCAACCTTCTTTTGATAAGCCTCCTCAACCAGAGCACGACTATCTTCACTTTCTTTTAGCTGAGCCTCAAGATGCCTTATTCGATCAGCTTGATGTTGTTGCGTCTGAACCAGTTCAGTAAACTTGGCCACCATCTACAAGGTAACATAATAAAAAATCTAGCAAGCAAGATGAAGAAAGTTGGGAATAAAACCTAAATATAGGTGTGCACCGACAAAATCAAATAAACAGCAATGCGACGCTTTTTCAAGCTTTGCGAGTAAGAGAGTCGACTGCTTTCCGTTTCACAGCCCGAGTACGGTGGAAGCTGAGATCATCCAAAGGGTCTTCCTGGTCATCTTGGAAGGAACCAAAAAATTAGGACTGAGATTCACTTGTCTCTTGACACGTCCTAAAGAAGTGTTCCTACTCTCAAGTATAAGAGTGTCATAGTAATAAATTAACCGGTAAGACTGGGTCGAACTATAAAGAGGTTGTTCACTTGTCCTTGTAGAATTAATTATATAGATTAATTAATAAGCTTGAATAAAAATGTAAATCAATTAAAATTAATACTGGGTTAAGGGATCCACTGTTGGTAATTCGAATATGATCAAATTATTAATATTTAGTCCAGATTAATGGGATGGTATTCCACTTCACTGACCACTCTCTGATAGATGTGGATAAAAGTACTCACTGTGCTAGACAACATCTGTCTGTCTACAGTGAGTCAAAACACCAC
Source organism: Dipteronia dyeriana (assembly GCA_032871835.1). Taxonomy (NCBI): domain Eukaryota; kingdom Viridiplantae; phylum Streptophyta; class Magnoliopsida; order Sapindales; family Sapindaceae; genus Dipteronia; species Dipteronia dyeriana. Next base: position 44,173,194 of record CM065298.1, read on the forward strand.
AAAGATTAGAGGGGATAAACCACTCTCTGATATATATGGGTAAAAGTACTCAATGTGCTAGAAAATATATGTCTGTCTACAGTGAGTCAAAAACTCCACAAAGATCAGAGGGGAGAAACCACTCTCTGATAGATATGGGTAAAAGTACCCACTGTGCTAGACAATATCTGTCTATCTACAATGAGCCAAAAACTCCACAAAAATCAGAGGGGAAAAAACATAAAAATAATAAACTTACCATAATTGGATCATATTTCCCATACCAACAGTATCACCTTTGGCCCCAGCTATATAAAATTAGCCAGACATAATTTAACTAGAAAATAACTATTTTATTTAAACTGAGAATTTGAGAACAAAAGAGAGAGAATTTCACAAATCTAATATCGTATTTGGATTCAGAATATGAAAATTAAGGGGAAGAGGCTCCCTATTTATACAAAATACGGATGAAAATTGACCATCGGATGAATTTATAATGGAGCATCCAGATTTTGCCACATCATCAGTGAACAGTGACAGTGAACAGTAACTCTCCCCGTGAAGTGAATAGTGAACAATAACTCATTCGTGAAATGAATAGTGAACAGTTAACAGTGAACGGTGACACTGAACAGTATCGCATCCGTGAAGTGAATAGTGAACAGTGAAAGTCAACTATGAACAATGAATAGTCAAAATTATAAAAATGCCTTCATGACTTTCCTAAGGTTTTTGATGTTCTAAACTTGAAAACGATGTTTGTTTTGCCATCTGACTTCTCCATGATTCTGAATTGAATGAATTACCTCTGAAATAAAAAGAAAAATACACTGATTACTACACAACACATTTATTTAAATGAGCGAACGAAATTATGTCTAAATTGGGGAACTAATCATATTGGAAGTGTAAAATGATGATATTATCCCTTAGTAAACATACATTTTTCAGTGTTAATCACACCCCCCCCCCCCCAACCAGCTTATTGCTAGTCCCTAGCAATTAAAGCGAAATAGTAAAAACTTAAATTCAAATCTCTAAACTACCAAATAGACAAACTCTCCCATACCTCTTTTCTCACCCTTTGACAACCAGTCATTAATTGAGTTATCAATCAAACTTTCTTGTGCTCAATAAAGATCAACACAATAACTATGAGATAAAATTGAAATCAAACAACATTTTTATTCTGAAATCTCATCAGGGCTTCTTCCTTAGGCAGTAGTTTTATTTTTAATTGTTTTTTGTTTTTTTAATATAACAAAATTGGAAACAAACATTCCATCTTTAATCAATGTAGCAAGCTTTAGGCCAATGACTCCCAAACCAGTTGGCTTTAGGGCATTAAGTGTTAAAATACTCCTACGGGATTAATTACTCGGATTGCAGATGTTTTTTTTAGTACAATTCCCTTAAACTTTCTCTTTAACCTGTGTAACGAGCTTTAGGTCAATGACTCCCAAACCGGTTGGTCTTAGGGCATTAGGTGTTGAAGCACCCCTCAGACTTTATTGCTCGAGTTAAAGAGGCTACGAAACTGTACTTTATTCTTATCCAGACTCCACCGTTTTATGCGAACACTCTATGCTTACTGAGGCATAAGGCCCGACTACTAAGTAAGAGTTTTGGTCACAACACACAAAATTATTATTATTATTATTACTATATATATTTTTAAGTAAGACCAGTGCCTTCGGTTGTTATCTTTGAATGATGTTTCAGAACTAAATATCGTAAAATCTCAACTTACTGCACATAATCACGTGTCAATGTGCATGTGTGTCTAGAAAAGTTCGAAAAATTTCTCAAGATGACTTAATGAACAAAAGGATTAGTCAATGATATCACAACGGAGAACTTATAAATTTGAATAGTCAGAAGAGAGAAAAAATGCATCAGAACTACAAAGATGCGTCTCAGAAGTATCTAAAAGATCTCCTTACTCGGTCATCTTTACAAAAAAATAAAATGGTCAGAAGTTAGTTTTTTTTTTTTTTTAACAAAAGTTATTGAATCAACTATCCCCTCCTCCCAACCAGAACGAGACATTATCCCCAATGTCATTGGAAAGAGGTAAGGTTTAGATGATATCACCTGAACAACTTTAAAGACAACAAAATCCTGTAAAAAAACAAAAGAAATACAAAATATAGGAAAATAAAATGCATAAAAACCATGGGACAATCACAAACTGCGTTTCAGATCAATTCTGCGTTTCTTGTTCTCTTCATCAATTGACCAATCAATTTTGGAGGTTGAAGGATCTTGCTCATAATTGAAAGCTTGTAACTGGTCAATCAACTTAAGAGGACTTGAAGCAGAGATAAAGATAATAAAAAGATAATAAAAACAAAAGGATATTTACTGGTAGTTATGATTGTGGCTCACAACTTCCTCTGGTTTTACATCTAGAAACGGCTTCAACACCCTTTATGGGTCGGGGATATGCTTCCCATCCAATTTTCTTATAAAGTGGCAAACATGGTCTTTTAAAGTCAGATTCCCAAGACTATATTCTGCATGTTCTTTTTGAAATTGTGGCCATAATCGGTCAATTGCCATTTGCACATATCCACTAGGATGTGCATCAAGAGTCGTTAGGATATTATCCAATGACTCCCTACACAAACCATGCCTAACGAATAGAATTTTATCTTCCCGATTATTAGACACCATTCCTAAAGAATGACAATGTGTATTGCAAATTGTACGTGCACATTTGTGACAAGTAAGCCCTAACTTCTTAGCTCTTCATTTTTTTGCAAGGTTACTTATTCCAAAACCAGGCATGTAAGATATAAATGAATCAACAGACTCACCTGCTAGACGTACCTTAGCTTCGATCAACCAGCGAATTTCAATAAGAATGTCGTTTATCATCAGTAAGCGTAATCTTTCAGAACGTGCTTTGTAAATCTTTTTCAGAGCATTTTAGGGCAACGATGGAAAATATTTTCGTAGGTTTGTGAAAATTTCGTCCATTCCTTGTTTTGGGGATCAGTTATTTGGAAAACTAAATTAAACCGACTGGAATTGTCACAGAGTACCGTTATCCGCCATTAACTAGGGTTATATAGCAAAACACACCAAGCAAAAATTGAACCTAGCAATTAATTCTGTAAAAATTCAAAACGTAAAAGCGAACAAAAACAAAAATAATAATTGCAAACACAAATAAAGTTAAAAGCAAAAGATTTGTTTACTCACCTTTGTAACAAGGGTCAAAAAGGACGGCAGAGTCTTTTTGAAAATCTGTATTTTCTAAGAATAGTTTCACACGTTGTCCATTTACTTTAAACATATTACCATTCCTAGGATTCTCAATGTCAAGGTCACCATATGGATACACGTGTTTCACAACAAATGGACCACTCCATTTTGATTTCAATTTGCCAGGAAATAAATGAAGTCGAGAATTATAAAGCAAAACCTTTTGACCAATTTCAAATGATCTTCTTAAAATCAGTCTATCATGAAGGGTTTTAGATTTTTCTTTAAGATTTTTTGCATTTTCGTACGCATCATTTCTTAATTCTTCAAGTTCATTTACTTGCAACTTGCGCAATTCACCAGCATCATTTAGGTTAGAATTGAAAGCTTTAATGACCCAATATGTTTTTTTCTCAAGTTCAACAGGTAAGTGGCAAGGTTTTCCATAAACTAAACGATAAGGAGACAAACCAAAAGATGTTTTGAATACAGTGCGGTAAGCCCAAAGTGCATCATTTAGTCTAAGAGACCAATCTTTTCGATCAGGGTTAATCGTTTTCTGCAAGATATGTTTTATCTCCCTATTTGCCAACTAAACTTGACCACTTGTTTGAGGGTGGTATGGTGTGATAATATTATGTGTGACACCATATTTCTTCATTAAAGACTCAGAAGGTTTGTTACAAAAGTGTTTGCCTCCATCACTGATAATGGCTCGAGGGATTCCAAATCGACTCAAAAGATTTTCCTTTAAAAACTTAATCACTAATTTGTGATCATTATTTCGACAAGGAATTGCCTCAACCCATTTTGACACATAATCAACGGCAACCAAAATGTACGAAAATCCAAATGACTGTGGAAATGGACCCATTAAATCAATTCCCCAACAATCAAATATTTCAATGATAAGAATGGGGTTTAAAGGCATCATGTTTCGCCTGGAAATGGATCCTAACTTTTGACAATTTTCACAGGTTTTATAGAATGCATGTGCGTATTTAAACAAGGTAGGCCAATAAAATCCACACTGCAAGATTTTTGCAGCCATTTTCTTTGACAAAAAATGACCACCATATGCTTCAGAATGACAAAATTCAATGACACTACTTACCTCATTGCCTGGAATACACCGTCGAACAATTTGATCAAGGCAATACTCGAATAAATATGGGTCACCCTGGTAAAAACGTTTTACCTCGGTCAAAAAATTCTTTTTGTCCTATGCATTCCAATCGAGTGGCATCATTCCTGTTGCAAATAATTAACAATGTCAGCATACCAAGGTAAAGTTGTGATAGAGAATAAAAGATCATCAGGAAAAGAATCATTGATGGGTGCTTTTTCTTCTGACTCGTCGTCTTTCTGTTCCAATTCTTTAAAATCTAAAGTGTCTATTTCTTCTTTGGCAACCTGCAAACAATTATCAAGATGTGAATGCATGATTGACTGAGGTGAATTGATCAAATAAATTTTAGATGAGTTAAAAGAATCCTTTTAAACATGATCTTCAACAATGGTTTCAATAATGTCTACATCTTTATTTTCATTTTCATCATCAAATGGTTCTTTAGACATGTTGAAAACATTAAGCTTAATTTCCATATTTCCAAAAGACATGCTCGTTATTCCATTCCTGCAATTAATCAAGGCATTAACAGTAGCCAAAAATGGTCAGCCCAATATAACAGGAATTGATTTGTACTCATTAACAACATGTTGTGTTTCCAAGACAATAAAATCTATTGGGTAAATAAATTTATTGACTTGTACTAACACATCTTCCTTTATTCCCTTTGGCATTTTAATTGACCTATCAGCAAGACAAAGTGTGGTTGAAGTTGGCTTTAACTCACCAAGTTTAAGTCGTTGATAAAATGAGTATGGGAGCAAATTTACACTAGCACCTAGGTCAAGTAAAGCATGCTCAATTTTATAGTTACCAATTGTGCATGAATTAGTGGGACAACTAGGATCTTTATATTTCAAAACATTTTTATAGCAAAGAATGGAACTTACCTGTTCAGCCATAATGGATTTCTTTCTTAATTGATACTTCCTTTTCACAGTGCACAGATCCTTTAAAAATTTGTCATAGAAGGGCTTGTTTGATTGCGTCCAACAAAGGGATATTGATCTTTACCTGTTTGAAAATTTCAAAAATCTCTGGGGGATGCTTCGATTTCTGTGAATTTTTAAAAGCCTGAGAATATGGGAGTGTAGGTGGGGATTCAATTATTTATTTGTCAACAGTGGTTTCATTAACCCCTTCCTTACCCTTGGAAAATGACTCATCATCATTTTTACCTGATTCAAGAATAGGTTTTTCAATGACCTTACCACTACGAAGAGTGATAATTGATTTGACTTGATCTGGGCATTGGTTATTATCATAGGAACTTGACTGACTCTTGGGATTTGGTTGTGGTTGAGATAGAAAATTACCTTTTTCGTGTATGGTGAGTATAGAAACAATCTTTGCCAAAGTATCTTTAACATCTGTCAAGGTTTGTGCAGTTTAGCTGTTAATAGATTCTTGCTTCTCAATGAATAAGTGTAAAGTGTCTTCAAGGTTTTTCCTAGATGATGGGACATAAGGCGCATAACCTTGAGGGTTTTGGAAATTCTGGTGTGTTTGTGGATGTGATGGACCTAGTGGTTGTGAAGACTGGGCTTGATTGTTGTTCCTCCACTAAAATTTGGGTGATTTCTCCAACCAGGATTGTAGGTTTGTTAATATAGGTTGGAATTTGGCTTGTTGAAAGCGTGCAAAGCATTGACTTATTCATGAAGGCAATATTTTATGGCTGGTAAAGTTGGGCAACTATGAGTGATATGATCATCCGAATCACACACATGGCATGCAATTTCTTGTACAGATTTTACATGTTCACTCTTTTTAGTTTCTAAAGCTTTAACTTTCCTAGCTAGGGATGTGAATCTAGCTTGAAGGTCATGATCTTCCCTAAGATTGTAAATACCTCCATTAGATGGAGATGGTTATGGTTTGCTCATGGACTCATAGGAACCAATGGTGTCCCAATTTTGAGCATTTTCGGAAGTATGGTTAAGGTATTCAAGTTCGTCTTAAGGATTTTTGTCATTGAACTCTCCATTACACACCATTTTAATGACTTGTCTACTTTGGGGTGTGAGTTCTTTCATAAAATGTGACACTATCCTCCATGTTTCAAAACTGTGATGTGGAGATTTAGTTATGTGTATCTCTTGAGACATAAGTCGGATGCTTTTGAAATGTTCAAAGCATTTAAAGCTGAAGTAGAAAATCAGCTTGAGAAACACATAAAAATCTTGAGGTCTGATCATGGTGAAGAATATATATCTGGTGAGTTTTAGTATTATCTTATTGATAATGGGATAATTTCTAAGTTTTCTATGCCAGGTACACCTCAACAAGCTGGGGTGGTAGAAAGGAGAAATATAACTCTTTTGGACATGGTTAAGTCTATGTTGAGTTATTCAACGCTTCCTAATTCTTTTTAGGATATACTTTACAAACTGCTATGTATATTCTAAACGATGTGCCTTCTAAGTCAATTCCTAAAACACCACATGAGTTCTGGACTGGGCAAAAGCCTAGTTTACAACACTTAAGGATATTTGGATGTCCAGCACACGTGTTGAACGAAAAGATAGAAAAGATAAAGTATCGTTAAGAAACATACATATTTGTAGGGTATCCAAAAGGAACCAAAGGATATTATATCTATAGTTCTTCACATCTTAAAGTATTTATTTCGACAAATGTTAAATTTTTGGAAAAAGATTGTATGAATAATTTTGTGCCTATAAGTAGAACTATATTGAATGAGCTTTCAGGAGATACAATTCCACAAGAGGTTTCACAACCTAGCCCAATTGTAAGTTTCACACCAACACAAGATCAATAACCTACCATTCCTTATCATAATGGGAGGGTTTGTAGACAATCCAAGAGATACATCGGTCTAGAAGAATCGGTAGAGAATCTCCTAAACGACGATGATCCTTACACGTACAATCCGAAAGATATTGATTGTCGCTATTGGCAAAAGGCAATGCAATCCGAAATTGAATATACTTTCAAAAACAAAGTCTGGTCTCTTATGGACTTGCCCAAAGGGATAAAACCCATTGGGTGCAAGTGGGTATGCAAGAGGAAAAGAGGATTGGATGGAAAAGTGGAAACTTTTAAAGCTAAGTTGGTAGCTAAAGGTTATACATAAGGGAAAGGTATCGATTATGAGGAAATCTTCTTTCATGTGGTCATGCTTAAATCTATTAGGATACTCTTATCCATTGCGGTATCTCTAGACCTAGATATTTAGCAAATGGACGTCAAAACAAATTTCCTTAATGAAAGTCTTGACGAAAGCATCTATATAATGCAACCAGAAGGATTCATTGAAAAGGGCCAAGAGGAAAAGGTATGCAAGTCACAAAGATCTATATATGGATTGAAGCATGCATCAAGATCCAGGAACATAAGGTTCGATCGAGCTATGAAAAGTTTCGGATTTATTCAAAACCTTGACGAACCATTTGTATACAGAAGGATCAAAGGCGATAAGTTGGTTTTCCTAGTTCTTTACGTTGATGATAAACTACTCATCGAAAACGATGTAGGTGTATTGACATAAGTAAAAGAATGGTTAGCAAAATAATTTGATATTAAGGACTTAGGAGATGCAAGTTATATTCTTGGTATCCAAGTTATAAGGGATAGAAATAACAGAACTATTGCATTATCCCTAGCTTCATACATAGATAAAATCTTGTCTAGGTTCTCCATGCAAGATTCCAAGAAAGGCATGTTACCTTTCAGACATGGAATCAAACTTTCTAAGGGACAAGCTCCTAAGAATGAGCTGAAGTGCAATTCATGATTAGGGTTCCATATGCCTTGGCAGTTTGAAGTCTCATGTATGGAATGTTCTGCGCTAGACCAGATATTTGTTTTATTGTTGGCATAGTTAGTAGGTTTCAATCGAAATCTAGTCCTGATCACTAAAACACAGTCAAGCATATTTTCAAGTATCTTAGGAGAACGAGTGATTATATGCTTGTGTACTTTGGAAGGGATTTAATTCCCGTTGGGTATGCATATTCTGATTTCCAGTCAGATTCTGACTCTAGAAGATCAACATCAGAACCTGTGTTTACTCTTGGAGGAGACGCAGTCATATGACAGAGTATCAAGTAATCTTGTATTGCTAATTCCACCATGGAAGCTAAGTATGTTGCCGCATGTGAAGCTGTTAAAGAGGCTGTCTGGCTCCGCCAATTCTTGACTGACTTAGAAACGATTTCTGATGTGAAAAAGTAGATTGCTATCTATTGTGATAATAGTGGAGCAGTGTCTTATTCGAGAGAACCAAGAAGTCATAATAGAGGGAAACACATTAAAATCAAGTATCATCTTCAGAGGGAAATTTTGCATATGGAAGACATGACGATTATCAAGATCGCGTTAGCAGAAATCTAGCGGATCCCATCACAAAGGTTGTACCACAAAAGAATTTTGATGGGCACCTAGAGAATATGGGGAGATGAGATATGACACATTTGCTATAGAGCAAGTGGGAGATTGTTGGGATTATGCTCAATAGCAAAAGTGTAATAATGTATTTGATAATCTTTTCATATTAATAAAGTGATTTCTAGTTTAACAAATCTTATAGCATATGTAGTTTAATTATTATAACTGTTAAAAGTAAATAATCATAAAGTCAAAAGACTATGAGAAAAGAAGAATTGTTCATACATCTGGATATGTAAGAGGTAGGCACAATTCTTTAGTTAGTCTTGAACAATATTCACAACATAATATACAGGTTGGGAGCCTTTATCTTGTTAAAGTTGTAGATTCTTTTGCTAGCATTTGAGTAGGATCAAATGTGTTACGATAAGTCTAAAATCATCAAAGTGTGGTGTTTTTCGATAAAAGAATCAAGTGCACTAGGTGCATTGAATATGATTAAAGTGAAATAGTTTATCCACAACCGCCAATGGATAAATGTTTTCCGTTGAATACAATCGGAGAGTCTATCTCAATCTTGAGATAAACGATGGACTTATGGTTACAAGTGTTATAATTTGAGCTATCAATGGGTACGATTATATAACATAGTCTATCCTCAATAGTTTGTTGGTATTCATTTGTTAATTTATAGAACTTCATTTATAGATATGGATATCTTGGCTCCATTTATTAAATGTTAGTAGAATATCATCATATGGATATTTTGAGGTATTGGATATTAAATCTTAACGTTAAGTTTTCAATAGTGTCTGTTGAAATATGGCTTCTGGACAAGTCAAAATATCCAAGTTCAAAATGTGGTCATATGAGTAAATATGGTAACTAGGAGAGCTATATGCGGTCTATGGCCTCTTGGCGATTACTGATATTCTTCACGAGGATACATTATCTCAATTAAGATTGTCTAAGGTATGACTAAGGAACATTAACTTATTCTATCTTTATTTAAGAGTTCAATTTTAATTCGTTAGTGGAATTAACTAAAATTAATAGGTCGGACCAAAGTGAATCATTTGTTGATTATGATTAGGTTGTGTCTATTGGAGCTTAAATTTAGATAGCCCGCCAAGATCCCCAATTCGTACGAACGTGCATGGATCACTTGATATATTCTACCAGACTAATTTTTGTATCCATCTAGAATTGTTTCTGGATTGCAGAATCCAAATTTTTTGAAGAGGTGCAGTCATGTGTGATCAAGACACGCAGAAACTCTTCAAAATACCTGGATTGGGCGGCTACGATTCCTTCGACGGTCCTGATGGGGTGCGATTAGCATTTCATTAATACATTAAGAATATAATTTGTACATTTTAATTAAATTGACTGTTTAAATTATATTAATGTATTAATTTAAGGCATGTGGACTTGTTGTTTTTGGTAAGAATGGGTGTAGTTCACATTTGGAGTTTTTATTAATGTCTAGTGGATTTAATAAAATGGAAAATAATAATAATATTTGGCTCATGTATTGGCTTGGGCGGCTAGGGCTGATAAATTAGCCTAATATATTGTTTTTATTTTATTATTTAATTAAATGGAAATTAATTAATTATTAAATTAAAAGACAAAATCTTTTTCATAGTAGGAGAATGTCTTCTAATGTCATACTATTGTTGGTTGTATGATAAGTATTAAATACTTTATTTGACAAGTAGATACAAATAAAAGGAATTTATTTATTAATATATCTATCAATACTCTAATTGACTATTGGTCAAATTAGGAAGTTTTGGTAAAGTCACAATTTGTTTTATATTCAATAATTAGTTATTGGATAAATACACTAATGAGTTGGAATAGGAGTTTTGGTGTGGAAAAGAATTCTTCTGAGTGAGGATTATTTCCCACCGAGTAAATCTTCCTTAGGAGAGGATTTGGACACCTATATATATGGCTTTGAAGGATTCGACCAAGTTATAAGTTTTCTCCAAGAGAGAATTCGGCCAAGAGAGGTCCTGGAACCTTAGAATTTTGAGTGAAAAAAATTGGTTCTTGCTCTAGATAAATTCGTCCAACTCTAAGATAAATGTATGTAGAATTCGGCCAAGCATAGAGAAAAGAGGGAACGTTTTTATTTTTGATAGTGCACTTGTATCCTTCACATCAAAAGGGTTTTGTGTGCAAAAATCGAATCGGATTCATGTGAGTTTCAATCAAATAGATTGATAGTTCCCAAGTGTCCAAATGTTCTTGGGTTTTCTTTAGAAGGATTATTGTGACCAACGAAAGAAAAGATTTTATTTGTTTCTATCCTCAGGTATACAATTCAAAGAAAGGGAGCTCACACTCCTAGGTGATTCACGTTCATGATTGGATTGGAAGATCTTACAAATTCAATTCGGGGCAACTTCAATCGTCACGAGAAAAATGTACGATACTTTATTATATGTTATTTAACCAAGGGTTAAGGTTCATTCTTTTAAAGGAATTTTTTTAAAATATACCAAAATCCTTTTTTCGTTTCCACACACTATTTTGCCTATTGGGGGACAACCCCTCTTGGTGGATTGGGACCTCCTTTGGCTTGTGTTTTTCAAAATTATGGTTCAAAGGGGTTTAAATAGGTGTAGATGGTAGACAATGTCATTAATTAACAAGGAAATCAATCCTCTTTTAGAACTCTACCTTTTTAAGATTTTATTTCTTTCCTAATCCACTAAAACTGATTACTTATTAAAGGAAGATAATGATTAGGTGTCCACTTGCTTTCCAAGATTCCCACACATGTCCTAGAAGAAAATATTTCCCTTTCCGACAGCATGCAAAATAAATCCCATCACTATTCATGGAATTATGATTGATCTGACCATTGGGTACTAAAATGAGCTTCATTTCTTCTAGGAATATCAGAATTCCGATTCAAAAAATGCACTAGAAACTAGACTTCTGAGGATTTCAATCCATACATGATAAGACAAACAATTCAATCGGAGCTGAGAGATATGGTCCTTGCAATTTAGTTGTTCTGTACAATCCGAAAATCATCTTTCTACGGTATGTTCCACGGTACATGCATCACGTCTTATTACACGATAAACTTATGAGAATGACCACGGATTGGGCCATGATTTGAACTTTACTTTTTGGACTGTGATCTATGCTACAGATACTCACTGGAATTCACCAAGGTTAATGCCACGGTTCGGGCTCCTAGCTTGGCTTACGGTTTGGACTGTAGAACAACATCTTTTTGTACTCATTTTGTACAAAATAACATCCAACACCTATTATATGGAATGTTACCTTCACATGCTCAATAAACATATAAAATCCCAAATTTCACTAGAGAACAAAGCATAAATAATAGGAAATTGAGACCTATTACATGCATAGAAATGGACCGATCATTGTGCAAACCTTTCTAACCACAAGCTAAACCGTGACTCCAAGATATAGAGTTATTGATCAGTAATATTACTCTGATCTCACCCATGGTATGTCAAAATCCATAAACCAACTTGAAGGAGTAAGTAAGATACTCAGGATTAAGATCATGTATACCTATCATTTGTTGATATATATGAATCTCTTCATTTAACAGATCTTGGTGAGAGATTCATATAGATTGTGGCTCTGTCCTATATGATTTCATTATATAAGGTGCCTTCATTCCCACGTTGCTAGATGAGCAGTATAGGATAAGACCACCATACATTACGAAATGGATCGTAGATGTAGATTAACCGCAAACAAAGTATGTTATCTACAGACTCTTTATATTGCATGTCTCAAGCTAAATCCTTCTGTATATGACATTCATATGCTTATTATAAGATTACATCATGTAATCTTGGATGTTTTGCACATATGATGTAAGCATACAGATGTTAATAGATAAATATTTATAGAATCTAATTCTTTTATTCATGTTTATATAACTTTTACATATTACAAGCTTTAAGGCATAAGCCCCAAAAATCTCCCTCTTGCACTAAAGCATGTGGAACATCTCTCATAATCCTAGACCCTCTAGGTGACCTTCAAACACTTTAGCCATTAAGGTCTTTGTAAATGGATCATCTAGGTTGTCCTGTAATGCGATCTTGGTCACGGTCACATTCACGTCTCTTCTTTACACTATCTGTCTGATGAGATGATATTTCCTCTTTACATGCTTTCCTTTTTTGTGGCTTCTTGTTCCTTTGGAATTAGCCACAACACTACTATTATCATAATAAAGTGTGGTAGGCTTATCCAAATCTGGAACAACTTCAAGATCACTTAAAAACTTATGGAGCCATATGACCTCTTTAGTTATGGCTGCAACACTAAGGGTGAATACTGACCCAAACGTGGATTTCCTAGAATCCTTGTCTGACGGAAAGTCAAAATCTGTATATCCTAAAGGATCAAATCCAATCCAATCTTGAATATATAGCATATTGTTTTTCGTTCTCTGAAGATACTCTAGAATAACCTTCACAGCAACCCAACGATCCAATCCCGAGTTGGATTGGAATCTGTTGGCTACTCCCACTGCGTAACAGATGTCAGGTCTGATGCATATCATAGCATACATGAGTTTGCCCACTACTGACAGATAGGGCCTTTTCTTAACCCTTTCTCTTAGTTTATATTTTGTATTTGGCATGAGTAGCTAAACCCCTAGTGGGAGTTATGTAATTGAATATGAATATGTGGGTTTTCTACCATACTTTGATTTGATTAAGATAGTTCCATTCAATATGCTTAATTGTGTTTAATTGTCTATTGAATTAAGTAGGCCCTCCAACTCTTGATTCCTGTTGATTAATTTAACTTATTTGAGTAATTGATCTTTAATTGAAATCTTTGTGAAGTGGGTAAGCCCTCCAACTCCCATCTCACTTAGTGGTTGAATTTATTCTTAATGCAATTGATACTCACATTGGTTTTGGTAGGCAGCACTCTAACTCCCAACTAATTGTAGAGGTTGAATTATGTTGTCTTTGTGGATCAAGTAGGCACTCTAACTCTTGGTCCATATTTGATATCAATTCATATTTTTAACCATACACACTCACTTGAATTGAAGGGGATATGTTATGAGCATTCCAATTCAACATATCACGGCTAGGTGATGAAGGGAAAAATAGAGCAGTGGAAGCGTGAAAATTAAAAATTAGGGTTTCGATATAAATAAAAATTTCCCTTTTAATAACAAGAACCTTAACCCTAGATTAATTGTTATATATAAAAGTATCGTACATTTTTCTCATGACAATTGAACTAGCGCCGAATTGAAACCGTAAGATCTTCCAATCCAATCACGAACATGAATCACCTAGGAGTATGGGCTCCCTTTCTTTAAATTTTATACATGAGGATGGAAACAAACCAAATCTCTTTCTTTGTTAGTCACAATAATCCTCCAAGAAGAAAACAAAGAATGTTAAGTCACTTGTGAATTATCAATCAATTTGATTGAAACTCACGTGAACCTAGATTCGATGTTGTACACAAAACCTTTTAATGTGAAGGCTACTAGTGCACTATCGAATTCAAAACTTTCTTTCTTTCTTTCTTTTCTTCTTTGCTGAATTTCTCACACACCAATCTTTTGAGTTGGAAGAATTTATCTAGAGCAAGAACCAAATTCTCTACACTCAAAATTCCCCTTTGGCCGAAAGTTTCTCTAAGAAAAATACCTTAGCCGAATTATACTCTTAGAATTCTTGCTTGGCCGAAATTTTCTCTTTTGAAAACAACCTTAGCTTGGCCGAAATTTTCAAGAAGAAATTTCATTAGGTTGGCCGACATTTTCAACCTATATTTATAGGTTCACAAATCCTCTCCTAAAGAGGATTTACTTGTATTTGGTTTAGGAGACCTAATCCTCTCCTAAGAAGGATTTACTTGGTAGGCAAGAATCAAATCCTTAGGTGGATTTACTTGGTGACCAAGAATCCTTTTCAAAAAAGAATTCTTTCCTACATCAAGACTCCTAATCCAACTCAAATAGTGTATTTGTAACCATATTAAAGACTTCCTAATTTGACTAGATAAATAATTCCTTTTATTTTACTACTTATCAAATATAGTTTTTAATATTAATTATACTACTAACGATAGTATAATATTAGGAGGCCATCTCCTACTAGGAAAAAGATTTTTGACTTTTAATTAAATTATTAAATAATTACCAAATTAATTAATTTCCATTTAATTAATATAATAAAATAAAAATAATATAATTAAGCTAAACTATATAGCTTTGCCGCCCAACATCATATATGGGCCATTATATTATTTTTTCTAATTTATTAAATCCATTGGACATTAATAAAAAGTCCACATGTGAACTAGACCCATTCTTACAAAAAGAAACAAGTTCACATGCCTCAATACAATTCTAGGTGGACCCCTAAATTGGTTCGGTAGAATATATCAAGTGATCCATGCAAGTTTGTGTGGATTGGGGATCTTGGTGGGCTATCTAAATTTAAGCTCCAATAGACACAACCCAATCACAATCAACAAATGATTCACTTAGGTCCGATCTATTAATTTTAGTTCATTCCACTAAAGAACTAAAATTGAACTCTTAAATAAAGATAGAATAAGTTAATATTTCTCATTCATACCCTAGACAATCTTAATGGAGATGGTGTATCCTCGTGAAGAATACCAGTAATCGGCAAGAGTATTTACTCATATGACCACATTTTGAACTTGGATATTTTGACTTGTCCAGAAACCATGTTTCAATAGACAATATTGAAAACTTAACGTTAAGATTTATTATCCAATACCTCAAAATATCCATATGATGGTATTCTACTCTTATTTAATAAATGGAGCCATGATGTTCATATCTATAAATGAAGTCCTCTATTGATTAACAAATGAATACCACCAAACTATCGAGGATAGACTATGATATATAATCGTACTCATTGATAGCTAAAATGATAACACTTGCAACCATAACTCTATCATTTATCTCAGGACTGAGATAAACTCTCCGATTGTCTTCAAATGAAAAACTTTTATTCATTGACGGTTCTAGATAAATTATTTCATTGTGATCCAATTCAATGCACCCAGTGCACTAGATTCTTTTTGCCCAAAGACATCACACTTCGATGATTTTAGACTTATCATAACATAATTGATCCAACTCAAATGCTAGCAAAAGAATCTATAGCTTTAACAAGATAAAGGCGTCCAACCTTTAACTTAAGTTGTGAATATTATCCAAGACTAACTAAAGAATTGTGTCTACCTCATGCATATCTAGATGTATAAACAATTCTTCTTTTCTCATAGTCTTTTGACCTTATGATTAATTACTTTTGACAATTATAATAATTAAACTATAAATGCTATAAAATTTATTAACTAGAAATCACTTTATTAATATAAAAAGATTGTCAAATACATTTTTATACTCTTACTATCGAGCATAATCCCAACGGGTGAAAGGGGTGGATTGTGAGCACTCCAATCCAAGCTATCCCGACCACCTCACATTTATCCAAAACAAGAGTGAAAGGGGTGGATTATGAGCACTCCATTCCAAGGCATCCTGGAAACTCAAGTTAGGAAGATAAGCCCTAATTAATCAAATTGGTTCTCAAAGAATGGATTGCCACTATTTGTGTTTGATTGCGTTGACTCCCACATTCACATCTCATAACTTATCTCATCATTCACAATTTTCCAACTTATTGCATGTAGTATAATTTATTTTAATTGCATATTAGTATTAACTTTCGAAACAACCTTTGATATTTTCTTTTTAATGTTTTGTTTTAGTTTAGTAGTAGTTAACTAGTTTTAGCCATTTGATTTCCCTTTCCATGTGGACGATACCCGACTTGTCATTGTACTAGTTTAGTAAACTTTTTGAGGCATTGCTACGGTTTCATAAATATTTTTGATTGACATTTTTTGACGACAAAAACATATCACGTTAGAGTCCCATCTCTCCTTTGTGAAGAGAATCATTTGATATGTGAATGGGACATCCAGCTATGAGATATGGTACTCTTTTGATACTAATGCTAGCTTAGTTAACTTTAGTGATACAGATTGGGCAAGAAATATTGATGATAGGAAGAGTACATCGGTGGTTGCTTCTTTCTAGGAAACAACTTGGTGTCATGGTTTTCCAAGAAGTAAAATTCCATTTTATTGCCCACGATCGAGGCTGAGTACATAGTTACCGATAGTGCTTGCACATAATTCCTTTGGATGACGCAAATGCTTGTGGATTATTGCTTTGATCAAGGCACTCTTACCCTTTATTGTGATAACCTGAGTGTAATTAACATTTCAAAGATTACGGTTCAGCACTCTAGGACTAAGCATATAGACATTAGACATCACTTTATTAGAGAGTTAGTTGAAAACAAATGCATTGCACTTGAACATGTTGGCACAAATGATCAACTAATGGATTTATTAAGTGAGCCCTTAAACTCAACTAGGTTCAAATCACTTAGTAGGTCTATTGGGATTTATCATATGCCTTGATGAGTTTTGGTGGTTGACCACATTTGGGGAAGCTCAAGCAAAGAGAGCAAGCTTGTATTGTTGAAATAAACAAAAAATCGATCAACTTTATGCTCCGTAATTAATTGCTTGAGAATCTTGGTTACAGATAAATGATTATTGATCGCGCCAAAATTGTTATATATTCACCCTCATATCCTTTTCCTTTATCTTGTTTTCAGGTGTTCTTATGTGTGTCTTATGGTTCTTTTACTATGATTTCAAGAATTAGGTGAAAATTAGGAAACAAAATCGAAAATAACCAATTTGTTCAGAAAAAGGAAGAATTGAAAGCCCTAGTGCATGGGTACCTTACGCGTGCACTACCCGTACACAACCCGTGTATCGAAGAACAAAATTTTGAAAAAGAAAATCTCAGTGCACGGGTATTGAATGAGTACCTACCCATGCACAACCCATGCACTTACTTAGACTAGAAAGAAGATCAAACTAAAAAACGGTGACTGCACTGATAACCTACCCGTGTATTGCGAGGGTACTGTGTGCCCATATCATTTTCAGACCTAATTTTGAAAACCCTATATATACATCCTTTTCAGATTTCAAGAAGGATTATCCAATTTTCCAACCACGAAATTAATCATTCTATCTCTCTTTTCTCTCCCTTACATCATTAACCACTAACCCTTGATCTAGGAATCATTCCTCGCTAAATCTAACCATCTTACATCCTTTCCTACTCAAGAAGGCTACTAGGAGATTGGATTCAAGCTTCAAGAAGGAGGAGTTTCACAGGGGCCTTCTCCACCTCTTATCTCTTAGCTTTTATGTTGTATTTAACATGAGTAGCTAAACCCCTATGTGAGAGTGATGTAATCATACATGAATATTGGGTATTCCATCATTTATTGTAGTATTTGATTATTTAGTTTTATTCAGTGGTTTTAATGCAATTGATTACTCTTTGGATTAAGTAGATATGCATTCTCTTAGTTCATAATGAGTATTAATTTATTTTGAGTTTTTAAATGTAATTTATATCTTCTTTGATTGTGTAGATATGCCGTCTCTCAAGCCAAGTTAGATACCCAGTTTTAAGATGATCAAAACTAGCTAAATTGAATGGAATGGATGTGTACTGAATATGCCCTTCTTATGCATTTAGGTTTCAATGAAAAGGGGTGGATTGTGAATATGCCCTTCCAAGCCATCCCTAACCATGTGGTAGAGAGTTGATGTGATAAAAGTCTTTATCTCTCCAAATTCGACCAAGTGGTCGTGAGTGAGAGTTATTGATTCTAAATCACCTTTAAAGGTAGATTAGCACTTAATAATCGAATATGCTCTTCAAATGCTAAATGGATTCCCTATCATTTGTGTTTTGATTGCACTAACTTTTACATTCACATCTCAGTTCTTATCTTATCATTTCACATTCTTGATAACTTAGTTGCATTTAGTATAATTTAGTTTATTTACATATTAGTTTTTAACTTTCAACTCAACCATTCAAACTTTACCTTTTCATTATTAGTTAACTAGTTTTAGCCATTTGATTTCCCTTTTCCCTGTGGAAGACCTCCGACTTGCCACCATACTTGTTTTGGTACATTTTTTAGCACATTTTGGGATTTATGAATATTTTTGACAGACCTTTTCTAACGACAAAAATGTACTCGTCAATTATATGGCTTTATATTCAATAAGTGTGCATTTTCTTTGTTTGTAATCCATGTTACTTTTATATTCAAACATGCATTTTTGGACTAGGAGAACTGATTGGGAAGTACATTTGAATGACCTAAACTTTATCTCATTGACATGTGAACTTGATTTGACATGCTTAAATATTATGCATGAGTTATTTGTGTGCAAATGTGTGTGAATGCAATTGTCAAGATTGAACTTAGTAATGACCCTGTATCCATTCAATAAATAAGGATGTCTATTCCAATTTAGCCTTGTCTCTCTTCTTAATGGTTGAACAAGACAACATTCAATAAGGATTTTATATCCATGTATTGATTGTCCATTAAGGATTGATAATGTTGCTTGTGTGTATTAAAAGTTTTCAAAGCTATATCTTGTTTACTTATGTCAAAAGGGTACAAATTGGTTTGAATTCTTTTGGAAACTCTTTTGATATTTGCTTTGCCAAATACCATTGCTTGAACTTTGATGTTGCATGTCTTGCATCCAAAGCAATAACCTCACACATTTCTTTCAAATCAAACCTCATTGTTTTTTCTCTCAAATTAATTATGTTGCATAAAGTTGTTATATATGATTATGCACATATCTTTGATGCTAATAACTTTCTTTGCTAAATTGACCCGATTGAGGAATACTCCTTTGCCAATCTCATGACAAAAAGGGGGAGTAGTGTGAAGTTTATGGGAAGTGCATTTTATGGGAGTTGCATAGTTGTGGAGATTGACTTGTTCAGGGGGAGTAACCCACTTTAGGGGGGCATTTCATGTTGCGTTTTTTTCTCTTATGCAAATTGCTTTTGTTCATTTATCTTGATCATCTCACATACACTTGTCTTGGAAAGTATAGTTTCAGTGTTTAGTAGGGATGGTTATTCTACAAGAGTTTAAAGAATTGATGATCTAGTATCTAGGTATCTATTTGTAATGTAGAATAATTTTTGTGGACCTCTTATTTTTTGTTTATTTGTGAGGATGATATGTGAGTGGTGGTTTTGTCATGAATAACCAAAGGGGGAGATTGTAAGTTCCTCATATTTTGATTGGCCCATTTCATTGACAAACCACATTGGGGATTTGCTTTTAAGGGTAGACTAGGCCTCATTGTTCATGAGCATGCTTAGATAACATCCTTAGGCTCAAGAGCACTTCAAAGGTATATCACTTGTGCTTAACTTTCTTTGAAGAGATTAGTTGCAAACACACACTCTCATGCATGCCTTACACATCATGCATTTGTTTTTCAATCTTTTATATGTTTGTTAGATGCCTTGTGAAGAGGTAGAAAGTCTCATATCTTAGAGTGATTCTTTGATTTGAGCAATTGGAAGTCTTAGCTAGAGTTGGGAGGACTTGGATAGTTAAGCAAGTGGAAGTCTCGACAAGAGGTGTGAGACCTCGGATTGTTGAGCGAGGAAGTCTTGACTAGAGTCGAAAGGACTCGGATAGTTGAGCAAGAAGTCTTTCCTAGGGTCAGGAGGATCCGGATAGGTGAGCAAGGAATCTTCCTAGAGACAGGAGGTCTTGGATAAAAAGTCGGCTTAGTAGATCACTAGGTTCAAGGATAGAGTGAGAGTGATAGCTTGGAGAGCATATGTGATTGCTTGAGTGTGTAACTCTTTTGAAATAGTGGATTTGCTTTTGCCGGTGGTTGTGGTATCAACCCATGGATGTTTCCTCTTCGGAGGTTTACCAGTAAATATTGTGTGTCATTGTTTGCAATTTTCATTAAGCATTGTTAAAATTGCATTGTTTTTAAAAGAACTTAAAAATTGGAGCATATACTTATTCACCCCCACTAGGTATTTTTTACTATAAAGATAAAGTAAATTTCATATATGATTATGCAACGTATTTGTGCTAATAACTCTCTTTCCTAAAACAGCCCGATATGGGGAGCTCTTTTGCCTATCTCATGACAAATAGAGGGATACGTCTTGAGAACTATAGGGGAGCATTGTTTATGCTTTGGGGTAGAAGTCTTGAGAGAGAGTAACCTTTTAGGGGGAGCATTGCATATGCATTACTTTGTATTGCTTTATTGTTATTGTGTAGACAATTCTTTTTATGTTTGATCACCTCATATGCAATTGTGTCTTGGAAAGTGTATTTGCTATTGTGTTGCAGATATGATATTCTAAAAGGAGATTGAAGATTTTAAAGACTTAGACTTTAGGGCTCTCTTTGTAATGTAGAATGATCTTATGGACAATAGCTTATTTTTTGTTTTGTGAGGAATCTTTATGAGTGGTGATTTTGTATTGAAATAACCAAAGAAGGAGATCGTAAGGACTTCTATTTTATAATTGGCTTATTTCTAGAAAAACCACAATGAAGATGATTGTGTAACGGGTTTCTTAGGTCTTCTTAATGATTATCAAGGCAAGCCATGACTTCAAGATCAAGAGCTTCAAAAGATATATCACTTGACTTAACTCTTGAAGAGATTTAGTTGCACACACTCACTACTCATGCATGCTTTAGTCATCTTGCATTTGTGTTCTAATTTTTTATATGTGTGCATCATTTTTACAGTTCTGACACATGTAATTTGATGTTAGATCTAAGTGTGGTTTTGTGTGATCTAATTAGTTTCTGTTTGATTGATCGGAAACGTCTGTGTTTACACAATGGTAAGCTTATCTAAGCGTGATGAGAGACCTCTTGAAATTATCTCAGTGTGCGGACCCCTACCCGTGTAGTCACCCGCGCACGTGTCTCCAGAGGTCTTTATCTCTCAGTGCGTACCATAATAGTCACCCGCACAAATCTTTACAAAGGTTTTCTTCTCTCAATACGCGGGTCCTTACCTGCAATGTCACACACACGAAATCTCTCCCGAGATTTCCTACTCCAGTGTGTAGGTCCATACCTGCCTTTTGTGTTTTTTTTGCATTGAAATTGTTTTTTAATATTTTCAAACAACGTAGTTTCACTTGAACGTTATATATACATCATCTTCTTCCCCATTTAGACATAGATCTAAACATCAGGTCCTAGTGAGAGAAAGAGCTCCCATAGTGAGAGAAAACTCTCCAAACCCGAAACCTATCTTTATCTTGAATCATTCTGTAGGTCCCGAAGATTGAATTAACTAAGAGTTGTGATTTTCATAAAATCAATGCAATGGAAAAAATATAGGTTTTTAAAATTATTTGGGACCTTTTCGGTGTACACAAATATGAGGAAGGATTTGTTTTCAATCCTTTAAAGATCTCTCCTTTGTTTCTTTTCGATCCTTCACAACTAAGCCTTCCAAGCTATGACTAGCGATTTGGCAACTATGTGTGGGCACGTCACGGATTTGTTGAGCTCGGCCAAGCTTGAGGCAAAGATTTTTTTTTTCTATTTCTACTTCTCCTTACAACACCATTCACTATCAGTATAATAGTGAGGTTGTTTTGTTAAATGATATTAAACCAATATATATTATCAGGAGACTAGGGTTTTTGTGTCCCAGTTAAAATAGGATTCTAATTCCTATTTTAATATGTATTGTCACTAAGACTTGAACCCTTGACCTATTTTTAAGGAAATAAAAATAATCTTTATTATTTTAATCCTTTCTTCTTGTCAAGGTTCGAACCTGTAATTGCCAATTAACATTTAATAATTCTTAATTATTAATTTATCAATTAAATAATCATATTATTTGCTTAAACAACTAAGTAATTTATTAATTCAATAATCATATTATTCAATTAATTGCCATAATAAATCCAAGTCACTTTTGTAACAAAATTAATTGGACCATCTAATTAACCGTGAACCTTGTTACCAATAATCGTAAAGGGCTAGCAAAGGGATCTAATGGTCCCACAGTTTTGAGCTCCAATAATACTTAGAAAAATTAATTAAAACTCTTTAATTAGTATTTCATGATAATTAACCTTGGGTTTTTAGTGAATTATTCCACTAAAAACCCGAGGCTGCACTCTCATAACTGTAGACGTTTTACACAAACCGAAATATCAATGTCCATCGATATAGCTATTATATATGTTATGATCTTCCACAAGTAGTTCATAATTAGAGTTAGGTCATAAAGTCCTTTATACCTCTCTAATTATATATTTTCTTTTATGTACCATTGATTATTTAATGGACAATTATATCCTTCTTTTAAGTATAGCTTGTCACTATACTTGTTTACATATTTTAAGAACATTGCTAAGGACTTTATAAATATTTTTGATGTACATTTTCTAACGACAAAAACGTACTCGTCAAAGGGTGTCGTAAGTGCTAGTTATGTGGCTAATCATAGTTTTTAGTTAAGAGTCTTAGTCTTTTTTAGTTCGTTAGTTTCTTTTTACTCTTTGGTAGTTTTTTTTTTGTTTTTTTTTTGTTTTAGGTTTTATGGATTACTTCAGGCAAAAGGCAGTCCCTAAACACGAGCTTATTGATGATTTGTATGACCGGAATCAGAGGTCTCATATAGATTCCTCATGGAGCTATAACAATGTCAACACCTATGAGCTGTCTCCCTCATCTTACCTACCAATAAACATATCCCTTGAATATGAGGTGAAGAATTTTATAGAGTTTAAGGCGACTCAACAGAGAACATGGCAATAGATCAAATCACAACAAGTAACACAAAAATCATATGAGGAAAATTTCAATAACCCCATCCGAGGCACCGGTCAAATATGTGAATAGGTGGAGTTCAATTTCCACACACAAAAGGAAATAATTAATTAGAAGACTTGTTCTGAAATATGTAAGTTTCTCGTTTTATGATTGGCTTATTTCGTTGACAAAATCACATTTGGGTTCCAACTTTGTAAAGGGTAGATTAGGTCGTCAATACCATTGGACTCCAAGTGCTTCAAGGAAGGTTGACTACTTGACTCAACTTCTATTTGAAGAGACTAGTTGCACACACACATTATCATGCCTACCTTACACATCTTGCATCTGTGTTTCAATTTTTTATTTGTGTGTTCTTTTGTACACTTCTCACACATGCCTCTTTTAGTTCTAAGTGTGGTTGTGTTTTATATTCTTCATTTTCCATTTGTTGACCGGAATTGACCACGCATGCACGACGGAGTGCTTTCCTTATTGCCTTGCATGACCTCCCTAAAGGTCTCTTTTACGTGGATTGTGCGTAAGTTTCTACCCGTACAGTAACTACACACCGAAGCATGGTTGCCTCAGGTTTCTTAGTTGCGCAGGTTGTGCGTTGGTCCCTTACCTGTGAAGTAACCTGCTCACTACACTGTTTCTAGTGTTTTAAATTACACCTTTCCAAAATGACGTAGCTTCGCTTAAACCTCATATATATATATATATGTTGTCTTCTCTCTTGCTCATTTTTAGGAGTCTAGAATTTATACCAAGAGAGTGAAACTTGTTTTAAAAAGAGAAAGACCCTCAAGAACTTACCTTTGACCCTTCAAACCCATTTTCAAGAGCATCTGAGAATAATCTAGCATCATGTAACATCATCTAGGTTGTGTTCTTACATGGGTCTTCATCAACATACATAAGTTGGTAAGTAGAGCACCATCTCCTTCCATTCTTGTGTTCTTGCTTAAAAAAATGTTAGGATTTTGCTCAATAGCAAGAGTGTAATAATGTATTTGACAATCTTTTCATAATAATAAAGTGATTTCTAGTTAAACAAATCTTATAGCATTTATAGTTTATTTATTATAACTGTTAAAAGTAAATAATCATAAGGTAAAATAACTATAAGAAAAGAAGAATTGTTCGTACATCTGGATTTGTATGAGGTAGACACAATTCTTTAGTTAGTATTGAACCATATTTACAACTTAAGGTAAAGGTTGGGAGTCTTTACCTTGTTAAAGTTATAGATTCTTTTTCTAGTATTTGAGTGGGATCAAATATGTTATGATGAGTCTAAAATCATCAAATGTAGTGTCTTTGGGCTATAGAATCTAGTACACTAGGTGCATTTAATAGGATCGCATTGAAATACTTTTTCCAGAACCGTCAAAGGATAAAATTTTTCACTTGAGAACAAACAGAGAGTCTATCTCAATTCTGAGATAAATGATAGACTTACGGTTACAAGTGTTATCATTTGAGCTATCAATGAGTACGAATATATAGCATAGTTTATCCTTGATATTTTGGTGGAATACATTTGTTAATTGATAGAGGACTTCATTTATAGATATAGGCATGGTGGCTCCATTTATTAAATGTTAGTAGAATATCATCATATGGATATTTTAAGGTACTGGATATTAAATATTAACATTAACTTTTCAATAGTGTCTATTGAAATATGGCTTCTGGACAAGTCAAAATATCCAAGTTCAAAATGTGATCATATGAGTAAATATGGTAATAATGAGAGCTATAGGCGGTCTATGAGCTCTTGGCGATTACTGATATTATTCACGAGGATACACTTTCTCCTATAAAGTTGTCTAGCATACGAATGAGGAACATTAACTTATTCTATCTTTATTTAAGAGTTCAATTTTAGTTCATTAGTGGAATGAACTAAAATTAATAGAGTGAACCTAATTGAATCATTTGTTGATTGTGATTAGATTATGTCTATTGAAGCTTAAGCTTAAGATTAGTATTATCAGGATCTCTTCCTGTCTTTTCCGAAGCGGAGTGTAGTTCGTATATTTTCCTTGAAATTTTTCCCTGGTTTGGTCAGTATTGCATCCACTTCCCCTCTATTTGCTCCTTTCTTTGCTATTTCCTTCTTGTTTCCCTTTATGGTTTTATGACTTTGACTCATTATCCTTTTGTTCGAGTCTCCCCCCATGCATGTAACTGCCTTATATTGCCAACTCTTCTTCTTCCGCCAGAGCGTATCCACCTGTTATATCCATCATATCTACATATCTAGTTAGATGAGCCCTTCCTTGGTCAAAAGACAGCTGCCCATTTTGCAAGTTATTTATGAATGCAGCGATTATTGCTTCATCATTCGCACTGCCAATTTCTAAGACCGCCTGGCCAAATCTTCCTAAATACTTCTTTAATGATTCGTCTTTCCTTGCTTCAGTTGAGAAAGGTAAGCCAACTATTTTTTCTTATGAACATTCCCTAGAAATTGTCTTGAGAAGCTTCTGCTCAACTCGCTGAAACTCCCAATACTCATTGGAGGTAATCTCCTAAACCATCTTGATCTAGTATCCCCGAGGGTTTGTGAGAAGTTAAGGCACATCAAAGGATCGATGTGGGCATACTGGTCCATTGCGCTCTTATATCGTCTGACATTCTCTTTTGGATCTGTATCCTTTTCAAACTGTTCCAAGTGTGGCATCCTGAATCTCTTCGAGAATGGCGTTCGTAGGATGTTCAAAGTAAAAGAGCTATCGAAATCATCATCAAACAACTCATTATATCGATAACGCCTAATCAATGTATCCATTTGACGTCTATTTTTCTCGACTTCTCAGGTCAGGCTTTGAATCAAGACATCTCTGTCACCCACCGGCTCTCCTCGATGGTTAAGTTGTTGATTAATTGTCATGCCTATTTCTAGCTCCTCTTCATTCTGTCCACTAGTCTCACGAGCCAAACCTTGTAAGTGTATGGTCTTACGGCATCGTTTACGATGGTGTCGATCGCTATCCTCTGATGACGATGACCGATCTCTACGCCGATCATATTTACAGTGCCTATCATGGCCCGTCTTACCATGGCTTCACCTTTGGTGTGGCCATTCCCCTGCGAGCGTTTCATGATCCTTGTCCTAGTTGTGTGTCGTACCTCCAGTGTGGTTGATTGGTCTTGAGTTCCTAACGGCTACTGGTTCATCTGGTTTCGACCCAACTACAACCGATCGGTGCCTAGGAGGTGATGGAGGTTTTGGCGGGTACACCTCTCTCGCGACCAATAGATCTATTCCTTCTGGCACCGTATCCATTAGCAAATGTTACAGTGTATCGCTGAAGCGACGCACAATATCCTCGCTAGTAGGAGGGACTTGCTGTATACCAACTAGGGATATCGGATGGATCCCGGTGGTTGTGATAGGATCCTGAGTTGTTCCGCCTATTTGAGCATTATCTAGAGATTCTTGGATTTCCCTGAAACTGTCCTTGCATCCGTTACCAGCCATTGCTTAAATAAATCGGAGGTTCAGCCCCTCCTTCTAGCGCCAATTGTTGACGTCGATTTCTCGAAGGATGAGAAAGTCAACAACGTTGGATTTGGATATAACCTGTCAAAAGAGAAAGAGAAAAAGAACGCAATTGAAGTAATAATAACACGAGTTTACGTGGCAAAACTTCGATGATTGGAGAAACATCCACAGAAGGTTGAATGCACAACCAAGCCAAATCCACTATTTAAACAAAGAATTACACCACTCGATCTCTCTTGCCTCTCTCTTACAGTGTTTACTTTTTTGAGTCCGTCTCTCAATATTTTTCTCTCTCATTTATAATGAGATTATGGGCCTATTTATATGTGTATAGAACCCTAATCCTTGTTGTACAAGGAAGGAATTGTATTTTAATTCAGACTGGTTGCTTGTTGAAGTCGTCTTTATCTTCTTTCTTGTTTTGAAGACCTTGTAAAGATCGAGTTTGAATTTTCACGGGTTTCTGGTGGCTTAGTCCGTTTAGGAATTATTTTCTTCTCGGCGTGTAGTCTTCTAGATTAGTAAAGTTGTTGCCTGATTTGGGATCGGTTTCCTGTTTGGTGTTTTATCTTTCTAGAAACTCTTTTTGACACAGAGGTTTTATGTATTGGAGTATGATTCTCGGGCCTACCCACGTATGTGAATTATATACTGAGCTTCTTTACTTGGGTTTCTTGTGCTGTCCCGAGTAGAACATAATGTGTCGAGTACTCGTGTTCAGACTTACTCGGGTTATTATTCTTTAGTGATGTCTTGGATGGTGTCTTCTAATTGCCAGCTCGGATGCCCATTTGGAAATCTTTTTAAGGGATTGTCTTACCTTTCGATGACGGGTACATTCAATAAGATATACATATAACAAAAGTGATTGATCATATTTGGATGATGAGATGAGCCGAAGGCTCTCTTGAATGCTTATGTGAGTGTACAAGTCTTTAATTTTGAATATATAGCCCCATTTGGTTTGGGGTTGGTTTTGATTACTCACATTTTGTATAGGTCTTATGCATATAGTGATATTTGGTTTGGGGATCATCATGTCCCCATTCCGTCATTTTTGATAGAAAAGAAAATGTTTGATGATTGGTTTGTGCTTTAATGTCGATATTACACTTTATTGCCTTATTTTATGGTGAGCCTACTTTAAGTCTTTTATTTTGTTTGGCATTGATTGTTCATGATTAGTGCCTAGGTTGTTGTGTTTTGAGTCAGTTAGGTACGTTCCGCTAGACCAGACTCTCTTGTCTTCAACATTGAGGACAATGTTAGGTTTTGGTTTGGAGGTTGTAGACACCTTTGTTAAGTTGTCTTTTATGTCTTGAGTCATTTATCGTGTCATTGAAATTTGCTACTTCGCCAAAATTTTCGAGATTAATTTAGCTTGGTGAGATGCCTTGAGCATAGTGTTAGTGGTGAATGTGCTTATGCATAGTGTACTTGTTCATAGCTCTCTGTCACTTTACGGGTCTCACTAGCACTTCTTGGGTTAGTCTCATCTTTTAGTGTCTAAGTTGAGGGGACTTGGTGCTCAAGCACATTGTATGGAAATCAACTCCGTATGAAAAGTTCATCTTCAAGAGGATATGTGTTTACTTGGATGCTAAGGTATCAAGATTCTTCTTCCTCTTGCAAGACGTTAGAGCACACACACATACATTGCATTCTTATGTGTCCATGCATAGTTTAGCTTAATTTGTACAACACATTCACACACTTGTTAAAGTATATACATGCATTAGAATTTATTGTGACAATTTTTATATAATTGGGTGTTCTATGACTATCTCTAGGATATGGAATACTTGTGTTTTTGTGTTTGTATGTTTATGTTTTATGGACTTTGGACTTGAATTTGGTCACATATTATTCCTTATTGAGTTCTGGTCATTTCGGTTACTCATTCATTTGATTTCAAGTTCTGAGTAAAAAGCTACGAAACTTTTTGGCCACTTATCATACATTGTCTTTGTCTTCTTGTATTGAGTCGAATTCTTATTTTCTGGTCAAAGCTTCATAGTCTTCCATGTGCGTAAGGGATTCCCAATTCGTAATCCATAAACGGATTTGAATTCAGAGTTTGGAGGCTGGAGAAAGGTTGAAGAATGCGAAAGGAGCACGAAAGGGAGTGACGATGGCCAAAGGCCATCAAACCACCCTTCCCAATGAGGCACGTGACCAACTCAAGGAGTAACCCTTCCTGTCCCCGAGATGTCCATGTGCCATCTCAGGTAAGTGAGGTGGCAAGGTGGCCTTTGCCACCTAAAATTTCCATCTCTCCACGTCATCCTCCCTCCCTTTAAATACTTCTCTCCCTCTCACTTTTCAATTGTGTGTTTTGAAGAACAACTGCAGAAATTTATCTTAAAGGTTTTTGATTTTTTGTTTTGGTGATAACTCTCTCAATTCAACCCCGATTTGAGTGATTCAAAAGCCAAAATTGTTGGTCTTGAAAATAGGAACAAAGCCAAGCATTTACAAAGCGAAATGATGTCTTGATGTTTCAGGATGATCAGTTTTCTTCTCGTGATTGCATCATTTGTAAGTGAATCACTTTCTTCTCATTTTTCTTCTCTGATCATCTTCATGAATGTTCTTATTTGATTAGGAAAAAATCTAGAATGTTTTTTATTCTACTTTGTGGTTTGTTTGAATAATTTTCGAGTTTAGATTGTGTGATGGTCAATTGAATATATTTTTGATAAAACTTGATAAGCATAAACTTGATTCTAGAAAACAATTTATGTCCTTGAGTTTGATTGTTGATTTCTAGGTCTAGTTATATGTTCTAAGAAATATATCATTTTGATTGTGATATCTATTATTCTAATAGAGTTCTTGTTTGTTAAACATGCTTAGATTTCTGGTTATCTATCTGATTGATTTTTGATAGCCAAATCTAGCTCTCTAATTGCATGTTCATAGAGTTTGTTTGTTCTACTTACTCTTTTTTCTTGTGATTGCATCATGATTGCATGTGTGCACTTCACTTAGATCAATGCCTTGTAAAAGGTTGAACTCTCTTGTTAGAGTGAGTGAAGTTTTAACTTTAACAAGGAGTCTTAGCTAGAGTCGGGAAGACTTGGGTTGTTAAGCAAGAAGACTTGTCTAGGAGTAGGAGGATCCAGATAGGCAAGAAATGAATCTTCCTAGAGGCAAGTGTGCCTTGAATAGGAAGTTGCTACCTAGTGGTGTGCTGGTCAAATCTTAGGTAGGAAGTAGGCCAAGTAATTCACTAGGCCCGAGGGTAGAGTAAGAGTTGATAGATTGGAGAGTGAATCATCTGTTGATTGCTTTTTGAGTGTGTATCTCTTATTTGACATAGTGGATTACGGTTTGCCAGTGGTTATGATATTAACCAATGGATTTTCATCTTTTGAGGTTTTACCACAAAAAAAATTTCTTCTATTGATTTTTAACATTTTAATTCCTATACTTACTTTGTCTTATATTGCTTTTACTCTATCTTAATTGATTTCATATTAATTTGTGAAGCAATCTTCTTGTAAGACTTTTTTAGTGATTAAATTGCTTGTGTTTTTAAAGAAGTGCTAAAATTTGAGACTATACCTATTCACCCCTAACCCCCCCAAATTAGGTATATTTTACACTATAAAGACTAGGGAATATCTTACAATTCATTGTCTTTTGAATATTGTCACTTATTCACTTAGACCTTTAATTTTCTTCTATGAGTCAAAGTCTTATGGCTTCTAGGAGAAGTTGCAAAAGTGGGTGAAGTCTTGCAACCAAAGGTTGGTTGAAAATCAATGGTTGGGAAGTGCTCACGCCAAGAGTAGTGAATCGGGGGATATCACTCAGGACTAAACCAAGAGTGGTAAGTGATAGTGTCCATAGTTTGAGGTTATCGATAGTGAGAGTTCGTGTATCACTTGAGAGTGTAATCTTCTTTTCATATAGTGGATTCCTGGGGCTCAAGTAGCTGGTATGGTTATTCCTATGGTTTTTCTCGTTTGGTGGATTTCCATGTAATAATTAGGTGTGCTTTATTTTCTGAACTTAACTTGTTTTTTTATTGTTGTTTGAAATGGGTTTTATTATTAATATTGACTAATCGAAAAAGTTGGTAACTAATCGATTAAAACTTATCTCCCTCCTCTAGGTTAGTTAAGATACACTTTATTTATTTTCAAACAGCGTGCTTAATTTAGAACATAAAACAAGGCTATTTCGCTTTCCTGGGCATAGAGCTTATTTTGGCGAGGGCTCCTTTACGGTAAGGCTACTTGGCTTTCGTCAATGTTATTTTTTCTGGACATATCCAGAAATCAAATTTGGGCAAACTTGTGAACCAAAGACCATTCCTAATCTTTGATTAACAACTAAAGGTCCCAACATTGAAAAATAAAGGTCCCAACATTTTCAAAACATTTTTTGAATACCCAAAATACCCTCTACTTAAAAATAACCCGAAAAGCATTGAAAAAACTCGAAAACACTCATGTGAGTCTCTAAGTCACTCGGAACTCAACTAGGAACAAGTATGCAATTTTTAAAATTTAATTCCTAGAGCATATTCAACTAGGAATATTAATCAAATTATGAACTAATACATGAGCATACAAAGTGAGTGTGTGTCAGCAAAATTTGCACAACAATTCGTGTGTGCGCATATGCCTTGTTACGAGGTAAAAGTTTAAATACCTAAATAAACAACGAAAGTGCATTATCTTGAAACCACATTTGCATGAGAAATCCGCCATCAATCATTGAAGCTTGAAACTACAAGAACCACCTAAGCAACTAATCATTACAAACAAATAGTGTTTTGTTATAGAATCAAGCCAACAAAAATATAAAATGTAACAACAACAACTTCCAGTAAAATCATACTTAGCTTTTATAGTTGACATGGCAACCGGGTTTTGTTTGTTATTGTGCCAAGCAACAAGATTGTTGCCATTGTAGAAGCATCCTCATAAATCACTCTTTCTACCATCTATGTTTCCAGCCCAATCAACATCTTAGTACCCAGCAACTTCTAGGTTTGTGTCTTTTGTAAAGTTCACTCCATACTCTAAAGTTACCTTCACATACCTGATGATTCTCTTCACTGTAATTAGACGCGACTCTTTAGGATTTACCTAAAACCTTTCACATACACCAATACTATAAGAAATATATGGTTTACTTGTTTTTAGATACAACAAGCTCCCTATCATACTCCTATAAAGAGTACGGTCTATATTTTTACCTTTCTCATCCTTTCAATTTTTTGCATTGGTAGGCATAGGTATTCTGTAATGTTTGGTGTTTTAAAATCCAAATTACTTCTCTAAGTTTTTAGCATATTTGGTTTGAGATATGAATATTCCATTATTGTTTTTGTTTAACTTGAAGTCGAAAGAAGTAATTAAGTTCTCCTACTATTCTCATTTCAAATTCATTTTTCATTAACTTAGTGAATTCTTTTACTAGATTTTCAGAAGTTGAACCAAACACTATGTCATTTACATAGATTTGAGCAATCAATATACCTTTTCCTACTCTTTTGATAAATAAGGTTTTATCCATACTACCTTTAGTGGAACCTTTCATCACTAAGTGAGTAGATAACCTCTCATACCAAGCTCTAGAAGCTTACTTCAATCCTTACAAACCTTTATGAAGTTAAAATAAAAAATTACAAACATCATTATCAAAATATACAAAACTCTATCACCGAAATTAACCTAAAGTACAAACTATTCTACCCAAAGACTATTTAAAGTTGAGAATAATTTTATTTGTTCTTCTTCCTCGAGACATCTATTTGAGTATACAGCTACATAGTATGAGAAACAACATGAGTAAGATTTGAATAATGATTTATTGAAAAGAAAAGCTCAAACTATTTTATAACATCAAATCACAATTAAAACTTATTTTTAACAATGAGACCAAAAAACAAGCATCTTGTTCATGTTTTTATCAACTTTCTCGTTAAAAACAGAGAACATGATCTTCTGTTTTCCATAAACATTAAACATTTACTTTCAAAACACAAAAAATGTGGTGAAAAAATTCATTTTTTGCTATCAGAGCCTATAGCAAATTCGCAACTGATACATAAGAAAACAACCGATATAAAACAAAATAAACACAAAAAAAATAAACATTCATCATGGTAAGAATTATTATTTTGTTTTTTGTTTTTGTAAAAACTGAAGAATACGAGTGAGAGATAAGAGGAAAAAAAAAAGTGAGAGGGAGGAGAAAATGACAGCTATAGTGAGAAAGTGGATATATATACCTTTTAAAATATGTATGATATTAACCTAAAGATATGATGTGGACAAACTTATGATATTAACATGTGTCCATTTATTTCAATCACACATAAAAATTTATAGCAAATAAAGTAATTTAAAAAAAATCAAAATTACATATTTAATTATGAAAAAAATTGGCATATTTTTTTTTTAAAAGTCAACCTTTTTTAAATTTATTATGTTGTAATATTTCAATCTAAGTTATTAATATGTCACTACAAAAAAAGCTTATGTGACTAGTTGTACTTTGTTAATGTTATTTTGCATCGTAAAGTATTACATGATACAAATGTCAGAGATTAAGAATTTAAAATTAGTGTTTAGTATAATTCTACAAAAAAAAAACATCTTTCTTTATCATGTTGATCGTGCCAAAATTGTTATATATTTTGGTCGGGCCCTCATATCCTTATCATTTGTCTCTTTTTTGGGTGTTTTTGTGTGTCTTATGGTTGTTGTACTGCAATTGTAGGCATTTGCTCCAAATCGGGCGATGGAATTGGAAATCAAGATTTTTGTATAGAAAGGGGGTCAATTGGTGCAAAAAAAAAGAAATTGAAGGCCCTAGTATGTAGGTACTGTACGGGTAGCATACCTATGCACTACCCACACACAACCCCTATGCACTACCCACACACATCCCCGTGCACCGAAGAAGAAGTGTTCGAAGATTACCCAGTGCCCGGTACCGCACGAGAACCAACCTGTGCAGATGCCAAACTAGAAAGCAGATCAACCGAGAAAAGGCGACAGCACGGGTACCCTACCCTTGCACTACGTAAATCTGGACTGTCACATCATCATTTCAGACCTAACTTTTGAAGCCCTATATATACATCCTTTTCTGATTTCAAAAAGCATTAATTTTCTCCCTTTTATATCTCTAATTACTAGCGTAGATCTAGGAATCATTCTTTGCCAAATCTAACCATCATCGTTATCATCTACTCAACAAAAGACACTTGGAGATTGGATTGAAGCTTGAAAGAAGGAGAATCTCTACACAGGACTTCTCTATCTCTCTTTTCCTTGTTGTTTTCTTGTATTTGTCATGAGTTGCTAAACCCCTATATGGGAGTGATTTAATCATACATGAGTATTAAGTATTCCATCATTTATTGAACTATTTGATAATTTATTTTTATTCAATGTTTTTAATGCAATTGATTACATTTTGGATTAAGTAGAAATGCTCTTTCTTTGTTTCACCACATCTAACCCATTGCCCTTTTCAAACCTAAGGGAAAAGACCTATTTGATCCATGATGAGTAGCATTGACGCCTGATCTTCCACATTCATGGCATAATGAATCCTTCTTAGGCTAGCTCACACACATTATCGGTCTTTCAGTTTTCATTGCATGTAACGCATTTGAATCCTATGCATAACTTCTATCTTTGCGTGCATTGCATGAGTGTGAACTTAGGACTCTAAGCGGAAAAAAGATAGTGATCACATGTGAGAACTTAGAATTGAAGCCAATTATGCTTGTGGCATGAGAATGAGTGGTTTCCAAGGCGATGGCGCTTTAAGTGTGGGATTCCTGTCACACGAGTTTTCCCTTGTGGTGCCTAGGAGTTATTTAGAATATTTTGCATGAACCTATCCCTCACTCCTACTTTCTCTTGCTTATCTCTCAACTAGTTGGCTTTGTGGCAAATATTTTTGAGTATAGGATTTTTCAGATCGAGTCATTTGTTTTCGTGATAATATCTTTGCTTATTGGTTTTAAGGTTTGCTCGAGGACGAGCAAATGTTTGGTTTAGGGGTATAACAATTTTAGTGCCTTCAAATCCTTACCTTTTCTCATTTTCGGGTGTTTTTGTGTGTCTTTTGACTGTTTTATTGTAATTACAGGCATTTGGTGCAAATCAAGCGATGGAATCGGAAATCGAGATTTTTGTGTGGAAATGGTTAAATTGGTGCAAAAAGAAAGAAACTAAAGGCCATAGTTTGCAGGTACTGGGCGCGTGGCATACACGCGCACTACCTACACATAACCCGTGCAGTGGAATAAGAATTCTATAAAGATTGCCCAGTGCACGGGTACCAACCCGTGCACTACCTATGCAGATGCCAAACCAGAAAGCAGATGGTGACTTCGCGGGTACTCTACCCTCTCAATAAGCGAATCTGGACTGCAACATTAGCATTTCAGACCTAATTTTTGAAGCCCTACATATGGATCCTTTTCTGATTTCAAAAATTCTCTTCCACCTCTCTCTTCTCTATTCCAAGCACAAATTTTCTCCCTTTTATATCTCTAATTACTAACCTATATCGAGGAATCATCCTTCACTAAATCTAACCATTATATTCATCATCTAGTCAACAAAGGACACTTGACGATTAGGTTGAAGCTTGAAAGAATGAGAATCTCTGCATGGGTCTTCTCTATCTCTCTTCTCCTTGTTATTTTCCTGTATTTGTCATGAGTAGCTAAACCCCTATGTGAAAGTGATGTAATCATACATGAGTATTAGGTATTCCATCATTTATTAAAGTATTTGATTGTTTAGTTTAATGCAATTGATTACTTTTTGGATTAAGTAGATATGCCCTCTATTAGTTCATGATTAGTATCAATTTAAATTGAGTTTTTAAAGGAATTTAATCTTCTCCAAGTTATATACCCATTTTCAAGGTTATTAAAACTAGCTAAATGGAATGGTTGTGTAGTGAATATGCCCTTCCTATGCTTTTAGGCTTCAATGGAAAGGGGTGGATTGTGAATATGCCCTTCCAAGCCATCCCTAACCGTTAGAAAATACATAAGCCTAAAGAGGGACTCTCTCATAAACCAACCAAGTAGTTGTATAGTAGAGAGTTGATGTCATAAGAGTCATTATCTCTCCAAATCCGGCCAAGTAGTCGCGAGTGATAGCTATTGATTCTAAGTCACCTTTAAAGGTATATTGGCCCTTAATAATCTAATACGTTCCTCTAAGGTTAAATGGATTGCTCATCATTTATGTTATGATTGGATTGACTCTCACTAGTCTCATAATCTTATAAGACTATACTAATGTTAGTTTAACTTTAGACTAATTAACATAATTGACTTTTGCAACTTAATGTTAGTTTCCAACATCCATTGATCTTTACCTTTTCATGCTTTGTTTTAATTTAATATTAGTTAATTAGTTTTAGCCATTAAGTTTCCCTTTCCCAATGGATAATACCTGACTTACCACCATACTGGTTTTGCTTTGCAAAATATTTTTAGCGCATGTTGGGGTTTTATAAATTTATTTGACGGAAGTTTTTAACGACAAGAATGTACCATGCCACACGCTAAAAAAATAATGTGATTATTACGCATAAAAAAAATATGATAACTTGATCACGGTTAATTAAATTCGTGACGACTTGATCATGGTTATGAAAACGTGTGACAACTTGATCACGGTTATAAAAACATGTGATAACTTAATCATGGTTAATAAAAATTGTGGTCCAACTATAACATATTTAAAAGACCGTGATACTTTTATGTCGATTTAAAGTACTTTTTTTTTAAGAGAAAGCATTCAATAAAAACAAAAGGTTACAAAGGGTCTGGGCAATCACCCAGAACAAAAGGACTCATACAAGGTGGAACATTTTCTAGCCATACTAAGTCAGAAACAGAGGAAAGACCAAACTTGGCCAACCAATGAGTAGCCATATTAGCATCACGCTGTACAAAAGAAACCTCACAGATAGATAACTTGTCCACCAATGAGAGAATATCTTGAATAACAAGACCAATCTCAGCACAACGAACAACCTTCAAATTTATAAGATTAACCATAGAAAGAGCATCAGACTCAATCGAACAAGGCCATAAACCCGAATCTCTAGTGAGCTGCAAGCCTCTTAGAATCGCTACAACTTTCGTAGATTGAGGAGAAAGAATAGACCTTAAGGACTGAGAACTGGAAGCCATGACATGACCAGCAGAATCACGAATTATTATGCCAATCCTTACACGACCCAGAGAACCATTGATAGCCGCATCCGTATTAATTTTGAAGTGTCCCTCAGTAGGTGGTTTCCATTTCGGTTTCTCTACAATCACATTAGCCACTTTTCCACTTGCAATCGTATTCGTCCTATGAAAATCCAAAAGAAAAGAAAGAGACCAAGACACCACCTCTTAAACACGTACAGAACCATGGTTATGGACCAGATTGTTACGCCTATACCAAATTCTCCAAATAACAATGCAAATGAGCTTAAAATCGTCAAGAGAAAACCTACTTCTACAGTCCACCATAAAGTTAATAAACTGAGTATCGTCACCACAGTTAATACCTTCCATAAAGACATATATGGATCAGATCGACTTCAAAGAATGACAACCCCACATCGCAAGCATAGGAGACTCAGGTCTAGAGTGACACACAGGGCAAATTTGATCACCACCGATCCCTCGCCTTAATAACATTCCTTTGCATGGTAACCAATTATGACAACCTCTCCAGATCAAAAGTTTCACCTTCCCTGGAACTTTAAGATGCTAGAGAGCCTTCCACCATGACTCAACCAAACTAAGACTTGAGGTACTAGGATTCGAAATCCTCTCATAGCTAAAATGACAACCACTTTTAACCATGTACGAGCCTTGATTTATCAAAATGCCAGAGAACAGCATTAGAAGACGGAGAAAGCGAGAATGGGAGATTGAGAATTAAACTAGCTTCATCAGGCCAAAAGAAGGCACAAACCAAATCTTCATTCCAAGCACCAGATGGGAGCTTCAGAGAACTAAACTTAGCCGAAATATTGAAAACAGGAGGCGTTTGGAATTTGAAAGAAATTGGTCGAGGCAACCAATGATCGTGGTATATGGATGCAGATGACCCATTACCAATACAACAACGAGAACCAGCATCCAACAATTCTTTACCCAAATAAACCTTTTCCACAGAAAGGAGCCATATGAGCAATCAGAGACTTGCATAATAGAGGAATCAGGAAAGTAACAATGCTTAAGAACCTTGGCAGCTAAAGCAATCAAAAAATGTATCAATCTCCACCATTGCTTCGCAAGGAGAGCTTGGTTGAAAATGGCCAAGTCCTGGAAACCCAGTCCCCCTAAATCCTTCCTACTACACAAACTTTTCCTGGCACACAAGTGGATTTTTTTAAACTCTTCTGTAGATCCCCACCAGAATCTCATACTTAAACGATGAAGATCATTAATAATACCTATAGGAAGTTTAAATAAAGACATAGCATAAGTCGGAATGGACTGGAGGACATCCTTTAGAAGAATTTCTTTCCCCCCTACCGAAAAGAGCTTACTTCGCCATCCTTTAATCTTATTCCAAAATCGATCGCTGATAAAGAAAAATAACTGCTTCTTATTCATTCCTACAAATTTTGGAAGCCAAAGGTAGCTGCCATGACACTCCACTAAATTCACACCCAGAATTCTTGCTAAAGAAACTGCCCTTAAATGACAAACCTTGCGACTAACACACATAACAGACTTCTGGAATTTAACTACTTGCCCTGAAGCATTTGCATAGCAGTCCAACACCCTCTTGATAGCCTGACAATCCCTTTCATCTGCATGAGAAAAGACCATACTATCATCAGTAAAAAGAAGATGGGTAATAATAAGCCCATTTCTACTACAACGAAAACCCCATATGTCTTTATTTTTTTCAGCAGCAAAAAATAGTCGGAAATGCCCTCTGCACAGATGAGGAAGAGGTATAGAGATAAAGGGTCCCCCTAGCAAAGACCCTTGAAGGTTTCACATGACCACATGAGACCCCATTCACTAAAATAGAAAACGAGACCGATTTGATACATTTCATAATAAGACCAATCCAAGAGTCTGAAAAACCCAACTTAGCTATCATTCCAGCCAAAAAATCTCACTCGACTTGGTCATACGCCTTTGACATATCCAATTTTAAAGCCATAACCCCTTTGCGACCCTTTTTCCTCATCTGGAGAGCATGCATAAACTTAAAACCTACTATAGCATTATCTGAAATAAGTCTCCGAAATAACATCTCTTTACACCAATCTAAAGTGATTAGCTAGAGCTTTGGCAATAATCTTGTATACGACATTATACAAACTTATGGGACGAAGCTCCGAGATCCTCACAGCTCTCTTAACCTTTGGAATTAACACAACAAGAGTCTCATTAATAATCTCCAAATCAAGACCCTTATTCAACACACCAAGACAGGCATTGGTAATTTTATCACCCACCACCGACCAGTATTTCTGATAAAATAGAGCTGGTAACCCATCTGGACCGGATCTTTCATGGGGAAAATATCAAACAGAGCAACTCTTACATCCTCAGTAGAAAAATTGGTGTCAAGGAACTCTCGCATATTAACGGGTAAACAAGGCTGCACACACTGGAAAATC
Source organism: Dipteronia dyeriana (assembly GCA_032871835.1). NCBI lineage: Eukaryota > Viridiplantae > Streptophyta > Magnoliopsida > Sapindales > Sapindaceae > Dipteronia > Dipteronia dyeriana. Next base: position 44,212,816 of record CM065298.1, read on the forward strand.
TTATCCATATCCCGTCGAGAAGGACTGTTCGAACAAAATAGATTACCAAAATAATCCTCAACTATGTGGCATAAGCCTCCTTGATCATCCACCCATTTTCAGGAATCATCAAAAAGATTCCTAATACGCGAGAAGGCCTTAAAACGGAAATATTTGGAGTTCCTATTTCTACCCTTACACTAGGAAACTCAGGATTGTTGTTTCCAATAAGTCTCCTGTTGATCCAACAACTCACCAAGATCACGCTCAATACTTCAAATTTTGGACCACGAACCATCACCAATATTACTAATAACTCGTCGCTGCTCATTTTTCTTTTCACGGATTCTGGGCACCCAAACTTTCTTATTTCTTGGATACCATTTTCCCAACTCAGTTGTGCAATGGCGCAAAGCAGCAACAACCCCTCTCAAAATCCATCTTAGAACCATAGTCACCCCAAGATATTTTCACCAGCTCTGCACAACTTTCCAGCTTAGCCCAACATTCCTCAAGTAAAAAGCAAAGTCTGGAAGGAATCCCAGAAAAAGAAGAGAAAGAAATTTACTGAAAAACATCCAATAAAATGGGTCGATGATCTGATTTCCAAAATTCATTAACATACGACGAGTTGGGAGGTAAGAGACAAATACGGGCAAACGATACATTGTTAATGAAGTACTTCATTAACATACGACGGATTAAAAAGACTATTATAACTTGATCACCACTAAACAAAATTATGATAAAATTGCGTGATAAAAACATATTTTTCTTGTAGTGTAAGTCTATAGACATGGTTAGGATATTTAGAGTCCTCAAATCCATCAGGTTGTTCTACATTGACTTCTTCGTTAATAAAGAAAATATGACTCGAACTCTTATACTCGTTTGATAAAATCCTTTTCATTAATGAATAGTATAAACATAAAATTTCCATAAATGGAATCTTATTCGATGAAAGAATTTGAAAAGCCATTAATTGACAAACATTAGTTACTAGATATGTTTCAATATCTTGCTAGATATCTTTCACCATTTAATTAAGTCACTAATTAAAATGGATAAATTTCATTGAGATCAAAGAAAATGGCAGAAGGTTCCCAGTATTGCAAGTCATTGTAGTTCTGACATATCCAAGATTAATACAATTGATTAAGAAATTTGGATACTTACTGGCCAAAATTCTTGTATAGGAATTCAGAGCTATTTAGGAGAAAATGTAGGCAGATAGAACTGTTGGCCACCCTTCTTTCTCTAAGTATTCTTCTTTAAAATCCTCCAAGAACTTGTTCAATACCTTGTCAATTTTCTCTCCTAAAGATTTTCGACATCGCCTAACACTGCCTGAGCCCATTTACTTGGTATGTTCTAAGCCAACATGAAAGAAAAATCTAGGCTAAATGGACACATTTCATTATATCAATATTTATTGAAGAACATATGCACGACTGTCCATGTAGAACCAAGTATTTAAGTAAACAAATTGCAGAAAACTGTAATTGTGTTTGTGTTTTGTGTTTTTTTGTGAGGAAGCAAGAAAACAAATGTCTTGATCGTCATCTATTTCTTCAATTCATTTTTAGGATATAACTTCCTTGACCATCGATTAATGATAAACTCAATTCAATCTATGTATGCCGGTTGTTAACAAGATAACTGGCCATACAGTTAACATCCGATAAAAAAAAGTGGATTTGGGTTTGTGCTACACTTAGGTGTTGGGCTTGGTGTTGGGCTACTCGGGTGTAGAAATGGGTTTCTAACCCAAAGTAAAGTTTATACCAACATTAATAAACTTGATGCTTCAACGAGTAATATTTTTTTATGTGTTTCTTAATTGAGAAACTCTCCTATAAATTATAGTTAGCATTTCAATTGTTACTAATCGTAAAATAAAAAAGGAGAGTGACAAATATTTTAAGGTGATTAGTCCGAAAACAAGCAATATGTTTTTAAGATAATTATAATAAAGATAAGAATAAGTGTTTCTTTACCTTTTTTGCAAAGTGTATCCATATATATTTAAAAGAAATGATGATGTGTTACTAATAGAAACTCAAAAATGTATAACAATATTAGAGGTGTTCTTGGTTTTTCAATTGTTGGAAACTTATAGATTATCGAGATTGACATGTGCAACAGGTTCTTAAAAAATTGTAGGGTAATCTTAACTTATGTCCCAAAGGTAAAGGTTAGGACCTCGACTATTTTGAAAATGATGAATGGTCAGATTGACATGTGTACAAATTAAAAGGTAAATCGTTTGTCTTAATTTGTGTTTAGTCTATGGTTTTTTAGAATTATAATTTTTAGTCCTTCCGTAATAGAAACTGTCAAAATGACAGGTTTGGTCATGTTAGACTGGTTAAATAGACTTAATGCCTAATGACCTTAATGCCCCTATGTGTGTTGATCCCACTGAAATGATCGTTTTACCCTTAATTTCTGAAGATTAAATGTATAATTGTCATTTTAGAAATGAATTTTTTTTTACAAAAAGAAAATAATTACAAAATAAAAAAAATTAAAAACAATACAAACCAAGCAGTACATTTAGCCAAACCCAGAAAAATCCAACCACCATCTCAATTCAACTATCTATTCTCTTCCTTCTTGAACACTAGCACAAACAGAACCTCCCAAACACTTCCACCATCCAAACACTTCTAGAAAACGAAGACAATAATATCCAAATTCCAAACACCGTTGTTATATGTATATTTTGTCGAATGTACACGTCACTGACTGGTAGGATAATCCCATAAAAATTGTCAGATGGACATCCGAGTTGACATCTAAAAGATACTCTTCAAGACATCATAAAGGAATAAAAACCCGAGTAATTCTGAACACGGGTATTCGGCCCGTTGTGTCTTACTCGGGACAGAGTACTTAGCACGTTAAGTTCTACTCGGGACAATACGAGAAATCCGAGTAAGGAAATGCAACACACGATTCACACGTGGGAAAACCTAGAATCATGCTCTAATATGCAAGACATCCATATCAAAGGAAGCTTCTAGAAAGATAATACATCAAACCGGAAGTAAGGCCTACTCAGGCAAAGACTCTGTCTTTCTAGAAGATTGCACATTGATTAGGAGAATAAAGTCCTAAATCAGATTGTGTAATTAGAGTCCCACGAAGATTCAGATTCAACTCAAAGGATCTCCGAAATAGGAAATAAAATAAAGACGATTCCAATGACCAACCAAACGTAATTAAATACAAATTCTTTTCCTTACTTGTACAATAAGGATTATGGTTCTATGCATGTATAAATAGACCCATAATCTCATTGTTGAGATATAGAATGATATATACAAAAAAAATCACGACAAGAGAGAGGCAAAAGAGATCGAGTGGTGTAATTCTTCATTTAAATAGTGGATTTGGCTTGGTTGTGTATTCAGCCTCCCGTGGACGTTTCTCCGATCACCGGAGTTTTACCACATAAATTAGTGTCATTATTACCCATATTACATTCTCTTTATCTTTCTTTTTTTACAGGTCATAACCAAATCCAACATTGTTGACTTTTTCATCCATCGAGAAATCACGTCAACAATTGGCGCTAGAAGAAGGGGGCGAACCTCCGATTTGATTAAACAATGGCTGGTGGTGAAAGCGAAGACAATTCCAGAGATATCCAGGGATATCTAGAAATATCTAGATTATACACATACAGGCGGGGTCACTCAGGATCCCACAACAACCACCAGGAATTAACCGATATCCCTGGCTGGTATCTAGTAAATCCCTCATACTAGCGAGGATATATCACGTCATTTTCATGATATACTGTAACAGTTATTGACAGATGCGGCTTGAGAAGGAATAGATCTTTTAGCTGTGGGAGAGGCGCATCCACCGAACCCTCCACCTACAAGGCTCCGTTCGGTTGTAGTTGGGCCGAAACCAGATGTACCAGTAGCTGTTAGGAACTCAGATCAAATCAATCAGGCTGAGGGTATAACACGTAACCCGAACAAGGATCGTGAAAAGCCTATAGAAGAATAGCCATGCCAAAGGCGAAGTCACGGTCAGACGGATAGACACCGTAAATATGATCAGTGTAGAGATCGGTCATCGTCATTAGAGGATAGCAATCGGAACCATCGCAAACGTCGTCATGGAACTATACACCTGTAAGGATTATCCCATGAGACTCAAGAATAGAATGAATTGGAGATGGTGACCGGTGTGACAGTCACGTGATGGGTTGACCATCAAGGAGAACTGTTGGGCGATAGAGATATCGTAATTAGGAGCCTGACACAATAAGTTGGAATAACAGACGCCAAATGGATGCACTGATCAAGCGGTACGGATACAATGAATTGTTTGACGATGATTCTGATAGCCCTTTTACCAAGGACATCCTACGAACCCCCTTCCCATAAAGGTTCAGGATGCCACATGTGGAACAGTTCAAGAAGGATACAGATCCTAAAGAACACGTCAGACGATATAAAAGTGTTATGGCCCATTATGCCCACATCGACCCTTTATTGTGCCTAAGTTTTCCACAAACTCTGGGAGACATAGGCTCGAGATGGTTTAAAAGATTGACCCCGACAAGTATTGGGACTTTTAGTGAAATGAGCAGAAGCTTTTCAAGACAATTCCTAGAAAATGTGCATAGGAAAAAGTCAGTCGCTTACCATTCTCAGCTTAAGCAAGGGAATGACGAGTCACTAAAGAGTACTTGGGGAGATTTGGTCAAGCGGTCTCAGAAATCCGCAGTGCAAATGACTAAGCAATAATTGTTGCATTCACAAATAACTTACAGAATGGGCTACTGTCCTTCGACTTAAGGAGAGCCCAAATAATGAGATATGCAGACATGATAGACATGGTTGAAGGATATGCATTAGCCGAGGAGGAGGAGTTAGCAACAGGAGGTTGCTACATGAATGGAGGGAGACCCGAACAAAAAGAAGTTAAGTCAAAGGCATAGAACCATAGCAATTAAAGTGAAAATAGTAAGAACTTAAATTCAAATCTCTAAACTACCAAATAGACAAACTCTCTCATACCTCTTTTCTCACCCTTTGACAACCAGTCATTAATTGAGTTATCAATCAAACTTTCTTGTGCTCAATAAAGATCAACACAATAACTATGAGATAATATTGAAATCAAACAACATTTTTATTCCAAAATCTCATCAGGGCTTCTTCCTTAGGCAGTAGTTTTATTTTTATTTGTTTTTTGTTTTTTGTTTATATAACAAAATTGGAAACAAACATTCCATCTTTAATCAATGTAGCGAGCTTTAGGCCAATGACTCCCAAACCAGTTGGCTTTAGGGCATTAAGTGTTAAAATACTCCTACGGACTTAATTACTCGGATTGCAGATGTTTTTTTTTTAGTACTATTCCCTTAAGCTTTCTCTTTAACCTATGTAACGAGCTTTGGGTCAATGACTCCCAAACCGGTTGGTCTTAGGGCATTAGGTGTTGAAGCACCCCTCGGACTTAATTGCTCGAGTTAAAGAGGCTACAAAAATGTACTTTATTCTTATCCAGACTCCACCGTTTTATGCAAACACTCTATGCTTACTGAGGCATAAGGCCCGACTACTAAGTAAGAGTTTTGGTCACAACACACAAAATTATTATTATTATTATTACTATATATATTTTAAAGTAAGACCAGTGCCTTCGGTTGTTATCTTTGAATGATGTTTCAGAACTAAATATCGCAAAATCTCAACTTACTGCACATAATCACGTGTTAATGTGCATTTGTGTCTAGAATAGTTCAAAAAATTTCTTAAGATGACTTAATGAACAAAAGGATTAGTTAATGATATCACAACGGAGAACTTATAAATTTGAATAGTCAGAAAAGAGGAAAAATGCATCAGAACTACAAAGATGCGTCTCAGAAGTATCTAAAAGATCTCCTTACTCGGTCATCTTTACAAAAAAATAAAATGGTCAGAAGTTAGTTTTTTATTTTTTTTAACAAAAGTTATTGAATAAATTATCCCCTCCTCCCAACCAGAACGAGACATTATCCCCAATGTCATTGGAAAGAGGTAAGGTTTAGATGATATCACCTGAACAACTTTAAAGACAACAAAATCCTGTAAAAAAACAAAAGAAATACAAAATATAGGAAAATAAAATGCATAAAAACCATGGGACAATCACAAACTGAGATTCAGATCAATTCTGCGTTTCTTGTTCTCTTCATCAATTGACCAATCAATTTTGGTGGTTGAAGGATCTGGCACATAATTGAAAGCTTGTAACTGGTCAATCAGCTTAAGAGGACTTGAAGCAGATAGAAAGATAATAAAAAGATAATAAAAACAAAAGGATATTTGCTGGTAGTTATGATTGTGGCTCACATCTTCCTCTGGTTTTACATCTAGAAACGGCTTCAACACCCTTTATGGGTCGGGGATATGCTTCCCATCCAATTTTCTTATAAAGTGGCAAACAGGGTCTTTTAAAGTCAGATTCCAAAGACTATATTCTGCATGTTCTTTTTGAAATTGTGGCCATAATCGGTCAATTGCCATTTGCACATATCCACTAGGATGTGCATCAAGAGTCGTTAGGATATTATCCAATGACTCCCTACACAAACCATGCCTAATGAATAGAATTTTATCTTCCCGATTATTAGACACCATTCCTAAAGAACGACAACGTGTGTTGCAAATTGTACGTGCACATTTGTGACAAGTAACCCCTAACTTCTTAGCTCTTCATTTTTTTGCAAGGTTACTTATTCCAAAACCAGGCATGTAAGATATAAATGAATCAACAGACTCACCTGCTAGACGTACCTTAGCTTCGATCAACCAGCGAATTTCAACAGGAATGTTGTTTATCATCAGTAAGCGTAATCTTTCAGAACGTGCTTTGTAAATCTTTTTCAGAGCATTTTAGGGCAACGATGGAAAATATTTTTGTAGGATTGTGAAAATTTCGTCCATTCCTTGTTTTGGGGATCAGTTATTTGGAAAACTAAATTAAACCGACTGGAATTGTCACGGAGTACCATTATCCACCATTAACTGTTATATAGCAAAACACACCAAGCAAAAATTGAACCTAGCAATTAATTCTGTAAAAATTCAAAACGTAAAAGCGAACAAAAACAAAAATAATAATTGCAAACACAAATAAAGTCAAAAGCAAAAGATTTGTTTACTCACCTTTGTAACAAGGGTCAAAAAGGACTTCTAAGAATAGTTTCACACGTTGTCCATTTACCTTAAACATATTACCATTCCTAGGATTCTCAATGTCAAGGGCACCATATGGATACACGTGTTTAACAACAAATGGACTACTCCATTTTGGTTTCAATTTGCTAGGAAATAAATGAAGTCGAGAATTATAAAGCAAAACCTTTTGACCAATTTCAAATGATCTTCTTAAAATCAGTCTATCATGAAGGGTTTTAGATTTTTCTTTAAGATTTTTTGCATTTTCGTACGTATCATTTCTTAATTCTTCAAGTTCATTTACTTGCAACTTGCGCAATTCACCAGCATCATTTAGGTTAGAATTGAAAGCTTTAATGACCCAATATGCTTTTTTCTCAAGTTCAACAGGTAAGTGGCAAGGCTTTCCATAAACTAAACGATAAGGAGACATACCCAAAGATGTTTTGAATACAGTGCGGTAAGCCCAAAGTGCATCATTTAGTCCAAGAGACCAATCTTTTCGATCAGGGTTAATCGTTTTCTGCAAGATATGTTTTATCTCCCTATTTGCCAACTAAACTTGACCACTTGTTTGAGGGTGGTATGGTGTGATAATATTATGTGTGACACCATATTTATTCATTAAAGACTCAAAAGGTTTGTTACAAAAGTGTTTGCCTCCATCACTGATAATGGCTCGAGGGATTCCAAATCGACTCAAAAGATTTTCCTTTAAAAACTTAATCACTATTTTGTGATCATTATTTCGACAAGGAATTGCCTCAACCCATTTTGACACATAATCAACGGCAACCAAAATGTACGAAAATCCAAATGACTGTGGAAATGGACCCATTAAATCAATTCCCCAACAATCAAATATTTCAATGATAAGAATGGGGTTTAAAGGCATCATGTTTCGCTTGGAAATGGATCCTAACTTTTGACAATTTTTATAGGTTTTACAGAATGCATGTGCGTATTTAAACAAGGTAAGCTAATAAAATCCACACTGCAAGATTTTTGCAGCCATTTTCTTTGACAAAAAATGACCACCACATGCTTCAAAATGACAAAATTCAATGACATTACTTACCTCATTGCCTGGAATACACCGTCGAACAATTTGATCAGGGCAATACTCGAATAAGTATGGGTCACCCTGGTAAAAACATTTTACCTCGGTCAAAAAATTCTTTTTGTCCTATGCATTCCAATCGAGTGGCTTCATTCCTGTTGCAAATAATTAACAATGTCAGCATACCAATGTATAGTTGTGATAGAGAATAAAAGATCATCAGGAAAAGAATCATTGATGGGTGCTTTTTCTTATGACTCATCATCTTTCTGTTCCAATTCTTTAAAATCTAAAGTGTCTATTTCTTCTTCGGCAACCTACAAACAATTATCAAGATGTGAATGCATGATTGACTCAGGTGAATTGATCAAATAAATTTTAGATGAGTTAAAAGAATCCTTTTGAACATGATATTCAACAATGGTTTCAATAATGTCTACATCTTCATTTTCATTTTCATCATCAAATGGTTCTTTAGACATGTTGAAAACATTAAGCTTAATTTCCATATTTCCAAAAGACATGCTCATTATTCCATTCCTGCAATTAATCAAGGCATTAACAGTAGCCAAAAATGGTCGGCCCAATATAACAGGAATTGATTTGTACTCATTAACAACATGTTGTGTTTCCAAGACAATAAAATCTATTGGGTAAATAAATTAATTGACTTGTACTAACACATCTTCTTTTATTCTTTTTGGCATTTTAATTGACCTATCAGCAAGACAAAGTGTGGTTGAAGTTGGCTTAAACTCACCAAGTTTAAGTCGTTGATAAAATGAGTATGGGAGAAAATTTACACTAGCACCTAGGTCAAGTAAAGCATGCTCAATTTTACAGTTACCAATTGTGCATGAATTAGTGGGACAACTAGGATCTTTATATTTCAAAACATTTTTGTAGCAAAGAATGGAACTTACCTGTTCAGCCATAATGGTTTTCTTTCTTAATTGATGCTTCCTTTTCACAGTGCACAGATCCTTAAAAAAATTTTCATAGGAAGGTACTTGTTTGATTGCGTCCAACAAAGGGATATTGATCTTTACCTGTTTGAAAATTTCAAAAATCTCTGGGGGATGCTTCGATTTCTGTGAATTTTTAAAAGCCTGAGGATATGGAAGTGTAGGTGGGGATTCAATTATTTATTTTTCAACAGTGGTTTCATTAACCCCTTCCTTACCCTTGGAAAATGACTCATCATAATTTTTACCTGATTCAAGAATAGGTTTTTCAATGACCTTACCACTACGAAGAGTGATAATTGATTTGACTTGATCTGGGCATTGGTTATTATCATAGGAACTTGACTGACACTTGGGATTTGGTTGTGGTTGAGATGGAAAATTACCTTTTTCGTGTGTGGTGAGTAAAGAAACAATCTTTGCCAAAGTATCTTTAACATCTGTCAAGGTTTGTGCAGTTTGGCTGTTAATGGATTCTTGCTTCTCAATGAATAAGTGTAAAGTGTCTTCAAGGTTTTTCCTAGATGGAGGGACATAAGGCGCATAACCTTGAGGGTTTTGGAAATTCTGGTGTGTTTGTGGATGTGATGAACCTGGTGGTTGTGAAGACTGGGCTTGATTGTTGTTCCTCCAACTAAAATTTGGGTGATTTCTCCAACCAGGATTGTAGGTTTGTTAATATGGGTTGGAATTTGGCTTGTTGAAAGCGTGCAAAGCATTGACTTATTCATGAAGGCAATCTTTTAAGGCTGGTAAAGTTGGGCAACTATGAGTGATATGATCATCCGAATCACACACATGGCATGCAATTTCTTGTATAGATTTTACATGTTCACTCTTTTTAGTTTCTAAAGCTTTAACTTTCCTAGCTAGGGATGTGAATCTAGCTTGAAGGTCATGATCTTCCCTAAGATTGTAAATGCCTCCACTAGATGGAGATGGTTGTGGTTTGCTCATGGACTCATAGGAACCAATGGTGTCCCAATTTTGAGCATTTTTGGAAGTATGGTCAAGGTATTCAAGTTCGTCTTAAGGATTTTTGTCATTGAACTCTCCATTACACACCATTTCAATGACTTGTCTACTTTAGGGTGTGAGTCCCTCATAAAACTGTGACACTATCCTCCATGTTTCAAAACTGTGATGTGGACAGACATTTAACAACTCTTTGAACCTATCCCAACATTGATAAAGTGTTTCCCCAGGTTTTTGGGCAAATGAAGTGATTTGCCTCTTAAGAGAGTTTGTTCTATGAAGTGGAAAAAATTTCTTTAAGAACTGTTGTTGCATGTCATTCCAAGTTTGGATTGATCCTAACCTAAGGTTTTGTAATCAAGATTTAGCTTTATCTTTTAAGGAAAAAGGGACAAACTTAAGTCTGATTATATCCATGCTAACATTTTGGTTATTGCAATTGCTACAGACTTCCTCAAACTCCCTAAGATGTAAATATGGGTTTTCAGATTCCAGACGGTGAAAATTAGGTAAAATTTGAATGATTCCCGGTTTAAAATTAAGATGTGTTGTATTTGGTGGGAAAGCTATGCATTAAGATACTCCAGTACGTGTGGGGTTCATGTAGTCTCTAAGAGTTCTAGGTGGATTTTGGTTAATGTGTCGGTCATGGTCAACATAAGGCGGATGGTTGTTATGTTGAGACACGTTGTCAAGGTTGTCTAAAAGATTCTCGGCTTGGTTTCCCGCTGGATGTCTAAGTGGGTTTTCAGCCATGTTGTTAGTGAATGTGGGTGATTGTGATCTCCTAATTAATCTACCACTAGATGTTCGAGACCAACGTCTCATGCAAATTTTATGAGGGTTCATGGAGGTGAAATACACAAATATGAAGAAAACGAAAGAAAAAGTGATAAAAATAACAAGATACAAAATTCTAGGGGTGTAAATAAAAATATGCACAAGTGTTGGGCCAAAAGTGAAAATAATTATAAATATAGGGACTAAAGTGAAAATATGATAAATACAGGGATTGATATGCAAAAATGAAAAATAAAATAACCTATATGCAAATGCAAACTAGATCTAAGCTAAAATGCAAATAAAAAGTACAAGGACTAAAATGTAAAAATGTGATTAAAGATAATAAGTGTTTTTTTTTTCAAGTGGATGAAGTTTATGATTGAGATGAGTGATGAAAAACTGAATACAAAATAAGAACAAAGAAGATAAGAAAAAAAAGCAAAACTGAAATTAAATTAAAAAGAAATTACTACTACAAAGGAAATGCGGACTTACCTTCCTAGCAGCGGCGCCAAAAACTTGACACGTCCTAAATAAGTGTTTCTACTCCCAAGTATAAGAGTGTCATAGTGATAAATTAACCGATAAGACCGGCTCGAACCATAAGGAGGTTGTTCACTTGTCCTTGTAGAATTAATTATCTAGATTAATTAATAAGCTTGTATAAAAATGTAAATCAATTAAAATTAATACTGGGGCTAAGGGATCCACTGTTGGTAATTCGAATATGATCAAATTATTAATATTTAGTCCAGATTAATGGGATGGTATTCCACTCCACTGACCAATCTCTGATAGATGTGGATAAAAGTACTCACTGTGCTAGACAACATCTGTCTGTCTACAGTGAGTCAAAACACCACAAAGATTAGAGGGGATAAACCACTCTCTGATAGATATGGGTAAAAGTACTCACTGTGCTAGACAATATATGTCTGTCTACAGTGAGTCAAAAACTCCACAAAGATCAGAGGGGAGAAACCTCTCTCTGATAGATATGGGTAAAAGTACCCACTATGCTAGACAATATCTGTCTATCTACAGTGAGTCAAAAACTCCACAAAGATCAGAGGGGAAAAAACATAAAAATAATAAACTTACCATAAATGGATCATATTTCCCATACCAACAGTATCACCTTTGGCCCCAGCTATATAAAATTAGCCAGACATAATTTAACTAGAAAATAACAGTTTTATTTAAACTGAGAATTTGAGAACAAAAGAGAGAGAATTTCACAAATCTAATATCGTATTTGGATTCAGAATATGAAAATTAAGGGGAAGAGGCTCCCTATTTATACAAAATACGGATGAAAATTGACCATCGGATGAATTTATAATGGAGCATCCAGATTTTGCCAAGTCATCAGTGAATAGTGACAGTGAACAGTAACTCACCCGTGAAGTGAATAGTGAACAGTGATAGTGAACAATAACTCATCCGTGAAGTGAATAGTGAACGGTTAACAGTGAACGGTAACACTGAACAGAAACACATCCGTGAAGTGAACAGTGAAAGTCAACTATGAACAGTGAATAGTCAAAATTATAAAAATGCCCTTCATGACTTTCCTAAGGTTTTTGATGTTCTAAACTTGAAAACGATGTTTGTTTTGCCATCTGACTTCTCCATGATGCTGAATTGATCGAATTACCTTTGAAATACAAAGAAAAATACATTGATTACTACTCAACACATTTATTTAAGTGAGCGAACGAAATTATGTCTAAATTGAGGAATTAATCATATTGGAAGTGTAAAATGATGATATTATCCCTTAGTAAACATACACTTTTCAGTGTTAATCATCTCTCAGAGGTTTTGCCCCCATCACCGGTGACCGTCTGCTCGGTAGGGACCACAACTGAGGAGCTCGATCCACCAGCCCCTCACCAAGACCATCACTTTGCCTCCCTCCGTCTATAGGTAACTCATGAGTATTGCCACTCGGAGCACTAGACTCCCCTACGGTCGACCAGATGACTTTCTCTGGGACACTTTCAGGAATCTGCTCGCCAGCCTCATCAGGGTCCTCATCTAACTTAGGTGGGGCAATGCCCTCTTCGCTTTGACGAGAAGCTTCTTTTTGGCTCAATTGAAGAATCGACTTCACTTGATGAGCTTGAAGGTCGTAAACGATGTCCGATTTATACACTTAGAAGAAAAAGGGGAATCACATCAGAATATATATATGAAAAAAAAGGGGGTGTACAAAGATCACTTACATCTCCTGCGGTAGCCTGAAATCTGGCTAAAGAAACCAAGCTCTATCATCTTTTTCTTATTGAAAAGATAAGTCCTGCTCCTCTTCTCTAGAGTGTGAATTGCTGTCCGAGCAAGTCTGGTCAGTTCAGTATTGCTGAATTCAAGTTTTTTCTTGTTCCACACCTCTGGGGAACATAAAAAATAGGGAACTTTCAACACCTTCCGAGTTTCCCCAGCCAAGAGAGTGACTTCAAGATCTAGGTTTCCTCCGGTAAAAAATCAATTGTTCTTCCAATACTTGTTGGTCGAAGGAAATCCCCATACGAAGCCTCTTTTCTTGGTATCATCAGAGTTGTCAACTCCCAGATTCACCTTTGTCCCCTCGGGGACCCACCAATCTGGTAGATTAAACATGAGGAAATAAGTCCCCGTCTTACCAGATTGCCTTAGCGTATATAGGTGCCGAATTTCACTCTGGAAAGGCGGCGACAGGTTCATTCGGCTCCACATGTGCCACATGCACATCAAGATCTTATGGCTATTCAGGGCTAATTGAGCTGGAGCAATCCCTGCTTCAGCTAGAAACCAGGCAATAAACGGTTGATGAGGAAGAGTAACGCCGCAACAAAGAATGGACCCATAGATTGCCACCATGCCCAAGGGAGGACTCCACGCAGCTCTATCACTAGTAGGAATCAGAGTAACTAAATTATCCAAATCGAATCGGGCACGATATTTCCCAATCTCATCTACCCCGACCATATTCGGTTCGGTGTCAAACCCACTCGGGCGATCAACAGAAAAAGAAGATGAGATTTTTTGAACTCTTCTTCAACGTCCTGCTCATTAATAATCTGCTCCCTGATCTGGACCCTGCTCTAGTTGTGCCTATGAACTTCACTTTTACTTTGATGTTTTCTCATCCTTGATCGAACTGGTACCCTGTGATTAGAAATGAAAAATTCAGAACTAGATGAATCAGAATCAGAACTGGATACAAAATTAAAAAAGACGTCAGGGTAAAGCCCAAAAATGTCGACTTCTAAAAAAGGAGATTCATCCAGGGGGATTTCCCCTAATAGTCTTCGAACGCAAGATACTAGTTGAAAATCTCCATGATCAAGCGCCTCGAGAGCTATAGTAAAAAGTCGATGATGGAAAGTCGGATTCATTAAAACTAACCTTGAATGAAGAAATCTGATGCAAAATCTTCAATGGAGAATAGCGATTTTCTACGTAAAGAAATCTGGGCTGGAAAAAATTCTGGTTTGAGTCTCTAAGAATGAATTAACGCAACTCCTCGGTGGAGAATTTAAAGAGGTAATAGCACGAAACCCTAGGATCTCAAGGCGGGAAAAATCAATGACATATTTGATGACGTAGGCGGTGCACTAGGAGACGCGTAGGTCGCTTCTCATAAATGGCATAGAGAAATGAAGCGGTAGAGGACACGTTTTAAGAGAAGAACTGGCTAAGGCCGTCAGAGATCCAAAACGTCGCAATCATTGAGATCTCGTTTGAGAAGGCAATTTGAATTTACATGGTCACCATTAAGACACGCCATTATGAAAAGACTTTTACTCTGGCGTTACAGAGACGAAAAACTTAAGGGTTGATTAAAATACTTTTGCCCAGAACGAAACCCTGTTCGGTAAAAATATTTTATGGGGGTATTGTCGTATGTAAATTTTATCAGACGTACATGTCATTGACAAAGAGGATAAAATTGCCAGGTGGACATCCGAATAAGCATTCAGAAAATATCCTACAAGACATCACCAAAGAAGAGAAGCCCGAGTAAACAAATATTAAACAAAACCCACTCGGGGTCAACTAACGTCATATACTACTCGGAGTCAGTTAACGATGCTCGGGGTTAGTGGACGATATGTTCTACTCGGGATCAGATGATGTCATTCGGGACCAGCTAATATCATGTTCTACTAGGGTTAAACACGAAGAAAACCGAATAAAGAAGCCCAGCGCGTGACTCACGAGTCAAGTCGTTGAAGTATGCGAAGATATCCACATCAAAGAAGAATTCCAAGAAGAATAGAATACCAAACAGAAAGGGTTCCAAATCAAGCAACAATTTTATATCTTCAAAAAGACTACGCTTATATAAGGAAATAAGTCCTAACTGGACTACATCACTAGAGTCTCATTTGATCTCAATACAAGTTTCTGAAATAGGAAAGAAGACAGACTAATTCAAACAAGTAACCAATCATAATTAAATACAAAAATCTTTTGTTACTTGTAGATACAAGATTATGGTTCTATAAACATATAAATAGACCATAATCCCGTTATAGAAAAGATAAAGAAAAATACAGAGAGAAAAAGAGAGATTGAGAGTTGTAAGTAAATCTTTTCAATAGTGGATTTTGGCTCGGTTGAGTATTCAGCCACTCGTGGACGTTTCTCTGGTCATCGGAGTTTTACCACGTAAAACTTGCGTCCTATTACTTTCTCCTTCTCTCTCTCTTTGAAATCACAGCTAAAATCCAATCTTGTTGACTCTTTCCATACATCTAGAAATCGACGTCAACAATAAACAAAAGGTACCAATTTCCTAATTGGTCGGTGGGAGAGGAAGAGAAAGAAGAGAAACGATGAGAGAGTGTGTTGGGGAGAGACTGAGAGAGAAAGAAATTAGGTTTGAATTGTTAATTTTTTTTTATTTTTTTTTGTTATTTTAATTTTCTTATTTAAATTAATTATATTTAATTGTATTTTTAAAATTATTTTTAAAATTACTATTATATCATTTGATTATATAAGATTCTAGAACATCTGATGTTATTTTACCTATTTACCCTCGTTGACTTAACGGAACCCTAACAGAATTGGATGGTAGGGACTAAAATATGTATTGTCAGATAAATGATGGACTAAAAATTACAATTCCAAAAAGTCGTGGACTAAATATAGATTAAGGCAAACTATGAAGACTAAAATATGATTTACTCTAAATTAAATTAGGCAGCCTATAGTGACCTAATAATTTCCCCTTATAAAAAATTGATTTAATTATGTAAAATTAGATTTTTTTTTGTTAATTTTTTTTATTTAATTTCGAAGCTATAATTTTTGTTTATTTTTAAATTTACGACGCCCCATCTCCTCTTAACAAAATAAAAGAAAATACACCCCATTTCTCTCCATTCCTTTGTACGTTTCTCACCTCAATTGCACAACTTTTTTTTTTTAAAAATAAATAAAGTCTCCCTCTATTATAAAGTCTCCCGTCATTAAAGACGCCATCATCTTTTTTCTTCTAATTAAGTGAAGAAACATCCAAAATGAGAAATATTTAGAGACGTTTGTTTTCCTATACAATGATTCAATAAAAAGCAAAAACAATTTGTAAAAATAAATATAAAAATGGTGGTGTCATTTTTTAGATCCAGTGATTCAATTTTATCTCTATCACTGGAAACTTTACAAATTAGTTATGTTAGGATTGTTGGTGAGTTTGTGAGAATATAATACTAAACAGGGGAGTAGCCAGGGTATTATAATAAGGTGGACTAATTTATTGATTTTTTTGTTTTGTTTGGGTATATAATTATTTGGCATTGCAACCTACAATAAGTGGATTAACATATAACAAAAAAATACAAATTTAAACTCATGTCAACTTACTACTACTAAAATTCAACCAAACTTCTACTAATTAAGATTCAATAAAGTAAAATTATCCAAATCAATCAAGATGATTTGTTTACTTTTTATTACATTTTTTTGTTTGTAGTCACTAATATAAATTAAATACTTTTATATATATATATATATATAATTAAACATGTTCAGTTAAATTATACTTTAAAGATTGGAAGTCATGTTCGAAACTCAAAATTTATATTTTGTGTTGCGTTATGTGTCCGAATCTTTTTGTTTTAATTAGGACAGTTTATAAAAAAAATTATAAAATAGGAGT
Organism: Dipteronia dyeriana; assembly: GCA_032871835.1. Classification (NCBI taxonomy): domain Eukaryota; kingdom Viridiplantae; phylum Streptophyta; class Magnoliopsida; order Sapindales; family Sapindaceae; genus Dipteronia; species Dipteronia dyeriana. The sequence continues at coordinate 44,229,922 of CM065298.1, forward strand.
GATTTTCGTAAAAATAATACCAAAGAGGTCCAATTATGTAAAAACTTTCAACATTTTTACAAAAAATCAACCTGGGCTACAATCAGTGTTGCAGAAGTCCCCGACTTGGGCTACCTAGTCGATGACTAGTTGCTAGTCAGAGCCCAACCGCCGCGATTTCAGTGAAGTCGGCCACCTTAGACGGAAAGGGTGCAGTCGCTGCCTAGTCGGAGCAAATCGCCAGTCGGAGCAAGGCGTCGCCTGATCGGTCAAACCGAAGTTGACCGACTTATGCCTAAAACGCCGCTGTTTAGTGTAGTTTCGTTACTTTTTTTTTTTAAATTCCAATATCTCAAACATAAAACAAAACAGAGAAGAAGCTTGCAACCAATTCAACTCCAAAATCCAAACGCTAAACACAAAACCGTCGACTCCGGTGGCAGCTCCCACGTGCAACCATTTGTTTGGGGAGTTATGTCAAACGAGAGAAATTTAGGGATTTTGGAGACTTGTAACCATGTATTTTGTGTTTAATTTTAATGGAGTATGTATGTGGAAAAGCTAAGATGAAGAATAGAGAAGAGAATTGAGAAGAGAATTGAGCGAGAGAGAGAAAAAGAGAGAAAAAAAGAGATTCTATAAAATAAAGAAGAAGCGAGAAGATAAGAATGGAGAAGAAAATTGAGTGGGAGAGAGAAAGTGAGAGAATAGGTGGAAAATATGTGGCTTGGGAAATAATTTCATGTTTTGAGCTCACCACAACAATATTAAAAACCGAATTTATTTTGACTTGACTTGATTCTCAATAGTCAATATTGAAATTGTTGGAATTGATTTTCTCTTTTAGGTTTAATATATGAAAATACATGAAATATTTTGATATTTATTCAATTCCGATCAACCTCCGGTTTACTGTCCGTCAGCCGATGACAGACTTCCGATCATATGTCTAGTCCCCAATTAGTCCTCGATTAATCCCTCTAGACGCTAGAAGTTGGATCGCCGTCCGACTAGCGTCTAGCGACTTTTACAACAATGGCTGCAATACAAATAGCTTCGCCCCCGGTATAAATCATAATGCATGCACGAATATTGAAATGTAAAAGTGGAATTTGATCAGTTTTAGTCACAATCAATTGCGACATTAATTAATCATCATTATCCACACAAAGATGCTATTTGAACCTGTTTGATTAATATAATAGAAGCATCTATCATTATATATATATATATATCGACTAGTGGAATCTCGTGAAAGGTTAAAATCAAAAAGCCTTTCGCCCCCTAAGATGAAGTTGACTTTGAACGGTTGATGGTGATTGGTGAACATGAAGGCCACTTGAGAGAGGAAAGAATGGTAAAGTGACACGCTTACCGTAGTTCTATAAACTAACGTAAATAAATAATTGAATACTACAAGATTTTTTGTCGGCTAAACCCTTGATAATAATGACAATTATTTATCATTACGAAGAATTGAACTTGCAATCTCATTTATTAAAGTGGTAAGCCTTCACCGTCTGACTGCAACACTTGATTTGTTAACAATTATACAATATTTATGTTGGTTTTAACTTCTCGATGGATGAGAAAGTCAACAACGTTGGGTTTCGTTATAACCTGTCAAAAGAGAAGGAGAAAGAGAAAGAGAAAGAGAAAGAGAAAGAGAATTCAATCAAAGTTATTATGACACGATTTTACGTTGTAAAACTCCAATGGTCTGAGAAACATCCATGGGTGGTTGAATGCACAACCAAGTCAAATCCACTATTTAAACAAAGAATTACATCACTCTATCTCTCTTGCATCTCTCTTGTAGTGATTACTTTTTTTTTAGTTTGTCTCTCTATGTCGTTCCCTCTTTTACAATGAGATTATGGGCTTATTTATATGTGCATAGAACCCTAATCCTTGTTGCACATGTAAGAAAAATGAATTATATTTTAATTAAGACTGATTGCTTGTTGAATTTGTTTTTATCTCCTTTCCTATTTCGGAGACCTTATGAATATTGAAGTTGAATCTTAATGGGATTCTGGTGGCATAGTCTGTTAGGTTTTAGTTTGTGTTGGCATTAATTCCATATTCAAATGATGTTTACTTGTAATGATTTAGTTGTTTAGATTCATGATGATTCAAGCTTCAAAGAAGGATGAACAAAAAGGCAAAGCAAGTTCCAAGTCTTTAAAGAGAAAGGATGCAATATGGTTCTCCAAAGGTATATTAAGACCTTATCTTTCTCTTACAAGGCTTAGGCACACACACACAATTCATACATTTGTGTCCCTGCATCGTTGTGCACCATTATAGGCACACACATACAATTCATTCGTATGTGTCCCTACATCGTTGTGCACCATGTATAACACATTCACACACTTGAAGATGAATGCTCATGCATTGGTATGGAAATAACATGTTTTTGAATATGCATGATTGGATACTATCTCTATATACTTTGCATTCTAGTGTGAATTGTGTTTGTATGTGTATATATTTGTATAACATGGATATTAAACTTGGATTTAGTCTTAAATCATTCTTGATTGAGTTCTGGTCATTTCGGTTACTCATACTATTGATTTCAAGTTCTACATCAAAAGATACTACACTTTCAACTCATATTGCATACATTGTCTTCATATTCGTATAACGAGTAGAATTATTATTTTCTGGGTTTAGTATCTTATATTTCCATGTCCGTGTAAGAGTTACGGTTCATAATCCGTAAATAAATTCAAATTCGGAGTTCGGAGACCGGAGAACGGTCGAAGAACGTGAAGGGAGCGCGAGAGGAAAAGAAATGCATCTAAGCACTCTTTCCCGAGATGGCGCGTGGCCATCTTAGGACAGAATGCTTGCTTCCCCGAGATTCCCATGTGCCATCTCAGGCAGCAAGCATGCTTCTTCACTTAAGGATAGTTTGGTCATTTCGTGCTTCATTCTTTTCCCTCTCTTTTATAATCTCCTTTCCTCTCACATTTCATTCTAAGAAGAAATTCAAACAAGTGTGCATAATTTTTCTCTCTCCATTTTCTCACCTTCCAAACACCATAACTTCTTCATTTGAACTCTGCTTTGAGTGATTTGAAGTTGAGAGTGTTTGTCTATTCATCCTCCATCTTGTCTTTGAAGGTTTGAGTGAGTTTTGTTGCTGTTTTTGGAGTCTAAACACACAAAAACGGGACTGTACCTAAATCAACTAAGGTATTGATTTTATCTCAAAGTTTTCTTTTAAAACTTGGCCAATTGCCTTGGGTTTTCTTCTTTAACATATATTTGTATATTGTGAGTGTTTTGATTTGAGTGTTGAACTCTTAAGCTAGGTTGAGTTTCAATTGAAATCATTCATGTTGAGTTAGGTTTTGATTTTGCATATGTTTTCACATGTTTGGGATTGTATTGTGTTAGCTTTGATTGTAGGACTATTTGATGATCTTTGATTGATTGATTTTGAGAAAAATAGTTCCTCACATGTATTAGGCTCTCTTGGCCGAATTCTCACATAATACATGTGCTTATGTTCTTTTGAGCTATTCATGTGTTTTGTTGAATCAATGATTAGGAATATGCTCTAGAACTTTTGCTTAAATCTAATTGACTTTGTTATATGATTTTAGCATGTTTTTGGTTTGTGTGATTTAAACTTGATCTTGTGATTTATTGAACATATCTTATGATTCAAGTTTAGATCTATGCATGTATCTAGGTTGTGATTATTGTTGAACATATCTTATATGATCTAGATTGTTTATATATGCATGATTAACTAGACTATATGTGATTTGTGCATTCATGTTCATGTCTAGTATTTTCCATAGGATGTGTTGATCATAGCATTATATGTTGTGTGCTTGTTTGCGTTTTGCATTCATGATCACCTAGATGCCTTGTGAGAAGAAAGTCTTGACAATAGGTGTGAGACCTATGGTGTTGAGCAAGAAGTATTGGCAAGAGGTGTGAGACCTTGGATTGTCAAGCAAGGAAGTCTTGGCTAGAGTCGGGAGGACTCGGATAGTAGAGCAAGAAGTCTTGCCTAGAGTCGGGAGGACTCAGATAGGTGAGCGAGGAAGTCTTGACTATAGTCGTGAGAACTTAGTTGAGCAATAAGTCTTGCCTTGGGTCGTAAGTATCCAAATAAGGTGAGCGAGGAAGTCTAGACATGAGGTGTGAGGCCTCGGATTGTTGAGCATAGGGTGACAACTTCTAGAGTAGGATAAGAGGGTAGTTTCTAGGTGAAGAGGTCACTTGAGAGATTGTACTTCTCTTATCTACTAGTGGATTTTGTTTGCCGGTGGCTGCTAGCCCATGGATGTTTCCTCTTCGGTGGTTTACCACGTTATATCTTGTGTTAACTTTTCTCTATCCCTATCTCTCTAGTATTTGTATTGTGGATAGAACTCTTTATGTAAGTTGACTTCGTTTCTATAATATAGATTATGTATGTGTTACAATTACTTGTTTGTATCACACTTTACTTGTTTTATATATTGATAAATTGTATTAATATATATATTGTGATATAAGAAATCTAGAGGGACAAACTTTTGTTTGTTTTTAAGGGAGTCGGAAAAGGTGTCTAACCTATTCACCACCCTCTAGGTTAGCCTTTAGCATTTAACCGTGTTTGTATTGTCAATTGGTATCAGAGCAGGATACTAGATTGCACTTAGTGTGAGTCCGGGGTGATACATTCACAGTTTTTGCAAGGCATTTGAAGTCATGGGTTTACAAGATGATGTAATGGCGGAAAGAGCCTCAAATACTAGGCCATCATTACTTCGTGGCACTAACTATGGGTATTGGAAGTTGAGGATGAAAGCTTACATCCGCTCTATTGATGAAAGGGGAAGAAGGTTATAGTTCTCCTACCAAGGTTCAAGAGGATGGAACCATGATACTCAAGCTAAGGAGTGATGGACAACGAATGAGTTTGAGGTTGCTAAATGGCACCATCGTGCTATGAATGCCATCTTTGGAGGAGTTGATGGGCATCAATTTTCCTACATTCAAAATCTTGAATCCGTAAAGGAAGCTTGGGGTACTCTCCAAGTTACTAATGAATGAAACTTAGCGGTGAAGAAATCGAGGCTGCAAATGTTGGCATCACAATTTGAAGGTGTATGTATGAGTGAAGAAGAAAAATTCGAAGACTTCCAATTCTGGCTTCTTAATATTGCTAACCAATGTCAAGCACTTGGAGTACCTATTTCAAAAGAGCGTTTAAATTGGAAAATTCTTAGGTCTCTTCCTAAGAGATTCAAGTCAAAGGTGACAACCATTAAGGAAAGCAAGGATGTGGATAATATGAACATCGATGAGTTGCTTAGGTCTCTCCAAACTTATGAGATGTGCTTAAAGCCAAAGATTAAAAGTAAGGGAATCACTCTCAATGCAATTGAGGAGGAGGGTGATGATGAAAATGAAGAGATGACTCTTTTGGTTAGAAGGTTTAAGAAGTTTCTAAAGAATAATGCCAAGCCTAGAGGCAAGTCTTCTAAAGAAAAGGGAGTCAAGAGAACATCATCTCCAAGGATTGAGAAGAATAGTCAAGCCATGAACAAGACCGAGGTTCAATGCTATAATTGTCCTGGTTTTGGTCACTTTGCTAGTGAGTGCACCAAGAAGCCATCTAAGAAAGACAAGAAAGGCAAAGTGTTGGCGGCTACTTGGAGTGATGATAACTCTAGTGACAATGAGAGCTCTAGTAGTGATGAAGAGTTGGTGAGCAACTTTGTAGCTCTAACGGCTTCTCATTCTTCACTAGATATTGATAGTACAATATCTTTGAACATGAACTTTGATACAAATCATCATGGAAGCTCTAGTTCCATTCCAACTAATCTTGAGTTGTTGAAAAAGATAGAAAAGCTTGAAGAAGCTAGAGATAATGCTCAAAGAGAAGTAGTTGAGAAGGATGATTTGATCAAGAAGCAACTAGATGAGTTTGTGGTTGTTACTCATAGACTTCTTGGTGAAAAAGTGATATTATGAAGAAGTTTAGAGAACTTGAAAAGATAAACCTTGAGAAGGATAATGTGATATCTTCTTTGAATAAGAGAGAACAAGAATTGATGAAAGAAATAGACACAGCTAAGGAGGCTATCAAGGACTTAGTGAATGATTCGGTTAGTGTGTCTAGTGTTAGGAATCTTGTTAACTCTCATAGTGGTGAAGACAACTTGGTAGTTGAAGAGGAGCTCTTGGAAGCACCACTTCCTACACACTTTGATGAAGTCGTGATTGATAAGAAACCACACAAGAAGAGAATATCAAAAGCCAAGAAGAAGTTGGTGAACAAGGTATCTTTGCAAACTCCTAGTGAAGCTAGTTCAACTCCAAAAGGTACAATCTCATCTTTTATTCCAATTTGCCATTAATTCAATACAATATGTCACATTAAGCCTAGGTGTTATAAATAAATTGAAAAATACAAATTAGGAAATGAATCTAGGGTTAAAGAGATTGAACTTTAACTTGAACATGCTAAGGTCTTGAAAGTTGAGAAACTTGATAATTTTGCTATTCATGAGAAGAAGTTGTGGAGTAAAATGAATAATAATCTTGTTCAACTTGATAAAGCTTGTATTGGTAATGTTAAGAAAGAGTGTGTTAATGATATTCTTGTTAATCAAGTCATTGAAGGACTTTACTCTATATTTAACATTGTTGTCAAGGATGATATTGGAAATGTTTATGTAGGTACACCCAAGAACAAGTGGTTAAAGGGTGAGTGCTCTTATCACTAATATAAGAAACACATGTGAGATAGCTTTGAGGCTATATATCAATTGTGTTGAGAATTCTTGCTTGCTAGCTTTGAATACTCCATGTATTGATATGAACTTGGTATCTCACATCATGTTTGTTATGATGGTCAAAATTTGTTGATTAACTTTAGAGAAGTTCTTTTGTTATATGTGTTAATTGAGTTGAGATATTATGCTTTTTATACTCTTGTTGTGAAACATCGTCAACTTGGTGTCATGAGGACATTCAAGGCAAGAGTGCTCATAAAAAAGGCGGAAGTCTGTTATTCGGTGAATATAATGTGCAAAAAGGTATCTCTATACTTTAATGCATGTTCTCTTAGATATTCATTTTTTGACTCAATTTTTGACATAAATCTCATAGCATGTCATATTAGAGAATTTTGTATAGCATACATATGTTTCTCATTGACATTTGCTATCTTAGGATCTAATAGTGATATTGCTCACATTGATCTTAACTTTGATGATTGTTTGTGTATGGTATATTGAGTGGCATTACTTTTAAAAATATGAGCTTCATATTCTTTGAAAGCTACTCATTAGAGAAGTAATGATCTTAAATAAGTCTCTACTTATTGCTCTTAGATCATGTGCTTATGAGCCATAAAATTTTGGTTTCTAAAAATTGCACCTTGCTTCTCTTATATGTTTTGCTAGTAGGTTGAGTTTACTAATATGTAAACATTGGATACACCTTAAAGTTTTTGTGCTCAGGTACATTTAAAATTACCTATGGTTAGTATCCATTTTGCTTTGGTAATTTCATAGAACTCAACGAGCACCTTTATGAAAAGGTCTACACACATTGGTTGTGAAAGCTACCCAATGTTGGAAAGTGCCACACCATTGTGATGAGTGAAAGCCGTTATGAAGTGAATTTTGTTTATGTAAAAAAAAATGGAAAAATCAAAGAAGTGTAGAAATGAAATTATAAAAAAAAAATATTTGATTCTAAGCCTAAAAAGAAAAGGAGGAAGGCTTAAAAAAGAGTATAGTTGAAAATCAAATGAGCTCGGGTTGAAAAACAGAAATGGGATGATGAGCCACATGCACACACACGCTCATATGTTGAATCTATTCTCCTAAAAGCAAAAATTCCGGATGATAATCGGTTTGATTTTTTATTGAAAAAGCTTAAGATGAATAGTTGTTAGAAATTGTTTGCATGTTGATTATCAAACTACTTCTTGATATATATTTGAAGCATATCTTTCACACACACTTTGTTTTTGAGTATGATGATATTTTAGCAATTGTTTAAGAATTATGAGAGAACTTGAAAAATGTTTGTGTATCTCTCTTAGCATATGAAGCTTATTTTGTTGATATTTCTTCAAATTGCTTGAATGTGTGATTGTGTGAATATCTTTGTGAACTTTATGCTATCATTGATTCTAGTTATAGCATTTATCAAGGGGGAACATTGTATGCTAAACATTGTTCTCTTTTATGTCATTTTGTTACATGTTGACATATTTTGACTTAATGATACTTGTAAGATATTACTCACTATCTTTGTCTTGCATGATAATTCATTCTTAAGTCATATGTATTTGTTTATATATTTGTGACTAATATGCCTGTTTTGTCTTTCACTCACTTTTGTTGTATGTATATAGCATCTTCTATCACAAGAACAAATGGGAAGAACTAAGGTTACTGGGAGTGGAAATCAATCGAATCCCATTGTGAAAGCCAAGTCTACCTCAAAGGGATCCAAAGCTTCAAGGTCAAAGGATTTAGGGATCTTTGGAACTAATAAGATTTTTCAAGAGAGAGACATTGATTTAGGTAAATGTAAAGATTCTTATGTTCTTAAATGTATTAAGGATATGAATTGAGAATCTTGGGTGAGCATGCTAGGAATAGTGAATGATACTCTTGTTAGAGAGTTTTATCTTGAATATAGTGAGAGTGCCACCTTATTGGATGCTTTGATGGAGATTAAGGGTGTTGTGTTTAGAGTTAACCCGGAAAACATTAACAAGTTTCTTGGGTTATCTAATGATATTGATTAGAACTTTCTAGATGTAGATATCATTGAGAATCTTAATATCATGGGTATAACTCTATGTGACAATGCTTCTTTTGAGTGGAAAGGTAGAGCATATATTAGTCAACATGAGTTAACTAAGGCAAGTTCATTTTGGCATCTATTCATTTGCAATAATATTATTGAATCTTTGAATTCAACCGAGTTGAATAAAGACAATATCAAAATAGTATATGCCTCGGTCTACTCAACCTATAAACCTTAGGGATTTACTTATGTTTTATTTAGATAATGCAGCTTTCTAAACTAGAGGAGATAAGAAGCTTGCATTACCGTGGTTTATAACTTCTTTGTGTTTAGCTCGTGGTGTTATGAGTAGAGGAGATGATGTGTTGGTACAACCCTTGGAAAAATATAGTGATAAACGTGTGTCATGAAAATACAAACACGGTTAAATGCTCAAGTCTAACCTAGAGGGGGGGGGGGGGGGGGGGGGGGGGGGTTAGACACCTTTTTTCGACTCCCTTAGAAACAAATATAAGTTTGTCACTCTATATTGCTTGTATCACAATATATATATTAATTAAAGACAATTAATCAATATTTAAACACAAGTAAAGTGTGATACAAACAAGTAATTGAAACACATACACAATCTATATTATAGAAAGGAAGTCAAAATACATAAAGAGTTCTATCCACAATAAAAATATTAGAGAGATAGGGATAGAAAAAGTTGACATAAGATATAACGTGGTAAACCTCCGAAGATCAAACACCCACGGGCTAGCAGCCACTGACAAACAAAATCCACTAGTAGATAAGACAAGTGCAATCTCTCAAGTGACCTCTTCACCTAGAAACTACCCTCCTATCCTGCTCTAGAAGTTGTTGCCCTATGCTCAATAATCTGAGGCCTTACACCTCTTATCAAGACTTCCTCGCTCACCTTATCCGGATCCTCACGACCCAAGGCAAGACTTCTTGCTCAACTAAGTCCTCACGACTCTAGTCAAGACTTCCTCGCTCAACTATTCGAGTTCTCCCAACTCTAGGCAAGACTTCTTGCTTGACTATCCGGATCCTCACGACCCTAGACTAGACTTCCTTGCTCGACAATCCAAGGCCTCACGCCTCTTGCCAAGACTTCTTGCTCAACACCATAGGTCTCACACCTATTGTCAAGACTTCTTTCTCACAAGGCATCTAGGTGATCTTGAATGCAAAACATAAATAAGCACGCAACATAGAATGCTATGATCAACACATCCTATGAAAAATACTAGACATGAGCATGAAAGCACAAACAAATGTTGTCCAGTCAAACATGCATGTATAATCAATCTAGATCATATATGATATGTTCAACATTAATCACAGCCTAGATGCATGCATAGATCTAAACTTGAATCACAAGATATGATCAATAAATCACAAGATCAAGTTTAAATCACATAAACCAAAAACATGCTAAAATCATATGACAAAGTCAAAATAGATTTAAGCTAAAGTTCTAGAGCATATTCCTAATCATAGATTCAACAAATCACATGAATAACTCAAAAGAACATAAGCACATGTATTATGTGAGAAATTCGGTCAAGAGAGCTTATACATATGAGGAACTATTTTTCTCAAAATCAATCAATCTAAGATCATCAAATAGTTTTAGAATCAAAGCTAGCACAATACAATCCCAAAAATGTGATAACATAGGCAAAATCAAAACCTAACTCAACATGAATGATTTCAATTGAAACTTAACCTAGCATTGTAAGAGTTGAAAACTCAAATCAAAACACTCACAATATACAAATATATGTTGAAGAAGAAAACCCAAGGCAATTGACCAAGTTTTAAAAGAAAACTTTGAGAGAAAATCAATACCTTAGTTGATTTAGGTGCAGTCCTGTTTTTGTACACAGCAGCAAAACTTACTCAAACCTTCCGAGAAAAGATGGAGGATAAATAGATGAACACTCTCAACTTTGAATCACTTAAATCAAAGTTCAAATGAAGAGCTTATGGTGTTTGGAAGGTGAGAAAATTTAGAGAGAAAATTTATGCACACTTGTTTTAAATTTCTTCTTAAAATGAAATGTGAGAGGGAAAGAGTTTATAAAGGAGAGGGAAACTTGGACATGTGAAATGACCAAGAGGGGCAATAAGTAGCCAAGCAATCTTGCTGCCCAAGATGGCACGTGGGCATCTTGGGGCAGCAAGCCTTCTGCCCCGAGATGGCCACGCCCCATCTCGGGAAAGAAGTGTCTTGCTTGCTTCTTTCTCTTCCGACCTTCCTTCACCTGCTTTGACCGTTCTTCGGCCTCCAAACTCATAATTCAAATCCTTTTGAAGATTTCAAACCGTAACTCTCACATGGACATGGACATATAATATAATCAACCCAGAAAATGATAATTCAACTCGATATACGAATACGAAGACAATGTATGCAACATCAGTTGAAAGTGTAGTATCTTTTGACTTAGAACTTGAAATCAATAGTATGAGTAACCGAAAAGACCAGAACTCAACCAAGAATCATTTAAGACAAAATTAAAGTTCAATATCCATGTTATACAAACATATACACAAACAAACACAATTCACACTAGAATGCAAACTACATAGAGATAGTCTCCAATCATGCATTTTCCAAAACATGTTATTTCCAAACCAATGCATGAGCATTTATCTTCAAATGTGTGAATGTGTTATACATGGTGCACAATGATGCAAGGACACATATGAATGAATTTTATGTGTGTGCTTATAATGGTGCATAACGATACAGGGACACATATGAATGAATTGTGTGTGTGTGCCTATAATGGTGCACAACAATGCAGGGACACATATGAATGAATTATGTGTGTGTGCCTAATCCTTGTAAGAGAAAGATAAGGTCTTAGTATACCTTTGTAGAACCAAATTGCATCCTTTCTCTTTGAAGACTTATAACTTGCTTTGACTTGTTGTTTCTTCTTCCTTGAAGTTTGAATCATCATGAACCTAAACAACTAAGTCATTACAAGCAAACATCAATTTGATATGGAATTAATGCCAACACAAACTAAAACCTAACAATCTCCCCCTTTGGCAAATTCCATATCAAAACACCTATACATTTACTACAAATATAAAAATGAAGATAGGTCACAAAAACACTCCCTCACATTACAATGAGTAAGATTCCTATAACTAATCTTCACCAACTCTTGAACTTCATCTTGATATTCTCTTGAAGCAACCTATAAATCATCTAAAAGGATAATGCATATACAAGAGAAAAACAACAAATGGCAACATATAATATGGATAAGAATATACAATTAAGTCCACAAATACATGTATCTCCCCCTCAATACATGCCAAAATACAAGAATTCTTAACCAAATCTTAAGACTAATTATTACATGCCATTGAAAGTTAAAAGTTCACAAAAACAACATAAAAAGGAAACTAAGTAACTAGCAACTCTTAACAACTCTTTCTCTCCCTTTTTGACATGAAATGATGCCAAATGGTAAGAAACATACCATGATATTCAAATACTAGCTACTAGATCCACCAAAGAAAGATGTGCGTGTAGTTGACCTAACATAATGCTTGAGAGGTGGTCTTGAACTTGATGCCATACACTCCTTCAACACTTTTATTCTAGCATCTTGTTTATCAACTATAGTACTAAGCTCATCAACCTTCTTCTTCAAATGTAAAGCCCAATCCGAAAGAATGTTTATGCTAGTCTTTTTACAATCAACTTTTGAACTACTAAATAGTCCAAAAGTATAACATGTCTTACCCTTATCCTTATATGACATGTATGACACACGTTTATCACTATATTTTTCCAAGGGTTGTACCAACACATCATCTCCACTACTTTTAACACCACTAGCTAAACACAAAGAAGTTATTGTTAGGATTATGCACGATAGCAAGAGTGTAATATTGTTATTAACAATATTTTCTTATGAATAAAGTGATTTCTGGTTTAACAAATCTTATAGCATTTATAGTTTAATTATTATAATTGTTAAAACTAAATAATCATAAGGTCAAAAGACTATGAGAAAAGAAGAATTGTCCATACATCTAGATATGTATGAGGTAGACACAATTCTTTAGTCAGTCTTGAATAATAATCGCAACTTAAGATAGAAGGTTGGGCGCCTTTATCTGGTAAAAGTTATAGATTTTTTTGCTAGCATTTGAGTGGGATCAAATATGTTATGATGAGTCTAAAATCATCAAAGTGTGGTTTTTTTGGGTAAAAGAATCTAGTGCACTGGGTGCATTGAATAGGATCAAAATGAAATACTTTATCTAGAACCGTCAACGGATAAAAGTTTTCATTTGAAGACAATCAGAGAGTCTATCTCAATCTGAGATAAATGATGGACTTATGGTTGTAAGTATTATCATTTGAGCTATCAATGAGTATGATTATATAGCATAGTCTATCCTCGATAGTTTGGTGGTATTCATTTGTTAATCGATAGAGGACTTCATTTATAGATATGGACATCATGGCTCCATTTATTGAATGAGAGTAGAATACCATCATATGGATGTTTTGAGGTATTGGGTATTAAATTTTAACGTTAAGTTGTCAATAGTGTCTATTGAAACATGGCTTCCGAACAAGTCAAAATATCCAAGTTAAAAATGTGGTCATATGAGTTAATATGGTAACTTGGAGAGCTATAGGCGGTCTATGAGATCTTAGCGATTACTGGTATTCTTCACGAGGATACACTTTCTCTAATAAGGTTGTCTAGGGTATGACTGAGTAACATCAACTTATTCTATCTTTATTTAAGAGTTCAATTTTAGTTCTTTAGTGGAATGAACTAAAATTAAATAGATCGGACCTAAGTGAATCATTTATTGATTGTGATTGTGTTGTGTCTATTGGAGCTTAAATTTATATAGCCCGCCAAGATCCCAATCCACACGAACTTGCATGGTTTACTTGATATATTCTACCGAACCAATTTAGGGGTCCATCTAGAATTGTAATAAGGCATGAGAACTGGTTTCTTTTTGTAAGAATAGGTCTAGTTCACATGTGGACTTTTTATTAAGGTCCAATGGATTAAATAAAATAAGAAAAATAATATATGTCCCATATATATGGTATGGGCGGCAAAGGCTATTAAGAAATAGCTTTAATATATTATTTTATTTTATTATTTAATTTAATAGAAATTAATTAATTTGTTGATTAATTAATTATTTAATTAAAAGTCAAAATCTTTTTCCTAGTAGGAGATGGTCTCCTAAAACTATACTATTGTTGGTAGTATAGTTAATGTTAAAGACTATATTTGATAAGTAGATAAATAAAGGAATTATTTATCTAATCAAATTAGGAAGTCTTTAATATGGTTACAAATACACTATTGAGTACGATTAGGAGTCTTATTATTAGGATAGAATTCCTTTTTGAAAAGGATTCTTAACCACCAAGTAAATCTACCTAAGGAAAGGATTCTTAACTACCAAGTAATCCTTCTTAGGAAAAGAATAAACTCTCCTAATCTATATCAATGAGAAATTCGGCCAACCCATATGGATATAGGAGAAGTTAGATTTCCTTTTAGATAAGGATTCTTAACTACCAAATATATCCACCTAAGGAAATGATTCTTGCCAACCAAGTAAATCCTTCTTATGAAAGGATTTATGATCCTACATATATGTGTGTGTGATTTTCGGCCAGCCCTAAGAATTCTATGATGAAAATTTCGGCCATAATAGGTAATTTTCAAGAGAGAATTTGGCATAGCAAGAGAGAATTTTGAGAGAGAAAAATTAGTTTTTGCTCTAGACAAAATTCAATCAACTCATAGAAAAAAGGTGTGGAATTCGGCCAAGAAGAAAAGAGAAATAGAGAACGTTTTTGTTTTCGATAGTACACTAGTATCCTTTACATCAAAAGGGTTTTGTGTACAACATTGAATGAAGGTTCACGCGAGTTTCAATCAAATTGATTGATAATTCATAAGTGGCCGGACGTTCTTGGTTTTTTTTTAGGGTATTTGTAGCTAACAACAAAATAGATTTTGTTTGTTTCCATCCTTATGTATACAATTTACAAAAAGGGAGCCCACACTCCTAGGTGATTCACGTTCGTGATTGGATTGGAAGGTCTTGCAGAATCAATTCGGCGCTTGTTCAATCGTCACGAGAAAAAGGTACGACACTTTTTATATACGTCAATTAATCTAGGGTTAAGGTTCTCGTTGCATAAAAGAGAATTTTTTTTTATACGAAACCCTAAATTTTTGTTTTTATCACGCTTCCATTGCGTTTTGAACCCGTTTTTGCCTACGATTGGTATCAGAGCTTGGTTACACCCTTGATTAATTGATGTATGTGTTTGTGAATCTTTCTTTTATTGTATATATGCATGTTTTAGAAAGAGATGACACTCTAGGTATTCTCATATATATTTACATTAGAATGTATGGATATATATATGTTTTATATGTTGTTTGTTATTGCTCAATTTTTGTCATAGAATTTCAAAGTAATTTTGTTTTAGGATTGTAACAAGAAGGGTGGTCTATCATCGCCATAATTTTCTTCTTGGTAGTTGCTAAGTTTTTTTTTATTTTGTTGTTGTAATAATAATAATAATAACAAACTGCACTATTATAATAAAAAAAACTGCAGTATTTTTTTTTAAATTCTTTTGTAATACATTCAAATATCGAAGACTCGAAGGTTTGAAGAATTAGGAGCAACAGGACAAGTTTGGGACCGTGCGAGCCGTAACAATGAACGTGCATGCGAAGAGCGCGCAACCACGTTTGTTGTGGCATGGGCTGTGTACGGCAGCCCTTTGGTAGCCATGGGCTGCGCATGGCAGCCCTTTATGGGTTTGTGGAATGCACACTCTTATGGGTGAGGGCGAAGGGTGCACACGCCCATGGGAGGTAGCCGAGGGAGTCCGAAAGATGAAGGTCGCGTGAAGACTTGTTCGCCAAGAAAGGAGTTCTTGTATTCCAAGATATATGTAATTTACTTGTTTTCCTAGGATGGACCAAAATTGTAGCTATTTATATTTTTGTAAATATTGCAATGTTTGTCATTGTTTGATAACATGTCATATAGAATAGGAGTGCCACTCATATATCTCTTTTGGTATGAACATGCATTGAATGGTTTAAGTATCTAAATTGACATCTAGATAATTTGGTAAATCATTCTTTGGAATTCGATCACACGCCTTAAACAATTGAGTGGGAGAAGGTGTTTTGGAACACCTACGGCCTCCAAGTTTAGTTGAGCTTTATGTTTCGTGAATAACCTCCCAAGAGATATTCATGAATGGAATTTAGCAAGATACTTCCTTATAAGGATAGACTAGACAATTAGCCCAAACGATATCTATTCCCAAAAGAGGGATATTCGTGAGGGATTATATTGAAGGTCGATAGCTGGGTAACACACTCGATGTGAGTTTATTAATATCCTCCCAAGAGTTCTTGTTAATAAAATCACAAGGCTAAAATTTAATACGTTGGTTGTTATGTTAACAATAAGGTGGGACCTAGTCTAACTAGTAAATGGTGCATACTCCTAAAGGAGGCGTGACATTTATGGGTGTTGGATCACCGTTGAATTTTTACGATTGAATTATTTTATTTAATTCAAGACAAATATTCAAAAGGATTGTATCATGATTGTTTACTTATATAATTTTTGTTATTTAAAACAAATCATAACCCCATCCCTAATCAATATCCTAAAAGTTAATATTTTAACTGATGATAATGTCACATGGAAAAGGAATATTGGATTGTTGTTGCAAGCTGAAAAGTATAAGTTCATTATGTATATTCCTTAACCACATAACTAATGAATCTACTCAGAATCAAAGAGATGAGTGTCAGTAGTGGAAGTCTTTAGATGAGATGGCTAAATATGCGTTACATTATGGTCATCATCTCCAACGTGTTGCAACAACAACATGAAGGAATGGAGACGGCTGTCTATATTTAGATGTCTCTAGAGAAGGATTCATATGGTTGGTAAAGTTGCTACTGTTAAGACCCATTAGAAGGTCAAGAAACAATAGAGGAAAAAGCAACTTGGGCCTTCTTAGAAGGAGACCAAGAAAGTAACCAAGATCAAATGGAAATGTTTCCTTTGTGGTGAAACAGGTCAAAGGAATAGACTGAATAAGAATGAATTCAACTTGTGTTTAGGCAACGGAACGTTGGTGTCTACTAGTGTAGTGGAGATATTAGAATCAACTTAAATTCTAGTAGGCATTTAGATTTAATAAACGTTTATTATGTACCTGAATTCAAGAGGAATTTAATTTCAGTTTCTTGTTTAAATAAATTTGGATATTCGGCTACTTTTAATAAAGTTTTTATTATTAGTAAGAATGACAAAATTATTTGCAAAGGTACATTGGAAAACGGTTTATTCTATTTGCATAGAAGTATCTCTCACTTGTTAGACACGGAATCAACGGAACCTAATCATAAAAGAGTAAAATTTTCAAAAGATGAAACCTACCTATGGCATTTGCGCTTAGGTCATATTAACCTTAATAGGATTAAAATATTGGTAAGTGAAGAACCTCTAAGTGACTTAAAGGTTGACGATCTACCAACTTGTGAATCTTGTTTGGAAGGTAAAATGACCAAAAGGTCATTTACGACCTAAGGCGCAAGAGCCATCGAATGTTTAGGATTAATACACACTGATGTGTGTGGACCTCTAAACATTCAAGCTAGAGGTGGATATGAGTACTTCATCATTTTCACGGATGATCATTTAAGATTTGGCTATGTGTATCTCATGAGACATAAGTTAGATACTTTTAATAAGTTCAAATAATTAAATGCTGAAGTAGAAAATCAACTTGAGAAACATATAAAAATCTTAAGGTCCGATCGTGGTGGAGAATATCTATCTGGTGAGTTTCAGCAATATCTGATTGATAATGGAATAATTTCTCAGTTTTCTGCACCAGGCACACCTCAACAAAATGGGGTGGCAGAAAAGAGAAATAGAACTCTTTTGGATATGGTTAGGTATATGTTGAGTTATTCAACGCTCCCTAGTACTTTTTGGGGATATGCTTTACAAACTGCCATGTATATTCTAAACGATGTACCATCTAAGTCGGTTCCTAAAACATCGCATGAGTTGTGGACCGGGTGAAAGCCTAGTTTACAACACTTAAGGATATTTGGATGTCCTGCGTACGTGTAAAAAGGAAAGACAGAAAAGATAGAGTCCCGTTCAGAAACATGCATATTTGTAGGGTAACCAAAAGGAACAAAAGGATATTATTTTTATAGTCCTTCAGATCTTAAAGTATTTGTTTCGGCAAATGCCAAATTTCTAGAAGAGGACTATATGAATAATTTTGTGCCTACAAGTAGAATTGTCCTAAATGAGCTTTTAGGAGATACAATTCCACAAGAGGTTTCGCAACCAAGCCCAATTGTAAGTTCTGTACCAACACAAGATCAACAATCTACCATACCTCATCGTAGTGGAAGGGTTGTTAGACAACCAGAGCGATACATCGGTCAAGGAGAATCTGTAAAGAATCTTCCGGACGACGATGATCCCTATACGTACAAGGAAGCAATGGAAGATGTTGATTGTCACCATTGGCAAAAGGCAATACAATCCGAAATTGAATCTATGTTCAAAAACAAAGTCTGGTCTCTTGTAGACTTGCCTAAAAGGATAAAACCCATCGGGTGCAAGTGGGTATACAAGAGGAAAAGAGGAATGGATGGTAAGGTGAAAACCTTTAAAGCTAGATTGGTAGCTAAAGGTTAGACACAAAAGGAAGGTATCGATTATGAAGAAACCTTCTCTCATGTGGCCGTGCTTAAATCCATTAGGATACTCTTATCCATTGGAGCATCTCTAGACCTACAGATTTGGTAAATGGACGTCAAGACAGCTTTCTTTAATGGAAGTCTTGATGAAAGCATCTATACGATGCAACCAGACGGATTCATTGAAAAGGGCAAAGAGGAAAGGGTATGCAAGTAGCAAACATCCATATATGGATTGAAGCAAGCATCCACATTCTGGAACATAAGGTTCGATCAAGCTGTAAAGGTTTTGGATTTATTCAAAACCTTGATGAACCTTGTGTATACAAAAGGATTAAAGGCGACAAGTTGGTTTTCCTAGTTCTTTACATTGATGATACACTACTCATCGGAAATGATGTAGGTGTATTGACATCAATAAAAGAATGGTTAGCAAAACAATTTGATATGAAGGATTTAGGAGAAGCAAGTTATATTCTTGGTATCCAAGTCATAAGGGATAGAAAGAATAGAACGATTGCATTATCCCAAGCCTCATACATAGATAAAATCTTGTTTAGGTTTTCCATGCAAGATTCCAAGAAAGGTATGTTACCTTTCAGACATGGAATCAAACTTTCTAAGGAACAAGTTCCTAAGAATGAGCATGAAGAGCAATTCATGAGAAAGATTCCATATGCTTCGGTAGTAGGAAGTCTCATGTATGCAATGCTCTGTACTAGACCAGATATTTGTTTTTCTCTGGGCATAGTTAGCAGGTTTCAATCGAAGTATGGTCCTAATCACTGGATGGCAGTCAAGCATATTTTCAAGTATCTTAAGAGAACAAAAGATTATATGCTTGTATACTCTGGAGGGGATTTATTTCCCGTTGGGTAAAATGATTCTGATTTTCAGTCAGATTCTAATTCCAGGAGATCAACATCAGGATCTGTGTTTACTATTGGAGGAGGGGCTGTTATATGGAGGAGTATCAAGCAATCTTGTTTTACCGATTCCACCATGGAAGCCGAGTATGTTGCCGCATGCAAGGCTGCTAAATATGTTGTCTGGCTCCACCAATTCCTGATTGACTTGGAAGTGGTTCCTGATGCGAATAAGCAGATCACTATCTACTGTGACAATAGTGGAGCAGTGGCTAATTCGAGAAAGCCAAGAAGTCATAAGAGAGGGAAACACATTGAAAGAAAGTATCATCTTCTAAGAGAAATTGTGCATAGGGGTGACTTGACGATTACCAAAATCGTGTCTGCGAAAATCTAGCGGATCCCTTTACAAATGATCTTCCTCAAAAGAGTTTTGATGGGCATCTAGAGAACATGAGGATGAGAGATACGACACATTTGCTATAGAGAAAGTGGGAGATTGTTAGGATTATGCTCGATAGCAAGAGTGTAATATTGTAATTAACAATCTTTTCACATAAATAAAGAGATTTCTAGTTTAACAAATCGTATAGCATTTATAGTTTAATTATTATAATTGTTAAAAGTAAATAATCATAAGGTCAAAAGACTATGAGAAAAGAAGAATTGTTCATACATCTAGATATGTATGAGGTAGACACAATTCTTTAGTTTTCATTCAATAAATGGAGCCATGATGTCCATATCTATAAATGAAGTCCTCTATCGATTAACAAATGAATACCACCAAACTATCGAGGATAGACTATGCTATATAATTGTACTCATTGATAGCTCAAATGATAACACTTGCAACCATAAGTTTATCATTTATCTCAGGATTGAGATATACTCTCCGATTGTCTTCAAATGAAAAATTTTATCCATTGACTGTTCTAGATAAAGTATTTCATTTTGATCCTATTCAATGCACTCATTGCCATAGATTCATTTTCCCAAAGACACCACACTTTGATGATTTTAGACTCATCATAACACATTTGATCCCACTCAAATTCTAGCAAAAGAATCTACAACTTTGACAAGATAAAGGCGCCCAACCTTTTATCTTAAGTTGTGAATATTATTCAAGTTTAACTAAAGAATATTGTCTACCTCATACATATCTAGATGTATGAACAATTCTTCTTTTCTCATAGTCTTCTGACCTTATGATTATTTACTTTTGACAATTATAATAATTAAACTATAAATGCTATAAGATTTGTTAAACTAGAAATCTCTTTATTCATATGAAAAGATTGTTATTTACAATATTACACCCTTGCTATCGAGCATAATCCTAACAGTTTTCTGTCAGGTGTTTTATCCATCTAGAAAATCTTTTAGACACGGAGGTTTTGCGTAATGGAATATGATTCTCGGGATTACCTACATATGTGAATCATATGCTGAACTTCTTTACTCGAGTTTCTTGTGTTTCCAGAGTAGAACATAATGTGCCGAGTACTCATGTTCGACTTACTCGGGTTCTCATTTCTTAGTGATGTCTTGGATTGTGTCTTCTAATTGCTAGCTCGGATCCCCATTTGATGATCTTTTTAAGGGATTGTCTTACCAGTCGGTGATGTGTACATTAAATAAGATATACATATAACAATACCCCCTTAAAATATTTTTACCGAGTGAAATTTATTTTGGCATAAATATTTTAATTGATGTGAATTCTGACTAGCCTTTTGTCTTTCCCTTCTTAATTTCTCATTAATACAAGAATAATAATCCTTAAACAATTCACTGCATTAATGACATGTCTTAAATGTAACCATGTATGTTCGGTTTGTCTCTTCAAGTGAAATCCCAATGATTGTGACTTTTTGAAATCCTGACGGCTTAATCTGTTCTTTCCACAACACGTGTCCTTTATTATTTGGTTTTTCTATGGGCATTTATGAGACGCGACTCGTCGACTATCGAATATACCACCTACATCACCAAATGACCCTCCATTTTGGTTTTTCCCACTTCTTGAATCCATGGGGTTTCATGTCTTCATCCATTTAAGTAGTTTATTTAAACTGAAGGGGATTGTTCCTGTTCACTTTTCACAGAAAGAAACAAAAAAACCAAGGTTTTCTTACCTACAGATTCGTCTTAATTCTTCATCAAAGCTTTTATCGATTTCTTCACATCTGCTTTAAAGGTCAGCTCAAATGGATCCTATTTCACGATAGCATCTTTTTGTTATAGCTTTCGATGCGCTTAGGCGTGGAGATTTTCAATTGGTTTCTTATATTGGTAGATTACCGGGGGAAACCCCTTTTGATGAGCCTAATTTTCAAAATGTTGATGTTTCTAGGGTTTCAGTTCTAGCTCTGAATCTTCCTCCAGCTCTGAGTCATTTGCTTCTGATTATAGGGTTCCTTTACTATCTAGGATGGGAAAGCATTAGAGTAACCGTACGGTTCACAAACATGGTTCAAACGGTATTTAGATTGGAAGGCAAGTAGTTGATGGGAAGAATGTTGAAGAACAGCACAATGCATTTTGAATTCCCTTCTCACTTGATTATCCGAGTGCGTATGATACCGAACTGAATGTGGTCGGGGATGCAAAGATCGAGAAGTATCACACTTGATTTGATCTGGATGATTCAGTTTTAATGGTTCCTGCTGGTAATAGAGCCGCGTCCTTCTGGCATGGTAGCAATTTATGGATCCATGCTCTACTATCATATGACTCTTCCCCTCTAGCCTTTCATTGCTAGGTTTCTTGCTGAGACGGGGATCGCTACAGCCCATCTTGCCCCAAACAGTTATAGGATCCTGATGTGTATGTGGCATATGTGGAGCCAGATGAACTTGCCACCGCCTTATCCTCTTGAAATTAGACACTTTTATACTCTAAGACAGTCTGGTCGGACTGGAACTTACTTTCTTCTATCCAGCCAGCCATATAGTTGGATTCCTAAGAGGATGAAGATGAACCAGGGAGTTAATATTTCATCGTACGTCCAGAAGAAAGGCTTTGTGTGGGGTTTCCCTAGCTCAAACAAGTATTGGAAAAATAGCTGGTTTTTTACCGGAGGGAACATAGGGCTCGAGATCGAGCTCTCAGCTGGGGAAGATCAGGAAGTATTAAAGGTTCCCCGTTTCTTTACTCTCCTGATCGCTAGAACAAGTCGCAGCCCACTTTCACTGATGCAGAGTTGACTAACCTTGCTCGAGCGGCGATGCACATTCTAGGGAAAAGAAACAGGTACTATCTTTTTGATGAGAAGAAAATGATAGCTCCTAGCTTCTTTCCTCAAATTTTGGATTATTGCAGATGTCGTAAGTAGAATCTTTTCTCATTTTCATTTTCCTTATTTTGTTCTGTCTTTTCTAACTAGTTTGTATTTAGCGTATGACTCGGACATCGTCTGTGACGTTCAGGCTCGTTAGATGAAATCGATTTTTCAAGAGAGTCTTAAGGAATCATCTCGCCAAAATAAGGAAGGGATTGCTTTGCCTGATGATGATTCGGATGAGGATTCTGATGAGGCAGATGAGCAAGTTCTTGAGCTAACTCCTGAAGAAGTTATTCAGTCGATCGCTAGAGAATCAACATTTTCAGCGTTGCATCTTCACGACATTTTCAATAGTGCATCCTACGTAAGTCTTCTATCCCGACCCTTGGCTTAATGCTCATTGACTTAGATTTTAATCTTCCCTTACAGATGGTTGTTGAGTTTACTGAGTTTATTCAGATGCAACAACATCAAGCTGATCAGATAAGGCATCTTGAAGCTCAGTTAAAAGAGGGTGAGGACAACAATACTCAGATTGAGGTGGCCTACCAAAAGGAGGTGAACTCTGCCAAGAGTTTACCGATCGTTGTTTAGCTAAACAGATGGAGGCTGAAGAGAAAGCTTCCGCTGCAGAAGAGAATGTTGTATCCTTTCAAAATTTACTCTCTGCTACCCATGAGTCAATGCTCAAAGCTGAACAAGAGGCTAAGCAAGCAAAAACATCTTATGAGTAGAAAATTGAAGACCTTAATCATGGGACCCTGACTGTCGAATCTCTTTCGAAGGAAGCCCGACTGGAACAAGAAGTTCAAGGGGTTGATCATTGCAAGAGGTCACCTACCTATGACGCCCTACTCCTTAGGGAGTTCCAACGAGTTTGGTCTCAGCTGGAGAATTCTTCAAGGTTAAGAATCGGGCGACTGACAAGGCTCGAGCCAACTGAGAGTTATCAATCAAAAAACATTTAGATCGGTCCTTGGAATCTCTTCAAACTTAAATGAAGGAGTGGAGAGCTTACTGTCTTAGTCAAGGTAAGGATCCCCATCCTATGCACCAATAGGTCCCGTCCAAGCACTGTCTTTCGACGTTTTATACCGATCAAGAATCTAGGGTGGATGGGTCGGAGCTCAATGTTGGGATGGTTCTTGGAATGGACTTTGGTGCTTGGATGGATGACATGGTTGACGTGATCGTCTGGCCTTCTAATAAAAGTCTTCTTCAGGAGTATGAAATGGTGCCCGATCCGAGCATTGGCAAGAGCTCTAAATCCTTAACCTTAAAGATGTATTTGTAAAAATTTATTTGACTAATAAAGTTCCACATTTTGCACCACTGCTTGTCAAGTATCTCATTGACTGGCTATTGTAAATATCCGAATAACTTTTTTTTTAAATGTCAGGTATTTTATTTAAATGACAAACTCTGTTGTCCGGGTAACTCCGCCGAGTATCCTTTTTAACCAGGTAGTTTCGTTGATATTTTTTAATGCCAAGTATCTTATGAATTGGAAAACGTAAATTGATGTGCCAAGAATCGTATTAAACTAGCTAACCTAATTTCAATTGCCAAGTATCTTATTAAAGTAACTAATATTATTAACCGAGTTATCTCGAAACAAAGGCAAGTAGATATATACTTGTGTCTCATACTCGGTTGCTATCCGAACGATACATTGAGGCTCACCACGATCATACATTCGAGTCCTTACGCAAGTCACTGAGGACGTCTCCTAGTTTTGTTTGCGTAAGGGTTTATCGAATCATTAAGCTCTGAATTGCATAACACAGTTGTGTAACTCACCGGCATTTTCTCGACGGCACCCCGAGTCATTTTCTAGAATCTGGTGCATCAGGTTTACCTTTTGGCTAAAGTCTTGGCTAACCTTGCTCGGCTTGCATGCTCCTTTGAGCTTCTCTGTCCATTCGGGATTTTTGCCAAATTAATGGCATCGAGCATTTTATTTTATTATGCAATCAATTTCTTCATATGTTCTTATTATCATATACTCATCTTTTTCATGTTATTATCATACTTCTTTTTTCCCGCATGTTCTTATTATCATGCTCATATTTTTCATATTTTCATATTATCATATGCTCAAATTTCTGGAATCCCGTGTCGGGTTTTTATTCATAACTGCAAAAATAACAATATGAAAATCTGAAAGAATATGCTAAGAATAAAGATGTCATGGCTAAAAAATAAAAACAAATTTCAATGTTAGAAGATCTTTGAATATTGGGCATTGCATGGTCAGGGTTAAACCCCTCTATCTTGTCTGACAATCTAATATGCTATGTGGCCAGTTATTCCTTCAATTTTGTAAGGGCCTTCCCATTTGTCAGCCAATGAGCCCGCAACTTTGTTCTTCATGTTCAATGATACCTTTCTGAGCACCAGGTCTCCTAACTGGAATTTCCTAATCCAAACATGAGATTTATAGTATCGGGCCACTCTTTACTGATATGTCGTATTTCGTACTCGGGATTTCTCACTTTTCTCTCCCAAATCATCTAGGCTTTGTAACAACATATCGACATTCTGATCTTCAACATATAGCCTAACTCTAGGTGAGATATACGATGTTTCTACCGGGATGATAGCCTCTATTCTGAATGCCAAGGAAAACGGAGTTTCTCCCGTAGAAGTCCCAGTTGTTATTCGATAAGCCCATAATACTTCAGAAAGTTTTTTGACCCAACTGCTCTTTTTGGCATCTAGCTTTGCTTTTAGTGTATGCTTGATGATTTTGTTTACTGCTTCAGCTTGTCCGTTTCTTTAAGGGTGGGCAGGTGTGACATAATAATTTGCAATCCGGTACTAGTTACACAGTTGTCTGAACTTTTGATTATCAAATTGGGTGCCATTGTCAGTGATAATAATGCTCGGGATTCCAAACCTATAGAGTATGTTTTTCTTTGCAAAGTTTGTGGTGTTTGCTTCTAAGATGTGAACTAGTGCTTCAGCTTCGACCCATTTAGTAAAATAATCAACAACCACATTTGCATGCTTCGCTCCAACCCCTGTCCCCGCTGGGATTAGACCAATTAATTCTAAGCCCCACATGGTGAATGGCCATGGGGATATGAGGCTTTTAAGTTGTTCAGAGGGCTGTCGAATGTCATTGGCGATCCTTTGGAAAGAATTCCAACTTTCTGAACATCGTTGTGCATCCAAGAACAAAGAAGGCCAATAAAAACCATGCCTGAGTACCTTGTGTGCCAGACTTCTACCTCAAGTATGGTTCCCTCATACTTCGCCATGGATTTCCTGTAGTTTCTGGTATGCATCTTCCTCTGATACAAATCTTTGGAGTGTTCGGGAAAACTCTCTTCTGTACATTTCTCGCTAATCAGTGTGTATCTTGTTGACCGGTACCTAATACGTTTTGCTTCTAAGGCATCTTCGGGAGTATATTTTCCTCCAGATACCTTTTTAGCTGAGTCATCCAACCGTCTAACGGTGTTCAGATTTCTGAGACTTTAATTTTTTTTGACTAACTATACTTGGTCAAAAAAGATATGCAACCAGAATATTTTTTGGCCTGATTGTGGTTGTAGTTGATGCTAGTTTGGACAAAGCGTATGCCTTTTCATTTTCTTCTCTAGAGATCTGGACAATCCTGTATTCCTTAAATTTTTTGAGGAGTTGTTTTGTTATCCCTAAATAAGCCATCATACCTTCATCTCTGGCCTGATACTCGCATAAGACTTGGTTGACGATTGCTTGTGAGTCACTGAATATCTCAACCTCATCTGCTCCGAGAGCTATGCAAACTCTAAGCCCTGCTAGCAATGCCTCATATTCGGCTTGGTTTTTTGTTGCTTTGAAATCGAATCTCATGGCACATTCAACATCATCTCCTTCTGGGGTGCATACCACAATCCCTGCCCCGCTGCCATGAGTGTTCGAGGAACCATCAATATATAATCTCCATGAGAAACTCTTGCCCAACATTCTTTTTGCTTCAAGATTTGGTTCTGTGAATTCTGCTACAAAATCTGCCACTAATTGGCCTTTCAGTAATGTCTTGGGCATCTACAGAATATCGAATTAACTCAGCTCGATCGGCCATTTAATTAATCTACCAAAAAAATTTGGCTTCTGTAGAATTTGCTTAAGCAGGCAGTTGGTGAAAACTTGGATTGTATGTGCCTAAAAGTACGGCCTCAGCTTCATTGTTGTCGAAAATAATGCTAGAACCATTTTGTCTGCCTTTGAATACCTAGTTTCAGTTGGAAGAAGATCCTTGTTGGTATAGTATACTGGCCTTTGTATCCTGTCTTCTGTCCTGACTAGAACCGAGCTTACTGCTAATTCTGTGAGGGACATGTACAAGTGGAGTGTTTCTCTCACTTTAGGTTTTGACTGGAAGGGAGCTTGCCTTAATTATTCTTTCATTTTACAGAATGCCTGCTCACACTCTTCGTTACACGAGCATCTATCCCCACCATGTCTTCATGTCTCCATGCGAACACATCTTTGTGTTCTCTATGCAAATCACTAAGATCTAGCTTAACCTTTTCTTCTAAGTTGGCCCCAATTTTGACCATCTTATCTGGTTCATCTTCCTTTAAGACCACCTTCTTTATTGGTTCAATCTTTGATGTCTCCAGTTCTTCGCCTGGATCAACTCGAACAACAGTGATCCTTCTTGTTTGATTTGATCTGGTTGAGTATAGGTGCATACTTGGTGCTGACTATTATCTTTGTCTTCGTAAACCTAGAGATTAGCTCTTCTAGCTATCTCCTACGACCCTTTGATTGTTCCTAACCCCCATTCAGTTGGGAACTTAATCATCAAAGCGTAGGTAGCTATTACCGCCTTTGTTTTGTTCATGAAAGGCCAACCTAGTAGCACATTATAAGGCCAGTTATCCAGATCTACCACTACAAAGTCGACTATCACTGTTCACTGGCAGCTTTACTGTTTTGAGAGACCTAACTTCGACTCCCTCGAATCCTCTGAGTGGCATATGGAAAGGTTGCAAGTCTTTCCGATCCAATCTGAGTTGATCGTAAACAGTCACATTGAGGATGTCCGCCAAGCTACCATTGTCCACTAAAATTCTCATGACTTCTCTACGGCCAATTCTGACACTTATGACGAGTGCGTCATTCAGTCAGACATCAAACCCATGTGACTCAGCTTTAGTGAATATTATCGGGGTCTCATCCTTCCTTTATCCTCTTCGGATCAGGCTCGATGGAGTTAACATCAAAATTATGTCTTGCTTTCACCGCTTCTCAAATTTCCTAAGTCTGCTCTCGGTTACTCATCCTGGTTGACAGTCCTCCGAAGATGGTCTGTATCACTCCATTCACCTCGGGACTGGCCCTTTTGTTCCGACCAGAATTATGATCTCCTATCTTGGTCTCTTTTTGGATTTCTAACTTCTCATCTTTCTTAGGATTATATCTTACAGATGTATTTCTCGAATAAGGATCTCTATGTAGTCTCTAAGATGGTAACATTTGGAGGTCTCGTGACCGGTTTCCTTATGGAACATGCAATATTTCGTTATGTCTCACCGAGCAAATTAGGACTGCCGATGTGGCTCCTTCACCAGATTCTTTTTTTCCAGTATCGCCAGGATTTCTTCATGTCTTTTCCGAAGCAGGGTGTAGTTCGTTTATTTTCCTTGAAATTTTTCCCTGGGTTGGTCTGTATTACTTCCATTTCCCCCGTCTTTGCTCCTTTCTTTGCTATTTCCTTTTTGTTTCCCTTTATGGTTTTGTGACTTTGACTCGGTGTCCTTTTGTTTGGGTCTTCCCCATGCATGTAACTGCCTCATGTTGCCAACTCTTTTTCTTCTGCCAAAGCGTATCCACCTGCCATATCCATCATATTTGTGTATCTAGTTAGATGAGCCCTTCTTAGGTCAAAGTACAGCTGCCTGTTTTACAAGTTATTTATGAAAGCAACAATTATTGCTTCATCATTCGTGTTGCCGATCTCTGAGACCTCCTAGCCGAATCTTCTTAGATACTTGTTTAACGACTCGTCTTTCCCTTGCTTTAGCTGAGAAAGGTAAGCCATCGATTTTTTCCTATACACATTCCTTAGAAATTGTCTTGATAAGCTTCTACTGAAACTCCCAATGCTCACCAAAGGTAACCTTCTGAACCTTCTTGAACCAGTATCCCTAAGGGTTTGAGGTAAGTTAAGGCACATCAAAGGATCTCTGTGGGCATATCGGGCCATGACGCTCTTATAACGTCTGACATGCTCTTTAGGATATATATCGTTTTTAGTAAAAGGGCTATCAGAGTCATCGTTAGACAACTCATTATATCCGTATCACCTAATCAACACTTTCATTTGACGCTTGTTGTCCTCAGCTTTTCGGGTCAGGCTCTAAATCACGACATCTCTATCGCTCATCGACACTCTGTGACTGTTAAGCTGTCGAGTGATTGTCATACCCATTTCCAGCTCCTCTTCATTTTTCCTCCAAGTCCCACGAGCCAAACCTTGTAAGCGTATGGTCCCATGGTGACGTTTGCGATGGTACCGATCATTATCCTCTGATGACGATGACCGATATCTACGCCGGTCACATTTACGGTGCCTAACATGGGCCGCCAGACCGTGGCTTCATCTTTGGCATGGTCATTCTTCTACGGGCATTTTACGACCCTTGTTCTTATCGTGTGTAGTACCCCCAGTCTAGTTGATTAGAGCTGAGTTTCCAACAGCTACTGGTGCATTTGTTTCCGGCTCAACTACAACCGATCGGAGCCTAGGAGGTGATGGAGGATTTGGCAGGTGCGCCTCTCCTGCGGCCAATAGGTCTATTCCTTCTTACGCCGTTAGTAACTGTTGAAGTGCATCACGGAAATGGCACGCTATATCCTCGTTGGTAGGAGGGACTTGTTAGATACTAGCTAAGGATATCGGTTGGTTCCCGGTGATTGTGGTAGGATCCTGAGTGGTCTCGTCTATATGAGAATTAACTGGAGATTTCCGGATAACCCTGGAACTGTCTTTGCTACCGCTACCTGCCATTGCTTAAACAGATCGGAGGTTCGACTCCTTCTTCTAGCGCCAATTGTTGACGTTAATTTCTCGATGAATGAGAAAGTCAACAACGTTGGGTTTGGTTATGACCTGTCAAAAGAGAAAGAGAAAGAGAAAGAGAAAGAGAAAGAGAAAGAGAATGCAATCGAAGTTATTATGAAACGAGTTTACGTGGTAAAACTCTGATGGTCGGAGAAACATCCACGGGTGGTTGAATGCACAACCAAGTCAAATCCACTATTTAAACCAAGAATTACACCATTCGATCTCTCTTGCCTCTCTCTTGTAGTGACTACTTTTTTTTAGCCTGTCTCTCTATGTCATTCCCTCTTTTACATTGAGATTATGAGCCTATTTATATGTGCATATAACCTTAATCCTTGTTGCACAAGTAAGAAAAAAGGGTTGTATTTTAATTAAGACTGATTGCTTGTTGAAGTCGTATTTATCTCTTTTCCTATTTCGGAGACCTTGTGAAGATCGAGTTTGAATCTTAATGGGATGCTGGTGGCATAGTCCGTTTAGGCCTTATTTCCTTATCGTCGTGTAGTCTTCTAGAATAGTAGAGTTGTTGCCTAATTTGGGATTTGTTTCCTGTCTGGTGTTTTATCCTTCTAGGAACTCCTTTTGACACTTAGGTTTTACGTATTGGAGCATGATTCTCAGGGCTTACCTACGTATGTGAATCATATGCTGAACTTCTTTACTCGGGTTTCTTGTGTTGTCCCGAGTAGAACATAAAGTGTTGAGTTCTCGATTTCAGACTTACTCGGGTTCTTATTTCTTATTGAAGTCTAGGATGGTATCTTCTTATTCCCAGCTTGGATGCCTATTTGGCGATCTTTTTAAGGGATTGTCTTACCAGTCAGTGACGTGTACATTCAATAATATATGCATATAACAATTTATATATAAACTTTATGAGTTATTAGATATAAAAATAAGTTGTTAAAAAATTAAAATTTATTCAACTAAATTTGGATGAAAAAACATAGTTTATCATTCAAATTTAGTTTATTTAAACTGAAGGAGGTTGTTCGGTTCATTTTTTTCAGAAAGAAGCAAATAACCCAAGTTTTCTTACGCACAGAATCATCTTGATTCTTCATCGAAGCTTTTCCAGGTTTATTCGTGAATGGAAAAAAAGGTTCAAAACGCAACGTAAGCGTGATAAAAACTTAAAATTAGCGTTTTCATATAAATAAAAAAAATTCCTTCTATGGAACAAAAACCTTAACCCTAGATTAATTGATGTATATAAAAAGTGCCGTACCTTTTTCTCGTGACGATTGAAAAAGCACCGAATTGATTCCATAAGATCTTCCAATCCAATCATGAACGTGAATCACTTAGGAGTGTGAGCTCCCTTTCTTTAAATTGTATGCCTGAGGATGGAGACAAACAATCTTTTCTTTGTTAGTTATAAATATCCTCCAAGAGAAAAATCCAAGAACGTCCAGTCACTTGTGAATTATCAATCAATTTGATTGAAACTCGCGTAAACCTTGATTCGATTTTGTGCACAAAACCCATTTGGCATAAAGGATACTAGTATACTGTCGAAAACAAAAACGTTGCCCTTTTTCTCTTCTTGGCCTAATTCACACACTATTGCTTAGATTTGATCGAATTTTGTCTAGAGTAGAATAAAAAAAAATTCCCTTAAAATTCCTATGATGACTGAATTCTTCTCTTAGAAAAATAGGGCTAGCCGAAATTCTCTATCAATTTCCTTGGAGCTGGCCAAAAATCACATACACACACACACACACACACACACACACATATATATATATATATAGCATCATAAATGAAAGTTCCCTAATAAACGCGTGTGTATAATAACCTAGAGGGGGGGTGAATAGGTTTTAATCAAGTCAATTACCATTTTTTCTTGATTAGTCAATATTCAAAATTCACTAAATAAATCAAACATACAACATCAAGTGTAAAGTGAGGAAATATAAATAACGCAAGATGTATATATGGAAACCCTCCAAATGGGAAAAACCACGGGCTGTTAAGTGAGCCATACTCGATCGTAGAAATCCACTATATGAGTAAAGAGTTACACCCTCAAGGGATACTCATACTCTCACTCTCGACAACCTCAGGCTATGACCACTACCACTCACCACTTTTTGTTCAATCCCTAGTGATATCCCCTGATCCACTACTCTTGGCGTGAGCACCTCCTACTCTACCCCTCGGGCATTTTATAGTGGATACCCGACCACCAATTGCATACCAACCTACCTTTGGTTGCAAGACTTCTCTTGCTTGTGTAACTTCACACCGAAGCCACAAGACTTGACTCAATGAAGAGTTCAATAACCTATGTGAATATGATGAAATATTCAAACATGCAAATAATGCTGGGCAAAACACTAAATGCTTATCTAGGAATTTAAGAATGTCACTAAGTACAATTCCTAGATATCAATGTCTAAATGAATGTTCATAAAGACTTAAATATATATAGTTATGCAACATCATATCCTAGTTATCAAACAAAGCCATTTCAACATATGTTGTCATTGAGCATGGCATGGTCATTAATTGCAATCATCAAAAGGCAATCAATATGACCTAATTAGCTAGAGGCAACAATGACCTAAATGCTAGCTATCACAAAAGCCATATCAACACAAGTTGTCATTAAGCATGGCAAGGACTATAATGTAATCACAAAATGCAATCAATCTAATCAATAATGTATATATGCAATGCATAAAGACTTAGCAAGAAGGGTAAATATGTCCTAAATTCAAGCTATCAACAAACAAACCCAAAAATGTTATCAAGACTAAAAAATATATGCAATAAACTAGAGTCTAGGTATTTAATCATGCAATAAACACCTAATCTAGAGTAAGAAGAACAATAAAAGATGTTCAATGAAGTTCATACTTACCTAGTCATGAAACCAAGAACACCCATGCTCATATGATGAAGAATGATGAAAGATGGAGATGGGTTTTGGGTTTGGAGAGTTAAGGGACCACTCTTGGAGCTTCTCTCTCAAAGAAAATACTTTCTTACACTAAAAAATGGTTTGGAAGCTCTGAAAAATGAGTGAAGAAAAAGATGACATGTGAATATGAGCCCTAGAATTTTACTCAGTGCACTGGTCAACAAGCGCCACACCAGCACACACCTACTGTCCAGAGGCGCTGGTGAGGTGCGCTTGTGGACCGGCGCAGCCGCGACAGCACAAAAGTTTGAGATTCGAGCCACCCAAAACATGACCAAAACACATCTAAACCTTTCGTATAATATATCGTTGGAAAGGTATGAAAGTATAACTTCTACTCCAATTTACAAAGCATGATTTGGATATCTTTAGAAAAGGTTATGGTCATTTAAGTGACCAAAGGTCAGAAACTGACAACAACAGAGATGCCCTGTTTTTGTGGTCACTTTGGAGATTTCAAAAACCAATCCAAACAGTTATGAAATATTACGAATAATATACTGTTTGAAAGGTATAGGTGTCTAATTTCTACAGAAAATTTCAAAACACATTTTGAATCATTGTATCAAAAGATATGGTTACAAGATCAATCAAAGGTCAGTTTTGAAAAAACATTTAAATCATTAAAATACACTCTTTTGAAACTAGACACCTTACTCCATATAACCAAACCAAGAGAAGATTGAGACCTTCTCATATGGTCACTCAACGCGCTAAAACAAGCACACCATTGTACAAGCGTGAATGTTACCGATCAAACAACGGATAACAAATTTAAACACACAACAACCACACTTAAGACTAAGAATGAAGTGCAAGTGTGATTGTGAAGAGATGCACATATATAAACAATATCAATACAAATGCAAGATCAACAAAACATGCATGAGGTGTGTGTGTGTGCACCTAAACTCTTCAAGAGGCAAAGTCAAGTGAATATACCTTTTGCTCTTAAAGTCATGGAGATGCTTGGAAGCTTTCCAATGAGGACCTAAGCTACCCATTACACATCATCCCCAATGTGGTGTGGTTTATCATGAAATAAGTGTTAGGATTATGCTCGATAGTAAGAGTATAATATTGTAATTAACAATCTTTTCAAATGAATAAAGTGATTTCTAGTTTAACAAATCTTATAGCATTTATAGTTTAATTATTATAATTATCAAAAGTAAATAATCATAAGGTCAAAAGACTATGAGAAATGAAGAATTGTTCATACATCTAGATATGTATAAGGTAGACACAATTCTTTAGTTAGTCTTGAATAATATTCACAACTTAAGATAGAAGGTTGGGCGCCTTTATCTTGTCAAAGTTGTAGATTTTTTTGCTAGCTTTTGAGTGGGATCAAATGTGTTATGATGAGTCTAAAATCATCAAAGTGTGGTGCCTTTGGGCAAAAGAATCTAGTGCACTGGGTGCATTGAATATGATCAAATAGAAATACTTTATCTAGAACCGTCAATGGATAAAAGTTTTCATTTAAAGACAATCGGAGAGTCTATCTCAATCCTGAGATAAATGATGGACTTATGGTTGCAAGTGTTATCATTTGAGCTATCAATGAGTACAATTATATAGCAGAGTCTATCCTCGATAGTTTGGTGGTATTCATTTGTTAATCGATACAGGACTTCATTTATAGATATGGACATCGTGGCTCCATTTATTGAATGAGAGTAGAATACCATCATGAGATTAAACTCTCCTAATCTACTTCAAAGAAGGGAAATTCGGTCACCACATGTGTAATATAGGATACGATAGTTTTCCTCTTAGAAAGGATTCTAACTACCAAATAAATCTACCGAAGGAAAGGATTCTTGCTAACTAAGTGAATCCTTCTTAGGAAAGGATTTATGATCCTATATATATGTGTGAAGAATTTCGTTCATGTCTAAGGCATTAGAGAGGAATTTCGGCCAAGTTTAATTTTCTAAGAGAAAGTTTCGGCCATCATAGAAATTTTGAGGGAGAAAATCTTATTTTACTATAGACAAAATTCAATCATCTCTAAGCAGTAGTGTGTGAATTCTTCCATGTAGAGAAAAAAGGGGAACGTTTTTGTATTCGATAGTATACTAATATCCTTTACATCAAAAGGGTTTTGTGTACAACATCAATTCTAGGTTCACGCGAGTTACAATCAAATTGATTGATAATTCACAAGTGATCGGACGTTCTTGAATTTTTCTCTTAGAGGATATTTGTAACTAACAAAGAAAAGATAATTGCTTTGTCTCCATCCTCAGGAATACAATTTAAAGAAAGGGAGCCCAGACTCCTAGGTGATTCACGTTTGTGATTGGATTGGAAGATCTTACAGACTCAAATCGGCGCTTGTTCAATCGTCACGCGAAAAAGGTACGATACTTTTATATACATCAATTAATCTAGGGTTAAGGTTCTCGTTGTATAAAAGGGATTTTTTTTTATACTCAAACCCTAATTTCGTTTTTTATCACTCTTTCGTTGCGTTTCTAAACCGTTTTTCCCTACAATTGGTATCAGAGCCTGGTTGTACCCTTGATTAATTGATGTATTTGTTCGTGAATCTTTTTCTTTTTATTGTATATATGCATGTTTTAGAAAGAGATGGCACTCTAGGTATTCGCATATATATTTACATTGAAATGTGTGGATATATATATGTTTTGTATGTGGTTTGTTATTGCTAAACTTTGGTCCTAAAATTTCAATGTAATTTTGTTTTGGGATTGTAACAAGCAGGGTGGTCTATTATCGCCATAATTTCCTTCTTGCTAATTGCTAAGTTTTTTTTTATTTTTATTGTTGTAATATAAAAAAAAACTGCAGTATTTTATTATGTAAATTCTTCTGTATTACATTCAAGTTTCGAAGACTCGAAGGTTTGAAGAATTAGGAGCAACCGGAACAAGTTTGGGATGGACCAAAATTGTAGCTATTTATTTTTTTATAAATATTGCAATGTTTGTCAATGTTTGATAACATGTCATATAGCATAGGAGTGCCACTCATATATCTCTTTTGGTAAGAACATGCATTGAATGGTTTATGTGTCTAAATTGGCATCTAGATAACTTGGTAAATCATTATTTGGAATTCGATCACACGCCTTAAACAATTGAGTTGGAAAAGGTGTTTTGGAACACCTACGGCCTCCAAGTTTAGTTGAGCTTTATGTTTCGTGGATAACTCCCAAAAGGTATTCATGAATGGAATTTAGCAATATACTTCCTTACAAGGATAGACTAGACAATTAGCCCAAACGATATCTACCCCCAAATGAGGGATATTCGTGAGGGATTATATTGAAGGTAACACTCAATGTACTTTTATTAATATCCTCCTAAGAGTTCTTGTTAATAAAATTGCAAGTCTAAAATAGAAAACGTTGGTTGTTATGTTAACAATTAGGTGGGACCGAGTCCAACTAGTAAATGGTGCGTACTCCCAAAGGAGGCGTGACATTTATGGGTGTTGGATCACCGTAGAATTTTTACGATTGAATTATTTAATTCAAGATAAATATTCAAAAGTGCTTTATCATGATTATTTACTTATATATTTTATGTTAATATAAAGAAATCATAACCCCATCCCTAATCAATATCATAAAAGATAGTACTATTAACAGATAATAATTATGTCACATGGAAAACGAATATTGGGTTGTTGTTGCAAGCTGAAAAGTATAAGTTCATTCTGTATATTCCTTAACCACCAAACTAATGAATCTACTCAGGAGCAAAGAGATGAGTATCAGTAGTGTAAGTCTTTAGAAGAGATGGCTAAATGTACGTTACATTATGGTCATCATCTCCAACGTGTTGCAACAGCAACATGAAGGAATGGAGACTGCTGCCGATATTATGATGTCTCTAGACAGGGATTCATATGGTTGGTAAAGTTGCTATTGTTAAAGACCTGTCAGAAGGTCAAGTAATAAAAGAGGAAAAGGCAACTTGGGCCTTCTTAGAAGAAGACCAAGAATGTAACCAAGATCAAATAGAAGTGTTTCCTTTGTGGTGAAATGGGCCAAAGGAAATAGACTGAATAAGAATGAATTCAACTTGCATTTAGGCAATAGAGCGTTGGTGTCTACTGGTGTAGTGGGAGATATTAGAATCAATTTAGATTCTCATAGGCATTTAGTTTTAATAAAACGTTTATTATGTACCACAATTCAAGAGGAATTTAATTTCAGTTTCTTGTCTAAATAAATTTGGATATTCGGTTACTTTTAATAAAAGTTCTATTATTAGTAAGAATAACAAATTTGTTTGTAAAGGTACATTGGAAAACGGTTTATTCTATTTATAGGGAAATATCTCTCATTTGTTAGATACGGAATCAACGGAACCTAAACATAAAAGAGTAAAATTATCAAAAGATGAAACCTACCTATTGCATTTGCGCCTAGGTCATATCAACCTTAATAGGATTAAAAGATTGGTATGTGACGGACCTCTAAGTGACTTAAAGTTTGATGATCTACCAACTTGTGAATCTTGTTTGGAAGGTAAAATGACCAAAAGTTCGTTTACGACCAAAGGCGCAAGAGCCATCGAATGTTTAGGATTGATACGCACTGATGTGTGTGGAACTATGAACATTCAAGCTAGAGGTGGATATGAGTACTTCATCACTTCCACGGAGGATCACTCAAGATTTGGCTATATGTATCTCATGAGACATAAGTCAGATACTTTTGATATGTTCAAAGCATTTAAAGCTGAAGTAGAAAATCAGCTTGAGAAACGCATAAAAATCTTGAGGTCCGATCGTGGTGGAGAATATATATCTGGTGATTTTTAGCAATATCTTTTTGATAATAGAATAATTTCTCAGTTTTCTGCACCAGGCACACCTCAACAAAATGGGGTGGCAGAAAGGAGAAATAGAACTCTTTTGGATATGGTTAGGTCTATGTTGAGTTATTCAACGCTCCCTAGTTCTTTTTGAGGATATGCATTACAAACTGCCATGAATATTTTAAATGATGTACCATCTAAGTCGGTTCCTAAAACACCGCATGAGTTGTGGACTGGGCGAAAGCCTAGTTTACAATACTTAAGGATATTCGGATGTCCTGCAGACATGTTAAAAGGAAAGACAGATAAGATGAAGTCCCATTCAGAAACATGCATATTTGTAAGGTATCCAAAAGAAGAAAAAGGATATTATTTTTATAGTCCTTCAGATCTTAAAGTATTTGTTTCGACAAATCCCATATTTCTATATGAGGACTATATGAATAATTTTGTGCCTAAAAGTAGAATTATAATAAATGAGCTTTTAGGAGATACAATTTCACAAGAGGTTTCGCAACCAAGCCCAATTGTAAGTTCCGTACCAACACAAGATCAACAATCTACCATACCTCGTCGTAGTGGGATGGTTGTTAGACAACCCGAGAGTTACATCGGTCTAGGAGAATCTATTGAGAATTTTCCGGACGACGATGATCCCTATATGTACAAGGAAGCAATGGAAGATGTTGATTGTCACCATTGGCAAAAGGCAATGCAATCCGAAATTGAATCTATGTTCAAAAATAAAGTCTGGTATCTTGTAGACTTGCCTAAAAAGATAAAACCCATCGGGTGCAAGTGGGTATACAAGAGGAAAAGAGGAATGGATGGAAAGGTGGAAACCTTTAAGGCTAGATTGGTAGCTAAAGGTTACACACAGAAGGTAGGTATCGATTATGAAGAAACCTTCTCTCCTTTGGCCATGCTTAAACCCATTAGGATACTCTTATCCATTATGGCATCTCTAGACCTAGAAATTTGGCAAATGGATGTTAAGACAGCTTTCCTTAATAGAAGTCTTGACGAAATCATCTACATGATGCAACCAGAAGGATTCATTGAAAAGGGCCAAGAGGAAAGGGTATGCAAGTTGCAAAGATCCATATATGGATTGAAGCAACATCCAGATCCTGGAACATAAGGTTCGATCAAGCCGTTGAAGATTTTGGGTTTATTCAAAACCTTGATGAACCTTGTGTGTACAAAAGGATTAAAGGCGAAAAGTTGGTTTTCCTAGTTCTTTACGTTGATGATATACTACTCATCAGAAACGATGTAGTTGTATTGACATCAATAAAAGAATGGTTAGCAAAACAATTTGATATGAAGAACTTAGGAGAAGCAAGTTATATTCTTGGTATCCAAGTCATAAAGGATAGAAAGAATAGAACGATTGCATTATCCCAAGCTTCATACATAGATAAAATCTTGTATAGGTTCTCCATGCAAGATTCCAAGAAAGGTATGTTACCTTTCAGGCATGGATTAAAACTTTATAAGGAACAAGCTCCTAAGAATGAGCATGAAGAGCAATTCATGAGCAGGGTTCCATATGCATCAGCAGTTGGAAGTCTCATGTATGCAATGCTCTGCACTATACCAGATATTTATTTTGCTGTAGGAATAGTTAGCAGGTTTCAATCTAAACCTGGTCCTGATAACTGGATGGAAGTTAAACATATTTTTAAGTATCTTAGGAGAGCGAGAGATTATATGCTTGTATACTCTGGAGGGGATTTAATTCCCGTTGGGTATACAGATTCTGACTTCATGCGATCAACATCAGGATCTGTGCTTACTATTGGAGGAGGGGCAGTAATATGGAGGAGTATCAAGCAATCTTGTACTGCTGATTCCACCATGGAAGCCAAGTATGTTGCCGCATGCTAGGCTGTCTAGCTCCGCCAATTATTGATTAACTTGGAAGTGGTTCCTGAAGTGAATAAGCAGATCACTATCTATTGTGAAAATAGTGGAATAGTGGCTAATTCGAGAGAACCAAGAAGTCATAAGAGAGGGAAACACATTGAAAGAAAGTATCACCTTCTATGGGAAATTGTGCATAGGGGTGACGTGACGATTACCAAGATCGCGTCAGCAGAAAATCTAGCGGATCCCTTTACAAAGGCTCTTCCTCAAAAGAATTTTGATGGGCATCTAGAGAAAATGGGGATGAGAGATATCACACATTTGCTATAGAGAAAGTGGGAGATTGTTAGGATTATGCTCGATAGCAAGAGTGTAATATTGTAATTAACAATCTTTTCACATAAATAAAGAGATTTCTAGTTTAATAAATCTTATAGCATTTATAGTTTAATTATTATAATTGTTAAAAGTGAATAATCATAAGGTTAAAAGACTATGAGAAAAGAAGAATTGTTCATACATCTAGATATGTATGAGATAGACATAATTCTTTAGTTAGTCTTGAACAATATTCACAACTTAAGATAGAATGTTGGGCACCTTTATCTTGTCAAAGTTGTAGATTCTTTTGCTAGCATTTGAATGGGATCAAATGTGTTATGATGAGTCTAAAATCATCAAAGTGTGGTGCCTTTAGGTAAAAAAATCTAGTGCACTAGGTGCATTGAATAGGATCAAAATGAAACACTTTATCTAGAACCGTCAATGGATAAAAGTTTTCATTTGAAGATAATCGAAGAGTCTATCTCAATCCTGAGATAAATGACGGACTTATAGATAGAAGACTTCATTTATATATATGGACATCATGGCTCCATTTGTTGAATGAGAGTAGAATACTATCATATGGATGTTTTGAGGTATTGGATATTAAATCTTAACGTTAAGTTTTCAATAGTGTCTATCGAAAAACATGGCTTATGGACAAGTCAAAAATATCCAAGTTCAAAATGTGGTGATATGAGTAAATATGGTAACTTGGAGAGCTATAGACGGTCTATGAGCTCTTGGCGATTGCTGGTATTTTTCACGATGATACACTTTCTCCAATAAGGTTGTCTAAGGTACGAATGAGTAACATCAACTTATTCTATCTTTATTTAAGAGTTCAATTTTAGTTCTTTAGTGGAATGAACTAAAATTAGATAGATTGGACCTAAGTGAATCATTTGTTGATTGTGATTAGGTTGTGTCTATTGGAGCTTAAATTTAGATAGCCCGCCAAGATCCCCAATCCACACGAACTTGCATGGATCACTTGATATATTCTACCGGACCAATTTAGGTGTCCATCTAGAATTGTAATAAGGCATGTGAACTTGTTTCTTTTTGTAAGAATATGTCCAGTTCACATGTGGACTTTTTATTATGGTCCAATGGATAGGATTCTTGCCAATCAAGTAATCTTTCTTAAGAAAGATTAAACTCTCCTAATCTACTTCGAAGAAGGGAAATTCGGTCACCACACGTGTAATATAGGATAGGATAGTTTTCCTATTAGAAAGGATTCTAACTACCAAATAAATCTACCTAAGGAAAAGATTCTTGCCAACAGACTGAATCCTTCTTAGGAAAGGATTTATGATCCTATATATATGTGTGAAGAATTTTGGTCATGTCTGAGGCATTAGAGAGGAATTTTTGCCAAGCTTATTTTTCTAAGAGAAATTTTCGGCCATCATAGGAATTTTGAGGGAGAAAAACCTGATTTTACTCTAGACAAAATTCAATCATCTCTAAGCA
Organism: Dipteronia dyeriana; assembly: GCA_032871835.1. Taxonomy (NCBI): domain Eukaryota; kingdom Viridiplantae; phylum Streptophyta; class Magnoliopsida; order Sapindales; family Sapindaceae; genus Dipteronia; species Dipteronia dyeriana. The sequence continues at coordinate 44,271,115 of CM065298.1, forward strand.
ATAGTGTGTGAATTCAGCCAAGTAGAGAAAAAAGGGGAACGCTTTTGTATTCGATAGTATACTAATATAATTTACATCAAAAGGGTTTTATGTACAACATCCAATCTAGTTTCACGTGAGTTACAATCAAATTGATTGATAATTCACAAGTGACCGGACGTTCTTGGATTTTTCTCTTGGAGGATATTTGTAACTAACAAAGAAAAGATATTTGCTTTGTCTCCATCCTCAGGAATACAATTTAAAGAAAGGGAGCCCACACTCCTAGAGTGGTTCACGTTCGTGAATGGATTGGAAGATCTTGCAGAATCAATTCGGTGCTTGTTCAATCGTCATACGAAAAAGGTACGATACTTTTATATACATCAATTAATCTAGGGTTAAGGTTCTCGTTGCATAAAAGGGAAATTTTTTTATTTATACGCAACACTAATTTTGTTTTTTCTCACGCTTCCGTTGCATTTCTAAACCATTTTTTCCTACAATAAGCCAATCATAAAATCGAGGTCCTTACAATATATCCTCTCCTAAGAAGAAATTACTTGGTTGGCAAGAATCATTTCCTTAGGTTGAATTATTTGGTAGTTAAGAATCCTTATCTTAAAGGAATTCTATCCTTTTGTATATATACATGGGTTGGCCGAATTTCATTGGTTATGGATTAGGATCACAAATCCTTTCCTAAGAAGATTTACTTGGTTGGCAAGAATTCTTTCCTTAGGTGGATTTACTTGGTGGTTAATAATCCTTTTTCAAAAAGGAATTCTATCCTCAACCAAGATTCATAATCCAACTCAATAGTGTATTTGTAACCATATTAAAGACTTCCTAATTTGATTAGATAAATAACTCCTTTTATTTTTCTACTTATCAAATATAGTTTGTAATATTAATTATACTAATAACAATAGTATAATTTTAGGAGACCATCTCCTACTAGGAAAAAGATTTTGACTTTTAATTAAATAATTAATTAATCAACAAATTAATTAATTTCCATTTAATTAAATAATAAAATAAAAATAATATAATTTAAGCTATTCTTAATAGTCTTGCCGCCCAACACATGTATATGGGCCATATATTATTTTTCTTATTTTATTAAATCCAATGGACCTTAATAAAAAGTCCACATGTTAACTAGACCTATTCTTACAAAAAGAAACAAGTTCACATACATTAATACAATTCTAATTAGACCCCTAAATTGGTCTGGTAGAATATATCAAGTGATCCATACAAGTTCGTGTGGATTGAGGATCTTTGCGGGATATCAAAATTTAAGCTCCAATAGACACAACCCAATCACAATGAACAAATGATTCACTTAGGTTCGATCTATTTAATTTTAGTTCATTCCACTAAAGAACTAAAATTGAACTCTTAAATAAAGATAGAATAAGTTGATGTTACTAACTTAAACCCTAGACAACCTTATCGGAGAAATTGTATCCTCGTGAAGAATACCAGTAATCGCCAAGAGCTCATAGACCGCCAAGAGCTCATAGAACCGCCTATAGCTCTCCAAGTTACCATATTTACTCATATGACCATATTTTGAACTTGGATATTTTGACTTGTCAAGAAGCCATGTTTCAATAGTCACTATTGAAAACTTAACGTTAAGATTTAATATCCAAAACCTCAAAACATCCATATGATGGTATTCTACTCTCATTCAATAAATGGAGCCACTTTGTCCATATTTATAAATGAAGTCCTCTATCGATTAACAAATGAATACCACCAAACTATCGAGGATAGACTATGCTATATAATTGTACTCATTGATAGCTCAAATGATAACACTTGCAACCATAAGTCCATCATTTATCTCAGGATTGAGATAGACTCTCCGATTGTTTTAAAATGAAAACTTTTATCCAATACACCCAGTGCACTAGATTCGTTTGCCCAAAGACACCACACTTTGATGATTTTAGACTCATCATAACATATTTGATCCCACTCAAATGCTAGCAAAAGTATCTACAACTTTGACAAGATAAAGGCGCCCAACCTTTTATCTTAAGTTGTGAATGTTATTCAAGACTAACTAAAGAATTGTGTCTACCTCATACATATCTAGATTTATGAACAATTCTTCTTTTCTCATAATCTGTTGACCTTATGATTATTTAATTTTGATGATTATAATAATTAAACTATAAATACTATCAGATTTGTTAAAATAGAAATCATTTTATTAATATGAAAAGATTGTCAAATACATTATTATACTCTTGCTATCAAGCATAATCCTAGCAATCTCCCACTTGCTCTATAACAAATGTGTCATATCTCTCATCCCTATGTTCTCTAGATGCCCATCATAACTCTTTTGTGGAAGAATCTTTGTAAAGGGATCCGCTAGATTTTCTGTTGACGCAATCTTAGTAATCGTCACGTCACCCCTATGTACAATTTCCCTTATAAGGTGATACTTTCTTTTAATGTGCTTTCCTCTCTTATGACTTCTTGGTCCTCTCGAATTAGCCGCTGCTCCATTATTGTCACAACAGATAGTGATCTTCTTATTTACCTCAGGAACCACTTCTAAGTCAACTAAGAAATGGCGAAGCCAGAAAACCTCTTTAGCAGCCTCGCATACGGTAACATACTCGACTTCCATGGTGGAATCGGCAATAGAAGATTGCTTGATACTCCTCCATATGACTGCCCCTCCTAAAATAGTAAACACAAAACCTAATACTGATCTCCTGGAGTCAGAATCTAACTGAAAATCAGAATCTTTATACTCAACGGGAATTAAATCCCCCCTAGAGTATATAAGCATATAATCTCTCTTTCTCCTAAGATACTTGAAAATATGCTTGACTGCCGTTCAGTGATCAGGACCAGGTTTCGATTGAAACCTGCTAACTATGCCTACATCAAAACAAATATTTGGTCTAGTGCAGAGCATTGCATACATGAGACTTCCAACTGCCGATGCATATGGAACCCTCCTCATGAATTGCTCTTCTTGATCATTCTTAGGAAGTCGTTCCTTAGAAAGTTTGATTCCATGCCTGAAAGGTAACATACCTTTCTTGGAATCTTGCATGGAGAACCTAGACAAGATTTTATCTATGTATGAAGCTTGGGATAATGCAATCGTTCTATTCTTTCTATCCCATTTGACTTGGATACCAAGACTATAACTTGTTTCTCCTAAGTCCTTCATATCAAATTGTTTTGCTAACCATTCTTTTATTGATGTCAATACACCTACATCGTTTCCGATGAGTAGTATATCATCAACGTAAGGAACTAGGAAAACCAACTTGTCACCTTTAATCCTTTTGTATACACAAGGTTCATCAAGGTTTTGAATAAATCCAAAACTTTTCACGGCTTGATCGAACCTTGTGTTCCATGATCTGGATGCTTGATTCAATTCATATATGGATCTTTGCAACTTACATACCCTTTTGTCAAAACTTCCATTAAGGAAAGCTCTCTTGATGCCCATTTGCCAAATCTCTAGGTCTAGAGATGCCGTAATGGATAAGATCATCCTAATGGATTTAAGCATGGCCACAGAAGAGAAGGTTTCTTCATAATCGATACCTTCCTTTTGTGTATAACCTTTACCTACCAATCTAGCTTTAAAGGTTTCCACATTTCCATCCATTCCACTTTTCCTCTTGTATACCCACTTGCACCCTATAGGTTTTATCCCTTTGGGCAAGTCTACAAGAGACCAAACTTTGTTTTTGAACATAGATTCAATTTCGGATTGCCTTGCCTTTTACCAATGGCGACAATCAACATCTTCCATTGCTTCCTTATAAGTATAGGGATCATCGTCGTCCGGAAGATTCTCTACAAATTCTCCTAGACCGATGTATCTCTCGAGTTGTGTAGCAACCCTTCCACTACGAGGAGGTATGGTAGAATGTTGATCTTGTGTTGGTACAAAACTTACAATTAGACTTGGTTGTGAAACCTCCTGTGGAATTGTATCTCCTAAAAGCTCAATCAGGACAATTCTACTTTTAGGCACAAAATTATTCATATAGTCCTTTTCCAGAAATCTAGCATTTGTCAAAACAAATACTTTAAGATCTGAAGGACTATAAAAATAATATCCTTTTGTTACTTTTGGATGCTCTACAAATATGCATGTTTCTGAACGGGACTCCATCTTTTCTTTCTTTCCTTTTAACACGTGCATAAGACATCCAAATATCCTTAAGTGTTGTAAGATAGGCTTTTGCCCGGTCCACAACTCATGCGGTGTTTTAGGAACAGACTTAGATGGTACATCGTTTAGAATGTACACTGCAGTTTGTAAAGCATATCCCCAAAAAGAATTAGGGAGCGTTGAATAAAAACATAGACCTAACCATATCCAAAAGAGTTCTATTTTTCCTTTCTGTCACCCCATTTTTCTGAGGTGTGCCTGGTGCAGAAAGCTGAGAAATTTTTCCATTATCAATAAGATATTGCTGAAACTGACTAGATAGATATTCTCTACCATAATCGGACATCAAGATTTTTTTACGTTTCTCAAGCTGATTTTCAACTTCAGCTTGAAATGCTTTGAACATATCAAAAGCATCGGACTTATGTCTCATGAGATACATATAGCCAAATCTTGAGTGATCCTCCATGAAAGTGATGAAGTACTCATATCCACCTCTAGCTTTAATGCTCATAGGTCCACACACGCTTCCGTTGCGCTTCTAAATCGTTTTTCCCTACAATAAGCCAATCATAAAATAGAGGTCCCTACAATAAATCCTCTCCTAAGAAGGAATTACTTGGTTGGCAATAATCCTTTCCTTAGGTGGATTTATTTGGTAGTCAAGAATCCTTATCTAAAACGAATTCTATCATTTTTGTACATATACATGGGCTGGCCGAATTTCATAGGTTATGGATTAGGATCACAAATCCTTTCCTAAGAAGTATTTACTTGGTTGGTAAGAATCCTTTCCTTATATGGATTTACTTGGTGGTTAAGAATCCTTTTTCAAAAAGGAATTCTATCCTCAATCAAGACTCCTAATCCAAGTTAATAGTGTATTTGTAACCATATTAAAGACTTCCTAATTTGATTAGATAAATCACTCCTTTTATTTATCTACTTAGCAAATATAGTCTTAAATATTAATTATACTACAAACAATAGTATAATTTTACGAGACCATCTCCTGTTAGGAAAATGATTTTGACTTTTAAATAAATAAATAATTAATCAAAAAATTAATTAATTTCCATTTAATTAAATAATAAAACAAAAATAATATAATTTAAGCTATTCTTAGTAGTCTTGCCGCCCAACACATGTATGTGGGTCAAATATTATTTTTCTTATTTTATTAAATCCATTGGACCTTAATAAAAGGTCCACATGTGAACTATACATATTCTTACAAAAAGAAACAAGTTCACATGCCTTAATATAATTCTAGATGGACCCCTAAATTGGTCATGTAGAATATATCAAGTGTTCCATGCAAGCTCGTATGGATTGGGGATCTTGGTGGACTATCTAAATTTAAGCTCCAACAGACACAACACAATCACAATCGACAAATGATTCACTTTGGTCTGATATATTAATTTTAGTTCATTTCACTAAAAAACTAAAATTGAACTCTTAAATAAAGATAGAATAAGTTGATGTTACTCACTCATAACCTAGACAACCTTATTGGAGAAAGTGTATCCTCGTGAAGAATACCAGTAATCGCCAAGAGCTCATACACCGCCTATAGCTCTCCAAGTTACCATATTTACTCATACGACCACATTTTAAACTTGGATATTTTGTCTTGTCTAGAAGCCATGTTTCAATAGTCACTATTGAAAACTTAACATTAAGATTTAATATCCAAAACCTCAACATATCCATATGATGGTATTCTACTCTCATTCAATAAATGGAGCCACAATGACCATATCTATAAATGAAGTCCTCTATTGATTAATAAATGAATACCACCAAACTATAAAGAATAGACTATGCTATATAATCGTACTCATTGATAGCTCAAATGATAACACTTGCAACCATAAGTCCATCATTTATCTCAGGATTAAGATAGAGTCTCCGATTGTCTTCAAATGAAAACTTTTATCCATTGACGGTTCTAGATAAAGTATTTCATTGTGATCTTATTCAATACACCCAGTGCACTAGATTTTTTTGCCTAAAGACACCACACTTTGATTATTTTAGACTCATCATAACACATTTGATCCCACTCAAATTCTAGCAAAAGAATCTACAACTTTGACAAGATAAATGCGCCCAACCTTTTATCTTAAGTTGTGAATGTTATTCAAGACTAACTAAAGAATTGTGTCTACCTCATACAGATGTAGATGTATGAAAAAATTCTTCTTTTCTCAGTCTTTTGACCTTATGATTATTTACTTTTGACAATTATAATAATTAAACTATAAATGCTATAAGATTTGTTAAAATAGAAATCACTATATTAATAAGAAAATATTGTCAAATACATTATTATACTCTTACTATCGAGCATAATCCTAACACTTCGCATCTTCTTTAAAGGTCAGTTCAGATGGATCCTGTTTCACGACAGTGCCTTTTTGTTATAACTTTTGAAGTGTTTGAGCGTTGAGATTTTCAACTGGTTTCTTGTGTTCGTAGGTTATTGGGGAATCTTCTGACGAGTCTAATTTTCTAGAGGTTGATGTTTCTGTGCTTTATCCTGATGTTCATTTTGTTCTAGCTTCGAATCTTCTTCCAGCTCTAAGTCTTTCATTTCTAATCACAGGGTTCTTTACGATCTAGGATGAGAAATCACCAGAGTAACCATATAGTTCACAAACATGGTTCAAGTGGTACTCGAATTGGGAGGTGAGTAATTAGCGAGAAGGATGTTGAAGAAGAGCATCGGGCATCTCGGATCTCTTTTTCTCTTTTTTTTGAGTGCTTATGATACCGAGATGAACGTGGTCATAGAAGCAGAGATCAAAAAATATCTCGCTCAATTTGATCTGGACGATTCGGTTTTAATGGTGCCTACTGGTAATAGAGCCGTGTGGAACCCTCCCTCGGGCATGGTTGCAATTTATGGATCCATGCTCTGTTGTGGTCTGACTCTTCCCCTTCAGCCTTTTATTGCTTGGCTTCTTGCTGAGACGAATATTGCTCCAGTCCAACTTACCCCGAACGGCTATAGGATCCTGATGTGTATAAGGCATAAGTAGAGCCAGATGAACTTGCCACCGCCATCTCCTCACATAATTAGACACTTTTATATTCTAAGGCAGTTTGGTCGGACTGGAACTTAATTTCTTCTATCCAGCCAGCCAGATAGTTGGAATTCTGAGGGAACGAAGGTGAACCGGGGAGTCGATATTTCCTCGAACGTTAAGAAGAAAGGCTTTGTGTGGGGTTTCCCTACCTCAAACAAGCATTGGAAAAATAACTTGTTTTTGCTAAAGGGAACTTGGTACTCAAGATCAAGCTCTCGGCTGGGGAAGATCGAGAAGTATTAAAGGTTCCCCATTTTTTTTCTCTCCTGATCACTGGAACAAGTCGCGGCCTAGCTTTACTAATGTCGAGTTGTCTAACCTTGCTCGAGCTGCTGCATGCACTCTAGAGAAAAGAAGCAGGTCTTATCTTTTTTATGAAAAGAAAATAATTTCTCTCAACTTTTATCCTTAGATTTCAGATTATCGTAGAGGTCGTAAGTAGAATCTCCTTTCGTTTTCATTTTTCTCATATTGTTTTATCTTTTCTAATTCGTTTGTTTTCAGTGTATGACTTGGACATCGTCTGCGACGTCCATGCTCGTCAAGTGAAATTGATTTTTCAAGTGAGTCTCAAGGAAGCTTCTAGCCAAAAAAGGAATGGATTGCTTCTCTTGATGATTCATGTGAGGATTTCACCGAGTTAGATGAGCAAGTTCCTGAGTATACTCCTGAAGAAGTTATTCGGCCGACTGTGGGGAATCAAGCTGTTCAAGTGGCACTTTTGTAACTGATAGTGCCCTTAGGGTGTTTGAGGATGAAGGCAGGTAGGGAGGGCATCCTAGTGGTGTAGTGTCTGGTGAGCCAAGTTTCATGGTCAACGAAGTGTCTACCGAGCAGTTTGCTGGTGGGAACGAGGAAGGAGTTAGGGTACCCTCTGATGAGCAAGTTAATCTTCATCCTAATATTTTTTAAGCCCTTTCAAGATATCGCAAATGATCAAGAAGATCCTACAGCTGACCTCGGCTTCCACCGTACTTGAGCTGAGAAGAGGAAAACAACTGATTCCCTTTCTCGATCTTTTCTAAAAATTCCTCGGATGGTATCGTTTGTTGAATCGAGTGATAATGATGCTGATAATAGGGGCTCTCTAAAAGCTCTGACAGGGATAACTGTGGGGAGAGAGGAACCCCAAAAAGCTTTAACAAAGATTCTCTACCCCCTTGAGATTGAAGATACAGGAGTGGGGTCCTCGGGAAACTCTTTCTACCCCATCCCCTAGGATATACTGATGACTATGTCGTTGGGTCAAGCTTTTATTGGTGATGAAAATTGGAGTTGTTTCAGGAGTGGTTCTCTTACAGGGCGACTTCACAACATTTTCAATAGTTCGTCATACGTAAGTATTCTATCCCAACCCTTGCCTTAATGCTCATTGACTTAGATTTTTAACTTACTTTTCCCTATAGATGGTTGCTGAGTTTTCTGAGTTTATTCAGACGTAACAACATCAAGTTGATCGAATAAGCATCTTAAAGCTCAATTAAAGGAGAGTGAGCATAACCATGCTCGGATTGAGGTGGCCTACCAAAGGAAGGAAAACTCTGCCCAAGAGTTTACTGATCGTTATTTGGCTAAACAGATAGAGGCCGATGAGGAAGCTTCCACTACAAAGAGAAGGTTGAATCCTTTCACAATTTACTCTTTGCTGCCCAAGAATCAATGCTCAAAGGTGAACAAGAGGCGGAGCAAGCAAGATCGTCTTACGAGTAAACAATTGAAGACCTTAAGCGCCAGGCCTTGACTATCGAGTCTCTTTCGAAGGAAGCCTGACTGGAACTTGAAATATATGGAGTTGATCATTTCAAGAGATCCGTAGCCTATGATTCCCTACTTCATAAAGAGTTCCAGCGAGGGTTGGTCTCGACTGGTGAATTCTTAATCATCAACCCAACCTTAGGCTTATTTGTAAAAAATTACATGATTAATTTAATTCTATTTTTTACGTAATTGCTTATCGTGGATGTTTTTAATATTCAATCTTAACTAGCTAATATCGTTATCTAAGCGACTCTTAAAATGACGAGTATTTTATTAAACTGGATAACGCAATTTCAAGTGCCAAGTATCTTATTAAACTGGCTAACGCGATTTCAAGTGCTAAGTATCTTATTAAACTGGTTAACACGATTTCAAATGTCGAGTATCTTATTAAACTGGCTAACGCGATTTCAAGTGTTGAGTATCTTATTAAACTGGCTAACGTAATTTCAAGTGCCAAGTATCTTATTAAACTGGCTAATACGATTTCAAGTGCCAAGTATCTTATTAAACTGACTGATATTATTAACCGAGTCATCTCGAAACTGGCAAGTAGATTTGTACGTGTTTCATGCTTGGTTGCTACCCTAAGATACATTGAGGCTCACCACGATCATACGTTTGAGTCCTTACGCAATTCACTTAGGACGTCTCTTAGTTTTCCTGCATAAGGGTTTAACGAATTGTTAAACTGTGAATTGCTTAACACAGTTGTGCAACTCATGGAGATTTTCCCGATGGTGCCCCGAGTCGTTTTCTAGAAAATGGTGTGTCGGGTTTGCCTTTTGGCAAAGGTCAACTGACCTTGCTCGGCCAGAATGCTCCGTTGAGCTTCTCCGCCCATTCAAAAATTTTGCCAAATTAATGGTTCCAAGCATTTTTTCTTTTTATTTTGTTGTTAATTTTATACGCTCTTATTATGATATGCTCATCTTTTTCTTATGTTCTTATTATCATGCTCGTCTTTTTCTTATGTTCTTATTATCATATGTTTATCTTTTTCGCATGTTCTTATTATCATATGCTTATCTTTTTTGCATGTTCTTATTATCATGCTCATCTTTTTCATATGTTATTATTATCATATGCTTATATTTCTGGAATCTCGGTGTTGTGCTTTTATTCATAACTGTAAAGCTAACAATATGAATCTCAAATTTAAAAAAAAAAATATCCTGACTAGAAAAATAAAAAATAAAAGCAAATGGAATGTTTCAAGGGTAGAAGATCTTTAAATATTGGGCATTGCATGGCCGGGATAAAACCCCTCCATCTGGTCGGGCAATCCAAAATGCCTCATGGCCAACTACTCCTTCCATTTTGTATGGTCCTTCCTATTTGTCAGCCAACGAGCCCACGACTTTGTTCTTCATGTTCAACGATATATTCCTGAGCACCAGGTCTCCTAACTGGAACTTCCTAATCCGATCATGAGAATTATAGTATCAGGCCACTCTTTGCTGATATGCCACATTTCATACTCGGGATTTCTCCCTTTTCTCTTCCAACTAATCTAAGCTTTGTAATGGCTTATCAATATTCTGATCTTCATCATATAGCCTGACTCTGGGTGACATATACGGTGTTTCTACAAGGATGACAGCTTCTGTTCCGAATGTCAAGGAAAGCGGAGTTTCCCCAATAAAAGTCCTCGCTGTCACCTGATAGGCCCATAATACTTCAGGAAGCTTTTCAACCTAACTGCCCTTTTTGGCATCAAGCTTCTCTTTGATCGTATGTTTGATGATTTTGATGACTACTTCAGCTTGTCCATTTGTTTGAGGGTGGGTAGGTGTGGCATGATAATTTGTAATTTGATACTCGTTGCACAGCTGCCTAAATTTTTTATTGTCGAACTGGGTGCCGTTGTTAGTGATAAAAGTATTAGGGACTAAAAATCTGTAGAGTATATTTTTCTTCACAAAGTTTATGGTATTAGCTTCTGTGATATGTACTAATGCTTCAGTTTCTACCCACTTCGTGAAATAATCAATGGCCATGATTGAGTGCTAAGCTCCACCCCCTGTTCCTACCGGCATTGGACTAATTAAGTATAGTCCCCACATGGCAAATAGTTGTGGGGATGTAAGGCTTCTAAGTTGTTCAGGGGGCTTCAGAATATCATTGGCGATCCTTTAGCAAGCATTGCAACTTTCTAAACTTTGATGTGCATCCGAGAACAAAGAATGCCAATAAAAACCTTGCTTGAGTACCTTGTGTGCCAAACTTTTACCCCTAGTATGGTTTCCGTATACTCCATTGTGGACCTTCTTTAGTATCTAGTATGCATCTTCCTTTGATACACATCTTTGGAGTGTTCGGGAAAACCCTCTTCTGTACAGTTTTCCTCTAATCAGTGTGTATCTTGCTGACCGGTACCTAATACGTTTTGCTTCTAAGGGATCTTCCGGGAATATTTCTTCTTCTAGGTATATTTTTAGTCGAGTCATCCAACAGTCTAACAGTGTTCGTATTTATGAGACTTTAAAGTTTTTCGGCTCAACTATAATTGGCCTGAGAAGATATGCAATTGGAATATTTTTTAACCTGATGCTAATTTGGATAAAGTATCTGCCTTTTCATTTTCTTCTCTTAGGATTTAGACAATCCCGTATTCCTTGAATTTTTGGAGGAGTTATTTTGCTATGCCCAAATAAGCCATCATACCTTCATCTCTGGTCTGATATTCATCTAAGACTTGATTGACGACTACCTGTAAGTCACTGAATATCTCAACCTCATCTTTTTCGAGAGCTATGCAAACCTTTAGCTCTGCTAGCAACACCTCATATTCGGCATGGTTATTTGTTGCTTTGAAATCGAATCTCATGGCACATTCAACAACATCTCCTTCCGGGGTGCATACTATGATTCTTGCCATACTGCCATGAGTGTTTGAAGAATCATCGGCATATAATTTCCATGATAAACTCTTGCCCAACATTCTTTTTGCTTCCAGATTTTGTTTCGTGAATTCTGCTACAAAATGTTTCACTTCTTGGCCTTTGATTGATGTCCTGGACATGTACTGAATATCAAATTCACTAATTTCGACCGCCCATTTAGTTAATCTCCCTAAAATTTCTGGCTTCTGTAGAATTTGCTTAAGCGGACCGTCGGTGAAAACCTGGATCATATGTGCCTGAAAGTATGGCCTCAGCTTTATTGCTGCCGAAAGCAATGTAAAAGCCATTTTCTCTGCTTGTGAATACATAGTTTCAGTTGGAAGGAGAGCCTTGCTGGTTTAGTATACTGGCATCTGTATCCTGTCTTCTGTCCTTACTAGAACCAAACTTACTGCTAACTTTGTAAGGGACAAGTACAGGTGGAGTATTTCTCCCATTATAGGTTTTGAGAGGATGAGACCTTTTCCTAAGTATTCTTTAATCTTCAGGAATGCCCGTTCACACTCTCCATTCCATTCAAGCCCCTTCCCCCTTTTGATCACTTTGAAAAAAGGAGCACATCTATATGTGGCCTTCGAGATAAATCTGCCAAAGGAAGCTATGCATCCTGTTAGGCGTTGTACATCTTTTAGCTTCCTTGGTGAAGTCATTTTTTAATGGGCTTGAATCCTCTCTGGATTCATTTCGATCCCCCTCTGGTAAACTTGGAACCCAAGGAACCTTCATGAGAGGACCCTAAATAGACACTTGTTTGGATTTAACTTCATCTGAAACCTTCTCAAGACATCCAATGTTTCACATAGGTCCGAAGAGTGCTTGTCTGTCGAGATACTTTTGGTTAACATGTCGTATGTCGTCTATGTAAACTTCCGTTTTCTTCGTATTTGACGAGCGAAGACTCTGTTGACCAATCTTTGATATGTTCCCCTGTATTTTTTATCCAAAAGGGAGTTATTGTATAATAGTACAGGCCTTGATCGGTCGTGAATGCTATTTTTTCTTCATCAGCTTTATTCATCCGGATCTGATTGTATCCCAATAAGCATCCGTAAAATTGAGTAATTCATGACCTAATGTAGCATCGACCAGTTGGTCTATCCTTGGGAGTGTAAAACTGTGTTTTTGGTAGGATTTGTTCAGATCCGTGAAGTCCACACACATTTTCCGTTGGCCATTCTTCTTTAGGACCAAAACCACATTTGCTACCTATTGAGGGTAGTTGATTTCTCTGATCGATCCCGCAACAAGTAACTTCTCCACCTCCTGCTCAATGCCTGATTTCTCTCGAGGTTAAAAGATCTTCTCTTTGGTATTATATGTTTCAAATTTGGATCCACTTTCAAATGATGTGATATTACTTGGGCATCTATACCCACCATGTCTTTATGACTCCATGCAAACACATCTTTATATTCTCTAAGTAAATTAATAAGATCCAGCTTGACCTTCTAAGTTTGCCCCAATTTTGACCTTCTTATCTGGTTCATCTTCCTTTAAGACCACCTCCTCTATGGGTTCACTCTTTGATGTCTCCGGTTCTTTCCTTGGATCGAACTCGAACAACAGTGATTCTTCTTGCTTGGCCTGATCTGGTTGTGTTAAGGTGCATACTTGGTGTTCACTATTATCTCTATCTTTGTAAATATATAGGTTAGCTCTTCTGGCCATCTCCTGCGACCCCTTAATTATTCCTACCCTCTATTCCGTTGGAAACTTGATCATCAGAGCTTAGCTAGCTGTTACCGCCTTAGTTTTGTTCAGAAAAGGTTGACCTAGTAACGCATTATAAGGCCAGTTGTCCAGATCTACCACAACAAAGTCGAGTAACACTTTTTCTGGCAAGGAGCTACTCCAATCTTCACGGGTAGCTTCACTGTTCTATGAGACCTAACCTCGACTCCCCCTAATCCTCTGAGTGGGGTACAGAAAGGTTGTAAGTCCTTTCAATCCAATCTGAGCTGATCATAAACAACCATATTGAGGATGTCTACCAAGATACCGTTGTCCACTAGAATTCTCCTGACTTCTCTTGACCAATTCGGGCACTAATAACGAGAATATCGTTTGGTCGGACGTTAACCCTATGTGAATCAGCTTCAGTGAATATTATTGGGTCCCACCATTCCTTTCTCCTTTTTGGATCAGGCTCGATTGAGTAACGTTACAATTCTATCTTGCTTCCACCGCTTCTCAAATTTCTTAAGTACGCTCTCGGTTACTTCTCTAGGTTGATGGCCCTCCGAAAATGGTGTGTATCACTCCATTCACCTCGGGACTGACCCTTTTGCTTCGACTAGAATTATGATCCCCCGTCTTGGTCTCTTTCTGAATTTCAGACTTCTTATCTTTCTTCAGGATTATATCTTGCAGATATCCCTCTCAAATGAGGGTTTCTATATAGTCTTTGAGCTGGTAATATTTAGAGCTCTCGTGTCCAGTTTCCTTATGGAACCTGTAATATTTCATCGTGTCTCACCGAACAAATTGGGACTGCCGACGTGACTCATTCACCAGATTCTTTTCTTCCATTATCACTAGGATCTCTTCCTGTCTTTTCCGAAGCACGGTGTAGTAAGTATACTTTCCTTGGAATTTTTCCCTGGTTTGGTCAGTATTACGTCCACTTCCCCCGTCTTTGCTCCTTTTTTTGCTACTTCCTTTTTGTTTCTCTTCATGGTTTTGTGACTTTGACTCGGCATCCTTTTGTTCGGGTCTCCCCTCATGCATGTATCTGCCTCATGTTGCCAACTCATCTTCTTTCTCTAGAGCGTATCCGCCTCCCATATCCATCATATCTGTGTATCTAGTTAGACGAGCCCTTCTTAGGTCAAAAGACAGTCGTCCATTTTGCAAGTTATTTATGAATGCAGTGATTATTTTTAGTCATTCAAGTTGCCAATTTCTGAGACTGCCTGGCAGAATCTTCCTAGATACTTCTTGAACGACTCATCCTTGCTTCAATTGAGAAAGGTAAGCCACCGATTTTTTCCTGTGCACATTCCCTAGAAATTGTCTTGAGAATCTTTTCCTCAACTCGCTGAAACTCCCAATACTTACCGGAGGCAATCTCCCGAACCATCTTGAACCACTATCCCCGAGGGTTTGTGGGAAGTTAAGACATAGCAAAGGATCGATGAGGGCATACTGGTCAATATCGCTCTTATACTGTCTAACATGCTCTTTTTGATATGTACCCTTTTTAAACTGTTCCACGTGTGGCATCCTGAATCTCTTCGGGAATAGTGTTCGTAGGATGTTTCTAGTAAAATGGCTATCGGAGTCATCATCAGACAGCTCATTATATCTGTGTCGCCTAATCAACGCATCCATTTGACACATGTTATTCTCGACTTCTTGGGCCAGTCTCTGAATCACGACATCTCTGTCACCCACAGGCTCTCCATGATGGTTAAGTTATCGAGTGATTATCATACCAGTTTCTAGCTCCTTTTCATTCTGTCCCCGAATCTCACGAGCCAAACCTTGTAAGCGTATGGTCCCATGGTGGTGTTTATGATGGTGTCGATCACTATCCTCTTATGACGATGACTGATCTCTGTACTGGTCATATTTACGGTACCTATCATGACCCGTCTGACCATGGTTTCACCTTTGGTGTGGTTGTTCCTCTGGGGGCATTTCATGATCCTTGTCCTAGTTACGTGTCATACCCCCAGTCTGGTTGATTGGATCTGAGTTCCTAATAACTTCTGGTGCATCTGGTTCCAACCTAACTACAACCAATCGAAGCCTAGGAGGTGATGAAGCGTTTGACGGGTGCACCTCCCCTACGGCCAATAGATCTAATCTTTCTTGCACCGTATCCATTAGTAATTATTGCAGTGCGTCACGAAAATGATGCGCTATATCCTCGCTAGTAGGAAGGACTTGTTGGACACCAGACAGGGATATCAGTTGGATTATGGTGGTTATGGTAAGATCCTGAGTTGTCCCACCTATATGAGCATTATTTGGAGACTTCTGGATGTCTCTAAAATCGTCTTTGCTTTTGCTACCAGCCATTGCTTAAACAGATCGAAGGTTCACCCTTCTTCTAGCGCCAATTGTTGACATCGATTTCCCTGGTGGATGAGAAAGTCAACATCGTAGAATTTGTTATGACCTATCAAGAGAGAAAGAGAAAGAGAAAGAGAATGTAATTAAAACAACAGTGGCACGAGTTTATGTGGTAAAACTTTGGTGATTGAAGAAACATCCATGGGTGGTTGAATGCACATACAAGCCAAATCCACTATTTAAATAAAGAAGTACACCACTCGATCCCTCTTGCCTCTCTCTTGCAACGATTACTTTTTTAAAGTCTGTTTCTCTATTTTGTATGTCTCTTCCTTTTTACAATGAGATTATAGGCCTATTTATATGTGCATAGAACCCTAATCCTCTAGAATGTTAGGCCTGTTTGTATGTCTCTCCCTTCTTTCCTATTTCGGAGTTCTTATAAAGATCGAGTTTGAATTTCAATGGGATTTTGATGGCATAGTCCGTTTAGGACTTATTTCCTTATCGACGTGTAGTCTTCTAGAATAGTAGAGTTGTTGCCTAATTTGAATTATGTTTCCTGTCTGGTGTTTTATTCTTCTAAAAACCATTTGTTACGTTTGTTTTGCATGTTGGAGCATGATTCCCCTGCTTACTCACATATACAAATCGTATGATGAACTGTTTTACTCGGGTTTCTTGTGTTGTCCCGAGTAGAACATAATGTGCCGACTACCCGTGTTCTGACTTACTCTGGTTCTTCACTCTTTAGCAATGTCTTGGATGGTGTCTTCTAGTTGCTAGCTCGTATGCCCGTCTGGAAATCTTTCTTAGGAACTGTCTTACATGTCAGTGACATTTACATTCAATAAAATATACATATAATACCTACCAAAAGTGAAAGAGCCTTGCATTGATACACTAGCAGCAAAAATTTCGCTTCTTCCAGAAGCTTTAAATTATCTGTCACACTAGAACACATATCAGAAAGTTCAGGCAAGCTAGATTTTTCTCAATACTTGAAATAGCCAAGCCAAATTTGCAACTCCACTTCTTATTGAAATGAAAAAGCATAAACATACTAACAAATCGTACAATAAATTGTACCCCCAAACCTATTTCTTTCTATCCTCTCAATTATCAAACACAATTTTAGATATAAGGCGGAAGAGAAATAATAGAATAAAGAAGGAAAAATGGATTATGCAATTCAACATGCATCAAAGATTTTTAATGTGATGTTGAGGGTGGCTTAACCAAATTGGGAAACTCTTTCTTCTTGACTACCCAAGCAAATTTAGGTAATTCTCCCATCTTTTCCTTTCCCATATTTCTCACTTGGTTCATTAAATCTTTTCTCACCTATATTTTCTTTACACCTCCTCTTATACTTAGGACTTCTTGTTTTCCCATGTCTAATGAATTGGTACTTTTCACCTCTTGCGTGCTCTCTTTTTGAACAAAAATAGTAAATAAGATAAAGGTTAGAGGGAATCCCTTTTGTTGAGTGACTTTGATGTCGTTGGATCAGTTTCACTTGTAACACCTTGAACTCTTGCTCCACTTTGCCCAACTTCATGATAAAGTCACTTTCCCTTTCCTTTGCTAATTTGATAGCTTCATCTTTCTTGTTCAGAGCTTCTTTGGCTTCATCTAGGGCATCAACCTTCAGCTCGATCTCCATTTGCATTTCCTTTGATTTGTGAGTTGTATTTTCTTCAAATTCTATTGATGCCTTTGTGAAGTCTAAAAACTCTTCTAATGCTTTACGTTTTGCAGCCTCAAGTCTCTTAACTTGCTTCTCCAATTCTTTGTTCTTGGTAGAGACTTCACCATTCTTCTTCTTATATGTATCAATTTCCTCTCTAAGCGATTTCACCACAAGAATAAGCTTCTTATTTAGCTCTTGGAGTTTGTCTATCTTTGACACTCCTAAGACTTCTTTGCCCTCTAACTCCTTTAAGAGATGCACATTCTTCTCATATTCTTCCCTAATGTCTTCTTTTTCTAGGGAAGCTTCTACCATTATTTCTTGAAGTACTTCATTCTTTTTCTTCAACAACGCTATTTCCAAAACTGCGTATTTAAGAATGTCCATTAACTCTTTGTTCATTTTCAGCAATGTGTTTCGTTCATCCTCAAGCCTACTTTGTTTGAGATCATCTAATGCAAAACAGCTACTTTGATCATGTTCAAGTGAACGGGGTTGCTTATGGGCATTGTCCTTACTAAAAGTCCATAAGGAGTCTTGGTGAGTTCTCCAATCTTGGTTGTGAGAGTTGTTGTATGGCTTGTAGTTCTGTTCCAGGCTGTAGGATTCTCTAAACTTGCTCATGGGTTATGGACTGTAAGGCTTCAATGTTCAAGCTTGATTCCTACAGAACTCTGGAAATTCATCTCTTAATGGACAACTCTCTATATCATGCCCAACTTCATTGCATATCTTGCACAAAACAGTTGCCACTTGCCCATAAAAGTTTATCATCTCTGAAAGAAAGAAAAATAAAAATACAAAAAGAAGTAAAAAGAAACAAAAGAAAACTAAAACTAACTAAGATAACTAGAAAAATAACTAAGATTAGTCACCTAATTAGCACCGATCCCTTGCAGCGGCACCATCTTTGACGTGTACATTTTTATCGTTAGAAATCATACGTCAAAACAAAATTTATAAAACCGTAATAATGCCTTAAAAAGTTTACAAAACTAGTACAATGGCAAGTCGGATGTCATCCATAGGGAAAGGGAAATCGAATGGCTGAAATTGGTTAACTAATATGAAACTAAAAAAAAATGCGTGAAAAGTAAATATAAATGGTTAGTGTTTGAAAGGTTAATGGTTAATGTACAAACTACAATTAGGCTAGTTGATCTACATGCAATTAGTGTTAATATGAAATAAGTGGTAAAATATGATGGTTAAGGCTATGGAATTGATGGATCCAACAAGTGAATTATGGGCTTGTATGAACTCTCATGAAATGAATGCATCTAAACTGATTGTAACAAATCTAGATGTATAGTATTGGTTGTATTCACTCATGAGTTTTCCATCTAGATGTATAGTATTGGCCACTCATAAGGGATTGTTCATGAATGCACGTCTATCAAATTAAGGTACTAATCTCTTTATAAATTCATCAACCTAGATGTATAGTATTAGTGCTTAACCTATCAAAAGCAATAAACCAAGATGCACTACAAAACAAAATGAGCTATAGGGACGAAATGTTTTCGGGATGAATTTTATTCGTCACAATAGAACGTCTATTGGGATGCACCAACATATTTGTCTCTAAAACCTGTAAACCTGAATAGACCTTTAGTGACAAAAAATTTCATCCCAATAGATGTTCTATTGGATATTGGGAGGAAACAAATTATTTGTCCCAAAAGAGGACAAACTTGACAAGACTTTTTAGGATAAAAAATATTTATCCCAATAGAATGTCTATCGGGACAAAAAAAAATCGTCCTTAGAAAGTGTAAAAGTGGTGAGACTTTTAGGAACGATTTTTTTTTATCCCAATAGGATATGAATTGGGAGGAAGTAAATTTTTTGTCCCAATAGGATGTCTATTGGGATGAAGTAAATTATTCATCCCTAAAAAGTTTGATATTTTTCTTAAAAAAAAAAGAAAAGAAAAAAGTTTGAGAATTGAGAACTTGTTAGGAAAAATATAATAATTTTATATAAATTTAATAATAAGAATCTAAAATGCGAAACCACTTTTTAAAAAAGTTGTACTTTTCTCCTTGTATTTTGTGATAGAGATTCAAAATCCTACATTTTTCTATAAAATAAAAAAATGTAAAGAAAGTCTCTCTACTCTGAGTACAATTAATGATAGACCATTTGATATGACAGTTTATGATTTTAACAAAGAGTGATGCTAGACTTTCCAAATTCTTTCCAAAATGTGTGTAACACATGAGATGTCAACATCTTATAATATTATGAAATTATATGGTGAGTGATGTGATTTTGACACTTCACGTGCTACACACATTTGAGAAAGAATTTGGGAAACCTATCATTACTCTTTTAATAAACTAGTTTAATTAATTGCTACAATAAATGTATTTTAATTCAATTTTTAATTATATAAAAAAAATTAAATTATTGGAATTAAATCTCTAGATAAAAGTTTTATTGAAAAATAATCAATTTTTTTTTTTATTACATGTAGAGTTTATATAGAAAAATTATGCTTTTAGTAACAAAATCAAAGCAGCAACAAAATGGATAAGTCTTTGCATTCTCACCTGTATGTGATAGGTTCAACACACTGTGGGAACAACCAATTAATTGTAATTGGTGTGGTGGTGAGATGGAGGAATGGAGGTGACAGTATGGCTGAATGAGGCCACAAAACGGTTTTTTTTTTGTTGTATTTTTGTAATTTTTTAGATTTAGTCTCTATAGATTATCTAAAGGGACAAAAAATAGTTTAAACGATGAATTTTTTCATCCCTATATGTTATCAAAGAGGAAAAAATCAAATTTTTGTCCCTACATATTGTCTATAGGGACGAAAAAATTCATCTATATATAGTTTCAATTGGGACGAAAAATTTTCGTCCCTATAGATAACCTATGGGGACGAATTTCAATTTTCATCCCGAAAAACCTATTGCAACCCACCCGAGGCGACATGTAATTTGGGACGAATGTTTTTTGTCTTAATAGATCTATAGGGACGAATTTTGAGCTACTGGGAGAAAAAAAAATCATCCCAATAGCCCTTTTTTCTTGTAGTGATGTATAGAACTGATTACCCATACAAATGAGCTTAAGAAGACCAAATAGACGTATACCTAGTCAACTACTCAAATAATTTCCTCAATCAGTTAGCAAAGAGAGAAGTGTACAATCAAAGACAACCCAATTATGGGAAGCAATTAAATCAATGAATGGAACATAATTGGTAGATTTAACAATATAAAATAGAGTTCATTACAAGCCTAATATCCACAAGTGTTTCATATCAATCCCCTAGTGGGATGATTAACTACTCATGACAAATACATAAAAGTAACTAGGAGAAAAGAGATAGAGAAGACCCATGAATAGATTCTCCTTCCTTTAAGTTTTAATCCAATTTCCAAGTGTCCTTGAGTAGATGTAGATTAAGATGGTTAGATTGGGTGAGGAATGATTCCAAGGTCTAGGGTTAATGGTTAGTGATGTAAGGGTTTGGAGAGGATAGACTATTAGAAGAAAAAGAGGAGAGAGTGGAAGAGTGTGGAAGAGAGTGCTTTTAATAAGGAAATGGTGTATATATATAAGCTTGGGAGGCTAGGACATGATCATGGCAAGAAGAGAGACATTTGACCTTCTCAAAATGACTGATTTTTATCCAAAGAGTTGATCATGTTAGATTCACAACTCCCGGTGCGCAGGCAAATGGCTAGTGCTACTCGCACATTCCTGTGCAGTATTTAGTAAAATAGCCATAACTCTCTCTAAAAGATTTGGAATCACAATCCAATAAAACCGATCGAAAATAGACTTCTGGGACTTTCTAAATGTATGTGATTCGATTTGAGGAGAGAGATGTGACTCTTCAAAGTGGAATGAAATGCATGAGGTTTTCCCATTTCAGCTCTTTTGTCTCCAAATCTCACTTTTTGCTAAAAAAATTCCTCCAAACTTACTTGAAGTGTAAACACCATTGGTAAGGAATATAACTTTTGCTCTTTTTTAACTCATTTTATGACCCGCACTATGACTTGATTGCCTCAGATTTGCTTCTGTGTCTTAATATTTAACGAGTTATATACGGGTAAAGACTCGCATAGTGACCCACTCAATGACCTGATTAGCTATGCTCATCTCCCTAGTTTCCTCAAATGTGTGGTTTATGTGTGAGTAAGGACCCGTGTATGACCAGTGCATTTGACACTTCTAGTCTTCGTCAAATCTGTCATGTTTTCTTCACAACTCCACGATTTCCATCCGTTTTTCCAAAATGCACGTAATTGCCTGTAAACATAGCAAAAAAGCCATAAGACACATGAAAATGCACGAAAACAAGAGAAGGAAAACGGAATTGTAGGTCAAAATATATGAAAATTTTGCCACGATCAGTTCCAAGTGTTTTGGTTAATCATTCATATGTTTTTGAGCTCCGAGTCGGAAGTTACAAAACTTTTTGTGTGTTTATGGTGCATGATTTTTGTCTTTATATATCGATTTGATTTCAATTTTTTTATAAAAGTTTTGTAAACTTCCATATCCATAAAAGAGTTAGGGTTCATAATCCCTAAATGAATTTGAATTTAGAGTTCGGAGGTCGAAAAATGGTTGAAGATTGCATGAAGAGCCCGAAAGGGAGCAAATGGAAAGAGGGATGGTATATTACCAAAACAACCCCTCTCTTGAGAGGCGCGTGGCCTTTTCGGGAAGACCATCCCTCTACCCCTTTAGAGGCTGTTTGGGTTATGCTCGATATCAAGAGTATAATAATGAAATTGACAATCTTTTCATATTAATAAAGTGATTTCTAGTTTAACAAATCTTATAGCATTTATAGTTTAATTACTATAATTGTCAAAATTAAATAATCCTAAGGTCAAAAGACTATGAGAAACGAAGAATTGTTTATACATATAGATATATATGAGGTAGACACAATTCTCTAGTTAGTCTTGAATAATATTCTCAACTTAAGAAAAAGGTTGGGCGCCTTTATCTTGTTAAAGTTGTAGATTCTTTTGCTAGCATTTGAGTGGGATCAAATATGTTATGATGAGTCTAAAATCATCAAAGTGTGGTGTCTTTGGGAAAAATAATCTAGTGCATTGAATAGGATCACAATGAATTAATTTATCCACAACCGTAAGTGGATAAAAGTTTTTCACTTGAAGACAATCGGAGAGTCTATCTCAATCCAGAGATAAATGATGGACTTATGGTTGCAAGTGTTATCATTTGAGCTATCAATGAGTACGATTATATTGCATAGTCTATCCTTGATATTTTGGTGGTATTCATTTGTTAATCGATAGAGGTCTTCATTTATAGATATGGACATCGTGGCTCCTTTTATTAAATGTGAGTAGAATACCATTGAAACAAATATTATGGTGTGTTTAATATTAATCTAGAGGGGGAGGGGGAGGGGGAGGGGGAGGGGGGGGGGGGGGGGGTGAATAGATTTTAATCAAATTTTACCCAATTTTTGTTAATGGTCAATTAGACGAAATACCCCTAACTAGTCACAATAATATCACAAGTGTAATAAGTGAGGAAATAATAAAGACACTTGAGATATACGTGGAAACCCTCAAAATGAGAAAAACCACGGGCTGTTAAGTGCGCCACATTCGAACAATGAATCCACTGATGATAGAGGCGTTATAACCTACTCCGGTATATAACCTACTGCCACTACCTAATCCCGGTATTAAGTGGACCTAGTCCAATTTGCTTACGCTTGAAGCAACCTACTCCCGGATGCAACGCAAGACTTACTTCTTTTCAATGAAGAGATAAACACCCTATGTGAATATATGATGATATTCAACCAAAAAACAAGGCTAGGGTACCTTATATGCTTATCTAGGATTATGAAATGGCAATAAATGCAATCCAAGATATCAAGAGCTAAATGACATGTCATAAATCTTAGCTAAACATAGAACAAGCAATCCTATGAAGCTATCATAAAAGCCAAATCAACACATGTTGTCATTAAGCATGGCAAGGACTATAATGCAATCACAAAATGCAATAAATGAGTCTTGATCAACAATGTCTAAATGTAAGGCATAGAGACTTAGCAAAGAGGGTAAAAATGTCCTAAATTCAAGCTATCAACAAAAAAACTCAATCATGCAAAGGAACTCATAAATAGGTGCAATGAATGAAGTCCTAGCATTTATTCAACTAATAAATGCAATAAAACATCATCTTGGAAAACATGAACAAATGACAAAGATGAGATTTTTGTTCAACTTATCAAGTCAATCAAAGATGAAGACCTATGCCTAAAGATGCTCAATAATGCATGAAGAATGTTGGGTTTTGAGTTTGGAGAGTTAAAGAATAACTCTTGGAGCTTATCTCTCAAAGGAAATACATTCTCACTCTAAAAAATGGTTTGGAAGCTCTGAAAAACGAGTGAGGAGAAGATGGCATAAAAATATGAGCCCTAGAACAAAACTACATCATTTTGAAAAAATCCCAAAATTCACTCAGTGCACTGGTGAGCTGCGTTGGCCGACAAGCACCACACCAGCGCACACCTACTGTCCAAGAGGTGCTGGTGAGGGCGTTTGTGGACTGGTGCAGCAGTAATAGCCCGAGATTCAAGCGACCCAAAACATGACCAAATGGCATCCAAACCTTTCGTATAATATACCGTTAGAAAGGTATGGAAGTATACTTTCTACTCCAATTAAAAAACATGATTTGGATGTCTGTAAAAAAGGTAATGGTCATTTAAGTGACCAAAGGTCATAAACAGACAACAATAGAGATGCCCTATTTTTGTGATCACTTTGGAGATTTCAAAACCAATCCAAACTGTCATGACATATTACGAATAATATACAGTTGGAAAGGTATGGGTGTTTAGTTTGTACAGAAATTTTCAAACTATATTTTGAAGCATTTTATAAAAAGTTATGGTCATAAGACCATGCAAAGGTCAGTTTTGAAAAACATTTAAATCTTTGAAATCCATATTTTGAAACTAGACATCTTACTCCACATAACCAAACCAAGAGAAGAATATGACCTTCTCAAATGGTCACTCAATGCGCTAAGACAAACACACCATCGTGCAAGTGCGAACAACACACAAAACCACACTATGAATGCATATGGACAACAATGAAGCACACATGCATAACAAATCAAATGAAAGTAAGCGTGTGTGTGAGGAACACATTATGCATGTCAATACAAATGCAAAGATGTGATCAATGTAAACATGCAAGAAGAGTTATCAAAACATGAATGCACACTCATATAAACACACAACATATATGAATAAGAAATATGCATGAGTTGTGAGTGTGTGCAACTATATCTCTTCAAAGCAAGTAAGCACAAGAAATATACCTTTTGCGCTGGTGAAGTGGTGCAGCTCAGTGGCGCATGACAAGCGACGACCCACTGATATGTTACGCTAGTGAGGCTGCGCTAGTCGAGTGGCGCACGACAAGTGACAACCCACTGATATGTTGCACTGGTCGAGCGGCGCTGGTCGAGTGGCGCAACATCAGTAGCGCACAACTCACTTTCTTCACATTCAAACACACATGCAACTAATACAAATGCCTTTTGTGCTTCTTCTCTTGAGGTCTTGAGAGTCTAAGCTACCCTTACATAAAACCCCAATATGTGGTTTGTTCACGAAACAAGCCAATCAATAAATGAGGACTTTACAACCATCATATGGATATTTTGAGGTATTGGATATTAAATCTTAACGTTAAGTTTTCAATAGTGTCTATTGAAACATGGCTTCTGGATAAGTCAAAATATCCAAGTTTAAAATGTGGTCATATGAGTAAATATGGTAACTTGGAGAGCTATAGACGGGCTGTGAGCTCTTGGCAATTACTGGTATTCTTCACGAGGATACACTTTCTCCATTAAGATTATCTAGGGTATGAATGAGAAATATTAACTTACTCTAACTTTATTTAAGAGTTCAATTTTAGTTCTTTAGTGGAACGAACAAAAATTAATAGATTGGACCAAAGTGAATCATTTGTTAATTGTGATTAACTTATGTCTATTGAAGCTTAAATTTAGATAGCCCGCCAAAATCCCCAATCCACACGAACTTGCATGGATCACTTGATATATTATGCCGGACCAATTTAAGGGTCCATCTAGAATTGTATTAAGGTTTGTGGACTTGTTTCTTTTTGTAAGAATGGGCCTAGTTCACATGTGGACCTTTTATTAAGGTCTAATGGATTTGATAAAATAAGAAAAATAATATATATGCCTATATAATGTCATGGGCGGCAAGGCTAATATATAAAAGCCTAATATATTATTTATTATTTTATTATTTAATTAAATAGAAATTAATTAATTTGTTGATTAATTAATTATTTAATTAAAAGTCAAAATCTTTTTCTTAATAGGAGAAGGTCTCCTAATATTATACTATTGTTGGTAGTATGATTAATATTAAGACTATATTTGATAAGTAGATAAATAAAAGGAATTATTTATCTAGTCAAATTAGAAATTCTTTTATATGGTCACAAATACACTAATGAGTTGGATTATGAGTCTTGGTGTAGGAAAGAATTCTTTTTGGAAAATGATTCTTGGTCACTAAGTAAATACACCTAAGAATAGGATTCTGGCCTACCAAGTAAATCCTTTTTAGGAGAGGATTTGTGAACCTATAAATATAGGTTGTAAATGTCGACCAAGCCTTAGTTTTTGGTGTGAGACGTTATTTTTTATTTTATTTTATTTTTGTTATAAAAAAAACTTCGTCCAACTCATTGTGTGAAGAATTCGGCCAAACATAGAGAAAAGAGGGAACGTTTTTATTTTGATAGCACACTAGTATCATTTGCATCAAATGGGTTTTGTGTACAACATCGAATCACGGTTCACGCTAGTTTCAATCAAATTGATTGATAATTCACAAGTGACCGGACGTTCTTGGTTTTTATCTTGGAGGATTATTATGACTAACATAGAAGAAGATTTTGTTTGTTTCCATCCTCAGGTATACAACTTAAAGAAAGGGAGCCCACACTCCTAGGTGATTCACGTTCGTGATTGGATTGGAAGATCTTACGGATTCAATTCGATGGTAGTTCAATCGTCACGAAACAAAAAGGTACGATACTTTTTATATACATCAATTAATCTAGGGTTAAGGTTCTTGTTATTGAAAAAAGGAAATTTTTTATTTAATCAAAACACTATTTTTAATTTTTTGCGTTTCCGCTGTACGATTTTCCTTATAGAGGCCACACACCTCCTTACGGAGCTGAGCTTGCGTGGTAGTCATGTGTTAGGTTCTTGAGTCTTGTTGGCATAATTCCATACCAAAACATCATTTCCTTTGTATAGATTAGTTGTGTAGGACTCACGGTTTATCAAGCTTCAAAGAAGATAAACAAAATGTCATGCAAGGAGAAGTCTTCAAGAAGAATGAGCTCCATTACTTAACAGAGGTATATGTTAGGGTTTTATGTTTAGTGTTGGCATAATTCTATATCAAAATAACATTTGCTTTATATTGATTAGTTGTCTAGAATTTATGGATTATCAAGCTTTAAGGAAGTTGGACAACATTTCAAACAAAGTGGTGGCTACAAGAGGAATAAAGCTTAATTGCATAGCAAAAGGTATATCGAGACCTCTTTTCTCTTGCAAGGACTAGGCACACACATGCATTGCATTCATATGTGTCCCTACATCATTGTGCAAAATTTGGTATAACACATACACACACTGTAGGAAAAAAACACGTGAAGGAAGTGAAAAGTTTGATTGGCATATTTCAAAAAGTTTCCTTTAAAAGAGTGGATCTTAACCCTTGATTAATTAACATATAATTAAAGGGTGTCATAACCTTTTTAGGTGACGATTGATATTACGGCAAATTGAAACCGTAAGATTTTCCAATCCAATCACGAACGTGATTCACCTAGGACTGTGGGCTCCCTTTCTTAGTATTGTATACTTGAAGATGGAAAAAAAATAGATTACCCTCCTAGAGAAAACAAATAACATTTGGTCACTTGTGAATTCTCAATCTTTTGATCGAAAACTCACATGAACCTAATTTAATTTTGTGCACAAAGTATTTTGATGTAAAAGCTACTAGTGCACTATCAAAAACAAAAACGATCCCATATTTTTCTCTTGGCCGAATTCTCACACTACGTTTCTATGAGTTGGATGTTTAATTTTTAATAATAAAAAAAAAAAAACTCTCTCAAGACAGATTAGCCTTGGCCGACGTCCCTTGATGGGTATATATAGGTGGCTGAAAATTCTCACACAAGGAGGATTTTTGTTTCACCAAAACTCCTATCAACTTTAGAGTTCAAACCTATCCCAGCTCATGAGTGTATTATCCAATAATAAGTTATTGCATATGAATTAAATTGTGCCATTATCAAAAACTTTCTAATTTGATCAATTGTCAATTAGAGTTTTGATAGATATCAAAAACGTCCTAATTTGACTACATAAATAAATTCCTTTTATTTATCTACTTATAAAATAAAGTTTTTGATACTTATCATACTACATACAATAGTATGATAGTAAGAGACCTACACCTAGTTAGCATAAGATTTTAACTTTTAATCAATCAATCAATTAATTAATTAATTAACTTACATTTAATTAATTAATAAAATAAAATAATATATTTGGCTAATAATTTCAGCCCTGCTGCCCAAGCATGTACCATGGGCAATATATTGTTTTTCCATTTTATTAAATCCATTGGACTTTAATAAAAAGTCCACATGTGATCTAGACTCATTCTTACTAAAAAAAAAAACATGTCCACATGCCTTAAATTAACACATTAATATAATTTAACTGCCCATTCAATTAAAATTGACAAATTATATTCTTAATGTATTAATATGGATTGCTAATCGCTGTAGGGAAAATCGGCTAAAAAACGCAACGGAAGCGTGAGAAAAATAGAAAAATAGAAAATTAGGGTTTGCATATAAATAAAAGTTTTCCCTTTTAATAACAAGAACCTTAATGCTAGATTTATTGATGTATATAAAAAGTATCATACCTTTTTTTTCGTGGTGATTGAACTAGCGTCGAATTGAATCCGTAAGATCTTCCAATCCAATCAGAACGTGAATCGCCTAGGAGTATGGGCTCCCTTTCTTTCAATTGTATACCTGAGGATGGAAACAAACAAAATCTTCTTCTTTGTTAGTGACAATAATCCTCCAAGAAAAAAACCAAGAACGTCCGGTCACTTTTGAATTATCAATCAATTTAATTGAAACTTGCGTGAACCTTGATTCGATGTTTTATACAAAACCCCTTTTGATGCAAAGGATACTAGTGTACTATCGAAAACAAAAACGTTCCCTCTTTTCTCTATGCTTAAAAGAATTCTTCACACATTGAGTTGGATGAAGTTTTTTTTTATAACAATAAAAAAAACAAATTCTCACACAAAAAACTAAGGCTTGGTCGAAATTTATAGGTAGTATATATAGGAGGCCAAATCCTCTCCTAAGAAGGATTTACTTGGTGGGCAAGAATCATTTTCTTAGGTGGATTTACTTAGTGACCAAGAGTACTTTCCCAAAAAGAATTCTTTTCTACACCAAGACTCCTAATCCAACTCATTAGTGTATTTGTGACCATATTAAAGACTTCCTAATTTGACTAGATAAATAATTCATTTTATTTATTTACTTATCAAATATAGTCTTTAATATTAATTATACTACCAACAATAGTATAATATTAGGAGGCCTTCTCCTAATAGAAAAAAAAGATTTTGACGTTTAATTAAATAATTATTTAATTACCAATTTTATTAATTTCCATTTAATTAAATAATAAAATAAAAATTACTATATTTAGGCTTTTATATATAAGCCTTGTCGCCCATGACAATAAATAGGCATATATATATTATTTTTCTTATTTTATTAAATCCATTGGACTTATTTAAAAAGTCCACAGGTGAACTAGACACATTCTTACAAAAGAAACAAGTTCACATGCCTTAATACAATTCTAGATGGACCCCTAAATTGGTCCGATAGAATATATCAAGTGATCCATGCAAGTTCGTGTGGATTGGGGATCTTGGCGGGCTATCTATATTAAAGCTTCAATAGACACAACCCAATCACAATCAACAAATGATTCACTTAGGTTCGATCTATTTAATTTTAGTTCATTGCATTAAAGAACAAAAATTGAACTTTTAAATAAAGATAGAATAAGTTGATGTTACTCATTCATACCCTAGACAACCTTGTTAGAGAAGTGTATTCTTATGAAGAATACCAGTAATCGCCAAGAGCTCATAAACTGCCTATAGCTCTCCAAGTTACCATATTTACTCATATAACTACATTTTGAACTAGGATATTTTGACTTGTCCCGAAGCCATGTTTCAATAGACTATTTGAAAACTTAACGTTAAGATATAATATCCAGTATCTCAAAACATCCATATGATGGTATTCTATTCTTATTTAACAAATGGAGCCACCATGTCCATATCTATAAATGAAGTCTTCTATCGATTAACAAATGAGTACCATAAAACTATCGAGGATAGACTATGCTATATAATCGTACTCATTGATAGGTCAAATGATAACACTTGCAACCATAAGTCCATCATTTACCTCAGGATTAAGATAAACTCTCTGATTGTCTTCAAATGAAAACTTTTATCCATTGACGGTTCTAGATAATGTATTTCATTGTGATCCTATTCAATGCATCCAGTGCACTAGATTCTTTTGACCAAAGACAACACTCTTTGATGATTGTAGACTCATCACAACACATTTGATCCCACGCTAGCAAAAGAATCTACAACTTTGAAGAGATAAAGGCGCCCAACTTTTTATCTTAAGTTGTGAATAATATTCAAGACTAACTAAAGAATTGTGTTTACATCATACATATCTAGACGTATGAACAATTCTTCTTTTTTCATAGTCTTCTGACCTTATGATTATTTACTTTTGACAATTATAATAATTAAACTATAAATGCTATAAGATTTGTTAAACTAGAAATCATTTTATTAATATGAAAAGATTGTCAAATACATTATTATACTCTTGTCGAGCATAATCCCAACAATCTCCGTTTGCTCTATAGCAAATGTGTCATATCTCTCATCCCCATGTTCTCTAGATGCCCATCAAAACTCTTTTGTGGAAGAGCCTTTGTAAAGGGATCCGTTAGATTATCTGCTGACGCGATCTTGGTAATCGTCACGTCACCCCTATGTACAATTTCACTCAAAAGGTGATACTTTCTTTCAATGTGTTTCCCTCTCTTATGACTTCTTGGTTCTCTCGAATTAGCCACTGCTCCATTACTATAACAATAGATAGTGATATGCTTATTCGCATCAGGAACCACTTCCAAGTCAATCAAAAGATGGCGGAGCCAGACAATCTCGTATGCTGCAACATACTCGGCTTCCATGGTGGAATCGGCAATACAAGATTGCTTGATACACCTTCATATGACTGTCCCTCCACCAGTAGTAAACACAGATCCTGATATTGATCTCCTGGAGTCAGAATCTGATTGAAAATCATAATCTATATACCCAACGGGAATTAAATCCCCTCCAGAGTATACAAGCATATGATCTCTCGTTCTCCTGAGATACTTGAAAATATGCTTGACTGTCGTTCAGTGATCAGGACCAGGTTTCGATTGAAACCTGATAACTATGCCCACAGTAAAAAAAATATCTGGTCTAGTACAGAGCATTGCATACATGAGACTTCCAACTGTCGATGCATATGGAACCGTACTCATGAATTGCTCTTCATGCTCATTCTTAGGAACTTATTCCTTAGAAAGTTTGATTCCATGTCTGAAAGGTAACATACCTTTCTTGGAATCTTGCATGGAAAACCTAGACAAGATTTTATCTATGTATAAAGCTTGGGATAATGCAATCGTTATATTCTTTCTATCCCTTATGACTTGGATTCCAAGAATATAACTTGCTTCTCCTAAGTCCTTTAAATCAAAATGTTTTGCTCACCATTCTCTTACTGATGTCAATACACTTACATCGTTTCCGATGAGTAGTATATCATCAACGTAAAAAACTAGGAAAACCAACTTGTCGACTGTAATCCTTTTGTATACACAAGATTCATCAATGTTTTGAATAAATCCAAAACTTTTCACAGCTTGATCGAACCGTATGTTTCAGGACCTGGATGCTTGCTTCAATCCATATATGGATCTTTGCAACTTGCATACCCTTTCCTCTTTGCCTTTTTCAATGAATCCTTCTGATTGCATCATGTATATGCTTTCAACAAGACTTCCATTAAGGAAAGTTATCTTGATGTCCATTTGCAAAATCTCTAGGTCTAGAGATGCCGCAATGGATAAGAGTATCCTAATGGATTTAAGCATGGCCTTATGAGAAAAGGTTTCTTCATAATCGATACCTTCATTCTTTGTATAACTTTTTGCTACCAATCTAGCTTTAAAAGTTTCCAACATTCCATCCATTCCTCTTTTCCTCTTGTATACCCACTTTCACCTAATGGGTTTTATCCTTTTAGGCAAGTCTACAAGAGACCAGAGTTAGTTTTTTAATATAGATTCAATTTCGGATTGTATTACCTTTTGCCAATGGCAACAATCAACATCTTCCATTGCTTCCTTATACGTATAGAGACCATCGTCATCTAGAAGATTCTCTACAGATTCTCCTAGAGCGATGTATCTCTCGGGTTGTTTACTAACCCTCCCACTATGACGAGGCATGGTAGATTTTTGATCTTGTATTGGTAAGGAACTTACAATTGGACTTGGTTTTGAAACCTCTTGTGGAATTGTATCTCCTGAAAGCTCATCCAGGACAATTCAACTTTTAGACATAAAATTATTCATATAGTTCTTTTCCATAAATTTTGCATTTGACAAAACAAATACTTTAAGATCTGAAGGACTATAAAAATAGTATCCTTTTGTTCATTTTGGCTACCCTACAAATATGCATGTTTCTGAACGAGACTCTATCTTTTGTCTTTCCTTTTAACACGTGCGCAGGACATCCAAATATTCTTAAGTGTTGTAAACTAGGCTTTTGCCTGGTCCATAACTCATGCGGAGTTTTAGGAACCGACTTATATGGTACATAGTTTAGAATGTACATTGTGGTTTGTAAAGCATATCCCCAAAAAGAATTAGGGAGCGTTGAATAACTCAACCTAAACCTAACCATGTCCAAAAGAGTTCTATTTATCCTTTCTACCACCCTATTTTGTTGAGGTGTGTCTGGTGAAAAAAACTAAGAAATTATCCCATTATCAATAAGATATTGCTGAAACTCATCAGAAAGATATTCTCCATCACGATCAGACCTCAATATTTTTATGCGTTTCTTAAGCTGATTTTCCATTTCAGCTTTAAATGCTTTGAACATGTCAAAAGCATCAAACTTATGTCACATGAGATACACATAACCAAATCTTGAGTGATCATCCGTGAAAGTGATAAAGTACTCATATCCACCTCTAGCTTGAATGCTTAAAGGTCCACACACATCAATGTGTATCAATCCTAAACATTCGTTGGCTCTTGTGCCTTTGGTCGTAAACGACCTTTTGGTCATTTTACCTTCCAAACAAGATTTCACAAGTTGGTATATCATCAACCTTTAAGTCACTTAGAGATCCGTCACTTACAAATCTTTTAATCCTATTAAGGTTAATATGACCTAGGCGTAAATGCCATAGGTAGGTTTAATCTTATGATAATTTTACTCTTTTATGATTAGGTTCCGTTGATTCCGTGCCTAACAAGTAAGAGATATTTCTATGCAAATAGAATAAACCGTGTTCCAATATACCTTTGCAAATAATTTTGATATTCTTACTAATAATAAAACCTTTTATTAAAAGTAACAGAATATCAAAATTTATTTAGACAAGAGACCGAAATTAAATTCCTCTTGAATTGTGGCACATAATAAACATTTATTAAATCTAAATGCCTATAAGAATCTAAATTGATTCTAATATCTCCCACTACACTAGTAGACACCAAAGCTCCATTGCCTAAATACAAGTTGAATTCATTCTTATTCAGTCTATTCCTTTGACCCATTTCACGACAAAGGAAACACTTCCCTTAAATCTTGGTTACTATCTTGGTCTCCTTCTAAGAAGGCTCAAGTTGCATTTTCTTTTGTTGTCTCTTGGCCTTCTTATGGGTCTTTAACAGTAGCAACTTACCAAGCATATGAATCTCCTGACCCTTGCCTTTCACAAGGATTTTTTTGTGCTTTGAACATCTTGCATCAGGCCTTGCAAGGTGTATTCCTTATTATTCAAGGAGTAGTCCAACTTGAATTGATCAAAGGAATCTGATAGTTAATTGACAATCATGTCAATTTTGGTCTCACCATCTATCTCAGCACCATTTAGTTCAGCAATGTTGAGATGTGATATGACTTTCATCATGTGATCTTTCACACCCTGTCCAGGTTTCATCCTAAGATTCATAAAAGTGTTACTGCCCCACTCTTAGTCGTCCTAGACCTCATAGCAAAAATCTCCTTTAAAGACATCATTATATCGACAGCAGTCTCCATTCCTTCATTTTGTTGTTGCAACACGTCGGTGATGTGGCCATAATGTAACGTACATTTAGCTATCTCATCTGAAGACTTCCACTACTAATACGCATCTGTTTGCTCCTGAGTAGATTCATTAGTTTGGTGGTTAAGGAATATACATAACGAATTTATGTTTTTCAGCTTGCAATAACAACCCAATTTTCCTTTTCTGTGTGACATAATTATCATCAGCTAAAGTATTTTCTTTTAGGATGTTTGTTAGGGATGGGGTCATGATTTCTTTATAATAACAAAAATTATATAAGTAAATAATCATGATAAAGCACATTCGAATATTTATCTTGAATTAAATAAAATAATTCAATCGTAAAAGTTCAACGGTGATCCAACACCCATAAATGTCATGCCTCCTTTGGGAGTTCGCAACATTTACTAGTTGGACTAGGTCCCACCTAATTGATAACATAACAACCAACGTTTTTAATTTTAGCCTTGTGATTTTATTAACAAGAACTCATGGGAGGATATTAATAAACTCTGTGTTACCAAGTTACCGACCTTCAATATAATCCCATATGAATATCTCTCATTTGGGAGTAGATATCGTTAGGGCTAATTGTCTAGTCTATCCTTGGAAGGAAGTATCTTACTAAATTCCATTCATGAATACCTCTTGGGAGGTTATTACATGAAACATAAAGCTCAACTAAACTTGGAGGCCGTAGGTGTTCCAAAACACCTTCAACCACTCAATTATTTAAGGCGTGTGATCGAATTCCAAAGAATGATTTACCATGTTATCTAGATGCCAATTTAGATACCTAAACCATTCTATGCATGTTCATACCAAAAGAGATATATGAGTGGCACTTCTATTCTATATAACATGTTATCAAACAATGACAAACATTGCAATATTTACAAAAAAATATAAATAGCTACAATTTTGGTCCATCTTAGAAAAGCAAATAAATTACATGTATTGGAATACAAAAAACTCCTTTTTTGGCGAACAAGTCTTCATGCGACCTTCGTCGTCCGGACTCTCTCAGCTGCCTCCCATGGGCGTGCGCACCCTTGGCCTTTACCCATGGGCGTGCTCATGCCACAAACCCATAAAGGGCTGCCATACGCAACCCATGGTTTCCATAGGGCTGCCATGCACAGCCCATGCCACAACAAACGTGGCTGTGCTCTTCGCACACACGTTCATTGCTACGGCTCGTACGGTCCCAAATTTTTTCCGGTTGCTTCTAATTCTTCAAACCTTCTAGTTTTTGAAATTTGAGTGTATTACAGAAGAATTATAAATAAAAATACTGCAGTTTTTTTTTTATTACAACAACAAAATAAAAAAAAAAACTTAGCAACTACCAAGAAAATAATTATGGTGATGATAGACCACCCTTCTTGTTACAATCCCAAAAAAAAATTACATTGAAATTCTAGGACCAAAATTGAGCAATAACAAACCACATATAAAAACATATATATATCCATACATTCCAATGTAAATATATATGTGAATGCTTAGAGTGTCATCTCTTTCTAAAAAATGCATATATACAATAAAAAGAAAAAGATTCACATACACATACATCAATTAATCAAGGCTACAACCTAGCTCTAATACCAATTGTAGGGAAAATCGGTTTAAAGATGCAACAGAAGGGTGAGAAAATTAGAAAATTAGGGTTTGCTTATAAATAAAAATTTTCCCTTTTAATAACAAAAACCTTAACCCTAGATTAATTGATGTACATAAAAAGTATCGTACCTTTTTTTTCGGACGATTGTACTAACGTCGAATTGACTCCGCAAGATCTTCCAACCCAATCACGAACGTGAATCACCTAGGAGTGTGGGCTCGTTTTCTTTAAATTGTATACCTGAGGATGGAAACAAACAAAATCTTCTTCTTTGTTAATCACATTAATCCTCCAAGAGAAACCAGAACATCCAGTCACTTTTGAATTATCAATCGATTTGATTGAAACTTGCGTGAACCTTGATTCGATGTTTTATACAAAACCCCTTTTGATGCAAAGGATACTAGTGTACTATCGAAAACAAAAACGTTCCCTCTTTTCTCTATGCTTAAAAGAATTCTTCACACATTGAGTTGGATGAAGTTTTTTGTTATAACAATAAAAAAAACAAATTCTCACACAAAAAACTAAGGCTTGGTCGATATTTATAGGTAGTATATATAGGAGGCCAAATCCTCTCCTAAGAAGGATTTACTTGGTGGGCAAGAATCATTTTCTTAGGTGGATTTACTTAGTGACCAAGAATACTTTTCCAAAAAGAATTCTTTTCCAAAAAGAATTCTTTTCCAAAAAGAATTCTTTTCTACACCAAGACTCCTAATCCAACTCATTAGTGTATTTGTGACCATATTAAAGACTTCCTAATTTGACTAGATAAATAATTCCTTTTATTTATCTACTTAT
The DNA here is from genome assembly GCA_032871835.1 of Dipteronia dyeriana. NCBI lineage: Eukaryota > Viridiplantae > Streptophyta > Magnoliopsida > Sapindales > Sapindaceae > Dipteronia > Dipteronia dyeriana. Next base: position 44,307,775 of record CM065298.1, read on the forward strand.
CAAATATAGTCTTTAATATTAATTATACTATCAATAATAGTATAATATTAGGAGACCTTCTCCTAATAGAAAAAAAGATTTTGACGTTTAATTAAATAATTAAGTAATTACCAATTTAATTAATTTCCATTTAATTAAATATTAAAATAAAAATTAATATATTTAGGCTTTTATATATTAGCCTTGCTGCCCATGACAATATATAGGCATATATATTATTTTTCTTATTTTATTAAATCCATTGGACTTTTTTAAAAAGTCCACATGTGAACTAGACTCATTCTTACAAAAGAAACAAGTCCACATGCCTTAATACAATTCTAGATGGACCCCTAAATTGGTCCGATAGAATATATCAATTGATTCATGCAAGTTCGTGTGGATTGGGGATCTTGGCGGGCTATCCAGATTTAAGCTCCAATAGACACAACCCAATCAGAATCAACAAATGATTCACTTAGGTCCGATCTATTTAATTTTAGTTCATTGCACTAAAGAACTAAAATTGAACTCTTAAATAAAGATAAATAAGTTGATGTTACTTATTCATACCGTAGACAGCCTTGTTGGAGAAGTGTATCCGCATGAAGAATACTAGATATCGCCAAGAGGTCATAGACTGTCTATAGCTCTCCAAGTTACCATATTTACTCATATGACCACATTTTGAACTTGGATATTTTGACTTGTCTAGAAGCCATGTTTCAATAGACACTATTAAAAACTTAAGGTTAAGATTTAATATTTAATACTTCAAAACATCCGTATATTGGTATTCTACTCTCATTTAATAAATGAAGCCACGATGAAGTCCTCTATCGATTAACAAATGAATACCACCAAACTATCGAGAATAGACTATGCTATATATAAGTCCATCATTTATCTCAGGATTAAGATATACTCTCTGATTGTCTTCAAATGAAAACTTTGATCCATTGAATGTTCTAGATAAAGTATTTCATTGTGATCATATTCAGTGCACCTAGTGCACTATATTCTTTTGCCCAAAGACAACACTCTTTGATGATTTTAGACTCATCATAACACATTTGATCCCACTTAAATGCTAGCAAAAGAATTACAACTTTGACAAGATAAAGGTGCCCAACCTTTTATCTTAAGTTGGGAATATTATTCAAGACTAACTAAAGAATTGTGTCTACCTCATACATATCTAGATGCATGAACAATTCTTCTTTTCTCATAGTCTTTTGACCTTATGATTATTTACTTTCGACAATTATAATAATTAAACTATAAATGCTATAAGATTTGTTAAAATATAAATCACTTAATTAATATGAAAAGATTGTCAAATACATTATTATACTCTTGCTATCGAGCATAATCCCTACAATCGTACCCCATTAGGGCCGCCCAAGGATTCCCACATCCTAGGCTACCCATTTCAGGTATTTGAAGAGTTACAGTGTGACTTGATCACACATGACTGCACCTCTCCAAAACCTTTGGATTCCGAAATCACAAAGCAATTCTAGATGGACCTAGAAATTAGTTTGGTAGAATATATCAAGTGATCCATGCAAGTTCGTGTGAATTAGGGATCTTGGCGGGCTGTCTAAATTTAATCTTCAATAGACATAACCTAATCACATTCAACAAATGATTCACTTAGGTTTGATATACTAATTTTAGCTCATTCCACTAAAGAACTAAAAATGAACTCTTAAATAAAGATAGAATAAGTCAATGTTCCTCATTTATACACTAGACAACCATATTGGAGATAGTGTATCGTCGTGAAAAATATCAGTAATCGCGAAGAGCTCATAGACAGCCTATAGCTCTACTAGTTACCATATTTACTTATATGACCACATTTTGATTTTGGATATTTTGAATTGTCCAGAAGCCATATTTCAATAGGCATTATTGAAAACTCAATGTTAAGTTTTAATTTCCAATATCTCAAAATATCCATATGATGATATTCTTCTCATATTTAATAAATGGAGCCACGATATCCATATTTATAAATGAAGTATTCTATCGATTAACGAATGAACACCACCAAACCATCGAGGATAGACTGTGCTATATATTCATACTCAATGACAGCTTAAATGATAACACCTGTAACCATAAATCCATCATTTATCTCAAGATTAAGATAGACTCTCCGATTGTCCGCAAGTGAAAAATTTTATCCACTGACGATTCTACATAAAGTATTTCACTATGATCCTATTCAATGCACCTAGTGCACTAGATTCTTTTATCCAAAGACACTACACTTTGATGATTTTAGACTCATCATAACACATTTGATCCCACTAAAATGCTAGAAAAAGAATCTATAACTTTTACAAGGTAAATGAGCTCAACCATTATCTTAAGTTGTTAATAATGTTCAATTTGCTAGTTGAAACTCACAAAAACATCTTGCAGATTTTTCTACTCCGTGCACCAATTGTTGAAATGGGTGTAACTTCTTCTAAAAAATCCAAAATCGTGATCTGTAAAGTTGTCTTAAACTAGCCTCACGGGGCTTTCAGAAAACATGTGGTTTGACACCAAATTTAATCCGAGAAAGGAGATATGTCTTTTGTTAGTCAGACATTCTTTATAAGCAATCTCAATTTCAGCTCTTTTTCCTCTTCTTTGCCTTCGAAGCTTCACTTTAAGCTCAAACACCTAACTTTAGAGAATTGAACCTACACAAGGCTCAAACACATATTATATACATGAAAACACTCAAAACCGAGCACAAAAGCTAAGAATAAGGAGCCTAAAATAGGTACATAAATGTACCTATCAAATACACCAAAACCTAACATTTGCTTGTCCTCGAGCAAAACTAAAAACGAAAAACGAAAAACAACAAATAAGATTTTTAAAACTAATAAAACCAATAAACAAGAAAAAAAACTAATTAGTCCATTTTTGTGAGAGAAATGATGGCACTTAGCATGTGCCACAAGCCTTTGAAACCTCTAGGTGTCCCTAGTAGGAGGGGTTATTGTCTCCTGAGGGTTTACCAATACGGTACCCACTAATGCAATTGTACAAAGCAAAACATTGAGATGCCATTGTAAACATTCCAAGCAAAAACTACATGCATGCTAAAAGTTTTGTATTAAGACTTAAAATATGTCATATAAATCAAACGCAATGCATGTATGCCTATACAATAGATGATTTCGGTTTACAAAACAACAAAGCTCAAATGCCCAAGATCGAATTTGCCTCGACTTCTAATCCACGCCGGATTACACTCATATTTTTTCTAAGAACCTAGACGATAACACTCATCCACATATGCAAATTGGAGTTTGAGTACATGGAATCAGAATATATTCGCATATTCATATAAATAGAAAGAATGCTCATATAAGTGCAAGCGATCTTAGGAACGAATTAAACATTAAGAACATAGATAGAGCACATGAAGCTTTACAATTAAGCAATCAATACCAAAAGATCCATTAGGTCTTTCATGTTTGTAATGGGGCCATGGGTGTAGGCTAAGAAAGAATGGGAAAACGGAAAGCGAAATACCTAAGACCATATCATGGGATTGCACAATGCAATGCCAACATCCCAACAATAGATTGTATCATAAGATTACTGGGCATCTAATATGCAATCTCTACATCCTCAAGTCAATCTATTATAAGTATGTATCTAGGCTTCTGTTTTGTTTTCTTTTTTATACTTTTTTTTTTCTTTTGAGTAGACATTCAATTTTTTTTTCTTTTCTTTCTTTTGAGTGACTATACACATATAAACTTGAATGCTTTTCATTCAAGCCTTAGTATATGCAACTACACTTTACAATTTAACACCAAGAAACTCATTGGTTTCTTCCTAACTAATAATAGTAGTAATTACAAACACCCCAGTAATCTCTAACATCTATATCACCATCTGGTCCAAGCTTATTAGGTACAGTTTAATTATTAAAGCTTGGTTCTTTGGAAGTGTAGGTAATGAAAGAAAAAACTATGTGTTTGGTATCAAATGGGCTATTAGAGCACACATATAGGGTAGGAATTAGTGTTTTGGCCATTTTGTAGTTTAAGCACACATGCCTAGCAATCAACTTGTGATATCATAAAATGATTGTTCTTTAATATCCAATGCTATAAAGATCAATCTAAACATTTAAAGAACAAGATAAGTGTTTAATAATAGAAATGAAATACACCCTCTAAAACGAACATTTAAGCACAAAATTTCACAAGCGTAGTCTCCACTATTCTTCGAAGCCAAACAAGCATAGAGTCTTATCTACCTTAACATCACAAGATTGGCACTGTACACATAAATTTAAGTGAAGCAACAATTAAAGATGACATGAATGCTAGTCAAAACACAGATCTAAAAGCATACATGACATGTCGGTAGGGAAAAAATTACAAAAAGCAGAGGAAGCGTGAATATAGTTTGGCATTTTATAAAAAAAATTCCTTTAAAAGAAAGAACCTTAACCCTATATTAAAAGTATCGAACCTTTTTCTCATGACGATTGAACTAACATCAAATTGAATCCGCAAGATCTTTTAATCCAATCACGAACGTGAATCACCTAAGAGTGTGGGCTCCCTTTTCTTTGAATTGTATACCTAAGGATGGAAAAAAGCAAAATCTTTTTCTTTCATTAGTCACAATAATCCTCCAAGAGAAAACCCAAGAACGTTAGGTCACTTGTGATTATCAATCTATTTGACTGAAACTCACATGAACCTTGATTCAATGTTGTACACAAAACCTTTTGATGTAAAGGCTACTAGGGCACTATCGAAAACAAAAAGTTCTTTGTCCCTATTTCTCTTAGCCGAATTTTCACACACCAATCTTTAAAGTTGGACGAATTTATCTAGAGCAAGAACAGATTTTCTTTTCTAAAAATTCTCCTTTGGCCGAATTTTCTCTCTTAGAACAATAGGTTGGCCGAAATCTTTCTTGAAAATTAGCTTTGGCGATTTTCATATATATATATATATATATAGTGGCCGAAATCCTTACCCTAAATTACTTAGGGTTTACCGAATTCCTCTTGCTTTTAATGTAGGAGACCAAATCCTCTCATAAAGAGGATTTACTTGGTGGGACAAGAATCATATTTCTAGGAGGATTTACTTAGTGACCAAGAATCCTCTTTCAAAGAAGATTTTTTTTTTCAGACCAAAACTTCTAATCCAACTCAATAGTGTATTTATTCAATAATCAATTATTTAATATAAATTAAATTATGACTATATCAAAACTTCATAATTTGACCAATTGTCAATTAGAGTTTTAATAGAAATCAAATACTTCCTAATTTGACTAGACAAATCTACACAAATAAATTCCTTTTATTTATCTACTTATCAAATATAGTAGTTGATATCTATCGTATTACCAACAATAATATGACACTTGGGGACCTTCTCCAACTAGAAAAAAGATTTTGACTTTTAATTTAACAATTAATTAATTTCTATTTAATTAAATAATAAAATAAAAAACAGTATATAAGGCTATTATATAGGCCCTTGCCACCCACGCTATATCAATATGGGACAAATATTGTTTTTCCATTTTATTAAATCCATTGGATTTTAATGAAAGTCCCACATGTGAACTAGACTCATTTTTACTAGAAGAAACAAGTACACATGCCTTAACACAATTCAAAATGGGCCTATAAATTGGTCTGATATAATATATTAAGTGATCCATGCAAGTTCGTGTGAATTGGAAATCTTGAAGGGCTATCTAAATTTAAGCTCTAGTAGACATAACCTAATCACAAACAACAAATGATTCACTTAGGTTTGATCTATTAATTTTAGTTCATTCCACTAAAGAACTAAAATTGAACTCTTAAATAAGGATATAATAAGTTAATATTCCTCATTCATACCCTAGACAATCTTATTGGTGATAGTGTATCCTCGTGAAAAATACTAGTAATTGTCAAGAGCTCATAGACCGCCTATAGCTATCCTAGTTACCATATTTACTCATATGACCACATTTTGAACTTGGATATTTTGACTTGTCCAGAAGCCATATTTCAGTAGTCACTACTGAAAACTTAATGTTAAGATTTAATATCCAATACCTAAAAATATCCATATAATGATATTCTTCTCACATTTAATAAATGGAGCCACGATGTCCATATCTATTAATGAAGTCCTCTATCGATTAACAAATGAATATCACCAAACAATCTAGGTTAGACTATGCTATATAATCGTACTCATTGATATTTCAAACGATAACTCTTGCAACCATTAGTCCATCATTTATCTCATGATTGAGGTAAACTCTCCGATTGTCTTCAAGTGAAAACTTTTATCCATTGACGGTTCTGGATAAAGTATTTCAATGTGATCGTATTCAATGCACCTAATGTACTAGATTATTTTTTCCAAAGACACCACACTTTGATGATTTTAAACACATCATAACACATTTGATCCCACTCAAATGCTAGCAAAAGAATCTACAACTCTAACAAGGTAAAGACGCTCAACATTTATCTTAAGTTGTGAATATTGTTCAAGACTAACTAAATGTATAAACAATTCTTCTTTTCTCTTAGTGTTTTGGCCTTATGATTATTTACGTTTGACATTTATAATAATTAATTTATAAATGCTATACGATTTGTTAAACTAGACATCACTTTATCAATATGAAAAATTGTCAAATACGTTATTACACTCTTGCTATTGAGCATAATCCTAACAATCTCCCACTTGCTCTATAGCAAATTTGTCATATCTCTTATCCCCATAATCTTCTGGTTCTTATCAAAACTCTTTTGTGGAAGAGCCTTTGTAAAAGGATCTGCTAAATTTTCTGTTGACACGATCTTGGTTATCGTCATGTCTCCACTATGCACAATTTCCTTCAGAAGATGATACTTTCCTTCATTGTGTTTCCCTATCTTATGACTTAATGGTTCTCTCAAATTAGACACTGCTCTACTATTGTCACAATAGATAGTGATCTGCTTATTCGCATCAGGAACCATTTCCAAGTCAATCGAGAATTGGTGGAGCCAGACAACCTCTATAGCAGCTTCTCATGTGATAACATACTTAGCTTCCATGGTGGAATCAATAATGAAAGATTGCTTGATACTTCTCCATATGGTTGCCCCTCCTCCACGAGTAAACATAGAACCTGCTATTGTTCTTCTAGAGTCAAAATCCGACTCGAAATCAGAATTTGTATACCTAATGGGAATTAAATCCCCTCCAGAGTATATAAGCATAGAATATCGCATTTTCCTATGATACTTAAAAATATGCTTGACTGTTGCCAGTGATCAAGGTAGGGTTTCGAATGAAACCTGCTAACTATGCCAACAACAAAACAAATATCAGATTTAGTGCAGAGCATTGTATACATGAGACTTCCAACTGCCGAGGCATATAGAACTCTACTCATGAATTGCTCTTCATGCTCATTCTTAGGAGCTTGTTCTTTAGAAAGTTTCATTCCATGTCTGAAAGGTAACATACCTTTCTTGGAATCTTGCATGGATAATCTAGACAAGATATTATCTATGAATGAAGCTTGGGATAATGCAATCGTTCTATTCTTTCTATCTCTTATAACTTGGATACTAAGAATATAACTTACTTCTCCTAAGTCCTTCATATCAAATTGTTTTGCTAACCATTTTTTTATTAATGTCAATACACTTACATCGTTTTTGATGGTATATAATCAACGTAAAGAACTAGGAATACCAACTTGTAGTCTTTGATCCATTTGTACACACATGGTTCGTCAAGGTATTGAATAAATCTAAAAATTTCCACAACTTGATCAAACCTTATGTTCCAGTATCTGGATGCTTGCTTCAATCCATATATGGATCTTTGCAACTTGCATACCATTTCTTCTTGGCCTTTTTCAATGAATCCTTCTTATTGCATCATATCAATGCTTTCATCAAGACTTCTGTTAAGGAAAGTTGTCTTGATGTCCATTTTCCAAATCTCTTGGTCTAGAGATGCGACAATGGATAAGAGTATCCTATTGGATTTATGCTTGGCCACATGATAGAAGGTTTCCTGATAATCGATATCTTCCTTCTCTGTGTAACCTTTAGCTACCAATCTAGCTTTAAAGGTTTCCACATTTCCATCCATTCCTCTTTTCGTCTTGTATACCCACTTGCACCCGTTGGGTTTTATCCCTTTAGGCAAGTCCATAAGAGACCAGACTTTATTTTTGAACATAGATTCAATTTCGGATTGCATTACCTTTTGCCAATGGCGACATTCAATCTCTTCCACAGCTTCCTTGTACATGTAGAGATTATTGTCATCCGGGAGATTCTCTACTGATTCTCCTAGACCGATATATCTCTCGGGTTGTCTACTAACCCTTCCACTACAACAAGGAATGGTAGGTTGTTGTTCTTATGATGGTACGGAACTTACAATTGGGGTAAGTTGTGAAACCTTTTATGGAATTGTATCTCCTGAAAGCTCATTTAGGACAATTCTACTTTTAGGCCAAAAATTATTCATATAGTCCTCTTCCAAAAATTTATCATTTGTCGAAACAAATACTTTAAGATTTGAAGGACTATACAAATAATATCCTTTTGTTCATTTTGGATACCCTACAAATTTGCATGTTTCTGTACGGGTCTCCATCTTTTATGTCTTGCCTTTTAACATGTGCGTAGGGCATCCTCCCAGCCCATAACTCATGCGGTATTTTAGGAACTGACTAAGATGGCACATCATTTAAAATATACATAGGGTTTGTAAAGCATACCCGAAAAAAGAATTAGGAAGCATTGAATAACACACCATACACCTAGCCATGTCCAAAAGAGTTCTATTTCTCATTTCTGTCACCTCATTTCGTTGAGGTGTACCTGGCGTAGAAAAAAGAGAAATTATCTCATTATCAATAAGATATTGCTGAAACTCACATGATAGAAATTCTCAACCACGATCAAACCTTAAGATTTTTATGTGTTCTCAAGCTGATTTTCAACTTCAGCCTTAAATTCTTTGAACATGTCAAAAGCATCTGACTTATGTCTCATGAGATACACATAGCCAAATCATGAGTAATCATCTGAGAAAGCGATGAAGTACTCATATCCACCTCTTGCTTGAATGCTCATAAGACCACACACAACAGTGTGTATCAACCCTAAACTTTCAGTGGCTCTTGTGCCTTTCATAATGAATGACCTTTTGGCCATCTTACCTTCCAAACAAGATTCAAAAGTTGGTAGATCATCAACCTTTAAGTTGCTTAAAGGTCCATCACTAACCAATGTTTTGATCCTGTCAAGGTAAATATGACCTAGGCACAAATGCCTTAGGTAGGTTTCATCTTTTGATAATTTTACACTTTTATGATTAGGTTGCATTGATTTCGTGTCAAACAAGTGAGAGATATTGCTATGGAAATAGAATAAATTATTTTCCAATGTACTGTTGCAAACAAATTTGTTATTCCTACTAATAATAAAACCTTTGTTAAAAGTAACCGAATATCCAAATTTATTTAAACAAGAAACTAAAATTAAATTCCTCTTGAATTGAGGTACATAATAAACGTCTATTAAATCAAAATGCCTATAAGAATCTAAACAAATACTAATATCTCCCACTGAACTAGCAGATACCAATGCTCTGTTGCCTAAACACAAGTTGAACTCGTTCACATTAAGTTTTCTCTTTTCCTTGAATCCCTGTAAGGAATAATAAACATGACTAGTAGCTTCAGAGTCCGTGATCCAAGAATCTATAGAATCTGCCAAAAAACATGTTTCAAGATAATTAATATTACCTTCTTCCTTCTTGTCCCGATACTTTAGGCAATTTCTTTTTCAATGTCCCTTTTCACAACAAAGGAAACACTTCCCTTTGATCTTGGTTACTTTCTAAGTCTCCTTCTTGGTAGGTCAAAGTTGTTTTTTTCTTCTATTGTTTCTTGACCTTCTTACGGGTCTTAACAGTAGCAACTCTACCTACTGTATGAATCTCTTGTTCTTTGCTTTTCATAAGGATTTTCTCAGTGCTTTGTGCATCTTGCATCAGGCCCTGTAAGGTGTATTCCTTATTGTTTATGGTATAGTCCAACTTGAATTGATCAAAGGAATCCGATAATGAGTTGACAATCATGTCGATTTTTGTTTCACCATCTTTCTTAACACCATTGAGTTCAGCAATGTTGAGATGTGCTATGACTTTCATCATGTGATCTTTCACAGTTTGTTTAGGTTTCATTCTAAGATTCATGAAATGAAAATACAATCACGGTTAAATGCTCAAGGCTAACCTAGAGAGGGGGGGGGGGGGGGTGAATAGGTTAGGCACCTTTTTCAACTCCCTTAGAAACAAACAAAAGTTTGTCCCTCTAGATTGCTTGTATCACAATATATATATTAATTAAAGATAATTAATCAATATATAAACACAAGTAAAGTGTGATACAAACAAGTAATTGTAACACATACATAATCTATATTATATAGAGGAAGTCAACATACATAAAGAGTTCTATCCACAATACAAATATGAGAAAGATAGGGATAGAGAAAAGTTGACACAAGATATAACGTGGTAAACCTACGAAGAGGAAACATCCACGGGCTAGCAGCCACCGGCAAAAAATATCAACTAGTAGATAAGACCAGTACAATCTCTCAAGTGACCTATTCACCTAAAAACTACCATTCTATCCTAATCTAGAAGTTGTCGCCCTATGCTCAACAATCTGAGGCTTCACACCTCTTGTCAAGACTTCCATGCTCACTTTATCTGGATCTTCACAACCCAAGGCAAGACTTCTTGCTCAACTATCCGAGTCTTCTCGACTTTAGTCAAGACTTCCTTGCTCACCTATCTGAGTTCTCCCAACTCTAGGAAAGACATCTTGCTTGACTATCCAAAGCTTCACACCTCTAGCCAAGACTTCCTTGCTCGACAATCCGAGGCTTCACACCTCTTGCCAAGACTTCTTGCTTTACACCATAGGTCTCACACCTATTGTCAAGACTTCCTTCTTACAAGGCATCTAGGTGATCATGAATGCAAAACGCAAACAAGCACACAACATAGAATGCTATGATCAAAACATCCTATGGAAAATACTAGACATGAGCATGACTGCACAAATCACATATAGTCTAGTTTATCATGCATGAGTAGTCAATCTAGATTATGTAAGATATGATCAACATTAATCACAAACCAGTTTCATGCATATATCTAAACTTGAATCACAAGATATGATCAACAAATCACAAGATCAAGTTTATATAACAAAAAACCTAAACCATGCTAAAATCATATGACAATGTCAAATTGATCTAAGCATAAGTTCTAGAGCATATTCCAAATAATAGATTCAACAAATCACATGAATTGCTCAAAAGAACATAAGCATATGTATTATGTGAGAATTTCGGCCAAGAGAGCCTAATACATGTGATGAACTATTTTTCACAAAATAAATCAATCAAAGATCACAAAATAGTCCTAGAATCAAAGCTAGTACAATACAATCCCAAACATCTGATAACATAGGCAAAATCAAAACCTAACTCAACATGAATGATTTCAATTGAAATTCAATCTATCTTTGAAAGTGTTCAAAACACAAATCAAAACACTCACAATATACAAATATATGTAGAAGAAGAAAACCCAAGGCAATTGACCAAGTTTTAAAATAAAACTTAGAGAAAATCAATACCTTAGTTGATTTAGGTGCAGTCCCGTTTTTGTATGATTAGACACTAAAAACAGCAGTAAAATTAACTTAAACCTTCAGAGAAAAGATGAAGGATTAATAGATGAACACTCTCACTTCAAATCACTCAAATCAGAGTTTAAATGAAGAGGTTATGGTATTTGGAAGGTAAGAAAATTTAGAGAGAAAATTCTGCACACTTGATTCGAATTTCTTCTTAGAATAAAATGTGAGAGGGAAAGAGTTTATAAAGGAGTGGGAGACTTGGACATGTGAAATGACCAAGAGGGGTAAAATGAAGCCAAGCAAGCTTACTGCCCAAGATGGCGTGTGGGCATCTCGGGCAGCAAGCCTTCTGCCCCGAGATGGCCACGCACCATCTCGGGAAAGAAGTATATGCCTGCTTCTTTCTCTTTCGACCCTCCTTCTCGTTCTTCGACCGTTCTCCGGCCTCCGAACACGGAATTTGAATTCGTTTACGGATTATGAACCGGTTTGCAGAATACGAACCATAACTCTCACACAGATATGGACATACAAGATACTCAACCCAGAAAATAATAATTCAACTCGATATATGAAGACAAAGACAATGTATGAAACATGAGTTGAAACTGTAGTATCTTTTGACTTTGAACTTGAAATCAATAGCATGAGTAACCAAAATGATCAGAACTCAATCAAGAATGATTTAAGACTAAATCCAAGTTCAATATCCATCTTATACAAACATATATACACACACAAACACAATTCACACTAGAATGCAAACTACATAGAGATAGTTTCCAATCATGCATATTCCAAAACATGTTATTTCCAAATCAATTTATGAGCATTTATCTTCAAGTGTGTGAATGTGTTATACATAATGCAGAACGATGTAGGGACACATATGAATGAATTGTATGTGTGTGCCTATAATGGTGCACAATGATGCAGGGACACAAATGTATGATATGTGTGTGTGCCTAAGCCTTGTAAGAGAAAGATAAGGTCTTAGTATACCTTTGTAGAAACAAATTGCATCCTTTCTCTTTGAAGACTTAGAACTTGCTTTGACTTGTTGTTTCTTCTTTCTTTGAAGCTTGAATCATTATGAACCTAAACAACTAAGTCATTACAAGTTAACATCATTTTGATATGGAATTCATGCCAACACAAACTAAAACCTAACAATCTCCCCCTTTGGCAAATTCCATGTCAAAACACCTATACATTTACTACAAATATAAAAATGAAGATAGGTTACAAAATCACTCCCTCACATTACAATGAGTAAGATTCCTATAACTAATCTTCACCAACTCTTGAACTTCATCTTGATCTTCTCTTGAGGCAATCTACAAATCATCTCAAAGCACAACGCATATACAAGAGAAAAACAACAAATGGCAACATATAATATGGATAAGAATATACAATTAAGTCCACAAATACATGTATCTCCCCCTCAATACATGCCAAATAAAAGAATTATTAACCAAATATTAAAACTAATTATTACAAGCCATTGAAAGTCCAAAAGTTCACAAAAACGACATAAAAAGGAAACTAAGTAACTAGCAATTCATAACAACTCTTTCTCCCCCTTTTTGACATGAAATGATGCCAAAAGGTAAGAAACATACCATGAGACTCAAATACTAGCTACTAGATCCACCAAAGAAAGATGTGTGTGTAGTTGACCTAACATATTGCTTGAGAGGTGGTCTTGAACTTGATACAATACATTCCTTCAACTCTTTTATTCTAGCATCTTGTTTTTCAACTATAGAACTAAGCTCATCAACCTTCTTCTTCAAATGGAAAGCCCAATCCGGAAGAATGTTTATGCTAGTCTCTTGACAATCAACTTGTGAACTAAAAAGTCCAAAAGCATCACATGTCTTACCTTTATCCTTATATGACATGTATGACACACGTTTATCACTATACTTTTCCAAGGGTTGTACCAACATATCATCTCCACTACTTTGAACACCACGAGCTAAACACAAAGAAGTTATAAACCCCAGTAATGCAAGCTTCTTATCTCCTCTAGTTGAGGAAGCCACATTATCCAAATAAAATATAAGCAAATCCCCAAGGTTCATAGGTTGATTAGTCACTCAGGCATATACTATTTTGATCTTGTCTTTATTCAACTCGGTTGAATTCGAAGATCCAATAATATTAGTGCAAATAAAAAGATGCCAAAATGCACTTCCCTTGGTTAACTCATGTTAACTAATATATGCTCTTCCTTTCAACTCAAAAGAAGCATTGTAACATAGAGTTCTACCCATGATATTAAGATTCTCAATGATATCAACATCTAGAAAGTTTGAATCAATATCACTATATAGCCCAAGAAACTTGTTAATGTTTACTGGGTTAACTCTACACACAACACCCCTAACATCCATCAAAGCATCCAATAAGGTGGCACTCTCTCTATATTCATGATGAAATTCTCTAACAACAGTGTCATTCACTATTCCTAGCATGCTCACCCAAGAATCCAAATTTCTATCCTTAATGCATTTAAGAACATAAGAATCTTTACATTTACCCAAGTCGATGCCTCTCTCTTGAAATATCTTCTCAGTTGCAAAGATCCCTAAATCCTTTGACCTTGAAGCTTTGGATCTCTTTGAGGTTGACTTGGCTTTCACAATGGGATTCAATTGATTTCCACTTCCGATAAATTTAGTTCTTCCCATTTGTTCTTGTGAAATAAGATGCTATAAACATACAAAAGTGAGTGAAAGACAAAACAAGCTTATTAGTCACAAATATATAAAACAAGCTTATTAGTCACAAATATATAAAACAATGACATATGACTTAATAATGAATCATCATGCAAGACAAAGATAGTGAGTAATATCTTACAAGTATCATTAAGTCAAAATATGCCAACATGTAACAAAATGAAGCATGTGAACATATCATAAAAGAGAACAATGTCTAGCATACAATGCTCTCCTTTGATAAATGCCATGACTAAGATTCATGATAGCATAAAGTTCACAAAGATGTTGACACAATCACACATTCAAGCAATTTGATGAAATATCAACAAAATAAGTTTCAAATGCTAAGAGAGATACACAAAGATTTTTCAAGTTCTCTCGTAATTCTTCAACAATTGCAAAGATATCATCATACTCATAAACAAAGTGTGTGTGAGAGAGATATGCTTCAAATATATATCAAGAAGTTGTTTGATAATCAACATGCAAACAAAACAACTATTCATCTTAAGCTTTTTCCATAAAAAGTCAAACCGATTATCATCCGAAACTTTTTGCTTTTAAGAGAATAGATTTTCAACATATAAGCATGTGTGGGCATGTGGCTCGTCATCCCATTTCTGTTTTTCAACCCGAGCTCATTTGATTTTCAACTCGAGGTCATTTGATTTTCAACTAAACTCCTTTTTAAGCCTTCCTCATTTTCTTTTTAGGCTTTGAATCAAAGATTTTTTTTTATTGATTTCATTTAAACACTTCTTTGATTTTTCCAATTTTTTTTTTACATAAACGAAAATTCACTTCATGATGGCTTTCACACATCACAATGGTGTAGCTCTTTCCAACATTGGGTAGCTTTCACAACCAAAGTGTGTAGCCATTTTCATGAAGGTGCTCGTTGAGTTCTATGTAATTGCCGAAGCAAAATGGATACTAACCATAGGTCAATTTAAATGTACTTAAGCACAAAAACTTCAAGATGTATCCAATGTTTACATATTAGTAAACTCAACCTACTAGCAAAACATATAAGAGAAGCAAGGTGTAATTTTTAGAAAACCAAGATTTTATGGCTCATAAAGCTAACCTAGAGGGGGGGCTGAATAGGTTAGGTACCTTTTTCAACTCCCTTAGAATCAAACAAAAGTTTGTCCCTCTAGATTGCTTGTATCACAATATATATATTGATTAAAATATATATATTAATTAAATACAATTAATCAATATAAAAACACAAGTAAGTGTGATACAAACAAGTAATTGTAACCCATACACAATCTATATTGTAAAGAGGAAGTCAACATACATAAAGATTTCTATCCACAATACAAATATGAGAGAGATAGGGATAGAGAAAAGTTGACACAAGATATAACATGGTAAACCTCCGAAGAGGAAACATCCACGGGCTAGCAGCCACCGGCAAACAAAATCCACTAGTAAATAAGACAAGTACAATCTCTCAAGTGACCTCTTCACCTAGAAATTACCCTCCTATCCTACTCTAGAAGTTGTCAACCTATGCTCAACAATCTGAGGCTTCACACCTCTTGTCAAGACTTCCATGCTCACTTTATCCGGATCTTCACAACCCAAGGCAAGACTTCTTGCTCAACTATCCGAGTCTTCCCGACTCTAGTCAAGACTTCCAAGCTCACCTATCCGAGTTCTCCCAACTCTAGGCAAGACTTCTTGCTCGACTATCCAAGCTTCAAACCTCTAGCCAAGACTTCCTTGCTCGACAATCCGAGGCTTCACACCTCTTTCCAAGACTTCTTACTCAACACCATAAGTCTCACACCTATTGTCAAGACTTCCTTCTCACAAGGCATCTAGGTGATCATGAATGCAAAATGTAAAAAAGCACGCAACATAGAATGCTATGATCAAAACATCCTATGGAAAATACTAGACATGAGCATGAATGCACAAATCACATATAGTCTAGTTTATCATGCATGAGTAGTCAATCTAGATTATGTAAGATATGATCAACATTAATCACAAACTAGATTCATGCATATATCTAAACTTGAATCACAAGATATGATCAACAAATCACAAGATCAAGTTTAAATCACAAAAAACCTAAAACATGCTAAAATCAAATGACAATGTCAAATTGTTCTAAGCATAAGTTCTAGAGCATATTCTTAATCATAGATTAACAAATCACATGAATAGCTCAAAAGAACATAAGCACATGTATTATATGAGAATTTTGGCAAAGAGAGCCTAATACATGTGATGAACTATTTTTCACAAAATCAATCAATCAAATATCACAAAATAGTCCTAGAATCAAAGCTAGCACAATACAATCCCAAACATGTGATAACATAGGCAAAATCAAAACCTAACTCAACATGAATGATTTCAATTAAAATTCAATCTAGCTTTGAAACTGTTCAAAACACAAATCAAAATACTCACAATATACAAATATATGTAGAAGAAGAAAACCCAAGGCAATTGACCAAGTTTTAAAAGAAAACTGAGAGAGAAAATCAATACCTTAGTTGATCTAGGTGCAGTACCGTTTTTATATGATTAGTCACCAAAAACAGCAGCGAAATTAACTCAAACCTTCAGAGAAAAGATGGAGGATGAATAGATGAACACTCTCAACTTTGAATCACTCAAATTGGAGTTAAAATGAAGAATTTATAGTGTTTGGAAGGTGAGAAAATGTAGAGAGAAAATTCTGCACACTTGATTTGAATTTCTTCTTATAATGAAATATGAGAGGGAAAGAGTTTATAAAGGAGTGGGAGACTTGGACATGTGAAATGACCAAGAGGGGAAAAATGAAGCCAAGCAAGATTGCTGCCCGAGATGGCCACGCGCCATCTCGGGAAAGAAGTATATGCTTGCTTCTTTCTCCTTCTACCCTCCTTCACGTTCTTCGACTGTTCTCCGGCCTCCAAACTCGGAATTCAAATATGTTTGCGGATTACATACCGTAACTCTCACATGGACATGGAAATATAAGATACTCAAACCAAAAAATAATAATTTGACTCGATATATGAATACGAAGACATTGTATGAAACATGAGTTGAAAGTGTAGTATCTTTTGACTTTGAACTTGAAATCAATAGTATGAGTAACCGAAATGACCGGAACTCAATCAAGAATAATTTAAGACTAAATCCAAGTTCAATATTCATGTTATACAAATATATACACACACAATCACAATTCACACTAGATTGGAAACTACGTATGTAAACTACGTACAGATAGTTTCCAATCATGCATATTCCCAAACATGTTATTTCCAAATCAATGCATGAGCATTCATCTTCAAGTGTGTGAATGTGTTATACATGATGCACAATGATACAAGGACACATATGAATGAATTGTATGTGTGTGCCTATAATGGTGCACAACGATGCAGGAACAAAAATGTATGATGTGTGTTTGTGTGCCTAAGCCTTGTAAGAGAAAGATAAGGTCTTAGTATACCTTTGTAGAAACAAATTGCATACTTTCTCTTTGAAGACTTAGAACTTGCTTTGACCTGTTGTTTCTTCTTCCTTGAAGCTTGAATCATCATGAACCTAAACAACTAAGTCATTACAATTTAACATCATTTTGATATGGAATTCATACCAACACAAACTAAAACCTAACATGAAAGTAGTCACTGCCTTTCTCTTTGTCATCCATGACTACAAAGCAAACATCTCTTCCAAAGACATTGTTATATCGGCATCTGTCTCCATTCCTTCAAGTTGCTATTGTAACACGTCAGAGATGGTAGCCATAATGTAATATTTAGCCATCTCATCTGAAGTCTTCCACTGCTGATACTTGTCTCATTGCCCCTCAATAGATTTATTAGTAGGAGTTGGTGGTTTAGGGGTACATAGAACAAACATATGCTTTTCAGCTTGCATCAAAAACCCGATTTTCCTTTTTCGTGTGATATAATTATCGCCATTTAAAGTATTATATTTTAGGATTTGATTAGGGATGGGGTCATGATTTCTGAACAATAACTAAAATTATATAAGTAAACAATCATGATTAAGTACTTTAGAATATTTATCTTGAATTAAATAAATTAATTCAATCATAAAATTTAACGGTGATCCAACTCCCATAAATGTCACGCTTCCTTTGGGAGTTCGCACCATCTAGTTGGACTAGGTCCCACCTAATTATTTACATAACAACCAACATTTTCAATTTTAGCCTTGCAATTTTATTAACAAGAACTCTTGGGAGGATATTAATAAAATTACATTAAGTGTGTTACTAATTATCGACCTTCAATATATTCCCTCACGAATATTGCTCCTTTGGGAGTAGATATCGTTTGGGTCAAATGTCTAGTCTATCCTTGTAAGGAAGTATCTTATTAAATTCCATTCATGAATACCCCTTGGGGCGTTATTACACGAAACATAAAACTCAACTAAACTTGGAGGCCGTAGGTGTTCCAAAACACCTTTTCCCACTCAATTGTTTAAGACGTGTGATCGAATTCCATAGAATGATTTACCAAGTTATCTTGATTCCAAATAGATACCTAAACCATTCAATGCATGTTAATACCAAAAGAGATATATGAGTGACACTCCTATTCTATATGACATGTTATCAAACAATGACAAACATTGCAATATTTACGAAAATATAAATAGCTACAATTTTTGTCAATCCTAGAAAAGCAAGTAAATTACAATTTTTGTAATACAAAAACTTCGTTCTTGGCAAACAAGTCTTCACATGGCCATTGTCCCTTTGCATACCCCTTGGCAGCCTCCCATGGACGTGCACACCCCTTGGCTATATAAAGGGTTGCCATGCACAACCCATGGCATCCATAGGGCTGCCGTGCCCAACCCATACCACAACAATCGTGGTTGCGTGCTCATTCACACAAACGATTGGTTCTATGGCACACATAGTACCAAACTTGTTACGGTTGCTTCCAATTCTTCAAATCTTCGAATCTTTGATACTTGAATATATTAGAACAATATTTTAAACAATAAATTACTGCAGTTTTTTTTAATATTTCAACAATGAAAAAAACAAATTAGCAACTACCAAGAAGGAAATTACGGCGATGATAGGCCACCCTTCTTGTTACAATCCCAAAATAAAAATACATTGAAATTCTAGGACCAAAATTGAGCAATAACAAATCAAATTATAAAAATATATATATCCATACATTCCAATGTATGAGAATACCTAGAGTGTCATCTCTTTCTAAAACAAGCATATTTACATTAAAAAGAAATAGATTCACATAGATATACATCAAATAATCAAGGGTATAACTAGACTCTGATACCAATTGTTGGGAAAATCAATTCAAAACACGACGGAAGCGTAAAAAAGGGTTTGAGTATAGTTTTAAGAAACTTCCTTTAAAAAAAAGCTTAACCCTAGATTAGTTGACGTATATTAAAAGTATAGTACATTTTTCTCATGACGATTAAACTAGCATCAAATTGAATCCGCAAGATCTTCCAATCCAATCACGAATGTGAATCACCTAGGAGTGTGTGCTCCCGCTTCTTTGAATGTATACCTGAGGTTGGAAACAAATAAAATCTTTTTCTTTCATTAGTCACAAAAATCTTCCTAGAGAAAACCCAAGAACGTTAGGTCATTTATGAATTATCAATCTATTTGATTGAAACTCGCGTGAACCTTGATTCATTGTTGTACACAAAACCTTTTGGTGTAAAGGCTACTAGTGCACTATCGAAAACAAAATCTTAATTGTTTCTATTTCTTTTTGCCGAATTTCACACACCTGTCTTTAGTGTTGGACGAATTTATCTAAAGCAAGAACTAAATTTTTTTTTTCTTAAAATTCTCTCTTAGAAAAATAGCTTGGCCGAAATCTCTCTTGAAAATTAGCTTGGCCAAATTTCACACTATGTTATATATATATATATATATATATATATATATAAAGTGGCCGAAATCCTTGCCCTAAATTACTTAGGGTTGGCCGAATCCTTATGCTTTTAATTTAGGAGACCAAATCCTCTCATAAAGAGGATTTACTTGGTGGGCAAGGATCCTATTTCTTGGAGGATTTACATGGTGACCAAGAATCCTCTTTCAATGAAGATTTCTTTTTCTCACAAAGACTCCTAATCCAACTCAATAGTGTATTTATTCAATAACAAATTATTGAATATACATTAAATTGTGACTATATCAAAACTTTCTAATTTGACCAATTGTCAATTAGAGTTTTGATAGAAATAAAATACTTCATAATTTGACTAGATAAATAAATTCCATTTATTTATCTACTTATCAAATATAGTATTTGATACTTATCGTATTACCAACAATAATATGACACTTGAAGAACTTCTCCAACTAGAAAAAAATATTTTAACTTTTAATTAAACAATAAATTAATTTCCTTTTAATTAAATAATAAAATAAAAACAGCATATAAGGCTGTTACTGTAGGTAAATTACCACGCACAGCGGAAGCGTAGATTATTTTTTTATAAAATTAGGGTTTGCATATAAATAAAAAAAAATCCCTTTTAAATAACAAGAACCTTAACCCTAGATTAATTGATGTATATAAAAAGTATCGTACCTTTTTTTTTCGTGACGATTGAACTATCGTTGAACTAAATCCGCAAGATCTTCCAATCCAATCAT
This sequence comes from Dipteronia dyeriana, assembly GCA_032871835.1. Lineage (NCBI taxonomy): Eukaryota > Viridiplantae > Streptophyta > Magnoliopsida > Sapindales > Sapindaceae > Dipteronia > Dipteronia dyeriana. Next base: position 44,328,877 of record CM065298.1, read on the forward strand.
GAACATGAATCACCTAGGAGTGTGAGCTCCATTTCTTTAAATTGTATACCTGAGGATGAAAACAAACAAAATCTTCTTCTTTGTTAGTCACAATAATCCTCCAAGAGAAAAACCAAGAACGTCCAGTCACTTTTGAATTATCAATCAATTTGATTGAAACTCGCATGAACCTTGATTCGATGTTGTACACAAAATCCTTTTGATGCAAAGGATACTAGTGTACTATCGAAACAAAAATGTTCTCTCTTTTCTCTATGCTTGGCCGAATTCTTCACACAATGAGTTGGACGAATGTTTTTTGATAACAATAAAAAACCAAATAAAAAAACAACTTCTCACACCAAAAACTCATTCTTGGTCGAATTTAATAGGTATTATATATAGGAGACTAAATCCTCTCCTAAGAAGGATTTACTTGGTGGTTAAGATTTCTATCCTTAGGTGGATTTACTTGGTGGTTAAGAATACTTTTCCAAAAGGAATTCTTTCCTACACCAAGACTCCTAATCCAACTCAATAGTGTATTTGTAACCATATTAAATACTTCCTAATTTGATTAGATAAATAATTCCTTTTATTTATCTACTTATCAAATATAGTCTTTAATATTAATTATATCACCAACAATAGTATAATTTTAGGAGACCATCTCCTACTATGAAAAAGATTTTAACTTTTAATTAAATAATTAATTAATCAACAAATTATTTAATTTCCATTTAATTAAATAATAAAATAAAAATAAAATAATTAGTCTACTCTAAATAGTCTTGCCGCCCAACACATTTATATGGGCCATATATTATTTTTCTTATTTTATTAAATCCATTGGACCATAATAAAAAGCCGACATGTGAACTGGAAATATTCTTACAAAAAGAAACAAGTTCGCATGCCTTAATACAATTCCAAATGGACCCCTAAATTGGTTCTGTAGAATATATCAAGTGATCCATGCAAGTTTGTGTGGATTGGAGATCTTGGCGGGCTATCTAAATTTAAGCTCCAATAGACACAACCCAATCACAATCAACAAATGATTCACTTAGGTTCGATCTATTTAATTTTAGTTCATTCCACTAAAGAACTAAAATTGAACTCTTAAATCAAGATAGAATAAGTTGATGTTACGCTTTCATACCCTAGCCAACCTTATTGGAGAAAGTGTATCCACGTGAAGAATATCAGTAATCGCTAAGAGCTCATTGACCGCCTATAGCTCTCCAAGTTACCATATTTACTCATATAACCACATTTTGAACTTGGATATTTTGACTTGTCCAGAAGCCATGTTTCAATAGACACTGTTGAAAACTTAACGTTAAGATTAAATATCCAATACCTCAAAACATATGATGATATTCTACTCTCATTTCATAAATAGAGCCATGATGTCTATATCTATAAATGAAGTCATCTATCGATTAACAAATGATTACCACAAAACTATTGAGGATAGATTATGCTATATAATCGTAGTCATTGATAGCTCAAATGATAACACTTGCAACCATAAGTCCATCATTTATCTAAGGATTAAGACAGACTATCCGATAGTCTTCAAATTAAAACTTTTATCCATTGACGGTTCTAGATAAATTATTTCATTGTGATCCTATTCAATGCACCCAGTGCACTAGATTCTTTTGCCCAAAGACACCATATTTTGATGATTTTAGACTCATCATAACACATTTGATCCCACTCAAATGCTAGCAAAAGAATCTACAACTTTGACAAGATAAAGGTGCCCAACCTTTTATCTTAAGTTGTGAATATTATTCAAGACTAACTAAAGAATTGAGTCTACCTCATACATATCAAGTTGTATGAACAATTCATCTTTTCTCATAGTCTTTTGACCTTATGATTATTTACTTTTGACAATTATAATAATTAAACTATAAATGCTATAAGATTTGTTAAACTATAAATCACTTTGCTAATAAGAAAAGATTGTCAAATACATTATTATACTCTTTCTATAGAGCATAGTCCCAACAATCTCCCACTTACTGTATAGAAAATGTGTCGTATCTCTCATCCCCATGTTCTCTATATACCCATCAAAACTCTTTTGTGGAAGATCCTTTGCAAAAAGATCCCCTAGATTATCTGCTGACGCAATCTTGGTAATCATCAAGTCACCCCATATGTACAATTTCCCTTAGAAGGTGATACTTACTTTCAATGTTTTTCCCTCTCTTATGATTTCTTGGTTCTCTCGAATTAGCCACTGATCCATTATTGTCACAATAGATAGTGATCTGCTTATTCGCATCCGGAACCACTTCCAAGTCAATCAAGTGATGGCGGAGCTAGACAACCTCGTATGCTGCAACATACTCGACTTTCATGGTGGAATCGGTAATACAAGATTGCTTGATACTCCGCCATATGACTACCCCTTCACCAATAGTAAACACAGATCCTAATGTTGATCTCCTGGAGTCAGAATCTGACTAAAAATCAGAATCTGTATACCCAACGGGAATCGAATCCCTTCCAAAGTATACAAGCATATGATCTCTCATTCTCTTGAGATACTTGAAAATATGTTTGACAGTCGTCAAGCGATCAGGACCAGGTTTCGATTGAAACCTGATAACTATGCCCGCAGTAAAACAAATATCTTGTCTAGTACAGAGCATTGGATACATAAAACTTCCAACTGTCGATGCATATGGAACCCTACTCATGAATTGCTCTTCATGCTCATTCTTAGGAACTTGTTCCTTAGAAAGTTTGATTCCATGTCTGAAAGGCAACATACCTTTCTTGGAATCTTGCATAGAAAACGTAGACAATATTTATCTATGTATGAAGCTTGGGATAATGCAATCGTTATATTCTTTCTATCCCTTATGATATGGATAGCAAGAATATAACTTGCTTCTCCTAAGTCCTTCATATCAAATTGTTTTGCTAACCATTAATTTACTGATGTCAATACACCTACATCGTTTTCGATGAGTAGTAAATCATCAACATAAAGAACTAGGAAAACCAACTTGTCACCTTTAATCCATTTGTATACACAAGGTTCATCAAGGTTTTGAATAAATCCAAAACTTTTCACGGCTTGATCGAACCTTATGTTCCAGGACCTGGATGCTTGCTTCAATCCATATATGGATCTTTGCAACTTGCATACGCTTTCCTCTTGGCCTTTTTCAATGAATCCTTTTGGTTGAATCATATAGGTGCTTTCGTCAAGACTTCCACTAAGGAAAGTTGTCTTGATGTCCATTTGCCAAATCTCTAGGTCTATAGATGCCACAATGGATAAGAGTATCCTAATGGATTTAAGCATGACCACAAGAGAGAAGGTTTCTTCATAATTGATACCTTCCTTCTGTGTATAACCTTTAGCTACCAATCTAGCTTTAATTGTTTGAACCTTTCCATCCATTCCACTTTTCCTCTTGTATACCCACGTGCACCCATTGGGTTTTATCCCTTTAATCAAATCTACGAGAGACAGACTTTATTTTTTAACATAGATTCAATTTCGGATTGCATTACCTTTTACCAATGGCGATAATCAACATCTTCCATTGTCTCTTTGTACGTATAGGGATCATCATCGTTCAGTAGATTCTCTACAGATTCTCCTCGACCGATTTATCTCTCGGGTTGTCTACTAACCCTCCCACTACAACGAGGTAGAGTAGATTGTTGATATTGTGTTGGTAGGGAGCTTACAATTGGGCTTGGTTGTGAAACCTCTTGTGGAATTGTATCTCCTGAAAGCTTATTCAAGACATTTCTACTTTTAGGCACAAAATTATTCATAAGGTCATTTTCTCAAAATTTTGCATTTGTCGAAACAAATACTTGAAGATCTGAAGGATTATAAAAATAATATACTTTTGTTCCTTTTGGCTACCCTACAAATACGCATGTTTCTGAATGGGACTCAATCTTTTTTGTGTTTCCTTTTAGCACGTGCGCAGGACATCCAAATATTCTTAAGTGTTGTAAACTAGGCTTTCGTCTGGTCCATAACTCATGCGGTGTTTTAGGAACTGACCTAGATGGTACATCGTTTAGAATGTACATTGCGGTTTGTAAAGCATATCTCCAAAAAGAATTATGGAGCATTGAATAACTCAACATAAACCTAACCGTGTCCAAAAGAGTTCTATTTCTCCTTTTTTCCACCCATTCTGTTGAGGTGTACATGGTGCAAAAAACTGAGAAATTATCCCATTATCAATAAGATATTACTGAAACTCACCAAATAGATATTCTCTACCACGATTTGACCTTAAGATTTTTATGTCTTTCTCAAGCTGATTTTCCACTTCAGCTTTAAATGCTTTGAACATGTCAAAAGCATCAGACTTATGTCTCATGTGATACACATAACCAAATCTTGAGTGATCATCCGTAAAAGTGATGAAGTACTCATATCCACCTCCAGCTTTAATGCTCATAGGTCCACACACATCAGTGTGTATTAATCCTAAACATTCGATAGCGCTTTTGCTTTTTGTCGTAAATGACCTTTTGGTCATTTTACCTTCCAAATAAGATTTCACAATTTGGTAGATCATCAACGTTAAAGTCACTTAGAGGTCTGTCTCATACCAATCTTGTAATCCTATTAAGGTTAATATGACCTAGGCGCAAATGCCATAGGTTGGTTTCATCTTTTGATAATTTTATTCTTTTATGATTAGGTTCTATTGATTCTGTGCCTAACAAGTGCGAGATATTTCTATGCAAATAGAATAAACCATTTTCCAATGTACCTTTGCAAATAATTTTGTTATTCTTACAAATAATAAGACCTTTTATTAAAAGTAACCGAATATCCAAATTTATTTAGACAAGAGGCCGAAATTAAATTCCTTTTGAATTGTGATACATAATAAACGTTTATTAAATCTAAATGCCTATAAGAATCTAAATTCATTATAATGTCTCCCACTACACTAGTATACACCAATGCTCCATTGCCTAAATACAAGTTGAATTCATTATTAATCAGTCTATTCCTTTGACCCTTTCCACCACAAAGGAAACACTTCCCTTTGATATTGGTTACTATCTTGGTCTCCTTCTAAGAAGGCTCAAGTTGCTTTTTCTTCTGTTGTCTCTTGACCTTTTTATGGGTCTTTAACAGTAGCAACTTACCAAGCATATGAATCTCTTAACCCTTGCCTTTCACAAGGAATTTTTCCGCGCTTTAAATATCTTGCATCAGGCCTTGCAAGGTGTAATCCTTAATATTCAAGGTATAGTCCAACTTGAATTGATTAAAGGAATCCATCAGTGAGTTGACAATCATGTCAATTTTGGTCTCACCATCTATCTCAGCACCATTTAGTTCAGCAATGTTGAGATGTGCTATGACTTTCATCATGTGATCTTTCACACCCTATCCAGGTTTCGTCCTAATATTTATAAAAGCGGTCACTACCTCTCACTTAATCATCCTAGACCTCATAGCAAACATCTCCTCTAGAGACATCATTATATCGGTAGCAGTCTCCATTCCTTCATGTTGTTGTTATAACACGTCGGAGATGTGGCCATAATGTAACGTACATTTAGCCATCTCAACTGAAGACTTCCACTCTAATACTCATCTCTTTGCTCCTAAGTAGATTCATTAGTTTTGTGGTTAAGGAATAGACATAACGAATTTATGTTTTTCAGCTGGCAATAACAACCCAATTTCCCTTTTCCATGTGACATAATTGTCATCAGTTAAAGTATTATCTTTTAGGATGTTGATTAGGGATAAGGTCATGATTTCTTTATAATAACAAAAATTATATAAGTAAATAATCATGATAAAGCAGTTTTGAATATTTATCTTGAATTAAATAATTCAATCATAAAAATTCAACGGTGATCCAACGCCCATAAATGTCACGTCTCTTTTAGGAGTTCACACCACTTACTAGTTGGACTAGGTCCCACCTAATTGTTAACATAATAACTAACGCTTTCAATTTTAGCCTTGCAATTTTATTAACAAGAACTCTTGGGAGGGTATTAATAAAATTACATTGAGTGTGTTACCAAGTTATCTACGTTCAATATAATTCCTCACGAATATCTCTCATTTGGGAGTATATATCGTTTGGGCTAATTGTCTAGTCTATCCTTGTAAGGAAGTATCTTGCTAAATTCCATTCATGAATACCTCTTGGGGGATTATTCATGAAACATAATGGTCAACTAAACTTGGAGGCCGTAGGTGTTCCAAAACACCTTCTCCCACTCAATTGTTTAAGGCGTGTGCTCGAATTCCAAAGAATGATTTACCAACTGATCTAGATGCCAATTTAGATACTTAAACCATTCAATGCATGTTCATACCAAAAGAGATATATGAGTGACACTTCTATTCTATATGACATGTTATCAAACAATGACAAACATTGCAATATTAACAACAAATATAAATAGCTTCAATTTTGGTCCATCCTAGAAAAGAAAGTAAATTACCTGTCTTGGAATACAAAAAACTCCTTTCTTGGCGAACAAGTCTTCAAGCGACCTTCGTCGTCCAGGACTATGTCGGTTACCTCCCATGGGAATGCGTGCCCTTGGCTCCTACCCATGGGTGTGCGCATGCTGCAACCTCATAAAGGGCTGCCGTGCACAGCCCATGCCACAACAAATGTGGCCGCATGCTCTTTGCATGCACTTTTGTTGCTACGGCTCGCACGATCCCAAACTTGTTTCAGTTGCTCCCAATTCTTCGAACCTTCGAGTCTTCGATACTTGAATGTATTACAGAAGAATTTAAAATTAAAAAAATACTGTATTTTTTTTATTACAACAAGTGTAGTTTTTTTTAATTACAACAACAAAATAAAAAAACTTAGCAACTGCCAAGAAGGTAATTATGGCGATATTAGACCACCCTTCTTGTTACTATCCCAAAAAAAAAATACATTGAAATTCTAGGACCAAAATTGAGTAAAAACAAACCACATATAAAACATATATATATATATCCATACACTCCAATGTAAATATATATGTGAATACCTAGAGTGTCATCTCTTTCTAAAACATGCATATATACAATAAAAAAAGATTCAAGAACACATACATCAATTAATCAAGGGTATAACCAGGCTCTGATACCAATTGTAAGGAAAAAACAAGGCGCAGCGGAAGTGTAGATTTTTTTTTATAAAATTAGTGTTTGCGAATAAATAAAAAAAATTTGCTTTTAAATAACAAGAACCTTAACCCTTGATTAATTGATGTATATAAACGATATCGTACCTTTTTTTTCAAGACGATTGAACTAGCATCGAATTGAATCTGCATAATCTTCCAATCCAAACACGAACGTGAATCACCTAGGAGTGTGGGCTCCCTTTCTTTGAATTGTATACCTGAGGATGGAACAAACAAAATCTTCTTCTTTGTTAGTCATAATAATTCTCCAAGATAAAAACCAAGAATGTCCAGTCACTTTTGAATTATCAATCAATTTGATTGAAAATCGCGTGAACCTTGATTCGATGTTGTACAAAAAACCCTTTTAATGCAAAGGATACTAGTGTACTATCGAAAACAAAAACGTTCCCTCTTTTCTATATGCTTGGCCGAATTCTTTACACAATGAGTTGGACAAAGTTTTTTTTTTGTAACAATAAAAAAAACTTCTCACACTGAAAACTCATTGTTGGTCTAATTTAATAGGTATTATATATAGGAGACTAAATCCTCTTCTAAGAAGGATTTACTTGGTGGTTAAGAATCCTTTTCCAAAAGAATTCTTTCCTACACAAAGACTCCTAATCCAACTCAATAGTGTATTTTTAACCATATTAAAGACTTCCTAATTTGATTAGATAAAAAATTCCTTTTATTAATCTACTTATCAAATATAGTTTTTAATATTAATTATACTACCAACATTAGTATAATTTAAGGAGACCATCTCCTACTAGGAAAAAGATTTTGACTTTTAATTAAATAATTAATTAATCAACAAATTAATTAATTTTCATTTAATTAAATAATAAAATAAAAATAATATAATTAAGCTATTCTAAATAGCCTTGCCACCCATACCACATGTATGGGCCATATATTATTTTTCTTATTTTATTAAATCCATTGGACCTTAATAAAAAGTCCACATGTGAACTAGACATATTCTTACAAAAAGAAACAAGTTTACATGCCTTAATACAATTCCAAATGGACCCCTAAATTGGTCCGGTAGAATATATCAAGTGATCCATACAAGTTCGTGTGGATTGGTGATCTTGGCGGGATATCTAAATTTAAGCTCCAATAGACACAACCCAATCACAATCAACAAATGATTCACTTAGGTCCGATCTATTTAGTTTTAGTTCATTCCACTAAAGAACTAAAATTGAACTCTTAAATAAAGATAGAATGAGTTGATGTTACTCTTTCATATCCTAGACAACCTTATTGGATAAAGTGTATCCTCGTGAAGAATATCAGTAATCGCAAAAGCTCATAAACCGCCTATAGCTCTCCAAGTTACCATATTTACTCATATGACGATATTTTGAACTTGGATATTTTGACTTGTCCATAAGCCATGTTTCAATAGACACTATTGAAAACTTAACGTTACGATTTAATATCCAATACCTCAAAACATCCATATGATGATATTATACTCTCATTTCATAAATGAATCCACGATGTCCATATCTATAAATGAAGTCCTCTATCGATTGACAAATGAATACTACCAAACTATCTAGGATAGACTATGCTATATACTCGTACTCATTGATAGCTCAAATGATAACATCTGTAACCATAAGTCCATCATTTATCTCAGGATTAAGATAGACTCTCCGATTGTCTTCAAATGAAAACTTTTATCCATTGACGGTTCTAGAAAAAGTGTTTCATTGTGATCCTATTCAATACACCCAGTGCACTAGATTCTTTTGCCCAAAGACACCACACTTTGATGATTTTAGACTCATCATAACACATTTGATCCCACTCAAATGCTAGCAAAAGAATCTACAACTTTGACAAGATAAAGGCGCCCAACCTTTTTTCTTAAGTTGTGAATTCTATTCTAGACTAACTAAAGAATTGAGTCTAGCTCATACATAGCCAGATGTATGAACAATTCTTCTTTTCTCATAATCTTTTGACCTTATGATTATTTACTTTTGACAGTTATAATAATTAAACTATAAATGCTATAAGATTTGTTAAACTAGAAATCACTTTATTAATATGAAAAGATTGTCAAATACATTATTATACTCTTGCTATCGAGCATAATCCCAACAATTATATAGACCCCTGTTTCCCATGCTATATAAGTATGGGTCAAATATTGTTTTTCTATTTTATTAAATCCTTTGGATTTTAATAAAAGGTCCACATGTGAACTTGAACCATTCTTACTAAAAGAAACAAGTCCACATGCCTAATCACAATTCTAAATGGACACATAAATTTGTCCGGTTGAATATATTAAGTTATCCATGCAAGTCCGTGTGAATTGGGGATTTTGGCGGGCTATCTAAATTTAATCTCTAGTAGACATAATCTAATCACAGAACAAATGATTCACTTAGGTTCGATCTATTAATTTTAGTTAATTCCACTAAAGAACTAAAATTGAACTCTTAAATAAAGATAGAATAAGATAATATTCCTCATTCAAACCTTAGACAATCTTATTGGAGATATTGTATCCTCGTTAAGTATACAAGTAATTGCCAAGAGCTCATAGACAACCTATAGCTCTCCTAGTTACCATATTTATTCATATGAATACATTTTGAACTTGGATATTTTGATTTGTCCAGAATCCATATTTCAGTAGTCATTATTGAAAACATACCATTAAGATTTCATTCCTACTCATTAACTAACATACATGTCAATAAAAGAGATATATAGCATAAGCTCATAGAATAGAGTCAAGATCCAAGTTGAATATAAGTAAATACCATATATAACAAGCCAAGTGTTGGTTTATAAATATTCCCTATTAGGGATTACACATCATAGAAATATGACATAAAACTAAGAGAAGAGTTTAGAGATAACCAAGATCTCTATTTCATTTCATCTTCTTTTTTCTTAAATCTATTTCAAAGATGGGTGAAAGAAGTGTAATGGTGGTGGTGAGACATCCATGGAGGAGAACCCTCATTGGAGTCTTTGAAGCTTTTTTTTTTTTATGGTTTTGGAGAATAAGAGATGGTATTAGTGTCTATCAAAGATTGGATATTGGAAGATATGATATATGATGGATGTGATATGACCAACATCATTGTATATTTATAGAGTTTGAAGGTTAAGGCACTATTGGGTGTGAAAAGTCAAGTTTGCCCTAAAAAATATCTTGATCTGCAAGTGGATAAGGTTCTACCGACCTAATCTGTGAGTTAGAACTCCCAGATACATCTTGTAGTGACTCTAGGAAACATCTGCGACCAAAATCGATGACTTTATTCTCGCAATTCCAACTCGCAGTAGGATGCTACTTAATTTTGCTATTTCTAACTCATAGTTTCTACTAGCAGTAGGCTCTACGAAACATCTGTTACTTTATTCTCGTATTACCAACTCGCAGTACACTGCTACTTTATATGGCTAGGTCTAATTCGTAGTAGGCTCTAGAATGGATCTACTACTTCAATCTGCTAGTTGGAAAAATGGCTTATGGACAGTTACATCTAGCAGATTTTTCCACTTAACGCACCAGTTGGTAAAATAGGCGTAACTTCTTCTAGGAAATCCAAAATCGTGATATGTAAAGTTCTCTGAAAACTAGACTCATGGGACTTTACGAAAACATGTGGTTCGACACCCAATTCAATTTGAGGAAGGAGATATGGCATTCTTAAGTCAGACATTCTTCATAGGCCATCTCAATTTCAGCTATTTTTCCTTTTCTTTGGCCTTAAATCTTCCCTTTAAGCTCAAATACCTAACCTTAGGGAAATTAACCTACATAAGGCTAAAACACACATTATATAAGCAAAAACACTCGAAACCGAGCAAAAAGCTAAGAATAAAGAGCTTGAAATAGGTACATAAATGTACCAATCATTACCCATTCATTAAGTTTTAAGTTCAAAATATGAAGTTAAGAAATTTTTGGTGTCTTTATCGTGCATGGTTTTCATCTTTGATTTTCAAATTGAAATACATATTTTTTGTGTGAAAGTTTTCTTGACATTCTTATGTATGAGAGAGTTTCGGTTCATAATCCGAAGGCAGATTCAAATTCAGAGTTTAATGGTCAGAAAATAGTCAAAGAACATGAAGGTGCGTGAGGGGAGAAGAGGAAACAAGCAAAATGGGCCAAGCTCCTCTCCCCATGGAGGCACATGGCCCTCCATGGGAAAAGAAACCTTCTACCCCCGTGGAGCCCATGTGCCTCAATAGGATGGTTGAGTTGGCCACTCTTGATTGGTTGCTTAAACCTCTTCTTAGTTTCCCTTCTATACATACCACTTTCCCTCTCATTCTTTTCCAAGAAGAAAATATGAAAAACGCAAGTGCAGAAATTTTCTCTCCAATTTTCCTATCTTCCAAAAACCATTACTCTCTCATTCGGAGTCTGATTCGAGTGATTCAAGTTAGAGAATTCTCATCTACCAGTCCTTTATCTTTTCCACAAGAGTTTGGAGTTATTTGATTGAGTTTTCTGGTATCTTTGCTAGCCAAAATGGGACTGTATGTTTTTCACTTGAAGTATTAATTTCCCTCTTGAGTTTGATCTTCAATTTTTCAATCACCTTGGGTTTTATTCTTCTATATATGTATGTTTGATGTGTAATCATTAATTAGAGTATTTCACTCTAATAGAGCTAGATTGAGCTTCAATTTATATGCATGTAGAGTTAGGGTTTCTTAAATCTATGTTTTCACATGCTTGTGGTGTTGTATTGTGCTAGCTTCAAGTGTAGGGCTATTTTGTGTGATTGTTGACATCATTTCTATGATTAATAGTCCTCTCATATGCTAGGTCACTTTAATTGAATATTTGTTGAAATAGCATATGTGATTAATGATTTAGGGCTTGATTGAATATGTGATTATCATGTGATTCTAAGCTCTACTATTTTGCTACAAAGTCATTTTTGATTTTGTCAACTTGATTATAGCATTTCTATGTGATTTAACATGATCTAGGTTTTTATGTGTGTTAGATGTTTCACATATGCTAGATTGATTGTTCATATTGTAAGTTCTAGATAAACTTGTTTGTGCTTTTGTTGACAAAAATCTATTTCTTCACGATTTGTGCCTAATCCACACATTTCAGTACATGCATCATTTGCTTGACTGCATTATTTTTAGGATTATAAACTAGAATACATGTGATATATGCTCATTGATTCATTTCTAGTTTCTATAGGATATATTGATCATAAATACTATGTTGTGTGTGTTTGCATCAATTGCATCCAATTAGATCTTTTACATTGTAAAAAGGTTGGAAGTCTCATTTCTTAGAATGATTCTTTGATTTTTGCATTGGAATTCTTGGCTAGAGACGTGAGGTTTCAGATAGCTAAGCATTGGAAGTCTTGGCTAGGATCGAGGTGATCTGGATTGCTAAGCGTTGGAAGCCACATTTTAGAGAGTGATTCTTCTATTCATTTGTGGAAGTCTTAGCTTGAGTCAAGAGGACTTGGATAACTAAGCATTGGAAGTCTTGACCAGGATCGAGGTGATCCAGATAGTTAAGCTAGGTGGCATCTCTTTTATTGTGAATGGTTGAAGGGTAGATTTCTAGTTGAAGTGATCACTTGAGAGATTGTATCTTTTTATCATACTAGTGAAAGGTGTTTACCGATTGTTGTGGAATCAACCCGTGGATGTTTCCTCTTTTGAGGTTTTACAGCGTAAAAATCATGTGTTAATTTTCTCTATCACTATCTCTTGATATTTGTATATGTGTTGATATATATCTTGATTGATGTTGATATATATCTTGTTTGATATACTTGTAATTGATTTTCATTTTATATCAAGCTTTGTATATGTTAAAGGTTTAAGGTTGATAGCCTATGTAAAGTTTTTGTTTTTATCACATACAAGTTGTTATCTACATTTGCTTTGTTTGACCAAGCATATCTTTTTTGAATTAATCTTGCTTGTGTTTGATTAAGAAATTATGATACAAGCTATCTAGAGGGACAAACGTAAGTTTGTTGCAAGGGAATGAAAAGAGTGTAATAACCTTAAGGTGTAATTACTTAAGCTATCTAGTGACCCGCTCTGATACCAAATAAAAAATAAAAATTAATCGTGTTTGTATTTTTTATTTGTTATCATGGCGGGTCACTAGATTGCACTTAGTGAGGATCTTGAGATTCACTCACGTTGAATTTGTAGAGCTTTGAAGCAATGGGACTTCAAGATGATGTAACGGCGGAAGGAGCTTCAAATACAAGGCTACCATTACTTCGGGGCAACAGCTATGGCTTTGGAAATTAAGGATGAAGGCCTACATCCTCTCATTTGATGAAAGAGCATGGATGGTTATGGAAGAAGGCTATATACCTCCTAGTAAGATCCTAAAAGATGGAGCCAAAATTTCCAAAGCTAGAAGTTAATGGACGGTTAATGATTTTAAGATTGCTAAATGATTTTAAGATTGATTTTAAGATTGTTAATGGACGGTTAATTATTTTTTTAAAAAGGTACCAAGCCTAGAGGAAGCTTTTCTAAGGAAAAGGAAGTCAAAAAACTATCTTCTCCAAGAGTTCATAGGAATGGTTTGGCCAAGAACAAGAAGAATGTTCAATGCTACGAATGTCAAGGTTTTGGACATTTTGCAAATGAGTGCACTAAAATGAAGTCCAAGAAAGACAAGAAGGGCAAAGCTATGGCAGCCACTTGAAGTGAAGGTAGTTCTAGCAATAAGGAAAGCTCAAGTGATAAGTCCTTAAGTGATGAAGAGCTTGTAAGCAATTTTGTTGCTTTTATAGCCTCTCACACTAAGTTAAAAGACAATTGTAAAGTTTTTATGAACAAGGAATGTGATCACAATAATATAGAGGATACAAACTTGAAAGCAAACAATCTCAAGCTTATGGTAAAGGTTAGAGATCTTGATGTCCGAAGGGATGACGAGCGGTTAGAGAACATGATGACTTGATTTGTACTCAAGTGGATGAGTTTGTAAAAACCTCTCATACACTCTTGAGTCAAAATAATGATATTTTGAAGAGACTAAATGAGGTATAAAGACTTGTCTATGATAGTGAGGAGGTTGTCTCAAATATGAGAGTTAGAGAGCAAGCTTACATTGAAGAGATAAACATGGCCAAGGAAGCAATCAAAGATTTATTAAATGGCTCAGTCAAGGTGAATAATGTCACAAAACTTGCTCAACCTTGAGGAAAGTCTAACAACTTGAAAGGAAATGAGAAGCTTGAAATAGCATCACCTACTTCAAGGAAGGCTAAGATAAAAAAGGTGAAAAAGTCTCCTTAAAACAACCTTCTTAAATCCAAAGGTAATGTGAATGACAAGGTATCTTTACAGACTCTTCCTACTTCTTCAAGCACTCAAGGTACAATCTCAACTTTCATTCCTATTTGCCATTTTTGCAACATTGTTGGTCATATTAAACCATGGTGTTACATGTACATAGAATTTTTCAAATTAGAGAATGCATCTAGAGATGAGAAGATTGACCTTACTTTGAAGCATGCTAGGGCTCTAGTTGTTGACAAGCTCATAAAATGCATGTTAAAAGGTATATGAAGAAGAAGTCTAATCCTTGTGAAAATTTTGATAAAGCATGTATTGCTAGTAATGTTAAGGACAAGAGAATAAAAGATATTCTTTTGAATCAAATCATTTATGATCTCCAATCTAGGTTCAACATTAAAGTCAAAGATGAGCATGATTTATGTATAAGTTCACCAAAGACCACATAGGTCAAGGGTGAGTCCTCTCACCGTTAGTGTAAGGTGCACATGTGAGTTAGCTTTAATGTTAGTGTTAAGTTGTTAAGATTTTTTAGCTAGCTAGCTTTGTTTCTCTATAACTTGACATAACTTAGTTATCTCACATTTCTTTTTATGATAGTCAAAATCTATTGGTTAACTTTGTGAGAAGTTCATTTTTATATGTGTTTGAGATGAAATGCTTAGTTTTTATTCTCTTGGGATGACACACCAACAACTTGTTGTCATCGGGACAAACAAGCCAAGAGAGCTCATAAAAAGGGTGAAGACTTTGCATTTGATGAAAATTGTTCACTAAGGTATCTCTATATCCTAATTCTTGCATTCTAAATTTTTCATCTATAAACTCATTCTTTACACTACATCATGTAGCATGTCACGTTATAGAACTTAGTATAATATACATATGGTTCTCATTGACATTTGCTCTCTAAAGATCTTATATTGATGTTGTTCACAAAGGTCTTATATATGATGTGTTAAATATTTGTTTTAATGTTGAGTACGATGTTTTGGAAAAAATGTGAGCTTCATATTCTTTGAAAGCTACTCGCTTGAGAAATAATAATCATAAGTAAATCGTTAGTATTGCTTTTAGATCATGTTCTTGTAAGCCATAAAAACTTGGTTTTCAAAAATGGACTTTGCTTCTCTTGTATGTTTTACAGAGTAAGTTGAGTTTGCTAATAAATAAGTTATAGGTACACCATGAGGTCTTTTGACTAGTACATTTAAGATGACCTATGGTTAGTATCCATTTTGCTTCAGCAACTACATAGAACTCATCGAGCACCTTCATGAAAAGGGATACACATATTGGTTATGAAGCCGTCCAATATGGGAAATGGCTATACCATTATGATGAAAGTAAGCCGTCATGAAGAGTATATGTTTATGTTGAAAAAAATTCAAAGAACTGTTAAAACGAATCAATAAAAACAAATTTCTTTGAGTCAAGCCACTAAAAAAAGGCATAATAGGAGTATAGTTGAAAATCATGTATGCTCGGGTTGAAAAATAGAAATGGGATGATAAGCCACATGCACACACATGTTCATATGGTGAATTCTATTCCTTTTAAAGCAAAATTTCGGATGATAATCAGTTTGACCTTTTATGGAAAAGCTTAAGATGAATAGATGTGTTGAAAATCATGTATGCACGGGTTGAAAAATAGAAATGGGATGATAAGCCACATGCACACACACGTTCATATGTTGAATTCTATTCCTTTTAATGCAAAATTTCGGATGATAATCTGTTTGACCTTCTATGGAAAAGATAAGATGAATAAATGTGGATGTGATTTCCATGTGATTTGCATGTTGATTATCAAATTACTTCTCTACATATATTTGAAGAAAAATTCACACACACACACTTTTGTTTATAAGTATTTTGATATTCTACCAATTAAAGAAGAATTATGAGATTGATTGAAAATCTTGGTGTATCTCTCATAGTTTGTGAAGCTTATTTTATTTTATTTCTTTAAAATTGCTTGAATAGGTGAATGTATGGATATCACTGTGAACAATATGCTATCTTGATCTTATATAAAGCATCTATCAAGGGTGATCATACCAAAATTGTCATATATCTTGCTCGTTGATTGTGTTTTCAGGTAATTAGGTATATCTCGGATAATCGAACAGAGTATGCAGATTTATACAGAAAAAGGGACAAGAATCGAGGAATATTTCAATGACAGTGCATGGGTCCTGCACGGGTTATCACCAACGTATCAACCGCACACTTAGAAGGAAAGAGGATGCAAGTCAATACGCGGGTCTTTATCCACCACACCGTCGCCCATTTGTCTGCGCATCGTAAAAAAGCCGGGAGATGTAAAATAATGCATCCGGTCAATGCACTGGTCCTAAACCGTGCATTTGTCCGTGTATTTTATTGAATTCGAGAGTAGGAAATTGAAGTGTTAGGTCAGTATACGTGTCCTGCGTGGGTCTCAAATCGTGCACCATCAGCGCATTTGTACATCAGGTTGCAACATCATCGAATTCAAGCCATTTTGAGGACACCTATATATAGTATCATTTACATTTTAAGATGGATGCCCATATACCCATTCATAACCATTTTCTCTCTCTAGATATAGGAATTCATTTTCTCTTAAAAACCCACTCAATTCGCACACCATCCATATCATCGACTAAACAAAAGGAATCAAGAAGACTATTTTTGGAGCTTCAAGAATGAGGAATCATTTATGGGTTTACTTCTATTCTTTTCTCCTTGTTTCATTCTTGTAATTGACATGAGTAGTTAGACGCATTTGGGGATGATGTAAGAACACATGAATTATGGGTTAACAATTATACTTGTAAGATTTGATTAGTGATTTTCATTCAATGCATCAATTGTTATTTGATTGTCCTAGAATTAAGTAGATATGCTCTCTCTTAATCTCTCTGATTATCAAGGTCTTTTGAGTTTTTAATATTGATATACACATCTATTTGGATTGGGTAGATATGCCCTCTCTCAAGCCAAATAGATAATCACTTATATGGTGCCTAAATTAGTTGTGTTTAATGAATTGGATGTGTAGTGAATATGCCCTTCCTAAGCATTTGAGTCTCAATGGTAGAGATTGGATTGTGAATATGCCCTTCTAAGCCATTCTTTACTATAGAATTTATCTAAGTCTCAAGAGTTATAAGCCGACCTTGTAGTTGAGCAATAGAGAATTGATGTGGATAGAGTCTTCGAGTCTCCAAATCTGGCCTAATAGCTGTGAGTGAGCATTGTTGAATCCAAATCACTTTATTGGATAAATTGACCTTCATTAATCAATTGGATAACATTGAAATAATGGATTCCCATAATTTATGTTGTGATTGCATTGTTCCCCATACCATCACACTTATATCTTTCATCACTAACTTGTTGCAATTTGAGTAGCTAAGCTTAGTTGCATGTGGTTAATTTCACTTAACAACCATTACAATTTACTTTTCATTGCACATTATATTAGAGTAAATTTGATCATTTAAGCATAACACTATCTCTGTGGACGAAGCCCTTACTTGTAACTTTATTGTTTTCAACTTGAGTACAAATCGGGTTTTAAAAATTTTGTTTGACAAGCTATTTTACAAATACTAAATGACAACTTGTTAAAATGGCGCCGCTGCCGAGGATTGGCATATATGCTTGTGATTAGATTTAGCTTTAGTTAGAATTTAGTTAATTTATACTATTTTTGTTTCTTTTGCCTTGTTTCTTTCATTATTTTTTTAGTTTCAAGTTTCTAGGTTGATTAATGGAAAATGCTCTTTGAGAAGACCAACCGACACAAGACAATATAAATCGAATTGGTAGGGTAATCTGATAGTTTGAGAGAAACAATTTTGAAGAGGAGATGACCAATGAAAATGCTGCTGACATGTTAGTTGAGAGGGAGGAAACTCCAATGAATTACTTAGAAATCACTATAGTGGAGTATACTATTCCCTTAATGGAAAATGAGATGCCCACTGCCATTGTTCTAGATGAGATTACGAGGCAGTATGAAATGAAGGGCATGCACGTTAACTTGCTCTCATCATTTAATGGATTACCTTCAGAAGATTATTTATAGTTTATCATGAAATATAATGCAGTATTGGAGACTTTTCCAGTTGTGGTCAGGAAAACTGTATTGACTCGGGGGCAGTTACAGATGAGTTGCTTTCAATACTAATTGAAGGATCGTGCATTGTAATGGTATATAGCTCTACGGCCACCCGGAACTTTCACCACATGGCCACAGGTGTGCAAGGCTTTATATAATAACTTTTTCCCAAATGCAAGAACCATAGAATTGACGATTAAGATAGCCACCTTTAGTGAAGAGGATGGAGAACCATTTGATGAAGCTTGGGAGAGATTTCATGTCCTATTGGCACAAGTACCTTTACACACTTACACAGACGAGTATAACGTCACTTCATTTTATCAGGGTCTCTCTACTAGCACTTAGTTGATGGTAGAAGACTCTTATGGAGGCATAATTGCGGACAAGAGGGCCCTAGAAGCTTATCAGATAATAGATAAGTTGGCCCAAAACTCACAGCAAAGGTCCTCAAATACATGAAGGGGGGGATTGGAATTGATGAAAACACAAGGGCCATGATAAAAATGTCCAAAATGGAGAAGGACATGCAATCCATAAAAGACATTCTACAAAGCGTGCGCAAAACAAGTTCCCAAATGAGTCAAGTTTATAGTGATCGTCTGATAGAGGATGGTTAGTACGAGTAAGAGGAAGCTCAGGTGTTGGGAGGCTTTCAACGTCAAAGGAATAACCCGTACTTTAACACTTACAATCCGGGATGGAGAAACCACCTTTTTTTTCATTTGGCAATATTAATCCCTATCAGAATCAAGGAGTCAACATGTATAACAACCCAAGTGGTCCGAGCAATCAATGGCAAAACGCACAGACTCAACCTTCAGCACATTTCAATAACCAACCCGGACAGTTCCAAAACAAGCCTAAGTTACTTTAAGACATGATGAAGAAGTTGATGTAGAGCCAACAAAAGTCTAACCAAGTCTTTAGCAAAACTCAGAATGCTACTCAACAGAAGCTTTAGAATTACATTGACTCTAATGACCAAAGGATTCACGGTCTTAATGCTTCGCTTCAGAGAATAGAGACCCATATGACTTAGATATCGGATTACATTCTAAAGCAAGAAATGGGGAAACCACTGAGTGGAAAGGAGCACGTAAAGGCTGTGGAAGTAAATAAGGAGTCAAAGAAGGAAGGAGTAGTAGTTTCAGGGATAGGGAGCAGCCAGTGGGAGAGACCACCCTATTGAAGTTAGAAGACCTAAGAAGCTTCATTATTCAAATTAGCATTGAGGGTTCTAACATCATGGAAGGAGTGCTTGATATAGGGGGCAAGCATCAATATGATTCCCGGTACAAGTTCATAGGCAACTAAAAATTGACAATTTGAAGCTTACCACCATAACTTTGAAAATGGCTAATAATTCTACTAAGATGGTATGGTTGAAGATATTAAATTGGATATACATGGGCTCAAAGTGCCAGTTGATTTTGTGGTCTTGGAGGTAATGAAGGAAGAATTGGAGGCGTGATTGGAAATTACTTTTGGGAAGATCATTTATGGCCACAACGAGAATGATAGTCAATGTGGTTTCTTGGAAGTTGTCTATAAGTTTTAGGAATAAGAAGGTTAATTTCATTGTAAAAAGGAACGAAAGAAAAATTTAGTGAATATGGATGTTTAGTCTTGTAAGCACCAAAGAGGAGCAAGAAGAAGAGGAAGGTTCTTGAGCTTATCGCAGAGTTCGAATTGGCTTTAGAATTATAAAAGGGTCATCTAGACTGTATTGAAGAAATTAAAGATCTAAAGGATGAAGATGGATTATGTGATGAAGGAGTTCTTGAGAAGATCTATAGTGATTTTGAGCACGAGAAAGAAAAGTCAGAAGACAAGAACACAAAGCTCCATCACAAAATTGACCAACTAAAGGTTAAAAATGAGAAGTTGAAGAGGAATGTACAAGACCTTGCTGACCTCATTGCGAAATTGGGGAAAAGAGTAAGAAGGTTGAAGGGGAGAAGAAGGCAATTTCATAAGATCTAGCTGTGCTTGCCAAATTATCAGAAGAGTTTGAATGGAGTATGAAAGGAAGAATAAGAAGCTTTTGGTGGAAATTGAAAGGAAATCAAGCACCTTGGAAGTTGTAAAGGAAGCACTTAGGAAGAAGGAGAAAGCCTTGAAGATTGCAAAGGTGAAGGACTGTGACTAAAGAACTCAAGTTGACAAAGTAGAAGAGGAAGTCAGATCACTACAGGCCCAGCACTCAAAAGAACCTCAATGCTCTAGGAAAAGCGGGAGTATTTCTTACACTCGCCCTGTTTGTTTCTTTTGTTCTAAGGAAGCACACATTAAGGCTAACTGTTTGAAATTTCAAAAGTTCAAGGATAATAGGAAGAAATCTAAAAAGAGCCCACAAATTGTTAAAAAGATTTGTGTTAGGAAGAACTTGTTAGAAAAATGTAGAACTAAGGGGAAGGGAATGTTTAAGGAGGAATTGGCATCCATTTGGGTAATCAAGAAGAAACATCCTTTTCACCTGGTCAAACCACCTTCAGTTGACCTTAGGTCTACTTTGCATATTTAGAATTTCTTATAGTTTCTAGTAGGCGTTAATGGTCACAATCTATTTTCTTGGTTATTGAGGTGCCTAGGTTGAAACTTAGTAATTGTGCTTAAGCATGACTAGGTATTCCTAAATAGCTAAGAAAACCTATTGTGATTTCGAGATTTGCATTAGTTTATTGTTATTTTGAGTTTTTACATCTTTAATGGTGTGTGTTGTGCAATGAGAACACGTTTGCTTGGAGTGGTTGTTTTGAACATGATAGGCAATTGGATCTGGGAAATAAAGGATTATAGATGAGGTAGAATAGAGAAGCAAATGGAGTAAGATGTGGCAATCGGGGAATTGCACGGGTCTTACGCAAGTCCAAACACGAACACCGGTCGTGCATATATATATATATATATATAAATTGACATTCTCAGAGTGAGCCCTTCCCACATTCAAAAGCACTTTTCTTTTCTCTCATCTCTGTAAAGGTAAATTTTTTTGCCTCTCATTTTCAAATTTAAGGTAACAAGGTGCGTTTCTTCTCCTTAAATTTGTCTAACTTGGATTGTACCTTGATTTCATTTCTCTATCTTTCTCACTCTCTCTCTCTCAAAATAATTCTCTATCACATGCTCAATCCCTAATTTTAAGTCCAAACAAGTTCAAGCTTACTATTAGTTGGTCTAATGAATTTATGTTGAGTTTGATTGATTGTCGTATACATTCGGCATTGTAAGTAATTTAGATTGAGTTTGCACTTAGGAATTTGTAGAATCAAATCTAGGGTTTGAGGAAATTAGTTTGAGGTTAAATGATTATGATTTTGTGTTCATGCATAGATGTTAAGCATTGTATGCTCAGACATTTAATTCAATTTATGCACAAGATCGTGATGGATGTATGTTTTAGGGGCATCTTGTTTTAACTGATGCATTCTCTGAATTGCCAGATGCTTGGGGTCTTGACCCGCCTACCACTCGTGCCTTACAGTAAAAATTGGCAATTTTTTCCATCCCTACCTTGCATTGTCTATTTTCTTTTGATGCTCTATTTTCTTTGAATAATTAGGAGTGTTTTATTGTTGATGTCACTCCGAACTAAGAACCCGACACAAAAAAAAGGTCAAAGGATGAAAAGAACTCGAGCCCCTTCCGTTCCCAGTGTGTTCAGAATGAGGAATTCCCAAGCAGACTAGAGTTCTTCAGAGGAAGAGCAGTTCTTCCAAAAAGAGGGATTAATTTGGAAGAGTTAAGAAACATGATTGTCTTCCACATAGTTGAACACCAGGGTTGGGAAACACTAGTCTCCACCCCATCAAGGTATAGTTGAGCTTTGGTGGCAGAGTTTTATGCAAGTACGGTGCCAGATTATTTTCAGCAGTAGTCGTTAGTGGTGGTAAGAGGAGTTAAGGTGAGCTTGTCCATTGATAACATCTTGGACTATTACAGTGCGTGGCTTCTAGAAGATCTAGAGAGTTTACTTAGAATGAGATATGGATCACTTGGAATGACGTCTTTGTCAGGTAGAATGTAAATTTTGCAAACTCATTAGTGATACAGCCTATAATGTTCTGGTCACCCCGGACTTCCACATTAAGCATAGTAATTTAGAATTTGAGCTTGACCTGTGGAACGTCTTCATATCACATACAATTTTACTTAGGATACATAGGACCACAGTGCCATTTGAGGTGGCAACTATCCTTCATTGCATGAAGCACAATGAGCCAATTAATGTGGGCTCCCTTATCAGATGGGAAATAGCATAGCTTAGACGAATGATGGTAGAAAGAAAGCCACTTATCTTCCCTTATCTCATTACAGATTTATGTAGGAGGGTAGGAGTTGATATGCGAGGTGAGCATTTGGAATCACCACCATAGGATATTGGAATAGCCACTTGGACCATTTTAATGGTGGAAAGATACCTCACTAGTAATAGGAGGAGGACAGGGAAGAAAAAGAGAAGCACAAGAGCATAATCAAGTAGGGCACACCAGGAGAAGCTAAAAGACATAATGTTGAACATGAGCAGCAGAGTTTAGGGCAGGAATTCTTTAATCCAGGGGTGGGTGACCAGAATATAGTACCATGGTAGACTTTAATTTCTAAGATGGAAAGCCTAGAGAAATCCAAGGATACAATGAAATTGACCACAGAAGATCAATGGTCCAATGTTACTAGCTTGAAAAGTTCCCTAAGAACGTGTGTGTCTATAACCTAGAGGGGGGGTGAATAGGTTTTAATCAAGTCAATTACCAATTTTTCTTGATTAGTCAATATTCAAAATCCACCCAATAAAACAAACATACATCATCAAGTGTAAAGTGTGGAAATATAAACAACACAAGATGTATACGTGGAAACCCTCCAAATGGAAAAAAACCACGGGCTGTTAAGTGAGCCACACTCAGTCACAGAAATCCACTATATGAATAAAAGGTTACACCCTCAAGTGATACTCGGACTCTCACTCTCGACAAGCTAAGGCTATGGACACCACCACTCAACACTTTTGGTTCAATCCCTAGTGATATCCCCTGATCCACTACTCTTGGTGTGAGCACCTCCTACTCTACCCCTCAGGGCCTTTTACAGTGGATACCCGACCAACTGCTTACCAACCTACCCTTGGTTGCAAGGCTTCTCTTGCTTGTGCAACTTCACACCGAAGCCTCAAGACTTTGACTCAATGAAGAGTATATGGTCTAAGTGTATATATGACACTATGCTCAAATGCAATTATGCATAAGACCAAACATAAAATGCTTAACTAGATGTAGATAATGCAATTAAACATCCTAGTTATCAAACAATGCCTACATGACCATACCAAGGACTCAATTAGATGTGTAGATAAAATCTAACAACCTAATTGTCAATAAAAGTCCAACCCATACAAGTTGTCACAACAAATAATCAAGGGCGATTTTGCAATCAATAAATGCAATCAATGAGGAAAAGACATAAATGTTCATAAACTAGACTAGATGCACAAAGTCAACCTAATCATCAATTATGTATACATGAACATTCGTGGATTAGCTATTTAGGCATAAATGACCTAATAATGCAAGCTATCATAATACAAACCCAAACATGTCATAATTTCAATAAATATGCAATTAATATGAAGAAATGCTAATTTAAGCAGTAAATGACATGTCTTGGTAAGCTAGAACAATAATGAACAACAATGGTGGTTCTACTTACCAATCAATGAAAACTCATGCTTGGAATGATGATTGAATGCAAGATGAAGATGAGTTTGGGATTTGGAGAGTCAAATAACAAAGCTTGAAGCTTTCTCCCTCTAATGGAGGTTCTCTCACTCTAAAGATGGGTTATTTGAGCTCGAAAAAGGCAAGGAAGAAGAAGAGAACATATATAAAGAAGCCCTACACAAAACGACGTCGTTTTGGACTTGGGAAACAAAATCCCGTAATGATTGATGTGCATACTGCTGGCCATGCAAGTGCCTAGACAGCTTTCCAAGCAGCAGTGAACGGCTGGACATTACCGCTGCCTAGGTTGCTGGCTAGGCATGGCACCAACAGCGGTCTAGGCCGCGGTACACGCCAGACAAAACAGAGCTCAAGCTTTGAGCGACCCAAAACATGACCAAACGACATCCAAACCTTTCTTATAATATACAGTTAGAAAGGTATGGAAGTGCAATTTCTAATGAAATTTGAAAAACATGATTTGGATGTCTGTAGAAAAGGGTATGGTCATTTTAGTGACCAAAGGTCAGAAACGGACAACAACAGAGATGCCCTATTTTTGTGGTAACTTTGGAGATTTTAAAACCAATCCAAACGGTCATAAAATATTATGAATAATATACCGTTGGAAAGGTATGGGTGTCTAGTTTGTAAAAAAACTTTTAAAACTCATTTTGAATCATTTTATAAAAAGATATGGTCACAATACCATACAAAGGTCAGTTTTGAAAAACATTAAATCATTGAAATACACTCTTTTGAAACTAGACACCTTACTCCATATAACCAAACCAAGAGAAGAATGAGACCTTCTCATATAGTCACTCAACACGCTAAAACAAGCACACCATCGTGTAAGCAAGAACATAACACAGTACCATACTTAAATCTACAAATGAAGTGCAAGTGTGATTGTGAAGAGATGCACACATATAAACAATATCAACACAAATGCAAGATCAACAAAGCATGCATGAAATGTGTTTGTGCACCTAAACTCTTCTAGAGACAAAGTCAAGTGAATATACCTTTTGCTCTTGAAGTCATGGAGATGCTTGGAAGCTTGCCAATGAGGTCCTAAGCTACCCATTACACAATCATCCCCAATGTGGTGTAGTTTGTCACCAAATTAGCCAATCATAAAATTGAGGTCCTTACAATCTCCCCCTTTGGCTTTTTCTTGACAAATCAACCACTCACAAATAAATCCTCACAAAACAAAAAATAATCTAGCTATTGTTCGTGGGAGTCCATTCTGGGTTACAAAAAGAGATACCTAAGAATCTAAGTCTTCAAGGTCTTCAATCTATTAGTAGATCATCATAACTACACACAATAACAAAAAAACACTTTCCTAGAACAAGTGCATGTGAGGTGAACAAACATAAAAAGCAATTGCACTCAATAAAGCAATATAAACAAATGCATGTGCAATGCTCTACCTAAATGGGTTACTCTCTCTCATGATCTCTCCCCAAAGCATAACCAATGTTCCCCTATATTTCTTAAGCTTCTCCCCCTTTTTGTCATGAGATAGACAAAGGAGCTCCCCCTATCGGGTTGCTTTAGAAAAGAGAGTTATTCGGACAAGAACATTGCATAATCATATACATAAAATTTATGCAACTTAAATAATTGAGAGAGAATCAAGGAGTTTGATTTAAAGAAAAAATGTATGACAAGGATGCTTTGCAAGCAAGACATGTTGCATTCAAATCCAAAACAAATGGTATTTGGCAAAACAAACATCAAAAGAGTTTTCAAAAGAATTCAAACCAATTTGTACCCTTTTCTCATATGCAAACAAGATATAGTTTCCAAAATTTTGAAAATAAAGCAACTATATCAATCCTTAAAGGCAAACCAAGACATGAGTGACTATTGCACCCTTTTTGATTTTTCCGGATAATTATCCGTATGATAGTAGTCTTGTTTCACCATTAAGAAAAGAGAGAAGACTAATTTGGACATAAAATCCTTATTAATTGCATGGATTCAATATCCTTATCGGTTAGTCCTCTCATTTGCACTCACACATATTTGCATTAAAGCAATCAAACTCAATTCATGCATATCATTTTAAAGCATGTCATTAAAAAGCAAGTTCACATGTCATGGAGCTAAATTATTGGTCATTTAAATGTACTTTCCCAATTAATTCTCCTAGTCCAAAAATACATATTTGAACATAAATATGACATGGATTGCAAACAAAGCAATGTTGCACAATTATTAAAGAAAAATATATAAGCATATATGTGCAACCAAGAATCTTAAGCAGTTTTCAAAAGAGCATAAAATTAATCAACTTTTTACACATAGCAAATCATGCAAGTTTGCTCTCTTTGCATGAGCTCCCCAAATGGGGTCAAATCCAACCAAGTCAATGAGAGGTATAAACCCCTATAAACTAACCAAGCCCAAAGGACTTAGTTGCATCTACGGGTGTCTCATGGGCACTAAGGTAAGCGGGTTCATTCTTTCTAACCCACCTAGGTTCCACCTTTTCATTTTTAGTGGTCATAAGTAAATTTCTAAACTCCCTAGTTTCATGCAAACTTGCCCCCTTTTTCAACCGTTTTACTTTCATGCTCTCTAATCTACACCTCTTAATGTATTTAAAGCAATTTGGTCTTAAGTGACCAATCATACCACAAAAAGGACAAGTAGGTACAGAGTAAGAATGTATACCATTGCATTGTGTTCTTATCGAGGCATCGCCATGTTGATGAGGTTGTCTTTGATGATGCACCGATTGGCTTCTCCTTAGAGCTTCAGCCGATTGGTGGCACGTTTGCGGTCTAGCTTTTTGAGGTGGTTCAGCCGGTTGATCTTGCCTTCTTTGTCGGTAATGCTTCTTATGGTCACCTATTTTCCTCATAGTTGGTTTGTTAGAGGAGGTGAATGACTTCTCAAGAACTTGTCCTTTCTTCTTGAACTGCCTAGGCTTTGGTTGAGTTGCCAAGGCTTGTGTGGACTTTCCTTGAGTTGAAGATTTCTTAGATGAAGCTTTGATCTTGCCTTGAGCTTGAGGTTGTTTGACCTTGGCCTTCTTTAATTCTTCAAGGCACCTCATCTCTCTTTCCATGACAATTTTCAAAGAGTTTTCTTTGTTGGCAAGCTCATCTTTCATTGCCTTCATCCTTTGGTGGCAATCTTCAATCTCCTTCTCATACTTGGACACATCAATCTTGTCCATCATCAATGGAGGTCACTTTCAATTTGGAGACAAGAATGGAGATGTCTTCCATTTGGTTTTCCATGATCTCTTAGTACTGATGAAGTTGAATTTGACAAATTAGCTTGCTTTCTTCAAGGGTACGGATCTTTTCCTCCGAGGAAATCTTCCACAAATCTCATTCTCCTTGGAGAGCTCTTCATTTTGCTTCAATACTTTGAGAATGGTCACTTTACATTCCCCATATGAGTTAATTTCCTCATCAAGACCTTTGCGTTGGTCACTTGTTACCACACCAAAATCTTCCACATAGGAAGCACCCAAGGCCGTGAAGTTAATCACATGCTCTTCACTATTCTTAAGCAAGGTCTTCTTGTTTACCTCTTTCATTTTGGAGTTCATCCTTTTCTTCTCTTTTACATTTGAGGTCACACTCTTCTTGTGAGATTTTGTGAATCTCCTAAATCTCTCAACCATAAGAGTCATCTCCTCATTGGAGTCATATTTCTTCCTCTCAACTTTAGAGGTCAAATCTCCCTCTATCATCTCAATGCCACTCATATTGTTTAGTGAATGAGATGAATGCAAATGAATACAACAAACAATTGCAAACAAATGCAAGACATACAAATAAGAACTTGGATCACCTACGTATGTCCAGGAACCTGCTCTGATACCAATTGAAAAGATCCTTAAGAACGTGTGTGTCTATAACATAGAGGGGGGGTAGGGGGGGTGAAAACAGTTTTAATCAAGTCAATTACCATTTTTTCTTGATTAGTCAATATTCAAAATTCACCCAATAAAATAAATATACAACATCAAGTGTAAATTACGGAAATATAAGCAACACAAATGTATACGTGGAAACCCTCCAAATGGAAAAAACCACGGATGTTAAGTGCGCCATACTCGGTCACAGAAATCCACTATATGAATAAAAGGTTACACCCTCAAGTGATACTCGGACTCTCACTCTCGACAACCTCAGGCTATGGACACCGACACTCAACACTCTTGGTTCAAACCTTAGTGATATCCCCTGATCCACTACTCTTGGGGTAAGCACCTCCTACTCTGCCCCTCGGGCCTTTTACAGTGGATACCCAACCAATTGCTTGCCAACCTACCCTTGGTTGCAAGTCTTCTCTTGCTTGTGCAACTTCACACCGAAGCCACAAGACTTTGAATCAATGAAGAGTATATGGTCTAAGTGTATATATGACACTATGCTTAAATGCAATTATGTGTAAGACCAAAAACAAAATGCTTAACTAGATGTAGATAATGCAATTAAACATCCTAGTTATCAAGCAATGCCTACATGCCCATACCAAGGACTCAATTAGATGTGTAGATAAAATTTAACAACCTAATTGTCTATAAAAATCCAACCAACACAAGTTGTCACAACAAATAATCAAGGGCAATTTTGCAATCAAGAAATGCAATCAATGAGGCATACACATAAATGTTCATAAACTAGACTAGATGCACAAAGTCAACCTAATAATCAATTATGTATACATGAACATTCATGGATTAGCTATTTAGGCATAAATGACCTAATAATGCAAGCTATCACAATACAAACCCAAACATGTCATAATTTGAATAAATATGCAATTAATATGAAGAAATGCTAATTTAAGCAATAAATGACATGTCTTGGTAAGCTAGAACAATAATGAACAACAATGGTGGTTTTACTTACCAATCAATGAAAACTCATGCTTGGAATGATGCTTGAATGCAAGATGAAGATGAGTTTTGGGTTTGGAAAGTCAAATAACAAAGCTTGAAGCTTTATCTCTCTAATGGAGGTTCTCTCACTCTAAAGATGGGTTCTTTGAGCTCTAAGAAGGCAAGGAAGAAGAAGAGAACATATATAAAGAAGCCCTACACAAAACGGCGTCGTTTTGGACATGGGAAACAAAATCTCGTCATGACCGATGTGCATACCACTGGCCAAGAAAGTACCTAGGCAGCTTTCCAGGCAGCAATGAATTGTTGGACATTACCGCTTCCTAGGTTGTGGGCTTGGCATGGCACCATCAGCGGTCTAGGCCGCGGTACACGCCAGACAGCACAGAGCTCGAGCTTCGAGCCACCCAAAACATGACCAAACGACATCCAAACCTTTCTTATAATATACCGTTAGAAAGGTTTGGATGTCCACTTTCTAATGAAATTTAAAAAACATGATTTTAATGTCGGTAGAAAAGGTTATGGTCATTTTAGTGACCAAAGGTCAGAAACGGACAACAACAGAGATGCCCTATTTTTGTGGTCACTTTGGAGATTTTAAAACAAATCCAAACGATCATAAAATATTACGAATAATATACCGTTGGAAAGGTATGGATGTCTAGTTTTTATAAAAACTTTTAAAACTCATTTTGAATCATTTAATTGAAAGATATGGTCACAAGACCATACAAAGGTCAATTTTGAAAAACATTAAATCATTGAAATACACTCTTTTGAAACTAGACACCTTACTCCATATAACCAAGCCAAGAGAAGAAGGAGACCTTCTCATATAGTCACTCAATGCATTAAAAAATCACACCATTGTGCAAGCGCGAACACAACACAGTACCACACTTAAAACTACAAATGAAGTGCAAGTGTGATTGTGAAGAGATGCACACATGTAAACAATATCGACACAAATGCAAGATCAACAAAGCATGCATGAAGTGTGTGTGTGCACCTAAACTCTTCAAGAGGCAAAGTCAAGTGAATATACCTTTTTCTCTTGAAGTCATGGAGTTGCTTGGAAGCTTGCCAATATGGTCCTAAGCTACCCATTACACAATCATCTCCAATGTGGTATAGTTTGTCATGAAATAAGCCAATCACAAAATTGAGGTCATTACAGATCTTAAGGAAGGAATTGAAGGTCATCCCCTACGAGAGATGAAGCAAGAGATCCACTGCATCCGCTTTTCCTATTGGAGGCCCAATTATCGATCCACATGCTCTAGAGCTTCGGATAGCATAGAAGATATCCAGATGGGAGGCTGAGGAGAGAGCTAGAGCAGAGATAGATTTGAAGGGCAAGGGCCTATGGAGAGATGATAGGGTAGAGCCCTTGGATGATGAGTGATTTCTAGTTGCACATTGTTTTTGTTTTACTTTAACATGCCCTCTTTTATTTGTTTAGTACTATTATTTTTTTTTTCTTAATTCAGGAACTGCTAGTTAGAATTCTTAGAGTTTTTATTAGTTTGATCTTTCTTATTAGGTGAATGATAATCTGGTTTTTTGGACATGATTGTTGAGTGATATTTATGTTATTTGAGATTGTTGTCATGATTGCTTAACCTTTGCGATTGAGTTCGTGATTCAAGCTTAGGTTATTCATTTTTTGGTTTGACACACCGGCCATTTGCAAGTCTTGAAGGGATGAGCAAGCCAAGAGTGCCCATAAAAAGGGCAGGAACCTACTTATGTTTTAGACAAATGAAGAATCACATCAGTTTCATTCTTCTAACTCAATTCCACTTTTTGCACAATATCTCTTGGGTTTTCTTTATGAAATTGTGCATATGAATGGTTGTGAATCATTTTTGGGATTATTGTGTGAATACTTGAGATGGAAGCTTGTGGGTATATATTTTGCTTAGTTTGGGTTTCAGCAATGTAAGCTTATTGATTATTTCATTTTTGTTTGGATGAGCCGAAGGCGCTTATGGATATGCTTTGGATTTACAGGTTCTATTTAGATATAGCCCAACTCGGTTTGGTGGTTTTGGAATGATGCATATAACATGTACATTTTTTTAAGCATATAATGGGAAATTGGTTTGGGGGTTGTTTCTCTTCCGTACCATCAATTTTGAATGTGATTGCTTGATGTGGAATGTGGTTTCCTACTTTGGATGCATGTGCTTCAGTGTATTATTGTATCAAGTACCTTATATTTTGTATGAGCCGTTTTGAGTCTTTATTTGGTGGCATTGGTTGTGAACGATTAGTGCCTAGGTTTGTTTTTAGTAATGCTAGGTGCGTGCTTCTAGGCCGGACTCTCTTTTCTTCAACATTGAGGATAGTGTTGGGTTTCAGTTTGGGGGTGTAGATGCCTTGTTGAGTCATATTTTTATTTGTCTTGAGTCATTTATTTGTCATTTTTTTCCAAATTTTTCGATTTGTCACAATGGCCGAATTTTCAAGCTTTAACTAGCTTGGATGTAATACTTTGAGCGTGTACTTTTGGCTAGTCTATACATGCATCATTAGCTTGTGTACAAATCTTTGTCACTCGTGGGTTATTTTGCATTGTCATGGGCTAGTCCCATCCTTTGTGTGCTTGATTTGAGGGGACTCGGTGCTCTTACACCTTAATCTAATAGTGGAGACACTCGTGAGGTCAAAAACACATGCCATTAAATTGTGCATTGAGAGTTAAATTCTTTCTATTCTTTAAAGAATTCTCTTACCATAAATGTCACATGACATAGAACATACATCTCATACATATGGTGGATTGCTTGTTGGAAGCATTTATTCCCATTGAGAGACTAATTATGGAAATGATCTTAGGCAATGTGTGCATTTAACTACTTAAAAGGCCTAAACACATTCCTTTATCCCTTATGTGTGCATCATAGCCAAATTTGCGGCCAAAAATATACCTTTCATTTGGAACCAAAATGTAACCATATAACCATCGACAAACACAAGCCTACCCTTATTCCTAATCATATGGGGTGTGCGTGTGTTGTGTGGGTTGGAAAGGTGTAAGCCCTAAGCGAAAATGACATGTTTATATGTTAGGTTTTAGATTATGTTGGCATTAATGCCATATCAAAATGATGTTTACTTGTAATGATTTAGTTGTTTAGATTCATGATGATTCAAGCTTCAAAAAAGAAGGAACAACTAGTCAAAGCAAGTTCAAAGTCTTCAAAGAGAAAGGATGCTATATGGTTCTACGAAGGTGTATTAAGACCTTATTTTTCTCTTACAAGGCTTAGGCACACACACAATTAATACATGTGTCCCTGCATAGTTGTGCACCATTATAGGTGCACACACATAAATCATACATATGTGTCCCTACATCGTTGTACCTTATTTATAACACATTCACAAACTTGAAGATGAATGCTCATGCATCGGTATGAAAATAACACGTTTTAAAAAATGCAAGATTGGAGACTATCTCTATGTAGTTTGCATTCTAGTGTAAAACGTGTTTGTATGTGTATATGTTTGTAAAACAAGGATATTGAACTTGATTTTAGTCTTAGATCATTCTTGATTGTGTTCTGGTCATTTCGGTTACTCATACTACTGATTTCAAGTTCTAAGTTAAAAGATAATACACTTTCAACTCATGTTGTGCACATTGTCTTCATATTCGTATATCGAGTCGAATTCTTATTTTCTTAGTTGAGTATCTTATATTTCCTTTTCCGCGAGAGAGTTATGGTTTATAATCCATTAATGAATTCGAAACTCGAGTTCAGAGGTCGGATAAAGTTTAAAAAACGCGAAGAGAGCGTGCAAGGAAAAAAAGTGCAACTAAGCACTCTTTCCCGAGATGACACATGGCCATTTCAAGCTAGTAACGTGATGCCCCAAGATGCCCATGCGCCATCTCGGGAAGCAAGTGTGGTTGGTGCACTTAAGTCCCTTCTGGTGATTTTACTTGTATTCTTTTCCCTCTCTTTTATATATCCCTTCCTTCTCACATTTCATTCTAAGAAAAGATTCCAAATTTGAGTGCAGAATTTACTCCCAAAATTTTCTCACCTTCCAAACATCAAAACATCATTATTTGAACTCAGATATGTGTGATTCAAAGTTGAAAGTGTTTATCTATTCATCCATCATCTTTTCTCTGAAGGTTTGAGTTAGTTTTATTGATGTTTTTAGAGTCTAACCAAACAAAAACAGGACTGTACCAAATCAACTAAGGTATTGATTTTCACTCAAAGTTTCCTTTTAAAACTTGGTCAATTGCCTTGGGTTTTCTTATTCAATACATATATATATGTGTCTTGTGATTGTTTTGATTTTAGTTTTAAACTCATTTAAAGCTAGATTGAGTTTCAATTGAAATCTCACATGTTGAGTTAGGTTTTGATTTTACCTATGTTTTCAAATGTTTGAGATTGTATTGTGCTAGCTTTGATTCTAGGACTATTTGATGATCTTTAATTGATTGATTTTGTAAAAAATAGTTCCTCATATGTATTAGGCTCTCTTTGGCCAAAATCTTACTATAATACATGTTCTTGTGTTCTTATGTGCTATTCTTGTGCTTAGATGATTTCATGAGTAGATAATATGCCCTAGAACTCTTGCTTTAATCTAAATGAGTTTGTCCCACGATTTTAGTATGTTTTTGGTATATGAGATTTAAACTTGATTATGTTTTAATTGAACATATCTTGTGACTCAAGTTTTAGATATATGCATGTTTCTAGGTTGTAATTAATGTTGAACATATCGTACATGATCTAGATGGATTAAACATGAATGATTGACTATACTACATTTGTTATGTGTATTCATGCTTATGTCTAGTGTTTTCTATAGGATGTGTTGTTCATAACATTCTATGTTCCGTGCTTATTTGCGTTTTGCATTCATGATCACCTAGATGCCTTGTGAGAAGTAAGTCTAGACAATAGGTGTGAGACCTATATTATTGAGCAAGGAAGTCTTGGCATGAGGTGGGAGACCTCGAAATGTCAAGCAAAGAAGTCTTGCCTTGGGTCATGAGGATCCGGAAGGGTGAGTAAAGAAGTCTTGCCTAGGGTTGTAAGGATCTAGAAGGGTAAGTAATGAAGTCTTGCTTAAGGTCATGAGGATGCAGAAAGGTGAGCGAGAAAGTCTTGACAAGAGGTGTGATGCATCAGAATGTTGAGCAAGAGGGTGACATATTCATAAGTCGGATAACAGGGTAGTTTCTAGGTGAATGGGTCACTTGAGAGATTGTACTTTTCTTATCTATTAGTGGATTTTGTTTGCCAGTGGTTACTAACCCATGAATGTTTCCACTTCGGAGGTTTACCGCGTTATATCTTGTGTCAACTTTTCTCTATCCGTATCTCTCTTATATTGGTATTTGTTATTTGAATACTGTGGATAGAACTTTATATGTAAGTTTACTTCCTTTCTATAATATCAATTGTGTATGTGTTATGGTTGCTTGTTTGTGTCACACTTTACATATTTTATATATTGATCAAGTGTCTTTCATTGATATATATATTGTGATACAAGCAATCTAGAGGGACACACTTTTGTTTGTTTCTAAGGTAGTCGAAAAGGTTTCTAACCTATTCACCCCCCTCTAGGTTAGCCTTGAGCATTTAACCGTGTTTGTATTATCAATTGGTATCAGAGCAGAACAGTAGATTGTACTTAGTGAGCATCCAGGTGATACATTCACGGTTTTTTCAAAGCTTTTGAAGCCATGGGTTTACAAGATGATGTAATGGCGGAAGTGAAAATACAAACACGGTTAAATGCTCAAGGCTAACCTAGAGGGGGGGTGAATAGGTTAGGTACCTTTTTTGACTCCCTTAGAAACAAACAACAGTTTGTACCTCTAGATTGCTTGTATCACAAAATATATATCAATTAAAGACACTTAATCCATATATAAAACAAGGAAAGTGTGATACAAAAAAGTAATCATAACACATACACAATCTATATTATAGAATGGAAGTCAACCTACATAAAGAGTTCTATCAATAATATTCAAATAACAAATACAAATATAAGAGAGATAGGGATAGAGAAAAGTTGACACAAGATATATTATGGTAAACCTCCGAAGAGGAAACATCCACGGGTTAGCAACCACTGGCAAACAAAATCCACTAGTAGATAGGATAAGTACAATCTCTCAAGTGACCCTTTCACCTAGAAACTACCCTCCTATCATACTCATGAAGATGGCGCCCTCTTGCTCAACAATCCAAGGCCTCACACCACTTGTCTAGACTTCCTCGCTTACCCTTCCGGATCCTCACAACCCAAGGCAAGACATCTTGCTTAACTATCCGAGTCCTCCTGACTCTAGTCAAGACTTCCTCGCTCACTCTTCCAGATCCTCAAGACCCTAGGCAAGACTTCTTGCTCAACTATCCGAGTCCTCCCGACTCTAGTCAAGACTTCCTTGCTTGACAATCCAAGGTCTCTCACCTCTTGCCAAGACTTTCTAGCTTAACAACATAGGTCTCACACCTATTGTAAAGACTTCCTTCTCACAAAGCAACTAGGTGATCATGAATGCAAATCGCAAACAAGCACGCAACTTAGAATGTTATGATCAACACATCCTGTGGAAAATACTAGACATAAGCATGAATGCACAAAAAAAATGTAGTCTAGTCAATCATGCATGTTTAATCCATCTAGATCATGTAAGATATGCTCAACATTAATTAGAACCTAGATACATGCATAGATCTAAAACTTGAATCACAAGATATGTTCAGTTAACACATAATCAAACTTAAATCTCATAAACCAAAAACATGCTAAAATCATATATTCATAGATTCAACAAAGCACATGAATAGCTCAAAAGAACACAAGCACATGTATCATTGTGAGATTTCAGGTAAAGAGAGCCTAATACATGTGTGGAACTATTTTTTTCAAAATCAATCAATCAAAGATCATCAAATAGTCCTAGAATCAAAGCTAGTACAATACAATCCGAAACATGTGAAAACATAGGCAAATCAAAACCTAACTCAACATGTGAGATTTCAATTGAAACTCAATCTAGCCATAAATGAGTTCAAAACTCAAATCAAAACTATCACAAGACACATATATATGTTGAAGAAGAAAATTCAAGGCAATTGAAAAAGTTTTAAAAGAAAACTTTGAGAGAAATTCAATACCTTTATTGATTTTGGTGCAGTTCCGTTTTTATGAGTTTAGACTCCAAAAAAAACAATAAAACTAACTCAAACCTTTAGAGAAAAGATGAAGGATGAATAGACAAACACTCTCAACTTTGAATCACTCACAATAGAGTTCAAATAAAGAAGTTTTGGTGTTTGGAAGGTGAGAAAATTTTGGAAGAAACTTCTGCACTTAAATTTTGAATCTCTTCTTAGAATGTAAAATGAAATGTGAAAGGGAAGGAAAATATAAATTGAGAGGGAAAGAATACAAGAAAAAGAACAAAATGCCCTCCTTTGATAATGCTGCCCTGAGATGGCGCGTGGGCATCTCGGGGCAGCAAGGAGCTGCAGCCAAGATGGGCACCAATTGATGACCTTTGGTCATGGTGTAACTCCCTTACACTCCTCTCGCGTTCTTCGACCGTTCTTTGGCCTCCAAACTCAGAATTTGAATCCGTTTGCGGATTATAAACTGTAACTCTCTCACGGACATGGAAATATAAGATACTCAGCTCAGAAAAAAATAACTCGACTCGATATACAAAGATGAAGACAATGTATGTAACATGAGTTGAAAGTGTAGTATCTTTTGACTTAGAACTTGAAATCAATAGTATGAGTAACTGAAATCATCGGAACTCAATCAAGATTGATTTAAGACTAAATTCAAGTTCAATATCCATATTATTCAAACATTTACACATACAAATACAATTCACAGTAGAATGCAAACTACATAGAGATAGTCTCCAATCATGTATTTTCCAAAACTTGTTATTTTCATACCAACGCATGAGCATTCATTTTCAAGTGTGTGAATGTGTTACACATGGTGCACAATGATGCAGGGACACATATGATTGAATTGTATGTGTGTGCCAATAATGGTGCATAACGATGCAAGGATACAAATGTATGAATTGTTTGTGTGTGCCTAAGCCTTGTAAGAGAAAGATAAGGTCTTAGTATACTTTTGTAGAACCATATTGCATCATTTATCTTTGAAGAATTTTAACTTGCTTTGACTAGTTGTTCCTTCTTCTTTGAAGCTTGAATCATCATGAATCTAAACAACTATATCATTACAAGTAAACATCAATTTGATATGGAATTAATGCCAACACAATCTAAAACCTAACAATCTCCCCCTTTGTCAAATTCCATGTCAAAACACCTATACATTTACTACAAATATAAAAATGAAGATATGTCAGAAAATCACTCCCTCACATTACAATGAGTAAGATTCCTATAACTAATCTTCATGAACTGTTGAACTTCATCTTGATCTTCTCTTGAAGCAACCTACAAATCATCTCAAAGCACAATACATATACAAGAGAAAAACAACAAATGGAAACATATAATATGGATAAGAATATACAATTAAGTCCATAAATACATGTATCTCCCCCTCATTACATACCAAAACACAAGAATTCTTAACCAAATCTTAAGACTAATTATTACATGCCATTGAAAGTTCAAAAGTTCACGAAAACAACATAAAAAGAAACTAAGTAACTAGCATCTCTTTCTCCCCCTTATTGACATGAAATGATGCCAAAAGTTAAGAAATATACCACAAGACTCAAATACTAGCTACTTGTTCCACCAAAGACAGTCGTACAAGCAGTTGATCTAACATAATGCTTGAGAGGTGGTCTTGAACTTAAAGCAATACACTCCTCCAACTCTTTTATCCTAGCATCTTGTTAAACAACTATAGCACTAAGTTCATCAACCTTCTTCTTCAATTGTATAGCCAAATACGGAAGAATATTTGTGCTAATCACATGACTATCAACTTAAGAACTAATAAATAGTCCAAAAGTAGCACAAGTCTTACTCTTATTCTTATATGACATGTATAACACACGTTTATCACAATACTTTTCCAAGGGTTAAACTAACACATCATCTTCTCTACGCTTAACCCCACTAGCTAAACATAACAAAGTAATAAACCTCGATAATGCAAGCTTTTTATCACCTCTAGTAGAGAAAGCCGCACTATCAATGTAATACATGAGAAGATCTCCAAGGTTTATAGGTTGATTAGTTACCAAGGCATACACTATTTTGATCGTGTCCTTATTCAACTCGGTTGAATTCTAAGATCCAATAATGTTAGTATAAATGAAAAGATGCCAAAATGCACTAACCTTAGTTAACTCATGTTGACTAATATATTCTCTACCTTTCCACTCAAAAGAAGCATTGTCATAAAGATTTCTACCCATGATATTTAGATTCTCAGTGACATCCACATCTAGAAAACTAGAATCTATATCATTAGATAGCCCAAGAAACTTGTTGATGTTTTCCGAATTAACTCTAAACACAACAACCCTAATCTCCATCAAAGCATCTAATAAGGTGGCATTTTCTCTATATTCAAGGTAAAACTCTCTAACAAGAGTATCATTCACAATTCCTAATATGCTCACCCAAGAATCCCAATTCCTATCCTTTAAGCACTTAAGAACATAAGAATCTTTACACTTACCTAAGTCAATGCCTCTCTCTTGAAATATCTTCTTTGTTCTAAAGATCCCTAAATCTTTTGTCCTTGAAGCTTTGGATCCTTTTGAGGTAGACTTGGCTTTCATAATGGGATTCAATTGATTTCCACTTTCGGTAATCTTAGTTCTTCTCATTTGTTATGGTGTTATAAGATGCTATATACATACAACAAAAGTGAGTGAAAGACAAAACAAGCATATTAGTCACAAATATATAAAAACAAAGACATGACTTAAGAATGAATCATCATGCAAGACAAAGATAGTGAGTAATATCTTACAAGTATCATTTAGTCAAAATATGCAAACATGTAACAAAATAAAGCATGTGAACATGCCATAAAAGAGAGCAATGTCTAGCATACAATGCTCCCCCTTGATAAATGCTATAACTGAAATCAATGATAGCATAAAGTTCACAAAGATGTTGACACAATCACACATTCAAGCAATTTGAAGAAATATCAACAAAATAAGCTTCATATGCTAAGATAGATACACAAAGATTTTTCAAGTTCTCTCATAATTCTTCAACAATTGCTAAAATATCATCATACTCATAAACAAAGTGTGTGTGTGAGGGATATGCTTCAAATATATATTAAGAAGTAGTTTGATAATCAACATGCAAACAATTTCCATCAACTATTCATCTTAAGCTTTTTCCATAAAAAGTTAAACCGATTATCATCCGGAATTTTTTCTTTTAAGAGAATAGATTTCAACATATGAGCGTGTGTGTGCATTTCTATTTTTCAACCCGAGCTCATTTGTTTTTCAACTAAACTCTTTTTAAAGCCTTCCTCATTTTCTTTTTAGGCTTTGAATCAAAGAATTTTTCTTTTCATGTTTCCATTTCAACACTTCTTTGATTTTTCAATTTTTTTAACATAAACAAAATTCACTTCATGGCGGCTTTCACTCATCACAATGGTGTAGCTCTTTCCAACATTGGGTAGCTTTCACAACCAATGTGTGTATCTCTTTCCATGAAGGTGCTCGTTGAGTTCTATGTATTTGCCGAAGCAAAATGGATACAAACCATAGGTCATTTTAAATGTACTTAAGCACAAAAATTTCAAGGTGTATCCAAAGTTTACATATTAGTAAACTCAACCTACTAGCAAAACAGATAAGAGAAGCAAGGTGCAATTTTAGAAAAACCAAGATTTTATGGTTCATAAGCACATGATCTAAGAGCAATAAGTAGAGACTTATTCAAGATCATTACTTCTCTAATGAGTAGCTTTCAAAGAATATGAAGCTCATATTTTCAAAACTAAAGCCACTCAATATACTATACACAAACTATCATCAAAGTTAAGATCAATGTGAACAATATCACTATTAGATCCTAAAATAGCAAATGTCAATGAGAACCGTATGTATGCTACACAAAATTCTCTAATATGGCATGCTATGAGATGTATAAAAAAAATTGAGTCAAAAGCTGAATATCTAAGAGAACATGCAAAAGAGTATAGAGATACCTTTTTGCACATTATATTCACCAAATATCATACTTCCGCCCTTTTTATGAGCACTCTTGTCTTGAATGTCCTCATGACACCAAGTTGACGATGTTTCACAACAAGATTATAAAAAGCATAATATCTCAACTCAATCAACAAATATATAAAAAGAACTTCTCTAAAGTTAACCAACAAATTTTGACCATCATAACAAATATGATGTGAGATAACCAAGTTCATATCAATACATGGAGTATTCAAAGCTAGCAAGCAATAATTCTCTACACAAATGATATATTGCCTCAAAGCTATCTCACATGTGCTTCTCATATTAATGATAAGAGCACTCACCCTTGAACCACTTGTTCTTGTGTGTTCCTACACAAACATTTCCAATATCATCCTTGACAACAATCTTAAATCTAGAGTAAAGTCCTTCAATAACTTGATTAACAAGAATATCATTAACACACTCTTCCTTAACATTTTCAACACAAGCTTTGTCAAGTTGAACAAGATTAGTTTTCTTTCTACTCTGTAACTTCTTCTCATGCTTATCAATATTATCATGTTTTTCAACTTTCAAATCCTTAGCATGTTCTAGTTGAAGTTTAATCTCCTTATCTCTAGATTCATTTCCTAATTTATATTTTTCAATATATTTATAACACCTTGTCTTAATATGACCTATTGTGTTGCAATAGTGGCAAATTGTAATAAAAGATGAGATTGTACCTTTTTGAGATGAACTAGCTTCACTAAGAGTTTGCAAAGATACCTTGTTCGCCAACTTCTTCTTAGCTTTTGATCTTTTCTTATTGTGTGGTTTCCTATCAATCACGACTTCATCCAAGTGAGTAGGAAGTGGTGCTTCCAAGAGCTTCTCTTCAACTACCAAGTCATCTTCACCACTATGAGAGTTAACAAGATTCCTAACACTAGACACACTTATCGAATCAATCACTAAGTCCTTGATGGACTCCTTAGCTGTGTTTATATCTTCCATTAATTCTTGTTTCTCTTTGTTAGGTTTTAGATTTGTGTTGTCTTAATTCCATAACAAAACTTTATTTCTTTATAATGCTTAGTTGCTTAAGTGGTTCGTGATGATAAGAGCTTCAAGGAAGAAAAGCAATTTCTCATGATGTGAATTTCATCTTCAAGAGGATTGGTACTATTCTTTGATGCTTAGGTATCGAGATCCTTCTTCCTCTTGCAAGGCGTAAATGCACACACACACACAATTCTTTCATTTGTGTCCCTTCTTAGTTGTGCATTATTATATGCGTACACACACACAATTAATACATTTGTGTCCCTGCATCGTAGTGCATCATTTGGTATAACACATTCACACACTTGAAGTTTAATGCTCATGCATTGGTATGAAAGTAACATGTTTTGGGAAATGCATGATTGGAGACTATCTCTATGTAGTTTGCAATCTTGTGTGAAATGTGTTTGTTTATTTATATGTTCGTATAACATGAATCTTGGACTTGATTTTAGTCTTAGAATATTCATGATTGAAATCCGGTCATTTTGATTACTCATACTATTGATTTCAAGTTCTAAGTAAAAAGATACTACACTTTAAACTCATGTTGCATACATTGTCTTCAGCTTCATATATCGAGTCTAATTCTTATTTTATGGGTTAAGTGTCTGATCGTTCCATGTCCATGAGGGAGTCCCGGTTTATAATCTTCAAACAGATTCAAATTCAGAGTTTGGAGCCCAAAGAACGATCGAAGAACGCAAGAGAAAGGCAAGGGAAGAGGTGCGATGGCACAAGCCATCACTTGGCACCTTCCCGAGATGGCGCGTGGCCATCTCGGCCCCAAAGTTGCACTGCCCAGAGAGGCCCACACGCCATCTTGGGGAGGTACTAAAGATTAGGTGGTTTTTGGTCTTTTGGTTGTTCTTTCTTCAAAACCTCTCCTTCACTCTCATTCTTTACAAGTTGAGAAAAACGAATTTGAAGAACAAGTAGAGAATTTTTCTCTCAACATTTTGATTTTTTGTTTTTTTGATAACTTCTTTATTTCAACTCTGAATCACTTGATTCAGAAACCGATTTCCAGTTTCTTGAAGAGTTATACAGACCTAAAGCATTTCTAGAACCAAATGATTTCTATATTTTTTGTTGTGACCAGATCTTCAGTTCTTGATTTTCATCCTTGTTTGTAAAATCATCTTCTTCTTAGTTTTCTTCTTAGATCTTCTTATTGATGGATGCTATTTGATTAAGAAGCATGACTAGGATTATTTTGATATCATTTATGGTATGTTAAACTGATTTTCAAGTTTAGGTAGATTTGTGATAAGTTGATTGATTTGTGCTAAACTTGATAAACATGAAATTGTTTCTAGAAATCTTTTATTCATATGCTTGATTGACTATTTCTAAATCTATTTTCATTTTATAAGAACTAGGTTGTGTTTCAATTGGTGTCAATATCCTCATATCTAT
The DNA here is from genome assembly GCA_032871835.1 of Dipteronia dyeriana. Lineage (NCBI taxonomy): Eukaryota > Viridiplantae > Streptophyta > Magnoliopsida > Sapindales > Sapindaceae > Dipteronia > Dipteronia dyeriana. Next base: position 44,371,703 of record CM065298.1, read on the forward strand.
GTTCTTAGTTGATAACATGCTTAGGTTGCCTAGTTATATTTGTGATTGTTCTTTGAAAGCATAATCTAGCTATCTAGTTGCATGTCCATAGAATTTGTTGATCATCATTTTCTATGTTGACTGCTTGTTTGCGTTATGCATTCATGATCACTTAGATGCCTTGTGAAGAGGTAAAAAGTCTTATATCTTAGAGTGATTCTTTGATTTGAGCAATTGGAAGTCTTAGGTAGAGTCGGGAGGACTTTGATAGCTAAGCAAGTGGAAGTCTCGACAAGAGGTGTGAGACCTCAGATTTTTGAGCAAGGAAGTCTTGACTAGAGTTGGGAGGACTCAGATAGTTAAGCAAGAAGTCTTATCTAGGGTCGGGAGGATCCGGATAGGTGAGCAAGGAATCTTCCTAGAGAGGAGGTATTGGATAGGAAGTCAGCTTAGTAGATCACTAGGTTCAAGGATAGAGTGGGAGTGATAGCTTGGAGAGCATGTGTTGATTGCTTGAGTGTGTAACTCTTTTTTGAAATAGTGGATTTGCTTTTGCCGGTGGTTGTGGTATCAACCCGTGGATGTTTCCCCTTTAGAGGTTTACCATGTAAATGTTGTGTGTCATTGTTTGCAATTTTCATTAAGCATTATTAAAATTGCATTGTTTTAAAAGCAGACAAAAATTAGAGCATATACTTATTCACCCCCTAGGTATATTCACACTATAAAGACAAAGGGAAATTTCAATTGGTATTAGAGCCGGTGTCTAGATGCACTTAGATTGACCTTCTTTATAATGTTTATTATCTTCAGTTGTTTCATCTTAATTAAAGAAATGTATTCTTTTTTGGCTTCTCTTATTGAAGGTGAGTCTATTGACTTAGATGATCAAAAGATCAAAGATCTTATTCAAGACAATGAAAGGATATCTAAGATCAGTAAGTCTCTCACTAAGAAGTTAGAAAATCATGATTGTAGCTCAAAATGTGTTATTGATCTTAATGACAAAATTTTTAATCTAGAGAAAAACTTGATTGATAGCAATGATAGATTAAGTATTTTGAAGCATGAAATTGAGCAAAGAGATGAATCTCTTGATCGTGCTAGGAGAATTGAAAATGTGCTTAAAGTAAAACTTAATGAGCATGAGAATCAAGAGAAAGTGCTTAATGACAAACTTATTGAGGCTAAAGAGATGATTAACAAGATGTTATCTAGCTCTAACAAAGTGAAAGCTCTCATTAAGGTTGGAAAGCCTTCAAGCAACAAAAGAGGTTTAGGATATGTTAATGAAAAATCAACTCCTTCATTTAACAAATCTACTTTTGTCAAAGCTTGTAGCAATTTAAATGTAGGTACACTCTCTAACGGTAAAGTCATGAATGCTACCGGATGTGCCTCAACATCAACAATGAAAGTCAAGGAAAAGACTCAACAATGCCAAAGACAAGATACATCATCATCAAATGCAAAAGGTAAGACATCTATTGTTGCATGCCAAAGAGGTAAAAATGTGAGAAGGCAAAATGAGTTGAAGGCTCAAGCAAATGGTAAACTTCTGAAATTCATACCTATTTGTCATTATTGCAACATGGTAGGACACATAAGACCTAGATGTTATGAATACGTTCGTAAATGTAGAATTGCCAATGATTTTCATGATATGTCTTTGAATGGTCCTAGGCAATCATCCATGTATGGATCTAGAATTAGACCTAAGAAGACCTTGGAAAAGCATGTTGAGAATAAATGTGTTGATGATTTGTTTGCTAAATCTTGTGTTGTGCCTCATTCTACTATGCATAAGAGAGTTGATAATGCTTTGTTTGATTTGTTTGAAAATGTGCCTAGTGGAGTCAATGTGCCTAAAAACAAGTCAAAGCATGTTAAAAAAAGTAGGAATGAGAAACTTGTCAAGAAAGTTTGGGTTAAGAAAAACACAACACAATGTTTGGTTGCACAATATGCTTTAAGAGCTAATTCATCCTATTATTGGTACCTAGATAGCAGTTGCTCTAGGAATATGACCGGTAACAAGGAATTCTTTAAGAATGTTATTATGAAAGATTGTGGATGGGTTACATTTGGTGATGGCACTAAAAAGCAAGTTCTAGGCAAGGGAACAATTTGTATCCCCGGATTGCCTAAACTTCGTGACACCTTGTATGTAGATGGTCTACAAGCTAATCTAATAAGCGTCACTCACTTGTGTGAAATTTTTAAAGAAGTTAGCTTTAACAAGGATGTGTGCATGGTAATCGATAAAAATGGCAAAATTGTTTTGAAAGTCAAAGGGTCTTCGGACAATTGCTATTGTTCAGAGGTTGATCCACTAACATATAATATGGCACATGAGTGCAACAAGCTTGAATTATGGCATGAAAGATTGGGCCACATGAATTATAAAGATTTAAAGAAGCTTGAGAAATATAACATTGTTAGAGGTCTTCCTAGTCTTGGTAAAAAGCTTGAGGGTGTTTGTGAACCATATCAATTAGGTAAACAAACCAAAGTGTCTCATAAAAAGAACACTAATTTTGCTACCAAGAATCCCTTAGAACTTGTGCATATGGACCTAATGGGACCAATCCAAACCGAAAGCATAAATGGTAAAAATTACATTTTTATATGTGTTGATGATTTTCTCGGTTTGCTTGGGTATATTTTCTTAGAGACAAGACCGAAACTTTTGGTTTCTTTAAGACGTTTTGTAATCAAGTTCAAAATGAAAAAGGTCTTAGGATCAAAAAAATATGTCGCATTAGGAGTGATCATGGGAGTGAATTTGAAAAAGCTAGATTTAGTGAATTTTGTGATGATTATGGGATTTCACATGAGTTCTCGGCTCCTAGAACTCCTCAACAAAATGGTGTTGTTAAGAGGAAGAATCATGTCTTGCAAGAGATGGCTAGGTTCATGCACAATAGCAAGAAAGTCCCTAGAAATCTTTGGGCCGAAAAGGTCAATACCGCATGCTATGTCACTAATAGAGTTTTTAGAAGGCCCGGCACAAAACAAACCTCCTATGAATTTTGGAAGGGCAAGAAGCCCAATGTGAGTTATTTCCACACTTTTGGGAGTAAGTGTTTTATTTTGAATGATAGAGATTACTTATGAAAGTTTGATGCTAAAAGAGATATTGGTCTCTTTCTTGAGTATGCTAATAATAGTCGTGCATATAGAGTGTTCAATTTGAAAACTAAGACTATTATGGAGTCTATTAATGTGAAAATAGATGATCTTAGCATGCTTGATTTGTGTGATAACAATGGTGTCAATTAACCTAAAGAACATTTGTTGAATGACACTAAAGCACCTATTGATGTGACTAGTTGTGATGAAAGTGAGTCTAGTCATAATGATGATAATGGAAGTGTTGCTAGATAAGAAAGTCAAGAGTTATAAAATGGTTTGAATGATGACCAACAAGATGTTGAAAATTCTAATTCTAGACTTAGGAATATGCATTACCAACAAGACATCATAGGTGATTTGAATGAAGAGGTTAGAACTAGAAGGCAACTAGCTAACCAAATTTCATATGCTTGCTACACATCTCAAATTGAGCCCAAAAATATTAATGAAGCAATTATTATTTAATATTGGGTTAATGCCATGCAAGAAGAACTAAATCAATTTGAGAGGAATGAAGTATGGTCCTTAGTTCCTAGACCAAAAGATGTCAATGTGATTGGTACAAAATGGGTGTCTAGGAATAAGACCGATGAATGTGGCAAGATAGTAAGAAATAATGCAAGACTAGTGGCTCAAGGATACACTCAAGTTGAGGGTGTAGACTTTGATGGGACTTTTGCACCCGTTGCACGTTGTGAGTCCATTAGACTTTTGTTGTCCATTGCATGTCCTAAAAAATTCAAATTGTTTCAAATGGATGTCAAAAGTGCTTTTCTCAATGGATACCTTCAAGAAGAAGTGTATGTTGAACAACCTAAGGGTTTTGTAGACCCACACTCTCCTAATCATGTGTTTAAGTTGAAAAAGGCTATTTATGGCCTTAAGCAAGCTCCTAGAGCTTGGTATGATAGGTTGACTCAATATCTTATTGACAACCAATATAGGAGAGGTGGTATTGATAGAACTTTGTTTGTCAAGCATTATGATAATGATATTTTTGTTGCACAAATATATGTCGATGACATTGTTTTTAGGTCTACATGTAAAAACAAGGTTGATGATTTTGTGAATGTTATGTCAAGAGAATTTGAAATGAGTATGGTAGGTGAACTCAATTACTTTCTTGGCATGCAAGTGAAACAATCTAGCAATGGTATCATGTTGTCTCAATCTAAGTATGCTAGAAATCTTGTTAAGAAATTTGGCATTGATAGTGGAAAAGAATTTGAAACTCCTATAAGTACTACTTTAAAACTTGACAAAGATGAAAAAGGAAAAATGTTGATCAAAGTCTCTATAAGAGCATGATAGGTAGCCTTCTCTATCTAATGACTAGTAGGCCAGATATTTGCTTTAGTGTTTGTTTGTGTGCTAGGTTTCAAGCCAATCAAAAAGAATCTCACATGAAAGCCGTTAAAAGAATCATTAGATATATAAAATGAAAACATAATCTTGGTTTATTCTATTCTTTCGATACTAATGATATTCTTGTTGGCTATTGTGATACGGATTGGGTAGGAAACAGTTATGATCGCAAAAGCACATCGGACAGTTGCTTTTACTGGGGGAATAATTTGGTTGCTTGGCAAAGCAAGAAGCAAAATTCCGTCTCTCTTTCTTCATCCGAAGCCGAGTACATTGTGGCCGGAAGTGCTTGCACACAACTTTTATGGATGAAACAAATTCTCAAGGATTATGAGATTGATCAAGGTAAAATGACTCTCTATTGTGATAATATGAGTGCCATTAACATCTCTAAAATTTTGGTTCAACACTCACTCAAAAAGCATATAGACATTAGGCATCATTTCATTAGATAACTTGTTGAACATTCAATAGTAACTCTTGAACATATGCCTACTAAAAATCAACTTGCGGATTTGTTCACAAAGCCCTTGGACAAAGAGAGATTTGTATCTCTTAGAAGATCCATTGCCATGATTTGTGTTGATAAATGCTTGTGTGTGGTTATGAGTGGCTTGATAAGCAAAAACTATATTGTATATCTATTTCTTTGAGAGCTACTCATGTGAGAAGTAATGATCTTGATAAAATAGCTTTTATTGCTTCTAGATCATGCACTTAAGTCTTTGTAAATCTTGTTTGTAAAAGTGCACAAATGCTTCTCTTATATGTTTAAGTTTGAGTAATTGAGTTTGAAAGCATGTAGATTATGGATGCATCTTGAAGTTCATTGTCTAGTATATGATAGATGACCTATGGCTAGTATCCATTTTGCTTCGGCATCTACATAGAACTCAATGAGCACCTTCATGGAAAGAGCTACACACCTTGGTTGTGAAGCCGCCTAATGTAGGAAAGGGCTACACCATTGTGATGAATGAAAGCCGTCATGAAGAGTATATGTTTATGTAAGAAAAATCAAGAAGTGTTAAAAAAAAATCATTTTAAAAAAAAATCTTTGATACAAAGCCTAAAAAGAAAATGGAGGAAAGCTTAAAATGGAGTATGGTTGAAAATTGTGATTGCTCGGGTTGAAAAACAGAAATGGGATGACGAGCCACATACACACACGCTCATATGTTGAAATCTATTCTCTTTAAAGCAAAAATCCGGATGATAATCGATTTGACCTTGATTGGAAAAGCTTTAGATGAATAGGTGTTGAAGTGGTTTGCATGTTGATATCACAATCACTCCTTTTATATATGCTTGAAGCATTTTCAAACACACACATTTTTGCTTAATGTGCTTGATTCATTAGCAATGAGAGATTATTTTTTAGAGAATAATGAAAGTTTACTTTCTTTTATTGCTTGAAATGTGTGACTGTGTGATTCCCTTGTGAACAAGTTAACTTGCTTATTAATATGTGGAGCATATGTTAAGAGGGAGCTCAGTTTGTTAAACTTAGTTCTCTATACAACTTGTTTGCTCACTATCTCATGATTTCATTATGCATCCCTTATAACCTTGTAGGTATTTTCAATTGGCGTTTACCTATCCCTCTCTAGGTTGTGTAATATGTTTTTTGTCTATTCCTTGCCAAAAAGTGGGAGAAAGTGTTTTCCTCACCATGTTACTTACTTTTGATATAAATGTAGAGACAATTCATTAAGGGGGAGAAAGAATTCTTATTTGAATGAGATAAGAAGAGATAAGGGAATTTTTGTTTTGTTTCGTATATTGTTTGTTTATCTCACCTATCTTCTTTGTAGAAGATTTCTTTTGGTTGTTTTTGTCTCACAGGTGCTTTGAATGTGTGAAGATTTTCTTGAAGTTTCTTAAAGACATGTTAGTCTAGGAATATCTCCTTGTAATGTGAGTATGTGAGAATGCAATCAACATTGATTATGAGTGATCTTTGTATGGTGAGGTAGAGGTTTTGTCATGGAATAGCCAAATGGGGAGATTGTTAGGTGTTAGATTTGAGTTGGCTTAATTCCATAACAAAACTTCATTTCCTTGTAATTCTTAGTTGCTTAAGTGGTTCATGATGATAAGAGCTTTAAGGAAGAAAAACAACTTCTTATGATGCAAAGTTCGTCTTCAAGAGGATTGGTACTATTCTTGGATGCTAAGGTATTGAGATCCTTCTTCCTCTTGCAAGGCGTAAGTGCACACATACATAATTATTTCATATGTGTCCCTACTTAGTTGTTCATCATTATAGGTGCACACATACAATTCATACATTTTTTTCCCTGCATCGTAGCGCATCATTTGGTATAACACATTCACACACTTGAAGTTGAATGCTCATGCATTGGTATGAAAGTAACATGTTTTGGAAAATGCATGATTGGAGACTATCTCTATGTAGTTTGCATTATTCTATGAAATGTGTTTGTTTGTTTATATGTTTATATAACATGGATCTTAGATTATTCAAGATTGAGTTCCGTTCATTTCGGTTACTCATACTATTGATTTCAAGTTCTAAGTCAAAAGATACTACACTTTCAACTCATGTTGCATACATTGTCTTCGTCTTCATATATCAAGTCAAATTATTATTTTACGAGTTAAGTATATTATATATACATGTCCATGAGGGAGTCCTGGTTTGTAATCTTCAAACAGATTCGAATTCGGAGTTTGGAGGCCAAAGAACGGTCGAAGAAAGCGAGAGGAGCGCAAGGGAAGAGGTGCGATGGAACAAGCCATCACTTGGCACCTTCCCGAGATGGCGCTTGGCCATCTCGGCCCCAAAGTTGCTCTGGCCCGAGATGCCCACATGCCATCTTGGGGAGGCAGTAAAGAATGGGGGATTTTTGGTCTTTTGGTTGTTCTCTCTTTAAAACCTCTCATTCCCTATCATTTTTTACAAGTTGAGAAAAACGAATTTGAAGAACAAGTGCAGAATTTTTCTCTCAACATTTTGATTTTTTGTTTTTGTGATAACTTCTTCATTTCAACTCCGAATCACTTGATTCAAAAACCGATTTCGAGTGTCTTGAAGACTTATACAAACCCCAAGCATTTCCAGAACCAAAGGATGTCTAAATGTTTCGTTGTGACCAGATCTTCAGTTCGTGATTTTCATCCTTGTTGGTAAAATCATCTTCTTATTAGTTTTCTTCTTAGATCTTCTTATTAAGAAGCATGACTAGGATGATTTTGATATCATTTTGTGGTTCATTGAATTGTTTTTCAAGTTGGGCCTAGATTTGTGATAAGTTGATTGATTTGTGCTAAACTAGATAAACATGAAATTGTTTCTAGAAATCTTTTGTTCTTATGCTCGATTGACTATTTCTAGATCTAATTTCATTTTCTAAGAACTAGGTTGTGTTTCAATTGGTGTCAATATCCTCATATCTATGTTCTTAGTTGATAACATGCTTAGGTTGCCTAGATATATTTGTGATTGTTCTTTGAAAGCATATTCTAGCTATCTAGTTGCATATTCTAGATATATTTGTGATTGTTCTTTGTTGATCATCATTTTCTATGTTAAGTGATTGTTTGCGTTTTGCATTCATGATCACTTAGATGCCTTGTGAAGAGGTAGAAAGTCTCATATCTTAGAGTGATTCTTTGATTTGAGCAATTGAAAGTCTTAGCTAGAGTCAGGAGGACTTGGATAGCTAAGCAAGTGGAAGTCTCGACAAGAGGTGTGAGACCTCGAATTGTTGAGCAAGAAAGTCTTGACTATAGTCGGGAGGACTCAGATAGTTAAGCAAGAAGTCTTGCCTAGGGTCAGGAGGATCCGAATTGCTGAGCAAGGAATCTTTCTAGAGACAGGAGGTCTTGGATAGGAAGTCGGCTTAGTAGATCACTAGGTTCTAGGATAGAGTGAGAGTGATATCTTGGAGAGCATGTGTTGATTGCTTGAGTGTGTAACTCTTATTTGAAATAGTGGATTTGCTTTTGCCAGTGGTTGTGGTATCAACCCGTGGATGTTTCCTCTTCGGAGGTTTACCACATAAATGTTGTTTGTCATTGTTTGCAATTTTCATTAAGCATTATTAAAATTATATTGTTTTAAAAGAAGACAAAAATTGGAGAATATTCCTATTCACCCCCCCTCTAGGTATATTCACACTATAAAGACAAAGGGAAATTTCACTCTTCCTCAAAGAAAATATCACATTATCCTTCTCAAGGTTTATCTTTTCAAGTTCTCTAAACTTCTTCATAATATCACCTTTCTCACCAAGAAGTCTACGAGTGACAATCACAAACTCATCTAGTTGTTTCTTGATCAAATCATCTTTCTCAACTACCTCTTTTAAAGCATTATCTCTATCTTATTCAAGCTTCTCTATCTTGGCCAACAACTCAAAATTAGCAAGATTGGAACTAGATTTTCGATGATGATTTGTATCAAAGTTCTTGTTCAAAGATATTGTACCATCAACATCTAGTGGAGAATGAGAAGCCGTTAGAGCTACAAAGTTGCTCACCAACTCTTCATCACTTGAAGACTCACTACTAGAGCTCTCATTATCACTAGAGTTATCATCACTCCAAGTAGCCGCCAACACGTTGCCTTTCTTGTCTTTCTTTGATGGCTTCTTGGTGCACTCAATAGCAAAATGACCGAAACCATGACAATTGCAACATTGAACATCTTTCTTATTTATGGCTTGACTATTCTTCTCATTCCTTGGAGATGATGTTTTCTTAACTCCCTTTTCCTTAGAAGACTTGCCTCTAGGCTTGGCATTCTTCTTTAGAAACTTTTTGAACTTTCTAACCAAAAGAGCCATCTTTTCATTTTCATCATCATTCTCCTCCTCAATAGCAAAGAGAGCGATTCCCTTACTCTTAATCTTTGGCTTCAAGCACATCTCATAAGTTTAGAGAGACCCAAGCAACTAATCAATGTTCATGCTATCCACATCCTTGCTTTCCTCAATGGCCGTCACCTTTGATTTAAATCTCTTAGGAAGAGAACTAAGGGTTTTTCAATTTAAACCCTCTTTTGAGATAGGTACTCCAAGTGCTTGACATTGGATAGCAATGTTAAGAATCCATAATTGGAAGTCTTCGAACTTTTCATCTTCACCCATACTTAAACCTTCAAATTATGATGCCAACATTTGAAGCCTTGATTTCTTCACCACTAAGGTTCCTTCATTAGTAACTTGGAGATTATCCCAAGCTTTTTATACAGATTCAAGATTTTGAATGTAGGAGAATTGATGCCCATCAACTCCTCTTAAGATGGCATTCATGGCACGATGATGCCACTTAGCAACCTCAAACTCATTTGTTGTCCATTCACTCATTGGCTTGAGTATCATGGTTCCATCCTTTTGAACCTTGGTAGGAGGACTATAACCTTCTTCCACTATAATCTAAGCCCTTTCATCAATAAAGCGAATGTAGGCTTTCATCCTAAACTCTCAATACTCATAGTTAGTGCCTAGAAGTAATGGTGGCCTAGTATTTGAGGCTCTTTCCGCCATTACATCATCTTGTAAACCTATGACTTTAAAAGCTTTGCAAAAACCGTGAATATATCACCTGGACTCTCACAAAGTACAATCTAGTGTCCTTCTCTGATACCAATTGAAAATACAAACACGGTTAAATGCTCAAGGCTTACCTAGAGGGGGGGGGGGGGGGGTGAATAGGTTAGGCACCTTTTTCGACTCCCTTAGAAACAAACAAAAGTTTGTCACTCTAGATTACTTGTATCATAATATAAATATATCAATTAAAGACACTTAATCAATATATAAAACAAGCAAAGTGTGATACAAACAAGTAATCATAACACATAAACTATCTATATTATAGAAAGGAATTCAACTTACATTAAGAGTTCTATCTATAGTATTCAAATAAAAAATACAAATATAAGAGAGATAGGGATAGAGAAAAGTTAACACAAGATATAACGTGGTAAACCTCAAATAGGAAACGTCCACGGGTTAGCAACCAGGGGAAAACAAAATCAACTAGTAGATAAGACAAGTCCAATCTCTCAAGTGACCCCTTCACCTAAAACCTACCCTCTTATCCTACTCATGAAAATGCCACCCTCTTGCTCAACAATCCGAGGCCTCACACCTCTTGTTAAGACTTCCTCGCCCACCCTTCCGGATCCTCACGACCCAAGGCAAGACTTCTTGCTCAACTATCTGAGTCCTCCCGACTCTAGTCAATACTTCCTCACTCACCATTTCGGATCCTCACTACCCTAGGCAAGTCTTCTTGTTCAACAATCCGAGTCCTCCCGTCTCTAGTCAAGACTTCCTTGCTTGAGAATCCAAGGTCTCTCACCTCTTGCCAAGACTTTCTTGCTCAACAACATAGGTCTCACACCTATTGTCAAGACTTCCTTCTCACAAGGCATCTAGGTGATCATGAATGCAAAATGCAAACAAGCATGCAACATAGAATGTTATGATCAACACATTCTACGAAAAATACTAGAAATGAGCATGAATGCACAAAACAAATGTAGTCTAGTCAATCATGCGTGTTTAATCCATCTAGATCATGTAAGATATGTTCAACATTAATTACAACCTTAATACATGCATAGATCTAAAACTTGAATCACAAGATATGTTCAATTAACACATAATCAAGTTTAAATCTCATAAACCAAAAACATGCTAAATTCATATGACAAAGTCATTTAGATTTAAGCAAAAGTTCTAGAGCATATTTCCTATTCATAGATTCAACAAAGCACATGAATAGCTCAAAAGAACACAAGCACATGTATCAATGTGAGATTTTGGCCTAAGAGAGCCTAATACATGTGAGGAACTATTTTTTACAAAATCAATCAATCAAAGATCATCAAATAGTCCTAGAATAGAAGCTAGCACAATACAATCCCAAACATGTAAAAACATAGGCAAAATCAAAACCTAACTCAACATGTGAGATTTCAATTGAAACTCAATCTAGTTATAAATGAGTTCAAAACTCAAATCAAAACTATCACAAGACACATGTATATGTTGAAGAATAAAACCCAAGGCAACTAACCAAGTTTTAAAAGAAAACTTTGAGAGAAAATCAATACCTTAGTTGATTTTGGTTCAGTCCCGTTTTTGTAAGTTAGACTCTAAAACTATAATAAAACTTACTCAAACCTTCAGATAAAAGATGGAGAATGAATAGACAAACACTCTCAACTTTGAATCACTCAAATCGGAGTTCAAATAAAGAAGTTATGTTGTTTGGAAGATGAGAAAATATATAGAGAAAATTATACACTCAAGTTTAAAATTTCTTCTTAGAATGAAATGTGAGAGGGAAAGGAAATATAAAGGAGAGGGAAAGAATAGAAGAAAAAGACCAAAATGCCCTCCTTTTAAAATGCTTCCCCAAGATGGTGCATGGACATCTCGGGGCAGCAAGGAGTTGTGGCCAAGATGGCCACGCGCCATCTCGGGCTTGCACCAATTGATGGCCTTTGGCCATGGTGCAACTCCCTTGCACTCCACTCGCATTTTTTGACCGTTCTTTGGCCTCTGAACTCGGAATTCAAATTCATTTGCTGATTACAAACCATATCTCTCTCACGGACATGGGCATATAAGATACTCAACCCAGAAAATAATAATTCGACTCGATATACAAAGACGAAGACAATGTATGCAACATGAGTTGAAACTGTATTATCTTTTGACTTAGAACTTGAAATCAATAGTATGAGTAACTAAAGTGATCGGAACTCAATCAATAATGATTTAAGACTAAATTCAAGTTCAATATACATGTTATGCAAACATATACACATACAAATACAATTCACAATAGAATGCAAACTACATAGAGATAGTCTCCAATCATGCATTTTCCAAAACATGTTATTTTCATACCAATGCATAAGCATTCATCTTCAAGTGTGTGAATGTGTTATACATGGTGCACAATGATGTAGGGACACATATGAATGAATTGTATATGTATGCCTATAATGGTGCACAACGATACCGGGACACAAATGTATGAATTGTGTGTGAGTGCCTAAGCCTTGTTAGAGAAAGATAAGGTCTTAGTATACCTTTGGAGAACCATATTGCATCCTTTCTCATTGAAGACTTTGAACTTGGTTTGACTAGTTGTATCTTCTTCTTTGAAGCTTGAATCATCGTGAATATAAACAACTAAATCATTACAAGTAAACATTATTTTGATATGAAATTAAAGCCAACACAATCTAAAACAAAACAGGAATGAGCCATAAATACTAGGCCACCATTACTTTGAGGCACTAACTATGGGTATTGGAAGTTATGGATGAAGTCCTACATCCGCTCTATTGATGAGAGGGAGTGTATGGTCGTGCAAGAAGGTTATAGTCCTTCTACCAAGATTCAAGAGGATGGAACCAATATACTCAAGTCAATGAGTGAATGGACAACGAATGAGTTTGAGGTTGCTAAATGGCACCACCGTGCTATGAATGCCATCTTTGGAGAAGTTGATGGGCATCAATTCTCCTATATTCAAAATCTTGAATCTGTGAAAGAGGTTTGGGATACTCTTCAAGTTACTAATGAAGGAACCATAGCGGTGAAGAAATCAAGGCTTTAAATGTTCGCATCACAATTTGAAGGTTTAAGTATGGGTGAAAAAGAAAAGTTAGAAGACTTCCAATTCTGGCTTCTTAACATTGCTAACCAATGTCAAGCACTTGAAGTACCTATCATAAGAGAGCGTTTAAATTGAAAAATCCCTAGGTCACTTCCTAAGAGATTTAAATCAAAGGTGACGGCCATTGAGGAAAGCAAGGATGTGGATAGCTTGAACATCGATGAGTTGCTTGGGTCTCTCCAAACTTATGAGATATGCTTGAAGCCAAAGACTAAGAGTAAGGGAATAGCTCTCAATGCTATTAAGGAGGAGAATAATGATGAAAATGAAGAGATGGATTTTTTGGTTAGAAAGTTTAAGAAGTTTCTAAAGAAGAATGCCAAGCCTAATGGCAAGTTTTCTAAGGAAAAGGGAGTTAAGAAAATATCATTTCCAGGGAATGAGAAGAATAGTCAAGCCATGAACAAGAAAGATGTTCAATGCTATAATTGTCATGGTTTCAGTCACTTTGCTAGTGAGTGCACCAAAAAGACATATAAGAAAGACAAGAAAGGTAAAGTGTTGGCGGCTACTTTGAGTGATGATAAGAGCTCTAGTAGTGAGTCTTCAAGTGATAAAGAGCCGGTGAGCAACTTTGTAGCTGTAACGGCTTCTCATTCTCCATTAGATATTGATGTTACAATATCTTTGAACAAGAACTTGGATGCAAATCATCATGTACGCTCTATTTCCGTTCCTACCAATCTTGAGTTGTTGGCCAAGATAGAGAAGCTTGAATAAGCTAGAGATAATGCTTTAAGAGAGGTTGTTGAGAAGGATGATTTGATCAAGAAATAACTAGATGAGTTTGTGATTGTTACTTGTAAACTTCTTGGTGAGAAATGTGATTTTATGAAGAAGTTTAGAGAACTTGAAAAGATAAACCTTGAGAAGGATAATGTGATATCTTTTTTGAAGAAGAGAGAACAAGAATTGATTGAAGAAATAGACACGACTAAGGAGGCCATCAAGGACTTAGTGAATGATTCGGTATGTGTGTCTAATGTTAGAAATCTTGTTAACTCTCATAGTGGTGAAGACGACCTGGTAGTTGAAGAGGAGCCGTTGGAAGCACCACTTCCTACTCACTTGGATAAAGTCGTAATTGACAAGAAACCACACAAGAAGAGAAGATTAAAAGCCAAGAAAAAGTTGGCAAACAAGGTATCTTTGCAAACTCATAGTGAAGCTAATTCAACTCCAAAAGGTACAGTATCATCTTTTATTCCAATTTACTATTATTGCAACACAATAGGTCACATTAAGCCTAGGTGTTTTAAATTTATTGAAAAATGAAAATTAGGAAATGAATATAAAGATAAGGAGATTAAACTTCAACTTGAACAAGCTAAGGCTTTGAAACTTGAGAAACAAGATAATATTGCAAAGCATGAAAAGAAGTTGTGGAGTAGAAAGAAAGCTAATCTTGTTCAACTTGACAAAGCTTATGCTGAAAATGTTAAGGAAGAGAGTAACATTGTCATTGAAGGACTTTACTCTAGATTTAACATTATTGTCAAGGATGATATTGAAAATGTTTGTGTAGGTACACACAAGAACAAGTGGTTCAAGGGTGAATGCTCTTATCGCTAATGTAAGAAGCACATGTGAGGTAGCTTTGAGGCAATATATCAATTGTGTTGAGAATTCTAGCTTGCTAAGCTTTGAGTACTCCATATATTAATATGAACTTGGTTATCTCACATCATGTTTGTTATGATGGTCGAAATTTATTGGTTAACTTTTGAGAAGTTCTTTGATATATGTGTTTGTTGAGTTGAAATATTATGCTTTTTATACTCTCATTGTGAAACATCGTCAACTTGGTGTCATGAGGACATTCAAGATAAGAGTTCTCATAAAAAGGGCGAAAGTATGATATTTGGTGAATATAATGTCCAAAAGGTATCTCTAGACTCTAATGCATGTTCTCTTAGATATTAATCTTTTGACTCAATTTGACATACATCTTATAGCTTGTCATATTATAGAATTTTGTATAGCATACATATGATTCTCATTGATATTTGTTATTTTAGGATCTAATAGTGATATTGTTCACATTGATCTTATCCTTGATGATTTTTTGTGTACAGTATATTGAGTGACATTATTTTTGAAAATATGAACTTCATATTCTTTGAAAGCTACTTATTAGAGAAGTAATGATCTTGAATAAGTCTCTACTTATTGCTTTTAGATCATGTGCTTATGAGCCATAAAATCTTGGTTTTCTAAAATTTCACTTTGCTTCTCTTATAAGTTTTGCTAGTAGTTTGAGTTTACTAACATGTAAACTTTGGATACACCTTGAAGTTTTTGTGCTTAAGTACATTTAAAATGACTTATGGTTAGTATCTACTTTGCTTCGGCAAATACATAGAACTCAATGAGCACCTTCATGGAAATGGGTACACACATTGGTTTAGAAAGCTACCTAATGTTGGAAAGAGCTACACCATTGTGATGAGTGAAAGCCGCCATGAAGTTAATTTTTTTTATGTTTGAAAAAATCAAAGAAGTGTTGAAATGGAATTATGAAAAGGAAATTTTTTGATTCAAAGCCTAAAAAGAAAATGAGGAAGACTTAAAAAGGAGTATAGTTGAAAATTCAAATGAGCTCAGATTGAAAAACGGAAATGGGATGACGAGCCACATGCACACACACGCTCATATATTGAAATCTATTCTCTTAAAAGCAAAAAATTTGGATGATAATCGGTTTGACTTTTTATGAAAAAAGTTTAAGATGAATAGATGTTGGAAATTATTTACATGTTGATTATCAAACTACTTCTTGCTATATATTTGAAGCATATCTCTCTCACACACACTTTGTTTATGAGCATGTTTATATTTCAGCAACTGTTGAAGAATTATGAGAGAACTTAAAAATCTTTATGTATCTCTCTTAGCATATGAAGTGTATGTTATTGGTATTTCTTCAAATTGCTTGAATGTGTGATTGTGTGAACATCTTTGTGAACTTTATGCTATCATTGACTTTAGTTATGGCATTTATCAAGGGGGGCATTCTATGCTAGACATTGTTCACTTTTATGATGTGTTCAAAAGCTTCATTTTGTTACATGCTGGCATATTTTGACTTAATGACACTTGTAAGATATTACTCACTATCTTTGACTTGCATGACGATTCATTCTTAAGTCATATGTCTTTGTTTGTATATCTTTGTGACTAATATGCTTGTTTTGTTTTCACTCACTTTTGTTGTATCTGTATAGCATCTTATCACACAAGAAAATGGGAAGAACTAAGATTACAGGAAGTGGAAATCAATTGAATCCTGTTGTGAAAGTCAAATTTACCTTAAAAGGATCCAAAGCTTCAAGGATAAAAGATTTAGGGATCTTTGGAACAAATATGACATTTTAAGAGAGAGGCATTGACTTTGGTAAGTGTAAAGATTCTTATGTTCTTAAGTGCTTAAATGATAAAAAATGGGAATCTTGGGTGAGCATGTTAAGTGTTGTAAATGATACTCTTGTTAGAGAGTTCTTTCATAAATATAAGGAAAGTGCCACCTTGTTAGATGCTTTGATGGAAATCAGGGATATTGTATTTAGAGTTAACTAGGAAAATATTAACAAGTTTCTTGGGCTATCTAATGATATAGATTCTAATTTTCTTGATGTGGACATTATTGAGAATCTAAATATCATGGGTATAACTCTTTGTGACAATGCTTCTATTGAGTGGAAAAATAGGGCATACGATAGTCAATATAAGTTAACTAAGGTTAGTGCATTTTCGCATCTATTCATTTGTATTAACATTATTGGATCTTCGAATTCAATCGAGTTGAATAAGGACAAGATCAAAATAGTTTATGCATTGGTAACTAATCAACCGATAAACCTTGGAGATCTTCTCATGTATTACATTGATAGTACGGTTTTCTCTACTAGAGGTGATAAAAAGCTTGCATTACTTAGGTTTATTACTTCATTGTGTTTAGCTCGTGGGATTAAGAGTACAGAAGATGATGTGTTAGTTCAACCCTTGGAAAAATATTGTGATAGACGCGTGTCTTACATGTCCTATAAGAATAAGGGTATGACTTTTGATACTTTTGGACTATTTAGTAGTTCTCAAGTTGATAGTCATGTGAATATCACTAGTATTCTTCAGGATTAGGCTATACAACTGAAGGAGACTATGGATGAACTCAGTGCAATAGTTGTTCAACAATATGCTAGGATTAAAGAGTTGGAGGAGTGCATTGCTTCAAGCTCAAGACCACCACTCGAGCTTTATGTTAGATTGACTACTCGAACGACTTTCTTTGAGGTACATTTCTTAACCTTTTAGCGTCATTTCATGTCTACAAGGGGAAGAAAGAGTATATGCTAGTTGCTTAGTTTCTTTCTATGTTGTTTTTGTAAACTTTTGAACTTAATGGCATGTAATAATTAGTCTTAAGATTTTGTTAAGAATTTTTGTGATTTGGCATGTATTAAGGGGGAGATATATGTATTTGTGGACTTTAATTGTATATTCTTATCCATATTATATGTTGCCATTTGTTATTTTCTCCTGAACATGCATTTGTGCTTTGAGATGATTTGTATGTTGCTTCAAGAGAAGAACAAGATGAAGTTCAAGAGTTGATGAAGATTAGTTCAAGGAATCTTACTCATTGTAATGTGAGGGAGTGATTTTATGACCTATCTTCGTTTTTATATTTGTAGTACATGTATGGGTGTTTTGATATGGAATTTGCCAAAGGAGGAGATTGTTAGGTTTTAAATTATGTTGGCATTAATTCCATATCAAAATGATGTTTACTTGTAATAATTTAGTTGTTTAGATTCATGATGATTCAAGCTTCAAAGAAGAAGGAACGACTAGTTAAAGCAAGTTAATAGTCTTCAAAGAGAAAGGATGTTATATGGTTCTACGAAGGTGTATTAAGACCTTATCTTTCTCTTACAAGGCTTAGGCACACACACAATTCATACATTTGTGTCCCTGTATAGTTGTGCATCATTATAGGCATACACACACAAACCATACATATGTGTCCTTGCATCGTTGTGCCCTTTTTATAACACATCCACACACTTGAAGATGAATGCTCATACATTGCTATGAAAATAACATGTTTTGGAAAATGCATGATTAGAGACTATCTCTATGTAGTTTACATTCTAGTATAAAATGTGTTTATATATGTATATGTTTGTAAAACATGGATATTGAACTTGATTTTAGTCTTAAATAATTCTTGATTGAGTTTTGTTCATTTCGGTTACTCATACTACTGATCTCAAGTTCTAATTTAAAAGATGCTACACTTTCAACTCATGTTGTGTACATTGTCTTCGTATTCGTATATCGAGTCGAAATTAAATTTTCTGGGTTGAATATCGCATTTTCCTATGGCCGTGAGAGAGTTACAGTTCATAATCCATAAACGGATTCCAATTTTGAGTTCAGGGGTCAGAGAATGGTCGAAGAACGTGAAGAGAGCGTGTAAGGAAAAGAAGTGCAACCAAGCACTCTTTCCCGAGATGGCACGTGGTCATCTCGTGCTAGAATACCTACTGCCTCGAGATTCCCAAGCGCCATCTCAGGCAGCAAGTGTGCTTGGTGCACTTAAATCCCTTTTGGTCATTTTACTTGTATTATTTTCCCTCTCTTTTATATATCCCTTCCGTCTCACATTTCATTCTAAGAAAAGATTCAAAATTTGAGTGCAGAATTTACTCCCAAACTTTTCTCACCTTCCAAACACCATAACTTCTTCATTTGAATTCCTATCATAGTGATTCAAAGTTGAGAGTGTTTGTCTATTCATCCTTCATCTTTTCTCTGAAGGTTTGAGTTAGTTTTAATGCTGTTTTTGGAGTCTAGCCTCACAAAATCGAGACTGCACCAAATCAACTAAGGTATTGATTTTCACTCAAAGTTTCCTTTTAAAACTTGGTCTATTGCATTGGGTTTTCTTCTTCAATATATATATATAGATATATTTGTGTGTGTGTGTGTGTCTTGTGATTGTTTTGATTTGAGTTTTGAACTCATTTATAGCTAGATTGAGTTTCAATTGAAATTTCACATGTTGAGTTAGGTTTTGATTTTGCCTATGCTTTCACATGTTTGGGATCGTATTGTTCTAGCTTTGATTCTAGGACTATTTGATGATCTTTAATTGATTGATTTTGTGAAAAATAGTTCCTCACATGTATCAGGCTCTCTTTTGTCAAAATCTCACGATACATGTGTTTGTGTTCTTATGAACTATTATTGTGCTTAGTTGATTTCATGAATAGATAATATGTTATAGAACTCTTTCTTTAATCTAAATGACTTTGTCACATGATTTTAGCATGATTTTGTTATATGAGATTTAAACTTGATTATGTACTAATTGAACATATCTTGTGACTCAAGTTTTAGATCTATGCATGTATCTAGGTTGTAATTAATGTTGAACATATCTTACATGATCTACATTTGTTATGTGCATTCATGCTTATGTCTAGTGTTTTTCATAGGATGTGTTGATCATAACATTCTATGTTGCGTGCTTGTTTACCTTTTGCATTCATGATCACCTAGATGCCTTGTGAGAAAGAAGTCTTGACAATAGGTGTGAGACCTATGTTGTTGAGCAAGGAAGTGTTGGCAAGAGGTGGGAGACCTCAGAATGTAAAGCAAAGAAGTCTTGCCTAGGGCCGTGAGGATTCGGAAGGGTGAGCGAGGAAGTCTTAACAAGAGGTGTGAGGCCTCGGAATATTGAGCAAGAGGGTGACATATTCATGAGTAGGATTGAAGGGTAGTTTCTGGGTGAAGGGGTCACTTGAGAGATTGTACTTTTCTTATCTACTAGTGGATTTTATTTGCCGGTGGTTGCTAACCTGTGAATGCTTCCTCTTCGGAGGTTTACCACGTTATATCTTGTGTCAACTTGTCTCTATCCCTATCTCACTTATATTGGTATTTGTTACTTGAATACTATGGATATAACTTTATATGTAAGTTGACTTCCTTACTATAATATCAATTGTGTATGTGTTATGGTTTCTTGTTTGTATCACACTTTACATGTTTTATATATTAATTAAGTTTCTTTAATTGATATATATATTGTGATACAAGCAATCTAGAGGGACAAACTTTTGTTTGTTTCTAAGGGAGTCCAAAAAGGTGTCTAACCTATTCACCCTCTACCCCTCTAGATTAGCCTTAAGAATTTAATGTGTTTGTATTTTCATTATAGGCAACAATGATTTGTGTATGAAATGGCTCAACTTGTAGAAGTGCCAGAATTGTACTTATGAACTTAAATTGTCAATTTATGATGTGCAAGTGTGCAAAAAGAAAAGAAATGAAAGAAAATCAAAAGAAAGAAAAAAGGCAAAGGAAAAAAAAGAAAGAAAGAGAAAAAGAAAAGAGTCTTGGAAGCAAAAGATAAGTACTCATAATGTGGAGTACAAATTTTGAAACACAATGTGTGTGGATTTGTAAATGCCTAATTGCTAAAGTGTAATGAAAGTGTTATAGAGCTTTGTATAGGGTGTGTGAGTATATGTATGCATGATTAGTGATCTTTGAACTTACTTTCTTCACCAAATCTAACCCTATGGCCTCATTAAAACCAAAAGGGAAGTCTTAGTTGATTGATCTTCCACGTTCATGGCATAGTGAATCATTCCTAGGATAGTTCAGAGACATTAGCGGTTTTTGAATATACGTTATATGCAATGCATTAGAATTCTATGTATAAACTCCATCATTGCATGCCTTGAATGAGTGTGAACCTAGGACTCTAAGTGGAAAAAGAATAGCGAAACCGGGTGAGGTTTTGAGTCAAAGCGAATTATGCTCAAGGTGTGGGAGTGAAAAGCTCTCGATATGAGAGCGATCCTAGGTGTGGGATTTGTGATAGTGAGAATTTCCCTTAAATGCCTTTGAGTTGTTTTAGATTACTTTGCATATGTTTACTACTTTCTGTCACACATCCTTGCATCTTATCATCGGTTGGATATGCAAATTATTGAACCGTTTGTTTGAAGTCTAGAAGAGTCTTAGATCGAGTCATTTTTTATTGAGACATGTTTGTTTTGTTTTAAGGTTTGTACGAGGACGAGCAAAGGTTTGGTTTGAGGTATTTGATCAGACAAAAATTGTTAGGATTATGCTCAATAGCAAGATTGTAATAATGTATTTGACAATCTTTTCATATTAATAATGTGATTTATAGTTTAACAAATCTTTTAGAATTTATAGTTTAATTATTATAATTTTCAAAAGTAAATAATCAAAAGATTAAAAGACTATGAGAAAAAAAGAATTGTTCGTACATCTGGATATATATGAGTATGAGGTAGACACAATTCTTTCGTTAATCTTGAATAACATTCACAACTTAAGATAAAGGTTGGGCGCTTTTATCTTGTCAAAGTTACAGATTCTTTTACTAGCATTTGAGTGGGATCAAATGTGTTACGATGGGTCTAAAATCATCAAAGTGTGGTGTTTTTGGTTAAAAGAATCTAGCGCACTAGGTGTATTGAATAGGATCAATGTGAAATACTTTATCCAAAACCGTCAAAGGATAAAAGTTTTCACTTGAAGACAATCGGAGAGTCTATCTCAATCCTGAGATAAATGATGGACTTATGGTTGCAAGTGTTATCATTTGAGCTATCAATAAGTACGATTATATGGCATAGTCTATCCTCGATAGTTTGGTGGTATTCTTTTGTTAATCAATAGAGGACTTCATTTATAGATATGGACATCATGGCTTTATTTATTAAATGAGAGTAGAATATTACCATATGTTTATTTTGAGGTATTGGATATTAAATCTTAACGTTAAGTTTTCAATAGTGTCTACTGAAATATGGATTATGGACAAGTCAAAATATCCAAGTTCAAAATGTGGTCATATGAGTAAATATGATAACTTGGATAACTATAGGCGGTCTATGAGCTCTTGGCGATTATTGATATTCTTCACGATGATACACTATCTCCATTAAGA
The DNA here is from genome assembly GCA_032871835.1 of Dipteronia dyeriana. Taxonomy (NCBI): domain Eukaryota; kingdom Viridiplantae; phylum Streptophyta; class Magnoliopsida; order Sapindales; family Sapindaceae; genus Dipteronia; species Dipteronia dyeriana. The sequence goes on from CM065298.1 coordinate 44,393,847, forward strand.
TTGTCTAAGGTATGAATAAGCGACATTAACTTATTATATCTTTATTTAAGAGTTCAATTTTATTTCTTTAGTGGAATGAATTAAAATTAATAGATCGGATCTAAGTGAATCATTTGTTGATTGTGATTAGGTTATGTCTAACGGAGCCTAAATTTAGATAGCCCACCAAGATCCCCAATTCACCCAAACTTGCATGGATCACTTGATATATTCTACCGGACCAATATATATGTCCATCTAAAATTGTATTAAGGCATGTGGACTTGTTTCTTTTAGTAAGGATGGATCTAGTTTACATGTGGACCTTTTATTAAAGTCCAATGGATTTAATAAAATAGGAAAAACAATAGTTGACCCTTATTTATATAGCTTGGGCTGCAAGGGTATATATAATTAAACGGAAATTAATTAATATTTGCCTTTTATATTTTTTTATATTTTTTATTTAATTAAACGGATATTAATTAATTAATTAATTGTTTAATTAAGGGTTAAAAATCTTTTTCCTAGTAAGAGATGGTCTCCTAGAGTCATATTATTGTTGGTAATATGATAAGTATTAAATACTATATTTGATAAGTAGATATATATTATGAATTTATTTATCTAGTCAAATTAGGAAGTATTTGATTTCTATTAAAACTCTAGTTGACAATTGGTCAAAATAGGAAGTTTTATTTTAGTCACAATTTAATTATATTCAATAATTGGTTATTGAATAAATACACTATTTTAGTTGGATTAGGAGTCTTGGTGTGGAAAAGAATTTTTATTTCAAAAGGATTCTTGGTCACCAAGTAAATACACATGGAGAAAAGATTCTTGCCCACCAAGTAAATCCTCTTTAGGAGAGGATTTGTATAACTATATATACAGCTTTTAATTTCGGCCAAGCATATAATTTCTCTTAAAAAATTTGGCCAAACTATAGAATTTTGACGGAGAAAAAATTAGATTTTTCTCTAGATAAAATTTGGCCAACTCAAAGATTTTGTGTATTGAATTCAGCCAGAGAGAAGAGAAAAGGGGAACGTTTTTGTTTTCGATAGTGCACTAGTATCCTTTATATTTAAACGGTTTTATGTACAACATCGAATCTGTTAGGTTTTAGTTTGTGTTGGCATTAATTCCATATCAAAATAATTTTTACTTGTAATGATTTAGTTGTTTAGATTCATGATGATTCAAGCTTCAAAAAATAAGAAACAACAAGTCAAAGCAAGTTCTAAGTCTTCAAAGAGAAAGTATGCAATTTGGTTCTACAAAGGTATACTAAGACCTTATCTTTCTCTTACAAGGCTTAGGCTCACACATACAATTCATTCACACGTGTCCCTGCATCGTTTTCCACCATGTATAACACATTCACACATTTGAAGATGAATGCTCATGCATTGGTTTGGAAATAACATGTTTTGGAATATGCATGATTGGAAACTATCTCTATGTAGTTTACATTCTAGTGTGAATAGTTTTTGTTTGTGTATATGTTTGTATAACATGGATATTGAACTTGAATTTAGTCTTAAATGATTCTTGATTGAGTTTCGGTCATTTCGGTTACTCATACTATTGATTTAAAGTTCTAAGTCAAAAGATACTACACTTTCAACTCATGTTGCATACATTGTCTTCGTATTCAAATATCGAGTTGAATTATTATTTTTTGGGTTGTGTATCTTATATGTCCATGTCCGTGTGAGAGTTATGGTTCAAAATCCGAAAAAGGATTTGAATTCTGAGTTTGGAGTCCGGAGAATGGTCGAAGAACGTGAAGGAAGGTCGGAGGAGAAAGAAGCAAGCAAGGCACTTCTTTCCCGAGATGACGCGTGGCCATCTCGGGCCAGAAGGCTTGCTGCCCCGAGATGTCCATGCGCCATCTCAGGAAGTAAGCTTGCTTGGCTTATTCTTGCCCCTCTTGGTCATTTCACATGTCCAACTTTCCCATTCCTTTATAAACTCTTTCCCTCTCACATTTCATTCTAAGAGGAAATTTAAAACAAGTGTGTAGAAATTTTCTCTCTAAATTTTCTCAAATTCCAAACACCATAACTTCTTCATTTGAACTCTAATTTGAGTGATTGGAAGTTGAGAGTGTTCATCTATTCATCCTCCATCTTTTCTTTGAAGGTTTGAGTAAGTTTTACTGCTGGTTTTGGTGTCTAATCATACAAAAACGGGATGGCACCTAAATCGACTAAGGTATTAATTTTCTCTCAAAGTTTTCTTTTAAAACTTGGTCAATTGCTATGGGTTTTCTTCTTCTACATATATTTGTATATTATGAGTGTTTTGATTTGATTTTTGAACTCTTTCAAAGCTAGGTTGAGTTTCAATTGAAATCATTCATGTTGAGTTAGGTTTTGATTTTGCCTATGTTATCATATGTTTGGGATTGTATTGTGCTAGCTTTGGCTCTAGGACTATTTGATGATCTTTGATTGATTGATTTTGAGAGAAATAGTTCCTCACATGTATTAGGCTTTCTTGGCAAAAATTCTCACATAATACATGTGCTTATGTTCTTTTGAGTTGTTCAGGTGTTTTGATGAATCTATGATTAGGAATATGCTTTAGAACTTTAGCTTTAATCTTATTGACTTTGTCATATGATTTTAGCATGTTTTAGGTTTATGTGATTTCAATTTGATCTTGTGATTTATTGAACATATTATGTGATTCTAGTTTAGATCTATGCATGTATCTATGTTGTGATTGTTATTGAACATATCTTACATGATTTAGATTGTTTATACATGCATGATTAACTAGACTATATCTGTTTTGTGCATTAATGCTCATGTCTAGTATTTTCCATAGGATGTGTTGATCATAGCATTCTATGTTGCGTGCTTGTTTATGTTTTGCATTCATGATCACCTGAATGCCTTGTGAGAAGAAAGTCTTGACAATAGGTGTGAGACCTATGGTGTTGAGCAAGAAGTCTTGGCAAGAGGCATGAGGCCTTGGATTGTCGAACAAGAAAGTCTTGGCTAGGGTCGTGAGGATCCGGATAGTCGAGCAAGAAGTCTTGCCTAGAGTTGGGAGAACTTGGATAGGTGAGCGATGAAGTGTTGACTAGAGTCGTGAGGACTTAGTTAAGCAAGAAGTCTTGCATTGGGTCGTAAGGATCCAGATAAGGTGAGCGAGGAAGCCTTGACATGAGGTGTGAGGCCTCGGATTGTTAAGCATAGGGCGACAAATTCTAGAGTAAGATAAGAGGGTAGTTTCTAGGTGAAGAGGTCACTTGAGAGATTGTACTTATCTTATCTACTAGTGGATTTTGTTTGCCGGTGGCTGCTAGCCCGCGGATGTTTCCTCTTCGGAGGTTTACCATCTTATATCTTGTGTCAACTTTTCTCTATCCCTATCTCTCCAATATTTGCATTGTGGATAGAACTCTTTATGTATGTTGACTTCCTTTCTATAATATAGATTGTGTATGTGTTACAATTACTTGTTTGTATCACACTTTGCTTGTGTTTATATATTGATTAATTGTCTTTAATTAATATATACATTGTGATACAATTAATCTAGGGGAACAAACTTTTATTTGTTTCTAAGGGAGTCGAAAAAAGTGTCTAACCTATTAACCCCCCCTCTAGGTTAGCCTTGAGCATTTAACCGTGTTTGTATTTTCAATTGGTATCATAACAGGACACTAGATTGCATTTAGTGTGAGTATGGGGTGATACATTCACGGTTTTTGCAAGTCGTTTGAAGTCATGGGTTTACAAGATGATGTAATGGCGAAATGAGCCTAAATACTAGGCCACCATTACTTCCTGGTACTAACTATGGGTATTGGAAGTTGAGGATGAAAGCCTACATCCGCTCTATTGATGAAAGGGCTTGGATGGTAGTGGAAGAAGGTTATAGTCCTCCTACCAAGGTTCAAGAGGATAGAACCATGATACTCAAGCCAATGAGTGAATGTACAACGAATGAGTTTGAGGTTGCTAAATGGCACCATCGTGCTATGAATGCCATCTTTGGTGGAGTTGATGGGCAACAATTCTCCTACATTCAAAATCTTGAATCCGCAAAGGAAGCTTGGGATACTCTCAAGTTGCTAATGAAGGAACCTTAGCAGTGAAGAAATCGAGGCTTCAAATGTTGGCATCACAATTTGAAGGTTTAAGTATGGGTGAAGAAGAAAAGTTTAAAGACTTCCAATTCTTGCTTCATAACATAGCTAACCAATGTCAAGCACTTGGAGTACCTATCTCAAAAGAACGTTTAAATTGGAAAATCCTTAGGTCACTTCCTAAGAGATTGAAATCAAAGGTGACGGCCATTAAGAAAAGCAAGGATGTGGATAGTTTGCATTCACACTAGAATGCAAACTACATAAAGATAGTCTCCAATCATGCATTTTTCCAAAACATGCTACTTTCATACCAATACATGAGCATTCAATCTTTAAGTGTGTGAATGTGTTATACCAAATGATGAGTTACGATGCATGGACACAAATGTATGAATTGTGTGTGTGCGCGCATATAATGATGCATAACTAAGCAGGGACACATATGAATGAATTGTGTGTGTGTGTGCACATTTAATAATGCACAACTAAGAAGGGACACATAAGAATGAATTTTGTGTGTGTACGTCTACGCCTTGCAAGAGGAAGAAGGATCTCGATACCTAAGCATCCAAGAATAGTACCAATCCTCTTGAAGACGAACTTTGCATCATGAGAAGTTGCTTTTTTCCTTGAAGCTCTTATCATCACGAACCATTTAAGCAACTAAGCATTACAAAGGAATGAAGTTTTGTTATGGAATCAAGCCAACACAAATCTAGAACCTAACAATCTCCCCCTTTGGCTATTCCGTGATAAAACCTCTACCTCACCATACAATGATCTCTCATAATCAATGTTGATTGCATTCTCACATCCTCACATTACAAAGGGATATTCCTATACTAAAATGTCTTCATGAGTCTTCATGAATATCTTCACACATTCAAAGCACCTGTGAGGCAAGAACAACCAAAAGAAATCTTCTACAAAGAAGATAGGTGAGATAAACAAACAATATACAAATACCAAACAAAAGATCCCTTAACACTTCTTATCTCATGTGAGCCAAAATTTCTCCCCCTTAATGGATTCTCTTCCCTTTACATCAAAAGTAAGTAACATGGTGAGGGAAACACTTTCTCCCCCTTTTTTAAAAGAAATAGACAAAAACAGATTACATAACCGAGAGATAGATAAATGCCAAATGAAAATACCTACAAGGGTATAAGGGATGCATAATAAAATCATGAGATAGTGAGCAAAAAAGTTGTATAGAGAACTAAGTTTAACAAACTAAGCTCCCCCTTAAAATATTCTCTACATATTAATAGGCAAGATAACTTGTTCACAAGGGAATCACACAATCACATATTTCAAGCAACAAGAGATAGTAAACCATTATTGTCCGCAGTTAATAAGAGAATCTTAGATTTTCATTACTCTTTCAAAGACAATCTCTCGTTGCTAATGAATCAAGCACATTAAGTAAAAATGTGTGTGTGAAAATGCTTCAAGCATATATAAAAGGAGTTATTGTGATATCAACATGCAAACTATTTCAACACCTATCCATCTAAAGCTTTTCCAATCAAGGTCAAACTGATGATCATCCGGATGTTTGCTTTAAAGATAATAGATTTCAACATATGAGCATGTGTGTGCATGTGGCTCGTCATTCCATTTCTGTTTGTCAACCTGAGCAATCATAATTTTCAACTATACTCCATTTTAATCCTTCCTCCATTTCTTTTTAGGATTTGTATCAAAGATTTTTTTTAAAATGATTCTTTTTCAACACTTCTTTGATTTTTCATACATAAATATATACTCTTCATGATGGCTTTCACTCATCACAATGGTGTAGCCCTTTTCTACATTTGGCGGCTTCACAACCAATGTGTGTAGCCCTTTCCATAAAGGTGCTCGTTGAGTTCTATGTAGATGCCAAGCAAAATGGACACTAACCATAGGTCATCTATCATGTACTAGACAATGAACTTCAAAATGCATCCATAATCTACATGCTTTCAAACTCAATTACTCAAACTTAAACATATAAGAGAAGCATTTGTGCACTTTTAAGAACAAGATTTATAAAGACTTAAGTGCATTATCTAGAGGAAATAAAAGCTATTTTATCAAGATCATTACTTCTCACATGAGTAGCTCTCAAAGAAATAGATATACAATATAGTTTTGCTTATCAAGCCACTTATAATCACACACAAGTATTAATCAACACAAATCATGCCAATGGATCTTCTAAGAGATACAAATCTCTCTTTGTTCAATGGCTTTCTGAACAAGTCCGCAAGTTGATTCTTAGTAGGCATATGTTCAAGAGTTACTATTAAATGTTCAACAAGTTCTCTAATGAAATGATGCCTAATGTCTATATGCTTTGTGCGTGAGTGTTGAACCGGATTTTTAGAGATGTTAATGACACTCATATTATAGCTATAGAGAGTCATTTTACCTTGATTTGTCTCATAATCCTTGAGAATTTGTTTCATCCATAGAAGTTGTGCGCAAGCTCTTCCGACCGCAATATACTCAGCTTCGGATGATGAAAGAGAGACGAAATTTTGTTTCTTGCTTAGCTAAGCAATCAAATTATTCCCCAAGTAAAAGCAACCGCCCGATGTACTTTTATGATCATCAATGTTTCCTTCCCAATCAGCATCACAATAGCCAACTAGAATATCATTAGTATGAAAGGAATAGAATAAACCAAGATTATGTATTCCTTTTGTATACCAAATGATTCTTTTAACGGCTTTCAAGTGAGATTCTTTTGGATTAGTTTGAAACCTAGCACATAAACCTACACTAAAACAAATATCTGGCCTACTAGCCGTTAGGTAGAGAAGGCTACCTATCATGCTCCTATAGAGACTTTGATCAACATTTTTTCCTTTGTCATCTTTCTCAAGTTTTAAAGTTGTACTCATAGGTGTTTCAAATTCTTTTCCACTTTCAAGGCCAAATTTCTTAACAAGATTTCTAGCATATTTAGATTGAGACAACATGATACCATTGCTATATTGTTTCACTTGCATGCCTAGAAAGTAATTGAGTTCACCTACCATACTCATTTCAAATTCTATTGACATAACATTCATAAAATCATCAACCTTTGTTTTACATGTAGACCCAAACACTATATCAGCAACATCTATTTGTGCAATAAAAATGTCATTGTTATAATGCTTGACAAATAATGTTCTATCAATACCACCTCTCTTATATTGGTTGTCAATAAGATATTGAGTCAACCTATCATACCAAGCTTTAGGGGATTGCTTAAGGCCATAAAGAGCCTTTTTCAACTTAAACACATGATTAAGAGAGTGTGGGTCTACAAAACCCTTAGGTTGTTCAACATACACTTCTTCTTGAAGGTATCCATTGAGAAAAGCACTTTTGACATCCATTTGAAACAATTTGAATTTTTTAAGACATGCAACAAACAACAAAAGCCTAATGGACTCAACACATGCAGTGGGTGCAAAAGTCTCATCAAAGTCTATGCCCTCAACTTGAGTGTATCCTTGAGCCACTAGTCTTGCTTTATTTCGTACAATCTTGCCACATTCATCATTCCTATTCCTAAACACCCATTTAGTACCAATCACATTGATATCTTTTGGTCTAGGAACTAAGGACCAAACTTCATTCCTCTCAAATTGATTTAGTTTTCTTGCATGGCATTAACCCAATATTCATGAATAATTGCTTCATTAATATTTTTGGGTTCAATTTGAGAAGCGTAGCAAGCATATGAAAATTTGTTATCTAGTTGTCTTCTAGTTCTAACCCCTTCATTTAAGTCACCTATTATGTATTCTTGGTAATGCATGTTCCTAAGTCTAGAATTAGAATTTTCAACATCTTGTTGGTCATCATTTAAACTATTTTCTAACTCTTGACTTTCTTTTCTAGCAACACTACCATTATCATCATTATGACTAGACTCGCTTTCATCACAACTAGTCACATCAATAGGTGCTTTAGTGTCATTCAACAAATGTTCTTTAGGTTCATTGACACCATGATTATCACACAAATCAAGAATGCTAAAATCTTCTATTTTCACATTAATAGACTCCAAAATAGTCTTAGTTTTCAAATTGAACACTCTATATGCACGACTATTATTAGCATACCCAAGAAAGAGACCAATATCACTTTTAGCATCAAACTTTCCTAAGTGATCTCTATCATTCAAAATAAAACACTTACTCCCAAAATTGTGGAAGTAACTGACATTGGGCTTATTGCGCTTCCAAAGTTCATAGGAGGTTTGTTTTGTGCCGGGTTTTCTAAAAACTCAATTAGTGACATAGCATGCGGTATTGACCGCTTCGACCCAAAGATTTCTAGGGACTTTCTTGCTATTGAGCATGACCCTAGCCATCGCTTGCAAGACACGATTCTTCCTCTCAACAATACAATTTTGTTGAGGAGTTCTAGGAGCCGAGAACTCTTGTGAAATCCCATAATCATCATAAAACTCACTAAATCTAGCATTTTCAAATTCACTCTCATGATCACTCCTAATGCGACATATTTTCTTGATTCCAAGACCTTTTTCATTTTCCACTTGATTACAAAACTTCTTAAAGTAACTAAAAGTTTCGGTCTTGTCTCTAAGAAAATATACCCATGCAAACCGAGAAAAGTCATCAACACATACAAAAATGTATTTTTTGCCATTTATGCTTTTGGTTTGAATTGGTCCCATTAGGTCCATATGCACATGTTCTAAGGGCTTCTTGGTAGCAAAATTAGTGTTCTTTTTATGAGACACTTTTGTTTGTTTACCAAATTGACAAGGTTCACAAACACCATCAAGCTTTTTACCAAGACTATGAAGACCTCTAACAATGTTTTATCTCTCAAGCTTCTTTAAATCTTTATAATTCATATGGCCCAATCTTTCATGCCATAATTCAAGCTTGTTGCACTCATGTGTCATATTACATGTTAGTGGATCAACCTCTAAACAATAGCAGTTGTCCGAAGACCTTTTGACTTTCAAAACAATTTTTCCCTTTTTATCAATTATCGCGCACAAATCTTTTTTAAAGCTAACTTCTTTAAAATTTTCACACAAGTGAGTGATGCTTATTAGATTAGCTTGTAGACCATCTACGTACAAGGTGTCACGAAGTTTAGGCAATCCGGGGATACAAATTGTTCCCTTGGCTAGAACTTGCTTTTTTGTGCCATCACCAAATGTAACCCATTCACCATCATTCATAACAAGATTCTCAAAGAATTCCTTATTACCGGTCATATTCCTAAAGCAACCGCTATCTAGGTACCAATAATAGGATGAATTAGCTCTTAAAGCATATTATGCAACCAAACACTGTGTTGTGTTTTTCTTAACCCAAACTTTCTTGACAAGTTTCTCATTCCTACTTTTATTAACATGCTTTGACTGGTTTTTAGGCACCTTGACTCCATTAATCAATTTTTCAAACAAATCAAATAAAGCATTATCAACTTTCTTATGCTTAGTAGAACGAGGCACAAAACATGATTTAACAAACAAATCATCAACACATTTATTCTCAACATGCTTTAGAAAGGTCTTCTTAGGTCTAATTCTAGATCCATACATGGATGATTGCTTGGGACCATTCAAAGACATAAAACACAAATAATTGGCAATTCTATATTTATGAATGTATTCATAACATCTAGGTCTTATGTGTACTATCATGTTGCAATAATGACAAATAGGTATGAATTTGAGAAGTTTGCCATTTGCTTGAGCATTCAACTTATTTTACCTTCTCACGTTTTTACCTTTTTGGCGTGCAGCACTAGAGGTCTTGCCTTTTGCATTTGATGATGATGTAGCTTGTTTTTGGCATTGTTGAGTCTTTTCCTTGACCTTCATTGTTGATGTTGAGGCACCTCTGGTAGAATTCATGGCTTTACCGTTAGAGAGTTGACCTATATTTCAATTGCTACAAGCTTTGACCAAAGTAGATTTGTTAGATGAAGGAGTTGATTTTTCATTAACATATCCTAAACCAATTTTGTGGCTTGAAGGCTTTCCAATCTTAATGATGTTAGGTCTATTAATTTTATTGGCATTATTCTATATCAAAACAACATTTCCTTTGTATTGTTTAGTTGTCTAGGATTCATGATTATTCAAGCTTCAATGAAGAAATGGCAACTATTCAAGAAAGTTCAAGTCTTCAAAGGGAAAAGTGCTTCATGATTCTACAAAGGTATATTAAGACCTTTCTTTTCTCTTTCAAGGCTTAGGCATACACACACATATCATACATTTGTGTCCCTGTATAGTTGTGCACCATTATAGGCACACATATACAATTCATTCATATATGTCCCTGTATCGTTATGCCCCATGTATAACACATTCACACACTTTAAGATGAATGCTCATGCATTGGTTTGGAAATAACATGTTTTGGAATATGCATGATTGGAAACTTTCTCTATAAAGTTTGCTTTCTAGTGTGAATTGTGTTTGTGTGTGTATATGTTTGTATAACATGGATATTGAACTTGGATTTTGTCTTAAATCATTCTTTATTGAGTTCAGGTCATTTCTCTTTCTCATACTATTGATTTCAAGTTCAAAGTCAACAGATACTACACTTTCAACTCATGTTTCATACATTGTATTCGTCTTCGTATATCGAGTCAAATTATTATTTTCTGGGTTGAGTATCTTATATTTCTATGTCTGTGAGAGAGATATGGTTTGTAATCAGTAAACTGATTCAAATTCTGAGTTCGGAGGCCTAAGAACGGTCGAAGAAAATGAGGGAGCGCGAAGGGAATGCACCATGGCCAAAAGGCCATGGAGGTATGCATGTTAGTGGATCAACCTCTAAACAATAGCAATTGTCCAACGACCTTTTGACTTTCAAAACAATTTTGCCCTTTTTATCAATTATCGTGCACACATCCTTGTTAAAGCTAACTTCTTTAAAAATTTCACACAAGTGAGTGATGCTTATTAGATTAGCTTGAAGACCATCTACGTATAAGGTGTCACGAAGTTTAGGCAATCCGGGGATAAAATTGTTCCCTTTCCTAGAACTTGGTGTTTGGTACCATCACCAAACGTAACCCATCCACCATCATTCATAAAAAGATTCTTAAAGAATTCCTTGTTACCGGTCATATTCCAAGAGCAACCGCTATCAAGGTACCAACAATAGGATGAATTAGCTCTTAAAGCATATTATGAAACCAAACATTGTGTTGTGTTTTTCTTAACCCAAAATTTCTTGACAAGTTTCTCATTCCTACTTTTATTAACATGCATTGACTGGTTTTTAGGCACCTTGACTCCATTAGTCACTTTTTAAAACAAATCAAATAAAGCATTATCAACTTTCTTATGCATAGTAAAATGAGGCACAACACAAGATTTAACAAACAAATCATCAACATATTTATTCTCAACATGCTTTTCCAAGGTCTTCTTAGGTCTAATTCTAGATCCATACTTGGATGATTGCCTGGGACCATTCAAAGACATTAAACACAAATAATTGGCAATTCTATATTTATGAATGTATTCATAAAATCTAGGTCTTATGTGTCCTACCATGTTGCAATAATGACAAATAGGTATGAATTTGAGAAGTTTACCATTTGTTTATGCATTCAACTCATTTTACCTTCTCACATTTATACCTTTTTGGCGTGCAACACTAGAGGTCTTGCCTTTTGCATTTGATGATGATGTAGCTTGTCTTTGGCATTGTTGAGTCTTTTCCTTGACCTTCATTGTTGATGTTGAGGCACCTCCAGTAGCATTCATGGCTTTACCGTTAGAGAGTGTACCTACATTTAAATTGCTACAAGCTTTGACAAAAGTAGATTTGTTAGATGAAGGAGTTGGTTTTTCATTAACATATCATAAACCTCTTTTGTGAAGGCTTTACAATCTTAATGATGTTAGGTCTGTTAGTTTTGTTGGCGTTATTCTATATCAAAACAACATTTCCTTTGTATTGTTTAGTTGTCTAGAATTCATGATGATTCAAGCTTCAAAGAAGAAATGGCAACTATTCAAGCAATTTCAAGTCTTCAAAGGGAAAAGTTCTTCATGATTCTACAAAGGTATATTAAGACCTTTCTTTTCTCTTTCAAGGCTTAGGCACACACACAAATATCATACATTTGTGTCCCTGCATAGTTGTGCACCATTATAAGCACACACATACAATTCATTCATATGTGTCCCTGCATCGTTGTGCACCATGTATAACACATTCACACACTTTAAGATGAATGCTCATGCATTGGTTTGGAAATAAAATGTTTGTGAATATGAATGATTGGAAACTTTCTCTATGTAGTTTGCATTCTAGTGTGAATTGTGTTTGTGTGTGTATATGTTTGTATAACATGGATATTGTACTTGGATTTAGTCTTAAATCATTCTTGATTGAGTTTCGGTCATTTCGGTTACTCATACTATTGATTTCAAGTTCAAAGTCAAAAGATACTACACTTTCAACTCATGTTGCATACATTGTCTTCGTCTTCGTATATCGAGTAAAATTATTATTTTTTGGGTTTAGTATTTTATATTTCCATGTCTATGTGAGTGTTATGGTTTGAAATACGCAAACGAATTCGAATTATGAGTTCGGAGGCCGGAGAACGGTTGAAGAAAGCGAGGGAGCCCGAGGGGAATGCACCATTGCCAAAAGGCCATGGAGGTATGCATGCCCAAGATGGCGCGTGGCCATCTCGGCAGCACAACCTTGCTGCCCCGAGATGCCCACGCACCATCTCAGGGGGGGTACTTCCAAATGAGGGCAAATTGGTCTTTTAGCTCGTTTCTTTCCCTCTCCTTTATAAACTCCCTCCCTCTCACATTTCATTCTAACGAAGAAGAAAATGTAGTGCAGAAAAATTTTCAGATCTTTTCTCTCAACTTTGAATCACCATATCTCTCTCATCTCTTATCCGATTTGAGTGATTCAAGTTGGAGAAGTTTCGTATTAAAGTCATCTATCATCTCCAAGCAACCTTGAAGTCATTTGTTCAAGTTTTCTGGTGGATCGTACCATTTTCTTGACTGCACTCTAAATTGTCAAGGTAGTTGTTTATCTTTTGATTCCTTGATTCTAATGTTCAATTACCTTGGGTCTTCTTCCTATTGTTGTGTATTTGACTTGAAAAAATGTTGATGAGTGATAGATATTCATTTGAAAGCTAGATTGAGTTTCAATTGAAATCTCACATGTTAAGTTAGGTTTTGATTTTACCTATGTTTTCACATGTTTGGGATTGTATTGTGCTAGTTTTGAATCTAAGACTATTTGTGCTTTGATTGACTTTATTTTCATGATTAATAGTCTTATCATGTGCTAAGAACTCATTTGTTGAATAGATCTAGGATTAGCACATTTGATTTTATATTTAGAGTCTATTAGAGTTTAATTGACTATTTTTGTGAATATATGCTCTAAATGATTGCTAGAGATTTGATTGATCTTATCTTATGTTTCTAGCATTTCTGTGTTTGTGCTAAAGTCTTGAATATGTATTTCATGAACATGTTTATTTCAAGCTTTAGCAACATGAATAAAATCTAGGTTTAAAGTGTGTGTTTGGAAATTTGGCATGCTCTAGATTTTTGTTCATGTATAAGATCTAGACAATCTTGTTTTGTGAACTTTATTGTCTATGTGTAGATCTTCATGGAGTGTACCTAATCCATACATTTCATATGTTCATGCATCATCTTATGTGGTGTCACTTTTGGATTATAAACTAGAAAAATATACTTTGTGTGCTCATTGATTAATTCTAGTTTCCATAGAATTTGTTGATCATCTTATTCTATGTTGCGTGCTTGTTTACGTTTTGCATTCAAGATCACATAGATGCCTTGTGAGAAGGAAGTCTTGACAATAAGTGTGAAACCTATGGTGTTGAGCAAAAAGTCTTGGCAAGAGGTGTGAAGCCTCAGATTGTCGAGCAAGGAAGTCTTGGCTAGAGACATGAGGCCTTAGATAGTCGCGCAAGAAGTCTTGCCTAGGGTCATGAAGATCCAGATAGGTGAGCAAGGAAGTCTTGACTAGAGTCGAAAAGACTCGGATAGTTGAGCAAGAAGTCTTGCCTTAGGTCGTGAGGATCCGGATAAGGTGAGTAAGGAAGTCTTGACAAGAGGTGTGAAGCCTCGGATTGTTGAGCATAGGGCGACAACTTCTAGAGTAGGATAGGAGGGTAGTGTCTAGGTGAAGGGGTCACTTGAGAGATTGTACTTGCCTTATCGACTAGTGGATTTTGTTTGCCGGTGGCTGCTAGCCCGTGGAAGTTTCCTCTTCGGAGGTTTACCACGTTATATCTTGTGTCAACTTTTCTCTATCCTTATCTTTCTTATATTGCTAATTGTTATTTGAATAATATGGATAGAACTTTATATGTAAGTTGACTTCCTTATACAATATTGTTTGTGTATGTTAGATAACTTTGTATCTTGTGATATTTCATTCAAGTTGTAAAGTATCACATTGTAATACTCTAAGTACAACTTATGGAATGTTATCTACATTGAATATATTTGTTCATAAGATACATTGATTCTTGTTGTATGTTTTGTAGACTAAGAGTGGAGATTTAAACATACATGAATATATTGTTTTCTCATAACAATCACGTTGAATGTTAATTTGTATGCTTATCAAAGGTTTTTTCACGAGTCTCGAAAGATTTGTCATAACTGATAGACAACCTATTCACCCCCCCCCCCCTCTAGGTTGTTTAGTATAACCTTGTACACATTCTTTCAAATGAGAGCTTTCACTTTGTTAGAGCTAGATAACATCTTGTTAATCATCTCTTTAGCCTCATTAAGTTTGTCATTATGCACTTTCTCTTGATACTTATGCTCATTTAGTTTTGCTCTAAGCACATTTTCAATTCTCATAGCATGATCAAGAGATTCACCTTTTTGCTCAATTTCATGCTTCAAAATACTTAATCTATCATTGCTATCAATCAACTTTTTCTCCAGATTAAGAATTTTGTCATTTAGATCAATAACACATTTTGGGCTACAATCATGATTTTCTAACTTCTTAGTGAGAGACTTATTGATCTTAGAGACCCTTTCATTTTCTTGAATAAGATCTTTGATCTTTTGATCATCTAAGTCAATAGACTTACCTTCAACAAACGAAGCCACAAAAGAATACATTTCTTTAATCGTGATGAAACAAATGAAGATAACAAACACTACAAAGAAGATCTATCTATGTGCGTCTAGACACCGGCTTTGATACCAATTGAAATTCCCTTTATCTTTATAGTGTGAATAAACCTAGAAGGGGGGGGGGGGTGAATAGGTATATGCTTCAATTTTTATCTTCTTATAAAAACAATGCAATTATAACAATGCTTAATGAAAATTGCAAATAATGACACAATATTTACTTGGTAAACCTACGAAGAGGAAACATCCACGGGTTGATACCATAACCACCGGCAAAAGCAAATCCATTATTTCAAAATAGAGCTACACACTCAAGCAATCACACATGCTCTACAAGCTATCACTCTCACTCTATCCTTGAACCTAGTGATCTACTAAGCTGACTTCCTATCCAAGACCCCCTGTCTCTAGGAAGATTCCTTGCTCACCTATACGATTCCTCCCGACTTTAGTCAAGACTTTCTTGCTAAACAATCCGAGGTCTCACACCTCTTGTCAAGACTTCCACTTGCTTAGCTATCCAAGTCCTCCCGACTCTAGCTAAGACTTAAAATTGCTCAAATCAAAGAATCACTCTAAGATATGAGACTTTCTTCCTCTTCACAAGGCATCTAAGTGATCATAAATGCAAAACGCAAAAAAGCACTCAACATAGAAAATGATGATCAACAAATTCTATGGACATGCAAATAGATAGCTAGATTATGCTTTCAAAGAACAATCACAAATGCATCTAGACAACCTAAGCATGTTATAAACTAAGAATGTAGATATTAAGATATAGACATCAATTAAAACAAAACCTAGTTCTTAGAAAATGAAATTAGATCTAGAAACAATCAATCAAGCATAAGAACATAAGATTTCTAGAAACAATTTCATGTTTATCAAGTTTAGCACAAATCATTCAATATATCAGTAATCTAGCTAAACTTGAAAATCAAATCAACAAACCACAAAATGATATCAAAATAATCCTAGTCATGCATCTTAATCAAATAACATCAATCAATAAGAAGATCTAAGAAGAAAACTATGAAGAAAATGATTTTACCAACAAGGATGCAAACCATGAACTGAAGATCAGATCACAACAAAAACTGTAGATATCCTTTCACTCTGGAAATGCTTGCATTTTGTATAACTCTTCAAGAAACTCGAAATCGGTTTTTGAATGAAGTGATTCATAGTAGAAATGAAGAGGTTATCATAAAAACAAATATAAAAAATGTTGAGAGAAAATTTTATGCACTTGTTCTTCAATTTCAATTTTCTCAACTTGTAAGGAATGAGAGGGAAGAAGAGGATTTAAAAAGTGAAAAGCCAAAAGACCATTTTGCCTTTCTTTCTCAGTGTCTTCCCGAGATGGCACGTGGGCATCTCGGGGCAAAGCACTCTTGGGGCCGAGATGGCCACGTGCAATCTCGGGATGGTGTATGGTGATGGCTTTGAGCCATCGTACCTCACCCCTTATGCTCGTCTCGCGTTCTTCACTGTTCTTTGGCATCCTCCGAAATCGAATCCGTTTGAAGATTACGAACCAGGTCTCCCTCATGAACATGGACATATAAGATACTCAACCTAGAAAATAAGAACTCCACTCAATATATGAAGATGAAGACAATGTATTCAACATGAGTTGAAAGTGTAGTATCTTTTGACTTAAAACTCGAAATCAATAGTATGAGTAACTGAAATGATCGGCTTTTAATAAAGAGTGATTTAAGACTAAATTCAAGTTCAATATTCATGTTATACAAACATATACACAAACAAACTCAATTCACACTAGAATGCAAACTACATAGAGATAGTCTCCAATCATGCATTTTTCCAAAACATGCTACTTTCATACCAATGCATAAGTATTCAATCTTCATGTGTGTGAGTGTGTTATACCAAATGATGCGCTATGATGCACGGACACAAATGTTTGAATTGTGTGTGTGTGCGCATATAATGATGCATAACTAAGTAGGGACATATATGAATGAATTGTGTGTTTGTGCGCCTACGCCTTGCAAGAGGAAGAAGGATCTCGATACCTTAGTATTCAAGAATAGTACCAATCCTCTTAAAGACAAACTTTGCATCATGAGAAGTTGTTTTTTTCCTTGAAGCTCTTACCATCATGAACCATTTAAGCAACTAAGCATTACAAAGAAATTAAGTTTTGTTATGGAATCAAGCCAACACAAATCTAGAACCTAACAATCTCCCCTTTTGGCTATTCCATGATAAAACCTCTACCTCACCATACAATGATCTCTCATAATCAATGTTGATTGCATTCTCACATCCTCACATTACAAAGAGATATTCCTAGACTAAAATATCTTCATGAGTCTTCAAGAATATCTTCACACATTCAAAGCACCTGTGAGACAAAACCAACCAAAAGAAATCTTCTGCAAAGAAGATAGGTGAGATAAACAAACAATATACAAATACCAAACAAAAGATCCCTTAACACTTCTTATCTCATGCAAACACAAAAATTTTCTCCCCCTTACTTTCTCCCCCTTAATTGATTGTCTCCCTTTTACATCAAAAGTAAGTAACATGGTAAGCGGAACACTTTCTCCCCCTTTTTGGCAAGGAATAGAAAAAAACATATTACAGAACCTAGAGAGAGATAAATGCCAAATGAAAATACCTACAAGGGTATGAGGGGTGCATAATAAAATCTTGAGATAGTGAGCAGAAAAGTTGTATATAGAACTAAGTTTAACAAACTAAACTCCCCCTTAACATATGCTCTACATATTAATAGGCAAGATAACTTGTTCACAAGGGAATCACACAATGACACATTTCAAGCAACAAAAGATAGTAAACCATTATAGTCCAAAGTTAATAAGAGAATCATAGATTTTCTTTACTCTTTCAAAGACAATCTCTCATTGCTAATGAATCAAGCACATTAAGTAAAAATGTGTGTGTGTGAAAATGCTTCAAGCATATATAAAATGAGTTATTGTGATATCAACTTGCAAACTATTTCAACACCTATCCATCTAAAGCTTTTCCAATTAAGGTTAAACCGATTATCATCCGGATTTTTGCTTTAAAGAGAATAGATTTCAACATATGAGCGTGTGTGTGCATATGGCTCGTCATTCCATTTCTGTTTTTCAACCCGAGCAATCACAATTTTCAACTACAGTCCATTTTAAGCCTTCCTCCATTTCTTTTTAGGCTTTGTATCAAAGATTTTTTTTGTAAATGATTCTTTTTCAACACTTCTTTGATTTTTCATACATAAACATATACTCTTCATGACGGCTTTCACTCATCACAATGGTGTAGCCCTTTCCTACACTGGGCGGCTTCACAACCAAGGTGTGTAGCCCTTTCCATGAAGGTGCTCGTTGAGTTCTATGTGGATGCCAAGCAAAATGGATACTAACCATAGGTCATCTATCATGTACTAGACAATGAACTTCAAAATGCATCCGTAATCTACATGCTTTCAAACTCAATTACTCAAACTTAAACATATAAGAGAAGCATTTGTGCTCTTTTAAAAACAAGATTTACAAAGACTTAAGTGCATGATCTAGAGGCAATAAAAGCTATTTTATCAAGATCATTACTTCTTACATGAGTAGTTGTCAAAGATATAGATATACAATATAGTTTTGCTTATCAAGCCACTCATAATCACAAACAAGTATTAATCAACACAAATCATGCAAATGGATCTTATAAGAGATACAAATCTCTCTTTGTCCAAGGGCTTTGTGAACAAGTCCGCAAGTTGATTCTTAGTAGGCATATGTTCAAGAGTTACTATTGAATGTTCAACAAGTTCTCTAATAAAATGATGCCTAATGTCTATATGCTTTGTGCGTGTGTGTTGAACCGGATTTTTAGAGATGTTAATGGCACTCATATTATCACAATAGAGAGTCATTTTACCTTGATTTATCTCATAATCCTTGAGAATTTGTTTCATCCATAGAAGTTGTGTGCAAGCACTTCCGACCCCAATGTACTCTACTTCGGATGATGAAAGAGAGACGGAATTTTGTTTCTTGCTTAGCCAAGCAATCAAATTATTCCCCATGTAAAAGCAACCGCCCGATGTGCTTTATATGATCATCAATGTTTCCTGCCCAATCCATATCACAATAGCCAACTAGAATATCATTAGTATGAAAGGAATAGAATAAACCAAGATTATGTGTTCCTTTTGTATACATAATGATTCTTTTAACGGCTTTCAAGTGAGATTCTTTTGGATTAGTTTGAAACCTAGCACACAAACCTACACTAAAACAAATATCCGGCCTACTAGCCGTTGGGTAGAGAAGGCTACCTATCATGCTCCTATAGAGACTTTGATTAACATTTTTTCCTTTTTCATCTTTGTCAAGTTTTAAAGTTGTACTAATAGGTGTTTCAAATTCTTTTCCACTTTCAAGGCCAAATTTATTAACAAGATTTCTAGCATATTTAGATTGAGACAACATGATACCATTGCTATATTGTTTCACTTGCATGCCTAGAAAGTAATTGAGTTCACCTACCATACTCATTTCAAATTCTTTCGACATAACATTCATAATATCATCAACCTTGGTTTTACATGTAGACTCAAACACTATATCATCAACATATATTTGTGCAATAAAAATGTCATTGTTATAATGCTTGACAAATAATCTTCTATCAATACCACCTCTCCTATATTGGTTGTCAATAAGATATTGAGTTAATCTATCATACCAAGCTCTAGGGGCTTGGTTAAGGCCATAAAGGGCCTTTTTCAACTTAAACACATCATTAGGGTCTACAAAACCTTAGGTTTTTCAACATACACTTCTTCTTGAAGGTATCCATTAAGAAAAGCACTTTTGACATCCATTTGAAACAATTTGAATTTCTTAAGACATGCAACGGACAACAAAAGCCTAATGGACTCAAGGCATGCAACGGGTGCAAAAGTCTCATCAAAGTCTACACCCTCAACTTGAGTGTATCCTTGAGCCACTAGTCTTGCTTTATTTCTCATAATCTTGCCACATTCATCGGTCATATTCCTAAACACCCATTTAGTACTAATCACATTGATATCTTTTTGTTTAGGAACTAAGGACCATACTTCATTCCTCTCAAATTGATTTAGTTCTTCTTGCATGGAATTAACCCAATATTCATCAATAATTGTTTCATTAATATTTTTGGGTTCAATTTGACAAGTGTAGCAAGCATATGAAATTTTGTTAGCTAGTTGTCTTCTAGTTCTAACCCCTTTCATTTAAATCACCTATGATGTATTGTTGGTAATGCATGTTCCTAATTCTAGAATTAGAACTTTCAACATCTTGTTGGTCATCATTTAAACCATTTTCTAACTCTTGAATTTTTTCTCTAGAAACACTAAAATTATCATCATTATGACTAGACTCACTTTTATCATAACTAGTCATATTAATAGGTGCTTTAGTGTCATTCAACAAATGTTCTTTAGGTTCATTGACACCATGATTATCACAGAAATCAAGCATGCTAAGATCATCTATTTTTACAATAATAGACTCCATAATAGTCTTAGTTTTCAAATTGAACACTCTATATGCACGATTATTATTAGCATACCCACGAAGAAGACCAATATCACTTTTAGTATCAAACTTTCATAAGTGATCTCTATCATTAAAAATAAAACACTTACTCCCAAAAGTGTGAAAGTAACTCACATTGGGCTTCTTGCCCTTCCAAAGTTCCTAGGAGGTTTGTTTTGTGTCGGGCCTTCTAAAAACTCTATTAGTGACATAGCATGCGGTATTGACCGCTTCGGACCAAAGATTTATAGGGACTTTCTTGCTATTGAGCATGACCCTAGCCATCTCTTGCAAGACACGATTCTTCCTCTCAACAATACCATTTTGTTGAGGAGTTCTAGGAGCCGAGAACTGTTGTGAAATCCCACAATCATCATAAAACTCACTAAATCTAGCATTTTCGAATTCACTCTCATGATCACTCCTAATGCGCCATATTTTCTTGATCCCAAAACCTTTTTCATTTCAGACTTGATTACAAAACTTCTTAAAGTAACCAAAAGTTTTGGTCTTGTCTCTAAGAAAATATACCCAAGCAAACCGAGAAAAGTCATCAACAAATACAAAAATGTATTTCTTGAAATTTAAGCTTTTGGTTTGAATTGGTCCCATTAGGTCCATATGCACAAGTTTTAAGGGTTTCTTGGTAGCAAAATTAGTGTTCTTTTTATGAGACACTTTTGTTTGTTTACCAAATTGACAAAGTTCACAAACACCATCAAGCTTTTTACCAAGACTAGGAAGACCTCTAACAATGTTATATCTCTCAAGCTTCTTTAAATCTTTATAATTCATGTGGCCCAATCTTTCATGCCATAATTCAAGCTTGTTGCACTCATGTGCCATCTTACATGTTAGTGGATCAACCTCTAAACAATAACAATTGTCCAAAGACCTTTTGACTTTCAAAACAATATTTCCCTTTTTATCAATTATCGTCCACACATCCTTGTTAAAGCTAGCTCCTTTAAAAATTTCACACAAGTGAGTGATGCTTATTAGATTAGCTTGTAGTCCATATACGTACAAGGTGTCACAAAGTTTAGGCAATCCTGGGATACAAATTGTTCCCTTGCCTAGAACTTGCATTTTGGTACCATCACCAAATGTAACCCATCCACCATCATTCATAACAAGATTCTTAAAGAATTCCTTGTTACCGGTCATATTCCTAGAGCAACCGCTATCTAGGTACCAACAATAGGATGAATTAGCTCTTAAAGCATATTATGCAACCAAACATTGTGTTGTTTTTTTCTTAACCCAAACTTTCTTGACAATTTCTCTTTCCTATTTTTAATAACATGTTTTGACTTGTTTTTAGGCACCTTGACTCCATTAGTCACTTTCTCAAACAAATCAAATAAAGCATTATCAACTTTCTTATGCATAGTAGAACGAGGCACAACACAAGATTTAACAATCAAATCATCAACACATTCATTCTCAACATGCTTTTCCAAGGCCTACTTAGGTCTAATTCTAGATCCATACATTGATGATTGCCTGGGACAATTCAAAGACATATCAGGCAAATCATTGGTAATTCTACATTTATGAATGTATTCATAACATCTAGGTCTTATGTGTCCTACCATGTTGCAATAATGACAAATGGGTATGAATTTGAGAAGTTTACCATTTGCTTGAGCATTCAACTCATTTTACCTTCTCACATTTTTACCACTTTGGCGTGCAACACTAGAGGTCTTGCCTTTTGCATTTGATGATGATATAGCTTATTTTTGGCATTGTTGAGTCTTTTCCTTGACCTTCATTGTTGATGTTGAGGCACCTCCGGTAGCATTCATGGCTTTACCGTAGAGAGTGTACCTATATTTAAATTGCTACAAGCTTTGACAAAATTAGATTTGTTAGATGAAGGAGTTGATTTTTCATTAACATATCCTAAACCACTTTTGTTGCTTGAAGGCTTTCCAATCTTATTGAGAGCTTTCACTTTATTAGAGCTAGATAACATCTTGTTAAACATCTCTTTAGCCTCATTAAGTTTGTCATTATGCACTTTCTCTTGATTCTCATGCTCATTTAGTTTTGTTCTAATCACATTTTCAACTCTTCTAGCATGATCAAGATATTCATGTTTTTGCTCAATTTCATGCTTCAAAATACTTAATCTAACATTGCTATCAATCAAGTTTTTCTCAAGATTAAGAATTTTGTCATTTAGATCAATAACACATTTTGAGCTACAATCATGATTTTCTAACTTCTTAGTGAGAGACTTATTGATCTTAGAGATCCTTCCATTTTCTTGAATAAGACCTTTGATCTTTTTATCATCTAAGTCAATAGACTTACCTTCAACAAAAGAAGCCACAAAAGAATACCTTTCTTTAATCATGATGAAACAAATAAAGATACAAACACTACAAAGAAGACTATTTATGTGTGTCTAGACACCGGCGTTGATACCAATTGAAATTCCTTTTATCTTTATAGTGTCAATATACCTAGAGGGG
The DNA here is from genome assembly GCA_032871835.1 of Dipteronia dyeriana. Taxonomy (NCBI): domain Eukaryota; kingdom Viridiplantae; phylum Streptophyta; class Magnoliopsida; order Sapindales; family Sapindaceae; genus Dipteronia; species Dipteronia dyeriana. Next base: position 44,417,166 of record CM065298.1, read on the forward strand.
GGGGTGAATAGGTATATGCTCTAATTTTTATCTTCTTATAAAAACAATGCAATTTTAACAATGCTTAATGAAAATTGCAAACAATGACACACAATATTTACATGGTAAACCTCTGAAGAGGAAACATCCACGGGTTGATACCATAACCACCGGCAAAAGTAAATCCATTATTTCAAAATAGATTCCTTGAACCTAGTAGTCTACTAAACTGACTTCTTATCCAAGCCACCTGTCTCTAGGAAGATTCCTTGCTCACCTATCCGAGTCCTCCCGACTCTAGTCAAGACTTTTTTGCTCAACAATCTGAGGTCTCGCACCTCTTGTCAAGACTTCCACTTGCTTAGCTATCCAAGTCCTCCCGACTCTAGCTAAGACTTACAATTCCTCAAATCAAAGAATCACTCTAAGATATGAGACTTTCTACCTCTTCACAAGGCATCTAAGTGATCATGAATGCAAAACGCAAACAAGCACTCAACATAGAAAATGATGATCAACAAATTCTATGGACATGCAAATAGATAACTAGATTATACTTTCAAAGAACAATCACAAATGCATCTAGAAAACCTAAGCATGTTATCAACTAAGAACATAGATATGAAGATATAGACATCAATTGAAACAAAACCTAGTTCTTAGAAAATGAAATTAGATCTATAAAAAATTAATCAAGCATAAGCACAAAAGATTTCTAGAAACAATTTCATGTTTATCAAGTTTAGCACAAATCATTCAATATATCACAAATCTAGTTAACTTTAAAATCAAATCAACAAACCACAAATTTATATCAAAGTAAGCCTAGTCATGCATCTTAATCAGATAACATCAATCAATAAGAAGATCTAAGAAGAAAACTAAAAAGATTTTACCAATAAGGATGCAAACCACGAACTGAAGATCAGATCACAACAAAGAATGTAGACATCTATTGGTTCTAGAAATGCTTGGGGTTTGTAGAACTCTTCAAGACACTAAAAAACGGTTTTTGAATCAAGTGATTCGGAGTAGAAATAAAGAAGTTAACACAAAAATAAAAATAAAAAATGTTGAGAGAAAATTTTCTGCACTTGTTCTTCAACTTCAATTTTCTCAACTTGCAAGGAATGAGAGGGAAGGAGAGGATTTAAAGAGTGAAAAGCCAAAAGACCATTTTGCCCTTTTTTCTTAGTGTCTTCCCAAATGGCGTGTGAGCATCTCGGGGCAGAGCACTCTTGGGGCCGAGATGGCCACGCACCATCTCGGGATGGTGCATGGTGATGGCTTTGAGCCATCCCACCTTACCCCTTGTGCTCCTCTCGCGTTCTTCGACCGTTATTTGGCCTCCAAACTCTGAATTCAAATCCGTTTGAAGATTATGAACTGAGACTCCCTCAAAAATATGGACATATAAGATACTCAACCCATAAAATAATAATTCGACTCGATATATAAAGACGAAGACAATGTATGCTACATGAGTTGAAAGTGTAGTATGTTTTAACTTAGAACTCAAAATCAATAGTATGAATAACCAAAATGACCGAAACTCAATCAAGAGGGATTTAAAACTAAATTCAAGTTCAATATACATGTTATACAAACATATACACAAACAAACACAATTCACACTAGAATGCAAACGACATAGAGTTAGTCTCCAATCATGCATTTTTCAAAAACATTCTACTTTCGTACCAATGAATGAGCATTCAATCTTTAAGTTTGTGAATGTGTTATACCAAATGATGCGCTATGATGCAGAGACACAAATGTATGAATTGTGTGTGTGTGCCCATATAATGATGCACAACTAAGCAGGGACACATATGAATGAATTTTGTGTGTGTGCGCCTAAGCCTTGCAAGAGGAAGAAGGATCTCGATACCTTAGCATTCAAGAATAGTGCCAATCCTCTTAAAGACAAACTTTGCATCATGAAAAGTTGCTTTTATTTTTTGAAGCTCTTATCATCATGAACCACTTAAGCAACTAAGCATTACAAAGAAATGAAGTTTTGTTATGGAATCAAGCCAACAAAAATCTAGAACCTAACAAAGAGTGCTCATAAAAAGGGCGGAAGTATGATATTTGGTGAATATAATGTGCACAAATGTATCTCTATACTCTAATGCATGTTCTCTTAGATATTCATCTTTTGACTCAATTTTTGATATACATCTCATAGCATGTCGTATTAGAGAATTTTGTATAAGATACATATGGTTCTCATTGACATTTGCTATTTTAGGATCTAATAGTGATATTGTTCACATTGATCTTAACTTTGATGATTGTTTGTGTATAGCATATTGAGTGGCATTACTTTTGAAATTATGAGCTTCATATTCTTTGAAAGCTACTTATTAGAAAAGTAATGATCTTCAATAAGTCTATACTTATTGCTCTTATATCATGTGCTTATGAGCCATAAAATCTTGGTTTTCTAAAATTGTACCTTGCTTCTCTTATATGTTTTGCTAGTATGTTGAGTTTATTAATATGTAAACTTTAGATACACCTTGAAGTTTTTGTGCTTAAGTACATTTAAAATGACCTATGGTCAGTATCAATTTTGCTTTGGCAAATACATAGAACTCAACGAGCACCTTCATGAAAAGGGCTACACACATTGGTTGTGAAAGCTACCCAATGTTGTAAAAAGCTACACCATTGTGATGAGTGAAAGCAGTCATGAAGTGAATTTTGTTTAAGCTTAAAAAAAATGGAAAAATCAAAGAAGTGTTGAAATGGAATCATGAAAAGAAAAATTCTTTGATTCAAAGCCTAAAAAGAAAAGGAGTACAATTGAAAATCAAATGAGCTCGGGTTAAAAAATAGAAATGGGATAACGAGCCACATGCACACAAACGCTCATATGTTGAAATCTATTCTCTTAAAATAAAATATTCAGAATGCTAATCGGTTTGACTTTTTATGGAAAAAGTTTAAGATGAATAGTTGTTGGAAATTGTTTTCATGTTGATTATCAAACTACTTATTGATATATATTTGAAGCATATCTCTTACACACACACTTTGTTTATGAATATGATTATATTTTAGCAATTGTTGAAGAATTATGAGAGAACTTGAAAAAACTTTATGTATCTCTCTTAGCATATGAAGCTTATTTTGTTGATATTTCTTTAAATTGCTTGAATGTGTGATTGTGTGAACATCTTTGTGAACTTTATGCTATCATTGATTTTAGTTATAACATTTATCAAGGGGGTGCATTGTATGCTAGGCATTGTTCTCTTTTATGATATGTTCACATGCTTCATTTTGTTACATGTTGGCATATTTTGACTTAATGATACTTGTAAGATATTACTCACTATCCTTGTCTTGCATGATGATTTATTCTTAAGTCATATGTCTTTGTGTTTTATATATTTGTGACTAATATGCTTGTTTTGTCTTTCACTCACTTTCGTTGTACGTAATAGCATCTTATAACATAAGAACAAATGGGAAGAACTAAGATTACCGGAAGTGGAAATCAATTAAATCCGGTTGTAAAAGCCAAGTCTACCTCAAAAGGATCCAAAGCTTCAAGGACAAAAGATTTAAGGATCTTTGGAACGAAGAAGATATTTCAAGACAGAGGTATTGACTTTGGTAAATGTAAAGATTATTATGTTCTTAAGTGCTTAAAGGATAGAAATTGGGAATCTTGGGTGAGAATGTTAGGATTTGTGAATGATACTCTTGTTAGAGAGTCTTATCTTGAATATAGAGAAAGTACCACCTTATTGGATGATTTGATGGAGATTGGGGGTGTTGTGTTTGCAGTTATCCCGGAAAACATTAATAAGTTTCTTGGGCTATCTAATGATATAGATTCTAGTTTTCTAGATTTGGATGTCATTGAAAATCTAAATATCATGGGTAGAACTCTTTGTGACAATGCTTCTTTTAAATGGAAAGATAGAGCATATATAGTCAACATGAGTTAACTAAGGCTAGTGCATTTTGGCAACTATTCATTTGCACTAACATTATTGGATCTTCGAATTCAATTGAGTTGAATAAGGACAAGATCAAAATAGTGTACGCCTTGGTGACTAATCAACCTATAAACCTTGGGGATCTTCTCATGTATTATATTGATAGTGCGGCTTTCTCTACTAGAGGTGATAAAAAGCTTGCATTACTGGGGTTTATAACTTCATTATGTTTAGCTCGTGGGGTTAAGAGTAGAGAAGATGATGTGTTAGTTCAACCCTTGGAAAAGTATTGTGATAAACGTGTGTCATACATGTCCGGTAAGACTTGTGATACTTTTGGACTATTTAGTAGTTCTCAAGTTGATAGTCATGTGATTAGCACAAATATTCTTCCGGATTGGGCTATACAATTGAAGGAGAAAGTTGATGAACTTAGTGCTATAGTTGTTCAACAAGATGCTAGGATAAAAGAGTTGGAGGAGTGTATTGCTTCAAGTTCAAGACCACCTCTCAAGCATTATGTTAGATCAACTACTCACACAACTTTCTTTGGTGGAATAAGTAGCTAGTATTTGAGTCTTGTGATATATTTCTTAACTTTTGGCATCATTTCATGTCAAAAAGGGGGAGAAAGAGATGCTAGTTACTTAGTTTCTTTTTATGGTGTTTTTGTGAACTTTTGAACTTTCAATGACATGTAATAATTAGTCTTAAGTTTTTGGTTAAGAATTCTTGTGTTTTGGCATGTATTGAGGGGGAGATACATGTATTTGTGTACTTTATTGTATATTCTTATCCATATTATATGTTGTCATTTGATGTTTTTCTCTTGTATTTGCATTGTGCTTTGAGATGATTTATAGGTTGCTTCAAGAGAAGGTCAAGATGAAGTTCAAGAGTTTATGAAGATTAGTTATAGGAATCTAACTCATTGTAATGTGAGGGAGTGATTTTGTGACCTATCTTCATTTTTATATTTGTAGTAAATGTATAGGTGTTTTGACATGGAATTTTCCAAAGGGGGAGATTGTTAGGTTTTAGATTGTGTTGGCATTAATTTCATATCAAAATGATGTTTACTTGTAATGATTTAGTTGTTTAGATTCATGATGATTCAAGCTTCAAAGAAGAAGGAACAACTATTCAAAGCAAACTCAAAGTCTTCAAAGAGAAAGGATGCAATATGGTTCTACAAAGATATACTACGACCTTATCTTTCTCTTACAAGGCTTAGGCACACACACAAAATTCACTCATATGTGTCCCTGTATAGTTGTGCACCTTTATAGGAACACACATACAATTCATTCATATGTGTCCCTGCATCATTGTGCACCATGTATAACACATTCACACACTTGAAGATGAATGCTCATGCATTGGTATGGAAATAACATGTTTTGGAAAATGCATGATTGGAGACTATCTCTATGTAGTTTGCATTCTAGCGTGAATTGTGTTTGTATGTGTATATGTTTACATAACATGGATATTGAACATGAATTTAGCCTTAAATCATTCTTGATTGAGTTCCGGTCATTTCGGTTACGCATACTGTTGATTTCAAGTTCTAAGTCAAACTTCGTATATCGAGTCAAATTATTATTTTATGGGTTGAGTATCTTATATGTCCATGTCCCTGAGAGATTTACGGTTTATAATCCGTAAACGGATTCCAACTCCGAGTTTAGAGGCCAGAGAACGGTTAAAGAACGTGAGGGGAGCGCGAGAGAAAAAGAAGTTCAACCAAGCACTCTTTCCCGAGATGGCGCATGGCCATCTCGGGACAGAATGCTTGCTGCCCCGAGATGCCCACATGCCATCATGGGAAGGAAGCATGCTTGGTGCACTTAAGGTCATTTTGGTCCTTTTGCTTCTATTCTTTCTCTCTCCTTTATATTTTCCTTCCCTCTCACATTTCATTCTAAGAAGAAATTTAAAACTTGAGTGCAGAATTTTCTCTCTACATTTTATCACCTTACAAACACCATAACTTCTTCATTTGAACTCTGATTTGAGTGATTCAAAGTTTAGAGTGTTTTTCTATTCATCCTTCATTGTTTCTCTAAAGGTTTGAGTTAGTTTTATTACTGTTTTTGGAGTTTACTCACAAAAACAGGACTGCACCGAAATCAACTAAGGTATTGATTTTCATTCAAAGTTTTCTTTTAAAACTTGGTCAATTGCCTTGGGTTTTCTTCTTCAACATAAATATGTGTCATGTGATTGTTTTGATTTAAGTTTTGAACTTATTTAAAGCTAGATTGAGTTTCAATTGAAATCTCACATGTTGAGTTAGGTTTTGATTTTGCCTATGTTTTCACATGTTTGGGATTGTATTGTGCTAGGTTTGATTCTAGGACTATATGATGATCTTTGAATGATTGATTTTGTAAAAAATAGTTCCTCACATGTATTAGGCTCTCTTTGGCTGAAATCTCACTATAGTACATGTGCTTGTGTTCTTTTGAGATATTCATGTGTTTTGTTGAATCTATGAATAGGAATATGCTCTAGAACTTTAGCTTTAATCTAAATGACTTTGTCATATGATTTTAGCATATTTTTGGTTTATGAGATTTAAACTTGATTATTTGATTAATTGAACATATCTTGTGATTCAAGTTTTATATCTATGCATGTATCTAGGTTGTAATTAATGTTGAACATATCTTACATGATCTAGATAGATTAAACATGCATGATTGACTAGACTACATTTGATTTGTGCATTCATGCTCATGTCTAGTATTTTCCATAGGATGTGTTGATCATAACATTCTATGTTGCGTGCTTGTTTGTGTTTTGTATTTATGATCACCTAAATGCCTTGTAAGAAGGAAGTATTGACAATAGGTGTGAGACTTATGTTTTTTAGCAAGAAAGTCTTGGCAAGAGGTGTGAGACCTCGGATTGTCAAGCAAGGAAGCCTTGACTAGAGTCGGGAGGACTCTGATAGTTGAGAAAGAAGTCTTGCCTAGGGTCGTGAGGATCCGGAAGGGTGAGCGAGGAAGTCTTGACTAGAGTCGAGAGGACTCGGATAGTTGAGCAAGAAGTCTTGCCTAGGGTCGTGAGGATCCGAATGGGTGAGCCAGGAAGTCTTGACAAAAGGTGTGAGGCCTTAGATTGTTGATCAAGAGGGCGTCATGAGTAGGATAGAAGGGTAGTTTCTAGGTGAAAGGGTCACTTGAGAGATTGTACTTGTCTTATCTACTAGTGGATTTTGTTTGCCGGTCGTTGCTAACTTGTAGATGTTTACTCTTCAGAGGTTTATCACGTTATATCTTGGGTCAACTTTTCTCTATCCCTATCTCTCTTATATTTGTATTTGTTATTTGAATACAATGGATAGAACTCTATATGTAAGTTGACTTCCCTTCTATAATATAAATTATATATGTGTTATGATTACTTGTTTGTATCACACGTTACTTATTTTATAAATTGATTAAGTGTCTTTAATTTATATATATATATATATATATTGTGATACAAGCAATCTAGAGGGACAAACTTTTGTTTGTTTCTAAGGGAGTCGAAAAATGTGCCTAACCTATTCACACCCCCCCCCCCCCCCCCTCCAAGGTTAGCCTTGAGCATTTAACCGTGTTTGTATTTTATTATGCTTTGTGATTCAAGAAGATTTTAGGTGGTGACAAGAGAAGACTACATAAAAAGAATTCAAGACTTGATGAAGATTTGTCTAATAGAACTAACTCATTGTAATGTGATTCTGTGACCAATCCTCATTTTGTATGTTCTAATATTTGTATTGGTGTTTTGACAGATAATTTGCCAATGGGAGAGATTGTTAGGTTTTGTGTTTAGTGTTTGTATAATTCTATATCAAAACAATATTTGCTTGTATTGTTTAGTTGTCTAGAATTTATGGATTATCAAGCTTGAAAGAAGTTGGACAACATTTCAAGCAAAGTGGTGGCTATAAGAGGAACAAAGCTTAATTGCATAGCAAAAGGTATATCAATACCTCTTTCTCTTCAAGGCCTAGGCACACACATACATTGCATTCTTATGTGTCCCTGGATCATTGTGTAAAATTTGGTATAACACATACATATAGTTATTATATTTAAAGTTAACAACTTTCGTAAATTGCATGTTCAAGGACTATCTCTAAGAAATTGCATACTTGTGTGTTCTTATATTTATATAGCTAAATTTGTATGATATTGAACTTGAATTTGAGCTTGCATTATTCCTTAGTGAGTTCCGGTCATTTCAGTTGCTCATTATTTAAGTTTCAAGTTCAAAATAAGAAGTCAAGAAACTTTAGTGTCTTATCGTGTACAGTTTTAATTTTTGATTTTCAAAATGAAATCCATAATTTTGGTGGAAGTTTTATTGATTTCCTTGTGCATGAGAGAGTCCCAGTTCGTAATCGAAAGATGGATTCGAATTCAAAGTTCAGAGGTCGGAGAACAATCAAGGAACGCCAATGTGCGTGAGGGGAGGAGAGAAACCAAACAGGAGGGTCCAAGCTCCTCTCCCCATGGAGGTGTGTGGCCTCCACGGGTAGAGTAGCCCTATGCCCCCGTGGAGCCTACATGCCTCCACGGGTTGGTTGAGTTGGCCACTCTTGATTGGTTAATTAAATTTTCTCTCCACTTTTCCTACCTTCCAAACACCATAACTATATCATTTGGAGTTTGATTCAAGTGATTCAAGTTGGAGAATTTTCATCAACCAGTCCTATATCTTCTCCACAAGAGTTTGGAGTCAATTACTTGAGTTTTTGGTAGATTTACTCACCAAAACAGGACTGCACGTTTTTCTCTTAAGGTAATAATTTCCCTCATGAGTTTGATCTTTACATTTTCAATCACCTTGGTTTTTCTTCTTCTATATATGTATGTTTGATGTGTAATCGTAAATTAGAGTATTGAACTCTAACAGAGCTAGATCGAGCTTCAATTTACAGGCTTGTTGAGTTAGGCTACTTAAATCTATGTTTTCACATGCTTATGGTGTTGTATTGTGTTGGTTTCAAATATAGGGCTATTTTGTGTGATTATTGACATCGTTTCTATGATTAATAGTCCTCTCATATGCTAGGCCACTTTAACTAAATATTTATTGAAATAGCATATTTGAGCAATGATTTAGGGCTTGATTGAATCTAAGTGATTATCTTATGATTCTAACCTCTACTATTTTGCTAGAAATTCATTTTTGAATTTATCAAGTTGATTCTAGCATTTCTATGTGATTGAACACGATCTAGGTTTTTATGTGTCTTAAGTGTTTCACATACACTAGATTGATTGTTCATATTGTAAGTTCTAGATAAACTTGTTTTGTGCTTTTGTTGAAAAAAAATTAATTCTTCATGATTTGTACCTAATCCACATATTTCAGATGTACATGCATCTTTTGCTTGATTGCATTATTTTAGAATCATAACCTAGAATACATGTGGTATGTGCTCATTGATTCATTTCTAGTTTCCATAGGATATATTGACCATTTATACTATGTTGTGTGTGTTTGCATCATTTGCATCCACTTAGATCATTTAAATTGTAAAGAGATTGAAAGTCTCAATTCTTAGAGTGATTCTTTGATTTGAGCATTGAGTCTTGACTAGAGACGTGAGGTCTAGAATAGCTAAGCATTGGAAGTCTTGGCTAGGAACTGGGTGATCCGGATAGCTAAGCATTGAAAGTCTTGGCAAAGATCTGGGTGATCCAGATAGCTAAGCATTAGAAGTAACATTTTGGTGAGTGATTCTTCGATTTGTGCAAGGAAGTCTTGGCTAGAGCCATAAGGACTTGGATAGCTAAGCATTGGAAGTCTTGACTATGATCGGGGTGATCCAGATAGTTAAGCAATGTGGCATCTCTTTCATTTTTCAAGGGTAGATTTCTAGGTGAACTGGTGATTTGAGAGATTGTATCTTTTTATCTTACTAGTGAAAGGTGTTTGTCGGTGGATGTGGAATCAACCCGTGGATGTTTTCTCTTCGAAGGTTTTACCATGTAAAAATCATGTGCTAATTTTCTCTATCCCTATCTCTTGATATTTGTATATGTGATAATATATATGTAGGAGAAAACACGTGGTGGAAGTGAAAATATTGATTGGTATATTTAAAAAAAATTCTTCAAAAGAATGGACCTTGACCCTTGATTAATTAACATATAAGTAAAAGGTATAGTACCTTTTTCACATGACGATTGGTTTTGCACCGAGTTGAATGCGTAAGATCTTCCAATCCAATCACAAACATGAATCACCTAGGAGTGTGGGCTCCCTTTCTCTGAATTGTATACCTGAGGATGGAAAATAAACAACACCTTTTTCTTTTGTTAGTCACAATAATCCTCCTAGAGAAAAACGAAGAATGTTTAGTAACTTGTGAATTCTAAATCTATTGATTGAAACTTGCGTGAACCCGATTCGATGTTGTACACAAGACCTTTTGATGTAAAGGATATTAGTGCACTATCAAAAACAAAAACGTTCCCTTTTATTTTCTATGCTGGGCCGAATTCTTCACACAATGAATTGGATGATGTCTTTTTTTATTATTATTAATGAAATAAAAATAAAAAAAAACTTCTCACACAATAACTAGGGTGGCTGAATTCTTTTATAGGGATATATATAGATGGCTAAATCCTCAAACAAAGAGGATTTCTATTTCACTAAGACTCGTATCAACTTTTGGAATTCTACCATAATCCAACTCATTGGTGTATTATCCAATAATAAATTATTGAATATAAATTAATTGTGACTTTATCAAAAACTTCCTAATTTGACCAATTGTTTATTAGAGTTTTGATAGATATCAAAGACTTCCTTATTAGACTAGATAAATAAATTCCTTTTATTTATTTACTTATCAAATAAAGTCTTTGATACTTATCATACTACCAACAATAGTATGACACTAGGAGACCTTCTATTACTTAGACATAGATTTTGACTTTTAATTAAATAATTGATTAATTTCTATTTATTTAAATAATAAAATAAAAACAATATAGTAGGCTAATATCCTTAGCCTTGCCGCCCAAGCCTATAGTATGGGCAATAATTTTTTTTTTATTTTATTAAATCCATTGGACTGTAATAAAAAGTTCACATGTGAATTATACCCATTCTTACAAAAAAGGAAACAAGTCCACATGACTTAAATTAATACAATAATATAATTTAGCAGACTATTAAATTAAAATGAGCAAATTATATCCTTAATGTATTAATGGAATGCTAATCGCACCCCATTAGGGCCGCCTAAGGTTTTACACATCCTTGGCCGCCCATTCCAGGTACTTGAAGAGTTACCGCATGTCTTGATCACACATGACCGCACCTCTCCAAAACTTTTTGAAAAGTACGTGCAAGGTTATACTAAACAACCTAGAAAGGGGATGAATAGGTTGTCTCTCACTTTGAAGAATTCTTTCGAGACTAGTGACAAAACCTTAATGAGAATACAAATTAACATTCAACATGATTGTTATGAGAAAACAATACATTCAAGTATGCTCAAATATCCACTCTTAGTCTACAAAACATACAACAAGAATCAATGTATCTTATGTATAAATATATTCAATGTAGAACAAAATTCCATAAGTTGTAGTTATAGTATTACAATGTGGTACTTTACAACTTGAATGGAATATCACAAGATACAAAGTTATCTAACATATACAAATAATATTGTGTAAGGAAGTCAATTACAAATATGACAATATACAAAATATCAATTACATATGTATAAGAGATAGGGATAGATAAGAAAAGTACAATCTCATAAGTGACCCCTTCACCTAGAAACTACCCTCCTATCCTACCCATGAATATGTCACCCTCTTGCTCAACATTCTGAGGCCTCACACCTCTTGTCAAGACTTCCTCGCTCACCCTTATAGATCCTTACGACCCTAGGCAAGACTTCATTGCTCACCCTTTCGGATCCTCACGACCCTAGGTAAGACTTCCTTGCTTGACATTCCGAGGTCTCCCACCTCTTGCCAAGACTTCCTTGCTCAACAACATAGGTCTCACAACTATTGTCAAGGCTTCCTTCTCACAAGGCATCTAAGTGATCAAGAATGCAAAACGCAAACAAGCACGCAACATAGAATAAGATGATCAACAAATTCTATGGAAACTAGAATTAATCAATGAGCACACAAAGTATATTTTCTAGTTTATAATCCAAAAATGACGACACACAACATGATGCATGAGAATATGAAATTTATGGATTAAGTACACTCCATGAAGATCTAGACATAGACAATAAAGTTCGCAAAACAAGATTGTCTAGATCTTATGCATGAATAAAGAATCTAGAGCATGCCAAATTTCCAAACACACACTTTAAACCTAGATTTTATTCATGTTACAAAAGCTTGAAATAAGCATGTTCATAAAGCACATATTAAAAACTTTAGAACTAAAACAAAAAATGCTAGAAACACAAGATATGATCAATCAAATCTCTAGCAATCATTTAGAGCATATATTCACAAAATAGTCAATTAAACTCTAATAGACTCTAAATATAAAATAAAATGTGCTAATCCTAGATCTATTCAACAAATGAGTTCAAGCACATGATAAGGCTATTAATCATGAAAATAAAGTCAATCAAAGCACAAATAGTCCTAGATAAGATCCTAGCACAATACAACTCACAATCATGTGAAAACATAGGTTTGAATAAAACCTAACTCCCAATCAAACTTCTAATTAAGCACAAATAGCATTTAATTGAAGATCTATCACTCATCAACATATGTTCAAGTCAAATAGTCACAAGTAGGAAGAAGACCCAAGGTATTTGAACATTAGAATCAAGGAAATCAAAAGATAAACCAATACCTTGTCAAATTCGAGTACAGTAATGAAAATGGTGCGATCCACCAGAAATATTGAACAACTGACTTCAGGGTTGCTTGGAGATGATAGAGGACTTCAATAGAAAACTTCTCCAACTTGAATCGCTCAAATCGGATAAGAAATGAGAGAGATATGGTGATTCAAAGTTGAGAGAAAAAACAAGGAAATTTTCTGCACTACATTTTCTTCTTCCTTGGATTCAAATGAGAGAGAGAAGAGATATATAAAGGAGAGGGAATAAAACAGCATGAATGCACCAACTACCCCCTTTGAGAATGCTTCATCAAGATGGCATGTGGGCATCTCAGGGCAGCAAGGAGTTGTGGCCGAGATGGCCACGTGCCATCTCGGGCTTGCACCATGTGATGGCCTTTGGCCATGGTGCTCCTCCCTTGCTCTCCTCTCGCTTTCTTCGACCGTTCTTTGGCCACCGAACTTTGAATTTGAATCCGTTTATGGATTACAAACCATAAATCTCTTATGGACATGGACATAAAAGATAATCAACCCAGAAAATAAGAATTCAACTCGATATACAAAGATGAAGACAATGTACCCTACATGACTAGAAAGTATCATAACTTTTAACTCGGAGCTTGAAATCAATAGTATGAGTAACCGAAATGACCAGAACTCAATCAAGAAATTTTTAAGACTAAAATCAAGTTCAATATCCATGTTATACAAACATATACACATACAAACACAATTCACACTAGAATGCAAACTACATAGAGATAGTCTCCAACCCTGCATTTTCCAAAACATGTTATTTTCATACCAATGCATGAGCATTCATCTTCAAGTGTGTGAATGTATTATAAATGGGCACAACTAAATAGGGACACAAATGTATGAATTGTGTGTGTGTGCCTAAGCCTTGACTAAGCCTTGAAAGAGAAAAGAAAGGTCTTAATATACCTTTGTAGAATCATGAAGCACTTTTCCCTTTGAAGACTTGAACTTGCTTGAATAGTTGTCATTTCTTCTTTGAAGCTTGAATCATCACGAATCCTAGACAACTAAACAATAAAAAGGAAATGTTGTTTTTGATATAGAAAATACCAACATAACTCACAAACCTAACACTTTTGGATCCAAATATTGGTCCGGTAGAATATATCAAATAATCCATACAAGTACGTGTGGATTGGGGACTTGGCGGGCTATCTAAATTTAAGCTCAAATAGACATAACCTAATCACAATTAACAAATGATTCACTTAGATTCGATCTATTAATTTTAGCTCATTCCATTAAAGAGAAAGAATAAGTCAATGTTCCTCATTCGTGCCCTAGACAACCTTATTAGAGAGAGTGTATCCTTGTGAAGAATACCAGTAATCACCAAGAGCTCATAGACCTATAGCTCTCCTAGTTACCATATTTACTCCTATGACCACACTTTAAACTTGGATATTTTGACTTGTCAAGAGGCCATATTTCAGTAGACACTATTGAAAGCTTAACGTTAAGATTTAATATCCAATACCTCAAAATATCCATATGATGATATTCTCTCACATTTAATAAATGGAGCCACTATTTCCATATCAATAAATGAAGTCTTCTATCGATTAACAAATGTATACCTCCAAACTATCAAGGGTAGACTATGCTATATAATCGTACTCATTGATAGCTCAAATGATAACACTTGTAATCATAAGTCCACCATTTATCTCATTATTAAGATTGACTCTCCAATTGTCCTTAAATGAAAACATTTTTCCACTAATAGTTCCAGATAAAGTATTTCACTGTTATCCTATTCAATGCACATAGTGCACTAGATTCTTTTGCCAAATACAACACTCTTTGTTGATTTTAGACTCATAGTAACACAATTGTTCCCAATCAAATTCTAGCAAAAGAATCTACAACTTTAAGAAGGTAAAAGTGCCCAACATTTATCTTAAGTTGTGAACATTGTTCAAGACTAACTAAAGAATTATGTCTACCTCATACATATCGAGGTGTAAGAACAATTCTTCTTTGGTCATAGTCTTTTAACCTTATGATTATTTACCTTTGACAATTATAATAATTAAACTATAAATGCTATAAGATTTGTTAAAATAGAAATCACTTTATTAGTATGAAATGATTGTCATATACATTATTACATACTTGCTATTTAGCATAATCCTAACAATATATCTTGCTTGGTGTTGATATGTATCTTGTTTGATATACTTGCAATTGATTTCCATTTTATATCAAGCTTTGTGTATGTTAAAGGTTTAAGTTTGATAGCCAATGTAAAGTTTGAGTTTGTATCATATGCAAGTTATTATCTACATTGACTTTGTTTGACCAAGCATATCTTTATTGAATTGATCTTTCTTGTGTTTGATTAATAAATTGTAATACAAGCTATCAAAAAGGACAAACTTAAGTTTTTTTAAAGGGAATGAAAAAGGTGTAATAACCTATTCACCCCCTTTAGGTTTGCTTAAAATAAATTAAATCTGTTTGAATTTTTCTATATATTAAGACCTTATTCCTCTTATAAGGCTTACACGTGCATACACATTGCATACATTTTTTACCTTCATCATTGTACTAATTTTGTGCAACACATTCACACACTTATTGAAGTTTGCACATGCATTAGATTTAATTTGACAACTTTTGTAAAATTTCATTTTCTAGGACTATCTATAGGAAATGGCATACTTGTGTGTTCTTATATTTGTTTGTTTGCATGTTTACAATATTGAAATTGTCTTTTTTTCTCATATTTTTCCTCAATAAGTTCTGGTCGTTTCGGTTACTCATTCATTAGTTTTCATGTTCTGAATTGGAAGTTATGAAACTTTCCAGTCACTTACCATATGTTGTCTTCGTCTATGTGTATCAAGTAAAATTGTTATCTTTTGGTCAAAGTTTCATCATCATCCATGTGTGTGAGGTAATCCCAGTTTGTAATCCAAAAATGGAATCAAAATTGAAGTTCGGACGTTGAAATACAGTCGAAGATTGCAAGTGGTGCACTAGGATAGAGGAATGGCAAAGTTGCCATTTGTACCCATTCTCAGTGGAAGCGCGTGGCATCCATGGGAAGGGATGCCCTCTACCCCGTTGAGGCCATGCACCTTTATGGGAGGCTGAGGTGGTAGCACTCCATTGGTGGTTTTGTTTCTCTCTTATCTCTCTCCTTTAAATACCACTTTCCCTCCTATTTTTTTATTGAAGAAGAAAATTTGAAATACACAAGTGCATAACTTTTCTCTATATTTTCCCAACTTCCAAACACCATAGCTTTCTCATTCGGAGTTCGATTCAAGTGATTGAAGTTGCGGAATATTTGTAAGAGAGTCTTCTATCATCTCTAAGATAGTTTGAGGTCATTTGTTCAATATTTCTAATAGCACTTCACCAAAATCTAAAACTGCACATTTTTCATAATGTATTGATTGATCTCTTGAGTTTTTATCTTCAAGGCCTTCAAATACCTTGGGTTTTCTTCATCTATATGTGTATGTTATTTGTGTAATCATTGATAAGAGTTAGAGACTCTATTTTAGCTTTATTAGAAACATATATGTTGAGTTAGGTTTTCTTAAAACTCATATATGTTTTCACATGCTTGTGTTTTGGTATTTTGCTAGCTATCAATCTAGGACTATTTTTACTTCAATTGAATTTTTTTTTGATGATAAATAGTCTCTATATGTGTTAGATCCTTTTAGTAAAACATATATAGGATCAACACATTTGATTGTGTATATAGAGTCTTTTTTATTTTAATTGAATATTGTGAGAAAAAATATGCTCTAAATATTTGCTAGATTTTAATTGATCATAACTTGTGAATCCAGCATGTTTTTGTTTGTTACTAAAATCTTGAATATGTGCTTAATGTATATACTTTGATTCAAGTTTTATTTGCAAAAATATATCTAGGAATTAAATGTTTTTTTAGTGTTTCACATGTTCTAGAAAAATATTGATGTATAGTAACTAGACAACTTTAATTTATTTAATTTGGTGCCTGTGTCTTGATTTTCATTAAGTGTACCTAATCCATACACTTCATATGTACATGCATCATTTGAATGATTGCATTGTTTAGGATTGCAAACTAGAAAAATCATACATTGTATGCTCATTGTTTATTTCTAGTTTCCATGGAATATGTTGATCATCAGCTTTTATGTTGTGTGCTTGTTTGATTTCATGATCACGCATAGAAAGTCCTTGTAAAAGGCATGAAGTCTTGGCTAGGATCGAGAGGATCAAGATAGCTAAGCAAGAAGTCTTGGATAGAATCGAAAGGATCTGGATAATCAAGCAAGGATGTCTTTGCTAGGATCGGGAGGATCCAGATAGTTAAAGAATAAGTCTTGACTAAGATCGGGAGGATCCAGATAGTCATATATGGAATCTTCCTAGAGGCGTGAGTGTCTTGGATAAGATGTTGCTTCGTAGAGGTGTGATAGTCACATCTTGAATAGGAAGTAGGCAATTTGATTCACTAGACCCAAGGGTAGAATAGAAGTTGAAAGCTTAGAGAGTGAATCATAGGGTTGGTCATTTCTTTGAGTGTGTATCTTTTATTCGTTATAGTCTATTACAATTTGTTGGTGGATGTTGATTCAATCTGTGGATGTTTCCTCTTCGAAGGTTTTACCACATAAAAATCATGTGTCAACTGTCTCTATCTCTATTTCTTTATATTTGTATATGTGTTTGTATGAATCCTGTTTGAATCCTTTCTTCAAGATATCTTTGGATAACAAGACTTTTAGAAGTGTGATATGCAAACAACTCATTTGATCATAGTTATAAATGTTAATTTTGTAAATTAAACATTGTGTACACGATATGTTACTATTTAGTACTTGCACTTTTTAGTAATGTATATATGTATACAAGTACCTGTCGATTTGTGTTTTGAGTATTGCCGCTTCACTTGCAAGTTGTAGACTTTTGACTTGACTTGATTATTTGAGAATGCTTGTCAATAATTTATGTGTGCTTTCATTTGCTTTAAATTCTATGATAGAGGCTATATAGAGGGATAAACATTGGTTTGTTTTAAGGCATAAAAAAAGATGCAAAAACCTATTCACCCTTCTCTAGGTTAGCTGTAGGCAATTTAACTATGATTGTATATTTCTACTGATATCAAAGTAGGTCGTTAGATGTAATTAATAAGATCCAGCTCATACTCATGGTTAGGTGTAAAGCCTTGAAGCTATGGTGTTACAATAAGAAATAATGGTAGAGATAGCTTCAACCTCGAGGCCTCCGTTGCTTATAGGACATAACTATAGGTTTTTTAAGTTAAGAAAGAAATCCTAAATCCGCTCTATTGATGAGAGAGCCTGGATGGTAGTGGATAAAGGTTACACACCTACAATTAAGACTTTAGAAGATGGCTCATTAATTTCCAAACCAAAGAGTGAGTGGATGGTCAATGTTTTTGAAGTTGCCAAGTGGCACCACTAAGCCATGAATGCCAATTTTGGAGAAGTTGATGGGCATCAATTCTTCTACATTCAAAACCTTGAGTCTACCAATGAGGCATGGGATACTCTAAAAGTTACCAATGAGGGAACATTGGAGGTGAGGAAATCAAGACTTCAAATGCTAACATCACAATTTGAAAACTTGCAAATGAGCGAAGAAGATGTGTTTGAAGACTTCCAATTCAAACTTCTAAGTATAGCCAACCAATGTCAAGCACTTTGTATGCCTATCATAAGAGAGAGAATAATTGGAAGATTCTTAGATATTTACCTAAGAGGTTCAAGGTAAAGGTGACGACCATTAAGGAAAACAAGGATGTTGATTGCATGTGCATCAATGAATTGCTTGAATCACTTCAAACGTATGAAATGATCTTGAAACCTAAACTCAAGAACAACGGTATTGCTCTCAAGGCCATTGATGAAAAAAGTGAAGATGAGAATGAGAAGATGGTACTTTTGGTTAGAAAGTTTAAGAAGTTTTTTAGAAGAGGTGTCAAGCCTAGTGGCAGGTTCTTCAAGAAAAGGGAAGTCAATAAGTAATCTACTCTAAGGAATGATAAGAGTGTCCATGCAAAGAATAAAAAAGAGGTTCAATGCTTTAAATGTAAGAAGTTTGGTCACTATGCGATGACTTTTCCTAATGAGAAATCTAATGAGGATAAGAAAGGAAAAGCAATGACAGCTACATGGAGTGATGACAACTCTAGTGAAGAGGAGATCTCTAGTGATGAGTCCTCAAGTGAGGAAGAACATGTTAGCAACTTTATTGCTCTTATGGCTTTTTTTACAAAGCAATAGAATGATTTTCTAGTTTTCATGGATAAGGAGATTGATCAAAGTCATCAAAAAGATACATGTGTGAATACAACCAAGCTCAATCTTATGACCAAGATTAGGGGTCTTGAGGAGCAAAGAGATGAAGCATTGAGAGAGATTAAGGAGAAATATGGTTTGATCAAAACTCAAGTGGATGAGTTTATTGAGACCTCACATAGACTCATGTGTGAGAAGAATGGCATGATGAAAAGGCTAATTGAGGTTGAAAGACTTGTCTTTGAAAATAAGGAGATTGTTTTTATCATTCAGATTATAGAGCAATAACTTATTAAGGAGTTCAACATTGTTAAGCAAGCTATCAAAAACTTAGTCAATGATTTGATCAAATGAAGAATATCGTGGATCTTGCTCAACCTCAAGGAGAATCTAGCATCTTGGAAGGCAATGAGAAGGTTGTGATAGCAGCACCTTCTACAAGAAGGGATAAAAACAGGAAGATCAAGAAGTTTCCCAAGAACAATCTTCCCAAAGCTAAGGGTAAAAAGAAAGATAAGGTATCTTCAAAAGCTCACACTACTTCTTCAAATCCATTAGGTATAATTTCATCATTTATTCCTATTTGTCATTTTTGTAATACTATTGGTCATATCAAACCAAGGAGTTATAAGTATTTTGAATTTTTGAAAATCGGAAACACATATAGAAATAAGGAGATTGACCTCAAGTTCAAGCATGCTAGGGTGTTAGATGTTGATAAGCATGATGTTTCTAAGATGCATGTTAGAAAGAATTGGATGAAGAAGTTTGTTGGATATGAGAGTCTTGACAAAACATGTGTCGCTAATAATGTTGAGGAGATGATTATCAAAGATATTATTTTGAATCAAATTGTTAAAGATCTGAATTCTAGGTTTAACATTAAAGTCAAAGATGATCAAGATTTTTTTGTAAATTTGCCCAAGGCCATATGGGTTAAGGGTGAGTTCTCTTACCATTAGTGTAAGTTGCACATGTTTGTTAGCTTCAATATTAGCGTCAAGTTGTTGATAGATTTAGCTAGCTAGCTTTGTTTTTCTAAAACTTGACATAAACTTAGCTACCTCACATATTTGCTATGATGGTCAAAATCTATTGATTGACTTTGGAGAATTCCATTTTTTAAATCTATATAGTGATGGATTTTGTTAAGAATTTTAGAGAAATTCATTTTTACGTGTTTCATTTGAAGTGTTTAGTGTTTATTCTATTGGGATGACACACCAAAACTTGTTGTCATGAGGATAAACAAGCCAAGAGAGCACATTAAAAGGGCAAAGACTTTGCATTTGAGGAAAAATGCTTGCTAAGGTATTTATATATCTTGATGCTTGCATTCTTGGTTTTTCAACTCTCAATTCATTAATTGCACTACATCATGAAGCATCTCATATTAGAGAACTAATTATAGTGTTCATATGGTTCTCATTGATATTTGTTTTCTAAAGATCTTTTAGTGATGTTGTTCACAAAGTTCTTGAACATGATGTGTGAATTGTTTGTAAGAATTATGGGTGCATGTTTTTGAAAAATATGAGCTTCATATTATTTGAAAGCTACTCTTTTGAGAAGTAATGATCTTAAGTAAATCCTTTTGTATTGCTTTTAGATTATGTGCTTGTAAGCCATAAATTTTTGGTTTTAAAAGTACAATTTGCTTCTTTTGTATTTTTGGTTGTTGTAAATTAAGTTTGAACATATTTAAGTTGTGGATACACCTTAAAAACCTATGACTAGTACATTTAAGTTGACTTATGGTTAGTATCCATTTTGCTTCGGCAACTGTATATAACTCAACGAGCACCTTCATGAAAAGGGATACACATTTTGTTGTGAAGCCACCCAATGTAGGAAAGGGTTGCACCATTCTGATGAGTGAAAGCTGTCATGAAGCGTATATGTTTATGTTAGAAAAATCAAAGAAATTTTGAAAAAGAAAGAATCATTAAAAAAATATATTTGATTCAAGCGTAAATACAAAAAGGCTTAAAGGAGTGTAGTTGAAAATCAAGTTTGCTCATGAAAAATATAAATGGAATGATGATCCATATGCACACACACGCTCATATGTTGATTTCTATTCTCTTAAAAGCAAAAAATACTGGAAGATAATTAGTTTGACCTTTTATGGAAAAGCTTAAGATGAATAGATGTGGATATGATTTGCATGTTGATTATCAAATAACTCCTCTACATATGCCTGAAGAAAAATTCCAACACACACACTTTTGTTTATAAGTATTATGATATTCAAGCAATTTAAGAAGTATTATGAGAGAGATTCAAAATCTTGGTGTATATCTCATAGTTTATGGAGCTTATTTTATTGAATTTTGTTTTAAAATTGCTTGAATGTGTGATTGTGTGAATATCATTATGAACAATATTCTATCTTTACTTAGATAGAGCATTTATCAAGGGGGAGAATGTTGGGACCCCATTCACCGGTTACGCAGTGGAACTAGGTTTTAAAACTTTTATACAGATCATAATCTTTATCTGGGACCAGTGAACTTGGGATCATAATTATTTTTCGGAACTAATATATAAAATATGTATACACAGGAAATTGTAATCAACAAAATCAAAAGAACATACCAACGTTTGGAGGCTCCTTCACTTTACATTATGCTCCTGTCTAAATATATCTTACCAACGTTTGGAAGATCCTTCACTTTATAATGTGCTCCTGTCTGAACCATTAGATCTTCCTCGCCATCTCCCGGGACTTGTAACTGCGTGTGGGCGTGTCAAGGTCTCAGGAACTTGAATGGAGGATGTAGAGAGAAATACTTGAAGAAACTCTTTCTTCTCAATTTGGAGTATTGATTTCATGCACACATGAATTGCATCTCATGCAAAAATATATTGACTGATGTGGTTTGATTCTCCAAAAACAATATATATCTACAAAATCTATATATACGACGCCTGCTCAAAATATATATCATTCACGCCTATGCAACTTTTATCACAATTTTTTTTTCTGCCCCACTACATGCTTTATCACAAATATATAAACAGGCGTATTTTTTTTTATTATAAAAAAGTCAACCTCTCTTTTATATATATATATATTGTTTGTATCCTATACAAACACTAATATATGTGCACACACCAATTTACATCTAATACAATATCTTGTGTTATAATTGATATATATCTTTTAATTATCCATTTCAAATATATCTAATATATTAAAAGTGATAATAAGTATTTTAAATTTAAACTTAAATTCAAATACTTAGATAAATGATTTAGTAAAATAAAATAATCATATTATTTTATCTTCACCTAAATCTATATATCAACTAATACCCTCCAATTAATCGTTAATTAATAGTTCACAATTATCAATATAATTAAATAATCAAAATATTTAATTAATTTAACTATTAATATTCATTAATTAAATAATCTCATTATTCAATTAATTCCCGAATATATACGTGTCACTTTTGTAACACAATTAATTGGGCAATCCAATTAACCTTGTAACCTAAATCGATCGGGCTAGCAAGGGGACCAAATGGACCCACAGTATTTTGAGCTCCAATAATCCTCAGAATCATTAATTAAACTCTTTAATTAATATTCTTTGATTATTAACTCCGGTGTTATTCCACTAAAACTCGAAGCTACACTCTCTCAACTGTAGATGCTTTTACACAGACCGATACAACTTTGTGTTCATCGATATAGCTATTACACATGGTGTGATCCTCCACAGTAGTTCATAATTAGAGATGGGTCATAATGTCCGTTATACCCCTCTAATTACATATATCCTTTAAGTACTGTTGATTATATAATGAACAATAAATCCTATTTCCTTACGAATTTAGGAGAGCGCTCATACTGTCCAGGAACCGAATCAACCTTTAAGGGAACTACCATCTACTTCTCACAACAAGGAGTGGGTTCCACTATTGTGTACAAACCTTCCCAGCCACAAGTCAAACCGCAATCCCAACATACGGAGCATATTGATCTGGAACAGCATCCAACCTCAACCATGGTGTATCAAAGACCATGATCTAACCTAAAGGAGTCGATAAGACACTCAGGATTAAGATCACCCACATATACCCATCATTAATTGATATATATGAATCTCATCGGTAAATGGATCTTGGTGAGAGATTCATATAGATCATGGCCTAGTCCTATATGATCACATCATACAAGGTGCCTCCATTCCAATATCTCATATGAATGATTCAGGATAGAACCATTGTACATTACAGAATGGACCGCATCTATAGATTAACCACAAATAAAGTACCCAGCTTTATTTGCTATCTAAGGACTCTTTAGATTGCACGTCTCTTACTGTATCCATCTGTATATGACACTTATATACATAGTTCGAGATTACATCCGGTAATCTTGGATGTTAAATATATGCACAAGTTATAAAATAAACAACTTAACAAGAATGAATTAAACTTTTCCTTTTATTTATTTCATAAATCCATTTACAAATTACATCTTTAGGGCATAAACCCCAACAATCTCCCACTTGCACTAAAGTATGAGAGGCATGTCTCGTAACCCTAGACCATCTAGGTGACCCAAAAACACTTTAGCCGGTAAGACCTTTGTAAATGGGTCAGCAAGATTGTCTAGCGAGGTTATTTTTGTGACAATCACATCTCCTCTCTATATTATCTCTCTAATGA
The DNA here is from genome assembly GCA_032871835.1 of Dipteronia dyeriana. NCBI lineage: Eukaryota > Viridiplantae > Streptophyta > Magnoliopsida > Sapindales > Sapindaceae > Dipteronia > Dipteronia dyeriana. Next base: position 44,440,956 of record CM065298.1, read on the forward strand.
GATGCTACTTTCTCTCTATATGCTTCCATCTCTTGTGGCTTCTTGGTTCTTCGGAATTAGCCATAACACCACTGTTATCACAATAAAGTGTGATATGCCTATCCAGATTTGGAACAACTTCCAGATCTCTCAAGAATTTATGGAGCAGCCTCTTTAGCAGCTTAACTAGCGGTTACATATTCGACTTCCATGGCAGAGTCAGCAATGTAAGATTGCTTGATACTTCTTCACACAATGGCTCCACCACCCAAGGTGAATACTGATCCAGACGTGGATTTCATAGAATCCCTGTCTGACTGAAAATCATAATCTGTGGATCCTAACGGGATCAAATCATGCCTAGAATACACTAACATATAGTCTCTCGTTCTTCGAAGATACTAAAGAATTTTCTTGACAGCAAGCCAATGATACAATCCTGGGTTGGACTGGTATCTACTGACTACTCTCACTGCATAGCAGATGTCCGGTCTCGTGCATAACATAGCATACATGAGACTACCTACTGCCGATGCATATGGTACACGTCTCATATCCTCAACTTCTTGAGGTGTCTTAGGACATTGTTCGTTAGACAAATTAACTCCATGCCTAGAAGGTAAATTACCTTTCTTGGAGTTTTACATCGAAAATCGCACAAGAATCTTGTCGATATATGATGCCTGAGACAGTGCTATGAGTTTGTTCTTACGATTCCTTATAAGCTGGATCCCAAGAACATAACTCGCCTCTCCCAAATCATTCATTTGGAATTGGCTAGCCAGCCAGCCCCTTACATCAGATAACACTCCCATATCATTCCCAATGAGTAGGATATCATCTATGTATAGGACCAAGAAAACTACTTTCTTATCAATGATGCGCTTGTAGACACAAGGCTCATCGACATTCTACTCGAAGCCATAGGTTTTGATCACATCATTAAACCTGATGTTCTAAGATCTAGATACTTGCTTAAGCCCAATGATGGACCTTTACAGCTTGCAAACCTTTTGCTCTTGATCTGGATACACGAATCCCTCTGGTTGTATCATATAGATGCTCTCATCAAGATTGCCATTCAAGAATGCAGTCTTGACGTCCATTTACCAAATTTCATAATCGAGATAGGCAGCAATGGATAAGAGAATCCTAATAGACTTAAACATGACTACAAGCGAAAAGGTTTCTTCATAATCGACCCCTTATTTCTGTGTATAACCCTTAGCCATTAGTCTTGCCTTGAAGGTCTCTACCTTCTCTTCAACTCCTCTCTTTCTCTTGTAGATCCACTTACACCTTATGGGTTTTACCCTATCCGGTAAGTCTACAAGATCCCATACTGAGTTAGAGTACATGGACTCCATCTCGAGATTCATGGCTTTAAGCCATTTGTCTTTATCAGGATCTTCCATTGCATTCTTAAATGTCAATAGATCATCAACACTATCAGTAGAGACAACACCTTGTCCCTCACCTATAGCTAAATAATGTTCAGGTTGTCTCACAACCCTCTCAGTACGTCTAGGTGGTAGTGTATCCTTATCATGAACCATCTGACTCTTAGATGTTTGTGGAACAACAACTCTTATTGATGAAGCACTAGTCTCAGCAGCCTCTAACTCATTTAATAAAATCTTGGAATGAGGTTTATGGTCACTAATGTAATTGTCCTCAAGAAACGTTGCATTTGTCGATACAAATACTTTGTTATCTTCAAGACTATAGAAGTGTCCACCTCTGGTCTCGTTGGAGTATCCTACAAATAGGCAGACAACATATTTGAAGTCTAGCTTTCCAGTTCTATTCTTTAGCACGTGTGTTGGACACCCCTATATGTGAAAATGTCGTAAACTAGCTTTACGACCATTCCACAACTCTAGGGGAGTCTTAGGAACAGATTTGGATGGCACTCCATTCAAAATGTACGCTGCTATTTGTAACGCATATCCCTAGAAGGAATTTGGTAATGATGAGAAACTAATCATAGATCTCACTATTTCCATTAGGGTTCTATTTCTCCTCTCCGCAACACCATTTTGCTGAGGTGTATCTAGAGCTGTGAGTTGGGAAACTATCCCGTGCTCGACCATGAAGTCTTCAAACTCTTAGTCAAGGTACTCACCTCCATGATCCGATCATATTGACTTAATAGTCCTACCTAATTGATTCTCAACTTCAGCTAGTAATTCTTTGAACTTTTCAAATGTTTCCAACTTCCGTTGCATTAGGTAGACATATCCGCATCTGGAGTAGTCATCTATAAAGGTGACATGATATTATAATGATCTCTAGCTTTAACATTCATTGGTCCGCAAGCGTCTGTATAAATAAGCTCTAGCGGTTCCTTAGCTCTAAGCCATTTTCCAGTAAAAGGTCTCTTAGTCATCTTACCTTCAAACAATATTCGTAGATAGGTAAGGCCCCAACCTTTAACTTACTTAAAGGTCCGCTTTTTACTAGTCTGTCTATCCGGTGAAGGTTGATATGACCAAGCCTTAGATACCATAGATATGTGTCATTATCTGGAGAAATCTTATGTCGTTTAGTTTTTGGTTTTTCAACCTTAAACATTTCAGTGTTGAGCAATGTAGTATGTATTAACGATCTTAACACATACATTTTTTTTCACTAATTCCTGAAAAAATATTCAGACCATTTTTTCCAATAATAACAGACTTATTATTAAAAGAAACAAAATATTTTTATTCTAACAACTTAGAAACGGAAATCAAATTCTGTGTAAATCCAGGAATATAAAATACATTGTCCAACAATATATAATTATTATAAAAACGTAATCTAATTACGCCCAATACTCATGCCGACACGACATCCATTGACCCCACACGCATTAAGAAGGCTTGCGCCTCTAGCTGTGTCCAAGAATCAGTCCATTGTAAAGAAGAACAGACATGGTTAGTGGCCCCTGAATCAACTATCCAGGGTGAAGAATCATCTTCTACTAAACACGACTCAAGAACAAGTAAATCATATTTACTTTTCTTAGACTTCTTCTTGCTTTGGGCTTTCTTTGGTTTGGCCTTACCCTTCACTTGTATGCCTCTCGAACAGTTCGTGTGGCATTTGCAGCATGCGTTGGAGGACAATCCTCCGTAAGCACAAACTTGAGGTCTTTAGTGACCAATATTGCATTAATTTTAAATTTCCACTTAGTGTAGTTATCACCAGTTAATTTATCGTTTACGAGAATTTGAAGTAATGTAGAAGACATTATTGCTGAAATAAATAAACCATTCATTTTGTCATTTATTTAAAACAAGTGTGAGTGTTTTGACATAAATTTAAACATGATGCATGCACATGTTTAACGAACTAGAACAACCCTAAAACGAGTTTCTATACCATGACAATCCAACATACCACAAAGAAGTGTCGTCTTAGGGTCGGTCAAGTCTTTGCATGTTGGACCGAGATATTCTCAATCAAATGATATTCTAGAATAAATCTTATTCCATATCATTCAACCATCGTTCATTCAGTCATATTTTTAATTAACAAACTTAATCATAACCTTCGTGAGTGTAACCCACCATTTCAGATCTCAAGAGCTTAACTCGAGAATTGCCGCCTTAGGGTCAGTCAATCCCAAAATACCCTTAGAAATCCTATCTGTTAGGAAGTTAACCTTGGTATTGACCTTTGTGGAAACCCTCTTTAGGGAGGATGAAAGCAAAGCCGTCACGAGGCCCCACTTGGATCTCACGGTGTTAAACTAACGATGGAGACTCGTGTGTTTTTGTGTTAGTGTTCATCACAAAGCTATGGGAAAAAACAAAGTTTATGGTATTATCCATTCTCTACTACCCATGGATAAACATAAACCTACCTCTTCAACCTTTAAAAAGTCCAAAACCAGTAGGTTGAAACCTTTAGGGTCATGGGGACAAAGAAACTTATTCAAGATAATGGTATAGATTTGTGTGAGGATTTATACATTCATTGTATTATTCTTGAAAGGCAATAAGGTTTACGGTTGAATTCAATTGGGGTTGTAAATGAGAGCTTGGTTTGAGACTTCTATTTTAAATACAGAGAAAATACAACCGTTGAGAATGCCTTGATGAGTGTTAGAGGAAAAACCTTTAGAGTCTCCTCGGAAAGTATCAACAAGCTCTCCAGACTTTTAAATTAAATTTATTCAAAATTTCTTGATGTAGACAATATTGAACATCTAGATTTGATGGAGAGGGCTCTATATGATGATAGTGGATTTGAGTAGGGAAAAAGAGCTTTTATTAGCTAAGTGAGTTAACCAAGGTGAGTTCCTTTTGGCATCTTTTTCTTTGTGTCAATCTTGTGGGTTCTACAAATGCAACTGAGCTCAACAAAGAAAAAATCAAGATTATTTATGCCTTGGTTACCAACAAGCCTTTAAACCTTTGTGAGTTTTTGATAGAGCATATTGAGAGTGTGGAATGTTTAACTACATTGGACAAGAAGCTTGCATTTCCAGGGTTTATCTCTCACTTGTGTATGGTGCTTGGAGTTCCTAAGCTAGATGGTGATGTGCTTTTGCCTTCATAGAAATTTTGTGAAAAATGGGTGGTTTGTATGTGATACAAGGAAAATGGCAAGGTTAATGATACAAGTAGGATTTTTGGTTACAATCAAGAGTCAAGCACAAGTATTCTATCGAAATGGGCAACTACAAGTCGGGCTTGTGAACAAGATCAATGAGCTAGGTGCTAAGGTGATGCAATTATAGGGAAAAATCGATTCAAAACATGGCGGAAGCGTAAAATTAGGGTTTGGCATAATTTAACAAAATTTCTCTTTAAAAGAAAGAACCTTAACCCTAGATTAATCAAAGTATATTAAAAGTATCGTACCTTTTTCTCCTGACGACTGAACTAGCGCCGAATTGAATCTGCAAGATCTTCCAATCCAATCACGAATGTTAATCAACTAAAAGTGTGGGCTCCCTTTCTTTAAATTGTATACCAGAGGATGGAAACAAATAAAATCTCTTTCTTTTTTTAGTCACAATAATCCTCTAAGAGAAAACCCAAGAACATTCGATCACTTGTGAATTATCAATCTATTTGATTAAAACTAGCTTGAACCCAATTCGATTTTTGTACATAAAACCTTTTTGATGTAAAAGATACTAGTGCACTATCGAAAACAAAAACGTTCCCCTTTTCTCTTTTCCTTGGCCGAATTCAATACGTAATATCAATGACATGACCGAATTTTGTCTAGAGCAAAAACTAATTTTTTCCCTCTCAAAATTCTCTAGCTTTGCCGAAATTTTCAACATAAAAACTATGCTTGGCTGAATTCACTAGGTGTATATATAGGTATACAAATCCTCTCATAAAGAGAATTTACTTGGTGAGAATGAATCCTTTCTCTAGGTGGATTTACATGGTGACAAAGAATCCTTTTTTAAAAAAAGATTATTTTCCACACCAAGACTCATAATCCAACTCAAATATTGTATTTACTCAATAAACAATTATTGAATATAATTAAATTGTGACTAAATCAAAAACTTGCTAATTTTACCAATTGTCAATTAGAGTCCTAAAAGAAATCAAATACTTTCTAACTTGACTAGATAAATAAATTCCTATTATTTATCTACTTATCAAATATTGTACTTGATACTTATCATATTACCAATAATAATATGACTCTGTGAGACTATCTCCTACTAGGAAAAAGATTTTGACTTTTAATTAAATAATTATTTAATTAACTTCCATTTAGTTAAATAATAAAATGGAAAACAATATATAAGGCTATTATATAGTCCCTTGCCTCCCAGGCTATATAAATACGGGTCAAATATTGTTTTTACTATTTTATTAAATCTATTGGACTTTAATAAAAGGTTCACATGTGAACTAGACTCATTCTTACAAAAAAAAAAACAAGTTCACATGCCCTAATACAATTCTAGATGGACCCGTAAATTTGACCGGCAGAATATATCAAGTGATCCATGCAAGTTCGTGTGGATTGGGGATCTCGGTGGGCTATCTAAATTTAAGCTTCAATAGACATAACCTAATCACAATCAACAAATGATTCACTTAGGTCCGACCTATTAATTTTAGTTCATTCCACTAAATAACTAAAATTGAACTCTTAAATAAAGATAGAATAAGTTCATATCACTCATTCATACCCTAGACAATCTTAATTGAGATAGTGTATCCACGTGAAGAATATCAGTAATCGCCAAGAGCTCATAGGCCACCTATAGCTCTCAAAGTTATCATATTTACTTAAATGACCATATTTTGAACTTGGATATTCTGACTTTTCCAGAAGCCATATTTCAATAGATATTACTGAAAACTTAAAGTTAAGATTTAATATCCAGTACCTCGAAAACATCCATATGATGATACTCTACTCTCATTTAGTAAATGGAAACACGATGCCCATATCTATAAATGAAGTTATCTATCGATTAACCAATGAATACCACCAAACTATCAAGGATAGACTGTGCTATATAATCGTACTTATTGATAGCTGAAATGATAACACTTGCAACCATAAGTCCATCATTTATCTGAGGATTGAGATAGACTCTCCGATTGTCTTCAAGTGAAAAATTTTATCCATTGGCAGTTCTAAATAAAGTATTTCACTGTGATCATATTCAATGCACCCAGTGCACTAGATTCATTTTCCTAAAGACACCACACTTTGAAGATTTTCGTCTAATCATAACACATTTTATCCCACTCAAATGCTAGCTAAAGAATCTACAACTTTGACAAGATAAATGCGCCCAACCTTTATATTTAAGTTGTCTATATTATCAAGACTAACTAAAGAATTGTATCTACCTCATACATATCCTGAAGTACGAACAATTCTTATTTTCTCATAGTCTTTTGGCCTTATGATTATTCACTTTTGACAATTTCAATAATTAAACTATAAATGCTATAAGATTTGTTAAACTAGAAATCACTTCTATTAATATGAAAAGATTGCCAAATACATTATTACAGTCTTGCTATTAGGCATAATCCCAACAATCTCCCACTTGCTCTATAACAAATATGTCATATCTCTTTTATCTATATTCTCTAGGTGCCCATCAAAACTGTTTTGTAGAAGAGTTTTTGTGAAGGGATTAGATAGATTTTTTGCTGACGTGATCTTGGTTAACATTATGTCTCCCCTATGTGTAATTTCCCTTAAAAGGTGATACGTTCTTTCAATGTGTTTTCCTCTTTTATGACTTCTTGGTTCTCTCGAATTAGCCACTGCTTCACTATTGTCACAATAGATAGTGATCTGTTTATTCACATTAAGAACAACTTCCAAGTCAATCAAGAATTGGCAGAGCCAGGCAGCCTCTTTAGCAGCCTCATATGTGGCAACATACTTAGCTTTCATGGTAGAATCAGTGATACAAGATTGCTTGATACTCCTTTTTATGACTGCCCCTTTGTTAGGTTTTAGATTTGTGTTGGCTTGATTCCATAACAAAACTTCGTTTCTTTGTAAAGCTTAGTTGCTTAAGTGGTTCGTGATTATAAGAGCTTCAAGGAAGAAAAGCAACTTCTCATGATGCAAAGTTCATCTTCAAGAGAATTGGTACTATTCTTGTATGCTAAGGTATTGAGATTCTTCTTCCTCTTGCAAGGCGTAATCGCACGCACACATAATTCATTCATATGTGTCTCTGCTTAGTTGTGCATCATTAAATGTGCACACACACACATAATTCATATATTTGTGTACTTGTATCATAGCATATTATTTGGTATAACACATTCACACACTTGAAGTTGAATGCTCATGCATTGGTATGAAAGTAACATGTTTCAGAAAAATGCACGATTGGAGACTATCTCTATGAAGTTTGCATTCTTGTGTGAAATGTGTTTGTTTGTTTATATGTTTGTATAACATGAATCTTGAACTTGGTTTTAGTCTTAGATTGTTCATGATTGAGTTCCGGTCATTTTGGTTACTCATACTATTGATTTCGAGTTCTAAGTCAAAAGATACTACACTTTCGACTCAAGTTGCATACATTGTCTTCGTCTTCATATATCGAGTCAAATTCTTATTTTTGGGGTTGAGTATCTTATATGTTCATGTCTGTGAGGGAACCCTAGTTTGTAATCTTCAAACTATTAGAATTTAGAGTTTGGAGGCTAAAGAAGGGTCTAAGAACGCTAGAGAAGCGCAAGGGAAGAGGTGCGATGGCACAAGCCATCACTTGGCACCTTCCCGAGATGGAGCGTGGCAATCTCATCCCAAAGCCTTGCTGCCCTGAGATGCCCACGTGCCATCTTGGGGAGGTACTAAGGCATGAGGGAAAAATGGTCTTTTGGTTGTTCTCTCTTTAAAACCTCTCATTCCCTCTCATTCACTAAGAAGTTGAGAAAAACGAATTTGAAGAACAAGTGCAGAATTTTTCTCTCAACATTTTGATTTTTGTTTTTATGATAACTTCTTCATTTCTACTCTGAATCACTTGATTCAAAAACCGATTTCGAGTGTCTTGAAGAGTTATACAGACACCAATAATTTCCAGAACCATAGGATGTCTAGAGTTTTCGTTGTGGTCAGATCTTCAGTTCATAATTTTCATCCTTGTTGGTAAAATCATCTTCTTCTTAGTTTTCAGCTTAGATCTTCTTATTGATTGATGCTATTTGATTAAGAAGCATGACTGGGATGATTTTGATATCATTTTGTGGTTTGTTGATTTGATTTTCAAGTTTAGTTAGATTTGTGATAAATTGAATGATTTGTGCTAAACTTGATAAACATAAAATTACTTCTAGAAATCTTTTGCTCCTGTGTTTGATTGACTATTTCTAGATCTAGTTTCATTTTCTAAGAACTAGGCTGTGTTTCAATTGGTGTCTATATCTTCATATCTATGTTCTTAGTTGATAACATGCTTAGATTGTCTAGATACATTTGTGATTGCTCTTTGAAAGTATAATCTATCTATCTAGTTCCATGCCCATAGAATTTGTTGATCATCATCTTTTTACGTTGAGTGCTTGTTTGCGTTTTGCATTCATGATCACTTTGATGCCTTGTGAAGAGGTAAGAAGTCTCATATCTTAGAGTGATTCTTTGATTTGAATACTTGGAAGTCTTAGCTAGAGTCAGGAGGACTTAGATGGCTAAGTAAGTGGAAGTCTTGACAAGAGGTGTGAGACCTCGGATTGTTGAGCAAGGAAGTCTCAACTAGAGTCGGGAGGACTCGGATAGTTGAGCAAGAAGTCTTGCCTAGGGTCGGGAGGATCCAGATAGGTGAGCAAGTAATCTTCCTAGAGACAGGAGGTCTTGGATAGGAAGTTGGCTTAGTAGATCACTCAAGGGTAGAGTAAGAGTGATAGCTTGAAGAGCATGTGTTGATTGCTTGAGTGTGTAACTCTTATTTGAAATTGTGGATTTGCTTTTGCCGGTGGTTGTGGTATCAACCCGTGGATGTTTCCTCTTCGGAGGTTTACCACGTAAATATTGTGTTTCATTGTTTGAAATTTTCATTAAGCATTATTAAAATTGCATTGTTTTTAAAGAAGACAAAAATTGGAGCATATACCTATTCACCCCCCTCTAGGTATATTTATACTATAAAGATAAAGGGAAATTTCAATTGGTATCAAAGTCGGTGTCTTGATGCACTTAGATAGATCTTCTTTGTAGTGTTTTTTATCTTCTTTTGTTTGATCAAGATTAAAGAAATGTATTCTTTTGTGGCTTCTCTTGTTGAAGGTGAGTCTATTGACTTAGATGATCACAATATCAAAGATCTTATTCAAGAAAATGAAAGGATCTCTAAGATCAATAAGTCTCTCACTAAGAAGTTAGAAAATCATGGTTGTAGCTCAAAATGTCTTATTGATCTTAATGACAAAATTCTTGATTTTGAGAAAAACTTGATTGATAGCAATGATAGATTAAGTATTTTGAAGCATAAAAATTGAGCAAAGAGATGAATCTCTTGATCGTGCTAGAAGAATTGAAAATGTGCTTAAAGCAAAACTTAATGAGCATGAGAATCAAGAGAAAGTGCTTCATGACAAACTTAACGAGGCTAAAGAGATGATTAACAAGATGTTATCTAGCACTAATAAAGTGAAAGCTCTTATTAAGGTTGGAAAGTCTTCAAGCGACAAAAGAAGTTTAGGATATGTTAATGAAAAAGCAACTTCTTCATCTAACAAATCTACTTTTGTCAAAGCTTGTAGCAATTTAATTGTAGGTACACTCTCTAACGGTAAAGCAATGAATGCTACCGGAGGTGCCTCAACATCAACAACGAAGGTCAAGGAAAAGACTCAACAATGCTAAAAACAAGATAAATCATCATCAAATGCAAAAGGTAAGATATCTAGTGTTGCATGCTAAATAGGTAAAAATGTGAGAAGGTAAAATGAGTTGAATGCTCAAGCAAATGGTAAACTTCTCAAATTCATACATATTTGTCATTATTACAACATGGTAGGACACATAAGACCTAAATGCTATGAATACATTCATAAATGTAGAATTTCCAATGATTTGCATGATATGTCTTTGAATGGTCTTAGGCAATCATCCATGTATGAATCTAGAATTAGACCTAAGAAGACCTTGGAAAAGCATGTTGAGAATAAATGTGTTGATGATTTGTTTATTAAATCTTGTGTTGTGCCTCGTTCTATTATGCATAAGAAAGTTGATAATGCTTTGTTTGATTTGTTTGAAAATGTGACTAATGAAGTCAATGTGCCTAAAAACAAGTCAAAGCATGTTAATAAAAGTAGGAATGAGAAACTTGTCAAGAAAGTTTGGGTTAAGAAAAACACAACACAATGTTTTGTTGCTTAATATGCTTTAAGAGCTAATTCATCCTATTGTTTGTACCTAGATAGCGGTTTCTCTAGGAATATGACCCCGTAAGAAGGAATTATTTAATAATCTTATTATTAATGATAGTGGATGGGTTACATTTGGTGATGGTACTAAAAAGCAAGTTCTAGGCAAGGGAACAATTTGTATCCCCAGATTGCATGAACTTCATGACACCTTGTATGTAGATGGTCTACAAGCTAATCTAATAAGCATCACTCACTTGTGTGAAATTTTTAAAAAAGTTAGCTTTAACAAGGATGTGTGCACAATAATCAATAAAAAGGGCAAAAAAAATATAAGTCAAAAGGTCTTCGGACAATTGATATTGTTTAGAGGTTGATCCACTAACATGTAACATGGCATATGAGTGCAACAAGCTTGAATTATGGCATGAAAGATTGGGCCACATGAATTATAAAGATTTAAACAATCTTGAGAAATATAACATTGTTAGAGGTCTTCCAAGTCTTGGTAAAAAGCTTGATGGTGTTTGTGAATCATATCAATTAGGTAAACAAACCAAAGTGTCTCATAAAAAGAAAACTAATTTTGCTACCAAGAAGCCCTTAGAACTTGTGCATATGGACCTAACGGGACCAATCCAAACCGAAAGCATAAATGGTAAAAAATACATTTTTGTATGTGTTAATGATTTTCTCGGTTTGCTTGGGTATATTTTCTTAGAGACAAGACTGAAACTTTTGGTTACTTTAAGAAGTTTTGCAATCAAGTTCAAAATGAAAAAGGTCTTGGGATCAAGAAAATATGTCGCATTAGGAGTGATCATGGGAGTGAATTTGAAAATGCTAGATTTGGTGAGTTTTGTGATGATTATGGGATTTCACATGAGTTCTCGGCTCCTAGAATTCCTCAATAAAATGGTATTGTTGAGAGGAAGAATCGTGTCTTTCAAGAGATGGCTAGGGTTATGATCAATAGCAAGAAAGTCCTTAGAAATCTTTGGGCCGAAGCGGTCAATAATCTTTGGGCCGAAGCGGTCAATAATCTTTGGGCCGAAGCGGTCAATACCGCATGCTATGTCACTAATAGAGTTTTTAGAAGGCCTGGCACAAAACAAACCTCCTATGAACTTTGTAAGGGCAGGAATCCCAATGTGAGTTACTTCCACATTTTTGGGAGTAAGTGTTTTATTTTGAATGATAGAGATCACTTAGGAAAGTTTGATGCTAAAAGTGATATTGGTCTCTTTCTTGGGTGTGCTAATAATAGTCTTGCATATAGAGTGTTCAATTTGAAAACTAAGACTATTATGGAGTCTATTAATGTGAAAATAGATGATCTTAGCATGCTTGATTTGTGTGATAATAATGGTGTCAATGAACCGAAAGAATATTTGTTGAATAACACTAAAGCACCTATTGATATGACTAGTTGTGATGAAAGTGAGTCTAGTCATAATGATGATAATAGTAGAGTTAGAAAATGGTTTGATTGATAACCAACAAGATTTTGAAAATTTTAATTCTAGACTTAGGAACATGCATTAACAACAAGACATCATAGGTGATTTGAATGAAGAGGTTAGAACAAGAAGGCAACTAGCTAACCAAATTTCATATGCTTGCTACACTTCTCAAATTGAGCCCAAAAATATTAATGAAGCAATTATTGATGAATATTGGGTTAATGTCATGCAAGAAAAACTAAATCAATTTGAGAGGAATGAAGTATGGTCCTTAGTTCCTAGACCAAAAGATGTCAATGTGATTGGTACAAAATGGGTGTTTAGGAATAAAACCGATAAATGTGGCAAGATAGTGAGAAATAAAGCAAGACTAGTTGCTTAAGGATACATGAAAATACAAACACGGTTAAATGCCAAGGCTAACCTAGAGGGGGGGGCGAACAGGTTAGACACCTTTTTCGACTCCCTTAGAAACAAACAAAAGTTTGTCCCTCTAGATTGCTTGTATCACAATATATATAATAATTAAAGATACTTAATCAATATATAAAACAAGTAAAGTGTGATTCAAACAAGTAATTGTAACACATACACAACCTATATTATAGAAAAGAAGTCAACTTACATAAAGAGTTCTATCCATAGTATTCAAATAACAAATACAAATACTAAAGAGATAGGGATAGAGAGAAGTTGACATAAGATATAACGTGGTAAACCTCCAAAGAGGAAACATCCACGGGCTAGCATCCACCAAGTGACCCATTCACCTATAAACTACCTTCCTATCCTACTCATGAAGATGTCGCCCTCATTCTCAACGATCTGAGGCCTCACACCTCTTGTCAAGACTTCCTCGCTCACCTTACCGAATCCTCACGACCCAAGGCAAGACTTTTCGCTCAACTATCCGAGTCCTCCCGACTCTAGTCAAGACTTCCTCGCTCACCTATCCAAATCCTCATGACCCTAGGCAAGACTTCTTGCTCAACTATCCGAGTCCTCTCGACTCTAGCCAAGACTTCCTTGCTTGACAATCCAAGGTCTCACACCTCTTGCCAATACTTCTAGCTCAACAACATATGTCTCACACCTATTGTCAAGACTTCCTTCTCACAAGGCATCTAGGCGATCATGAATACAAAATGAAACAAGCACACAACATAGAATGCTATGATCAACACATCTAATGGAAAATAATAGACATGAGCATGAATGCACAAATCAAATGTAGTCTAGTCAATCATGTATGTATAATCAATCTAGATCATGTAAGATATGTTCAACATTAATCACAACCTAAATACATGCATAGATCTAAACTTGAATCACAAGATATGTTTAATAAATCACAAGATCATGTTTAAATCACACAAACCAAAAACATGATAAAATCATATGACAAAGTCATTTAGATTTAAGCTAAAGTTCTAGAGCATATTCCTATACATAAATTCAACAAAACACATGAATAGCTCAAAAGAACATAAGCATATGTATTGATGTGAGAATTCAGCCAAGAGAGCCTAATACATGTGAGGAACTATTTTTTACAAAATCGATCAATCAAAGATCATCAAATACTCCTAGAATCAAAGCTAGCACAATACTGTCCCAAACATGTGAAAACATAGGCAAAATCAAAACCTAACTCAACATGTATGATTTCAATTGAAACTCAACCTAGCTTTAAAAGAGTTCAAAACTCAAATCAAAACACTCACAATACACATATATAAGTTGAAGAAGAAAACCCAAGGCAATTGACCAAGTTTTAAAAGAATACTTTGAGAGAAAATCAATACCTTAGTTGATTTAGGTGCAGTCCCATTTTTGTGTGTTTAGACTCCAAAAACAGAAATTAAACTCAGTCAAACCTTCAAAGAAAAGATTGAAGACGAATAGACAAACACTCTTAAATTTGAATCACTCAAATTGGAGTCCAAATGAAGAAGTTATGGTGTTTGGAATGTGAGAAAATGTAGAGAGAAAATTTCTGCACAAAAGTTTGAATTTCTTCTTCAAATGAAATGTGAGAGGGAAAGAGAATATAAAGAAGAGGGAAAGAAAGAAGCCAAAAGACAATTTTGCCCTTCTTTGTTATTGGTTCCCCAAGATGGAGCATGGGCATCTCGGGGAAGCAAGGTGTTGCAGCCTAGATGGCCACGCGCCATCTCGGGTATGCACCACTTCATGGCCTTCGGCCATGGTGCAATCGTCTTGCGCTTCCCTTACGTTCTTTGACCGTTCTCTAGCCTCCAAACTCGAATTTGAAACTGTTTATGGATTAAGAACCGTAACTCTCACATGGACATGGACATATAAGATACTCAACCCATAAAATAATAATTCAACTCGATATGTGAAGATGAAGACAATGTATACAACATGAGTTGAAATTGTAGTATCTTTTGACTAAGAACTTGAAATCAATAGTATGAGTAACTGAAATTACCAGAACTCAATCAAGAATGATTTAAGACTAAATTCAAGTTCAATATCCATGTTATACAAACATATACATACACAAACACAATTCACACTAGAATGCAAACTATATAGAGATAATCTTGAATCGTGTATTTTCCAAAACATGTTATTTTCATACCAATGCATGAGCATTCATCTTCAAGTGTGTGAATGTGTTACACATGGTACACAACAATGCAGGGACACATATGAATGAATTGTATGTGTGCCTATAATGGTGTACAACGATGCAGGGACACAAATGTTTGAATTGTGTGTGTGTGCCTAAGCTTTGTAATAGAAAGATAAGGTCTTAGTATACCTTTGTAGAACCAAATTGCATCCTTTCTCTTTGAAGACTTAGAACTTGCTTTGACTTGTTGTTCATCCTTCTTTGAAGCTTGAATCATCATGAATCTAAATAACTAAATCATTACAAGTAAACATCATTTTGATATGGAATTAATGCCAATACAAACTAAAACCTAATAATACACTCAAGTTGAGGGTGTAGACTTTGATGAGACTTTTGCACCCGTTGCACATCTTGAGTCCATTAGGCTTTTGTTGTCCATTGCATGTCTTAAAAAAGTCAAATTGTTTCAAATGGATGTCAAAAGTACTTTTCTCAATTGATATCTTCAAGAAGAAGTGTATGTTGAACAACCTAAGGGTTTTGTTGACCCACACTCTCCTAATCATGTGTTTAAGTTGAAAAAGGCTCTTTATGGCCTTAAGGAAGCTTCTAGAGCTTGGTATGATAGGTTGACTCAATATCTTATTGACAACCAATATAGGAGAGGTTGTATTGATAGAACTTTATTTGTCAGTGACAATGACATTTTTGTTGCACAAATATATGTTAATGACATTGTTTTTGTGTCTACATGTAAAACCAAGGTTGATGATTTTGTGAATGTTATGCCAAGAGAATTGTAAATGTGTATGGTAGGTGGACTCAAATACTTTCTTGGCATGCAAGTGAAACAATCTAGCAATGGTATCATGTTGTCTCAATCTAAATATGCTAGAAATCTTGTTAAGAATTTTGGCCTTGAAAGTGGAAAAGAATTTGAAACACCTATGAGTACTACTTTAAAACTTGACAAGATGAAAAAGGAAAAAATGTTGATCAAAGTCTCTATAGGAGCATGATAGGTAGCCTTTTCTACCTAACGGCTAGTAGGCCGGATATTTGTTTTAGTGTTGGTTTGTGTGCTAGGTTTCAAGGTAATCCAAAAGAATCTCACTTGAAAGCCGTTAAAAGAATCGTTAGATATATAAAAGGAACACATAATCTTGGTTTATTCTATTCCTTTAATACTAATGATATTCTTGTTGGCTATTGTGATGCGGATTGGGCAGGAAACATTGATGATCGTAAAAGCACATCGAGCGGTTGGTTTTACTTGGGGAATAATTTGGTTGCCTGGCTATGCAAGAAGCAAAATTTCATGTCTCTTTCTTCATCTGAAGCCGAGTATATTACGGCCGGCAAGTGCTTGCACACAGCTTCAATGGATGAAACAAATTCTCAAGGATTATGAGATTGATCAAGAAAAAATGACTCTCTATTGTGATAATATGAATGCCATTAACATCTATAAAAATCCGGTTCAACACTCACGCACAAAGCATATAGACATTAGGAATCATTTCATTAGAGAAATTGTTAAACATTCAATAGTAACTCTTGAACATATGCCTACTAAAAATCAACTTGCGGATTTATATCTCTTAGAAGATCCAATGGCATGATTTGTGTTGATTAATGCTTGTGTGTGGTTATGAGCGGCTTGATAAGTAAAAAATATATTGTATATCTATTTCTTTGAGAGCTACTTATGTGAGAAGTAATGATCTTGATAAAATAGCTTTTATTGCTTCTAGATCATGCACTTAAGTCTTTGTAAATTTTTTTATAAAAAAAGTACACAAATGCTTCTCTTTTATGTCTAAGTTTGAGTAATTGAGTTTGAAAGCATGTAGATTATGGATGCATCTTGAAGTTCATTGTCTAGTACATGATAGATGACCTATGATTAGTATCTATTTTTCTTCGGCATCTACATAGAACTCAACGAGCACCTTCATGGAAAGGGCTACACACCTTGGTTGTAAAGCCACCTAATGTAGGAAAGGGCTACACCATTGTGATGAGTGAAAGCCGTCATGAAGAGTATATGTTTATGTAAGAAAAATCAAAGAAGTGTTGAAAAAGAATCATTTAAGAAAAAACTTTGATACAAAGCCTAAAAAGAAATGGAGAAAGGCTTGAAATGGAGTATAGTTGAAAATTGTGATTGCTCACGTTGAAAAATAGAAATGGAATGACGAGCCACATGAACACACACGTTCATATGTTAAAATCTATTCTCTTTAAAGGAAAAAATCGGATGATAATCGGTTTGACCTTGATTGGAAAAGCTTTAGATGGATAGGTGTTGAAGTGGTTTGCATGTTGATATCACAATCACTCCTTGTATATATGCTAGAAGCATTTTTGACACACACACATTTTTGCTTAATGTGCTTGATTCATTATCCATAAGTGATTTTTTTTTAGAGAATAATGAAAATCTAAGATTCTCTTATCAATTTTGAAAAATAATGGTTTACTATCTTTTAATGCTTGAAATGTGTGTTGTGTGATTCCCTTGTGAACAAGTTTACTTGCGTATTAATATGTGGAGAATATGTTAAGGGGGAGATTAATTTGTTAAACTTAGTTCTCTATACAACTTGTTTCTTACTAACTCATAGTTTTGTTATGCATCCCTTATAACCTTGTAGGTATTTTCATGGCATTTATCTCTCTCTCTCTCTAGGTTGTGTAATATGTTTTTGTCAATTCCTTGTCAAAAGAGGGGAGAAAGTGTTTTCCTCACCATGTTACTTACTTTTGATATAAAAGGGGAGACAATTCATTAAGGGGGAGAAATCGTGTCTTAAGGGGGAGAAGAACTCTTGTTTGCATGAGATAAGAAGAGATAAGGGAATTTTTGTTTTGTTTCGTATATTGTTTGTTTATCTCACCTATCTTCTTTGTAGAAGATTTCTTTTGGTTGTTCTTGTCTCGCTGGTGTTTTGAATGTGTGAAGATATTCTTGAGGATTCTTAAAGACAATTTAATCTGGGAATATCTCTTTGTAATGTGAGGATGTGAGAATGCAATCAACATTGATTATGAGTGATCATTGTATAGTGAGGTAGAGGTTTTTTCATGAAATAGCCAAAGGGAGAGATTGTTAGGTTTTAGTTTTGTGTTGGCTTGATTCCATAACAAAACTTCATTTCTTTGTAATGCTTATTTGCTTAAGTGGTTCGTGATGATAAGAACTTCAAGGAAGAAAAGCAACTTCTCATTATGCAAAGTTCTTCTTCAAGAGGATTGGTACTATTCTTGGATGCCAAGGTATCGATATTCTTCTTCCTCTTGCAAGGCGTAAGCGCACACAAACACAATTCATTCATATGTGTCCTTGTTTAGTTGTGCATCATTAAATACGCACACACACACGATTCATACATTTTTTCCCTACATCGTAGCATAACATTTGGTATAACACATTCAAACACTTGAAGTTGAATGCTCATGCAGTGGTATGAAAGTAACATGTTTTGGAAAAATGCATGATTGGAGACTATCTCTATAAAGTTTGCATTCTTGTGTGAAATGTGTTTGTTTGCTTATATGTTTGTATAAAATGGAACTTGAACTTGGTTTTAGTCTTAGATTGTTCATGTTTGAGTTCCGGTCATTTTGGTTACTCATACTATTGATTTCGAGTTCTAAGTCAAAAGATACTACACTTTCAACTCATGCTGAATATATTGTCTTTGTCTTCATATATTGACTCGAATGATTTTTTTTTGGTTTATTATCTTATATGTCTGTGTCTATGAGGGAGTCTTGGTTCTTTTTCTTCAAATGGATTCAAATTCGGAGTTAAGAAGCTAAAGAACGGGTGAAGAACGCGAGAGGAGCTCAAGGGAAGAGGTGCGATGGCACAAACCACCACTTGGCAACTTCCTGAGATCGCGCATGGCTATCTCGACCCCAAAGCCTTGCTGCCCTGAGATGCCCTTGCACCATCTCGGGGAGGCACTAAGGCATGAGGGAAAAATGGTCTTTTGGTTGTTCTCTCTTTAAAACCTCTCCTTCCCTCTCATTCATTAAGAAGTTGAGAAAAACGAATTTGAAGAACAAGTGCAGAAATTTTCTCTCAACATTTTGATTTTTTTTTTTTTGATAACTTCTTCATTTCTACTCGGAATCACTTGATTCAAACACCGATTTCAAGTGTCTTGAAGAGTTCTACAATCCCCAAGCATTTACAGAATGGAAGGATGTCTAGATATTTCATTGTAATCAGATCTTCAGTTCGTGATTTTCATCCTTGTTTGTAAAATCATCTTCTTCTTAGTTTTCTTCTTAGATATTATTATTGATTGATGCTATTTGATTAAGAAGCATGACTGGGATGATTTTGATATCATTTTGTGGTTTATTGATTTTATTTTAAAGTTTAGATAGATTTGTGATAAACTGAATGTTTTGTGCTAAACTTGATAAACATGAAATTACTTCTAGAAATCTTTTGCTCTTGTGCTTGATTGACTATTTCTAGATCTAGTTTCATTTTCTAAGAACTAGGTTATGTTTCAATTGGTGTCCATATCTTCATATCTATGTTATTAGTTGATAACATGCTTAGATTGTCTTGATATATTTGTGATTTTTCTTTGAAAGTATAATCTAGCTATCTAGTTGCATGTTCATAGAATTTGTTGATCATCATTTTTTTACGTTGAGTGCTTGTTTGCGTTTTGCATTCATGATCACTTAGATGCCTTGTGAAGAGGTTGGAAGTCTCATATCTTAGAGTGATTCTTTGATTTGAGCAGTTGGAAGTCTTAGCTAGAGTCGGGAGGACTTGGATAGCTAAGCAAGTGGAAGTCTCGACAAGAGGTGTGAGACCTCGGATTGTTGAGCAATGAAGTCTCAACTAGAGTCGGGAGGACTCGGATAGTTGAGCAAGAAGTTTTTCCTAGGGTCGGGAGGATCTGGATATGTGAGCAAGGAATCTTCCTAGAGACAGGAGGTCTTGGATAGAAAGTCGGCTTAGTAGATCACTAGGTTCAAGGGTAGAGTAAGAGTGATAGCTTAGAGAGCATGTGTTGATTGCTTGAGTATGCAACTCTTATTTGAAATAGTGGATTTTCTTTTACCGGTGGTTGTGGTATCAACCCGTGGACGTTTCCTCTTCAGAGGTTTACCACGTAAATTTTGTGTGTCATTGTTTGCAATTTTCATTAAGCATTATTAAAATTGCACTGTTTTAAAAGAAGACAAAAATTGGAGCATATACCTATTCACCCCCCCCCCCTCTAGGTATATTTACACTATAAAAAAAAAAGGAAATTTCACCCTCCTCCAAGTGTAAACATAAATCCTAATGTTGATCTTCTTTAGTCAGAATCCGATTGGAAATCGGAATTTGTATACCTATTGAGAATTAAATCCCCAATAGAGTATACAAGCATATAATCTCTTGTTCTCTTGAGATACTTAAAAATATGTTTGACTACCATCCAATGATTAGGACCAGGTTTCAATTGAAACCTAATAACTATGCTAACAGAAAACAAATATCTAGTCTAGAGTGGAGCATTGGATACATGAGACTCCCAACTGCCGAGGCTTATGGAACCCTACTCATGAATTGCTCTTCATGTTCATTCCTAGGAACTTGTTCCTTAGAAAGTTTGATTCCATGTCAGAAAGGTAACATGCCTTTCTTGGAATCTTGCGTGGAAAACCTAGACAACTTGGATACCAAGAATATAACTTGCTTCTCCTGAGTCTTTCATATCAGAATCTCCCTTTATCGTTATAGTGTAAATATACCTAGAGATGGGGGGGGGGGGTGAGGGGTGGATGAATAGGTATATGCTCTAACTTTAGTCTTCTTTTATAACGATGAAATTATAATAATGCTTAATGAAAATTTCAAACAAAGACACCAGATATTTACGTGGTAAATCTCTAAAGAGGAAACATCCACGGGTTAGCAACCACCGGTAAAAGCAAATCCACTAGTAGATAAAATGAGTACAATCTCTCAAGTTACCCCTTCACCTAGAAACTATCCTTCTATCCCAATCAATGAACTTGTTGCCACCTTGCTCAACTTTCTGGATCCTCGCAACCCTAAGCAAGACTTTCTTGCTTAGTTATCTGAGTCCTCCCGACTCTAACTAAGACTTCCTTGCTCAATAATCTGAGGCCTCCTACCTCATGTCGAGACTTCCACTTGCTTAGTTATCCGAGTCCTCCTGACTCTAGCTAAGACTTCCAATTGCTCAAATCAAAGAATCACTCTAAGATATGAGACTTCCTACCTCTTCATAAGGCAATGATCTAAGTGTTATGAAAATGATGCAATCAAACACAAATAAAGAATGTAGATCAAACAAAACTCTATGAACATGCAACAAGATATCTCGACGAGTCTATCAAGCACAATCACAAATACATCAAGCTATCTAAGCATGTTATCCAATAAGAACCAAATCAAAGAAATAGAATATATAAATCGAAATAGACCTAGTTCTTAGAAAATGAAATTAAATCTAGAAATAGTCAATTAAGCATAAGAACAAAAGATTTCTAGAAACAATTTCAAGTTTATCAAGTTTAGCACAAAGCATTCAATTTATCACAAACCTAGCTAAAATTGAAAAAACAAATGAACAAACCACAAAGTAAAATCAAAATAATCCTAATCATGCTTCTTAATCAAATAACATCAGTCAAAAAGAAGATCAAAGAAGAAAAATAAGAAAAAGATGATTTTACCAAACAAGGATGAAATCTTGAACTGAAGATTTGATCACCGTGAAATATCAAGACATCATTTGGTTCTGAAAATGCTTGGGGTTTCTAAATTTTTCTCAAGACACTCAAAATCGAGTTTTGAATCAAGTGATTCGGAGTAGAATTAAGAAAGTTAACACAAAAACAGGAATCAAAAAGTTTAAAACAAAAATTCTGCACTTGTTCTTCAAATCTTCAACTTGTCATGAATGAGAGGGAATGAATGTGTTTTTAAAGGAAATCAACCAAATGACAAAAACACCCCCATGCTTTAGAGCCTCCCCAAGATGGAACACAGGCATCTGAAGGCAGCAAGGCTTCTGGTCCGAGATGGCCACGCGCCATCTCGGAGATGCACCAAATGTGGCCTTTGGCTATGGTGCTCCTCTCACGTTCTTCGGCCGTTCTTTGGCCTCTGAACTCTTAATTTGAATATGTTTGAAGATTATGAATTGAGACTCCCTCAAGATCATGGATGTATAAGAAACTGAACCCAAAAAATAAGAATTCGACTCGATACATGAAGACAAAGGCAATGTATGCAACATGACTGAAAAGTTTCATAACTTTTGACTTAGAACTCAAAATCAATAGTATGAGTAAATGAAATGACCAGAACTCAATCATGAAAAATCTAAGGCTAAAATGAAGTTCAATATCCATATTATACAAACATATAAACATACAAACACATTTCACACAAGAATGCAAACTACATAGACATAGTCTTAATACATGCATTTTCCAAAACATGTCACTTTCATATCAATCCATGAGCATGCAATATCAAGTGTGTGAATGTGTTATACCAATTGATGCACAATGATGTAGGGACACAAATGTATGATATGTGTGTGTGTGCGCCTACGCCTTGCAAGAGGAGGAAGAGTCTTGATACCTTAACATTCAAGTAAGCACATGTCCTACTTGAAGATGAACTTTGCATGCGAAGTCGCTTTCCTTCTTTGAAGCCCAATCTAATCACGAACAACCTAAGCATCTAAGCAATACAAACAAAGAGCATTTTGTTATGGAATCAAGCCAACACAAATCTAAAACCTAACAATATCAAATTGTTTTGCTAACCATTCTTTTATTAAGGTTAATACACTTATATCGTTCCCGATGAGTAGTTTATCATCAACGTAAAGAACTAGGAAAACCAACTTGTCACCTTTAATCCTTTTTTACACATAGGGTTCATCAAGGTTTTGAATAAATCCAAAACTTTTCACAGCTTGATCGATCCTAATGTTCTAGGATCTAGATGCTTACTTCAATCCATATATGGATCTTTGCAAGTTGCATACTTTTTCCTCTTGGCCCTTTCCAATGAATCCTTCTGGTTACATCATATAGATGCTTTTGTTAAGGCTTTCACTAAGGAAAGTTGTCTTAATGTCCATGTTCCAAATCTCTAGGTCTGGAGATGCTGCAATGGATAAGAGTATCCTAATGGACTTAAGCATGGCCACAAGAAAGAAGGTTTCCTCATAATCAATACCTTCCTTCTATATGTAAACTTTAGCCACCAATCTAACTTTAAAGGTTTCCATCTTTCTATCCATTCCTCTTTTCCTCATGTATACCAACTTGCACCCAATGGGTTTTATCCCTTTAGGTAAGTCCACAAAAGACTAGACTTTGTTTTTGAACATAGGTTCAATTTCGGATTGCATTGCCTTCTGCCAATGGCAACAACCAACATCTTTCATGGCTTGTACATGTAGGGACCGTTGTCATCCGAGAGATTCTCTACTAATTATTCTAGATTGATGTATCTCTCGGGTAGTTTACTAACCCTCCCACTACGATGAGGAATGGTAGATTGTTGATCTTATATTGGTGCAGATCTTACAATTGGGCTAGGCTGTGAAACCTCTTGTGGAATTGTACCTTCTGAAAGATCATTCAGGACAATTCTACTTTTAGGCAGAAAATTATTCATATAGTCCTCTTCCAGATAACCTTAGCATTTGTCGAAATAAATACTTTAAGATCTGAAGGATTATAAAAATAATATCATTTGGTTCTTTTTGGATACCCTACAAATATGCATGTTTCTGAATGGGACTGTATCACTTCTATCTTTTCTTTAAACACGTGCGCAAGACATCCAAATAACCTTAAGTGTTATAAGCTAGGCTTTCGCCCAGTCTATAACTCATGCGGTGTTTTAGGAGCCGACTTATATGGTACATCGTTTAGAATGTACATAACGGTTTGTAAAGCATATCACCAAAAATAATTAGGCAGTGTTGAATAACTCAACATAGATTTAACCATGTCCAAAAGAGTTCTATTTCTCCTTTCTACCACCATATTTCGTTGAGGTGTACCTGGCACAGAAAACTGAGAAATTATCCCATTATCAATAAGATATTGCTGAAACTCACCGGATAGATATCCTCCACCACGTTCAGACCTCAAGAATTTTATGTGTTTCTTTAGCTGATTTTCTACTTCAAAAACATCTGACTTATGTCTCATGAGATACACATAGCCAAATCTTGAGTAATCATCCGTGAAAGTAATGAAGTGCTCATATCCACCTCTAGCTTGAATGCATATAGGACCACACATATCAGCGTGTATCGATCCTAATCTTTCGGTCTCGTGAATGACCTTTTGGTCATCTTGCATTAAAAACAAGATTCACAAGTTGGTAGATCATCGACCTTTACTTAAAGGTCCATCACTAACCAATCTTTTGATCCTATCAAGATTAATATGACCTAGGCACAAATGCCATAGGTAGATTTCATCTTTTGATAATATTACTCTTTTATGATTAAGTTACATTGATTCTAAATTTATTTAAATAAGAAACTGAAATCAAATTCCTATTGAATTGAGGTACATAATAATCGTCTATCAAATCTAAATGCCTATAAGATTCTAAACAAATTCTAATATCTCCAACTGCACTAGCAGACAATAATGCTTCATTGCCTAAACGCAAGTTGAATTCATTCTCATTCAGTTTTTTCCTTTCCTAAAATCCCCTTTAGTTAGTCCAGGTTACGTTTTCGTCTGTTATTTCTTGACCGTCTTAAGGGTCTTTAATAGTTGCAACTTTAATCAAAGTAATTTGATAGTGAGTTGACGATCATGTCAATTTTCGTCTCACCATCTATCTCAGCACCATTGAGTTCACCAATGTTGAGTTGTGCTATGACTTTCATCATGTGATCTTTCACCACCTGTCCAGGTTTCATCCTAAGATTCATGAAAACAGTCACTGCCTCTCTTTTAGTCATCCTGGACTTCATAGCAAACATATCTTCTAGAGAAATCATTATATCGGCAGCAGTCTCCATTGTTTCATGTTGTTGTTGCAACATGTCAGAGATGGTGGCCATGATGTAACATTTAGCCATCTCATCTGAAGACTTCCACTATTGATACTCGTCTCTTTGCTCCTCAGTAGATTCATTAGTTTGGTGGTTAAGGAATATATAGAATGAATTTATGTTTTTCAGCTTGCAACAACAACCCAATTTTCCTTTTCCATATGACATAATTATCATCAGTTAAAGTATTGTTTTTTAGGATGTTGATTAGAGATGGGCTCCTGATTTCATAACAATAACAAAAATTATATAAGTAAAAAATCATGATAAAGCACTTTAGAATATTTATCTTGAATTATATAAAATAATTCAATGATAAAATTCAATGGTGATCCAACACCCATAAATGTCACGTCCCCTTAGGGAGTTCTCACCATTTACTAGTTGGACTAGGTCCCACCTAATTGTTAACATAACAACCAACATTTTCAATTTTAGCTTTCTAATTTTTTTTAACAAGAACTCTAGGGAGGATATTAATAAAATTACATTGACTGTGCTACCAAGTTATCGACCTTCAATATAATCCCTCACGAATATCCCTCCTTTAGAAGTAGATATCGTTTGGGTTAATTGTCTAGTCTATCCTTGTAAGGAAGTTGTTAGGATTATGCGTGATAGCAAGAGTATAATAATGTATTTGACAATCTTTTCATAATAATGTATTTGACAATCTTTTCATAATAATAAAGTGATTTCTAGTTTAACAAATCTTATAGCATTTATAGTTTAGTTATTATAATTGTCAAAAGTAAATAATCATAAGGTCAAAAGACTATGAGAAAAGAATAATTGTTCATACATCCAGATATGTATGAGGTAGGCATAATTCTTTAGTTAGTCTTGAATAATATTCACAACTTAAGATAAAGGTTGGGCACCTTTATCTTGTCAAAGTTGTAGATTCATTTTTCTAGCATTTGAGTGGGATCAAATGTGTTATGATGAGTCTAAAATCATCAAAGTGTGGTGTCTTTGGGCAAAAGAATCTAGTGCACTGGGTGAATTGAATAGGATCAAAATGAAATACTTTATCTAGAACCATCAATGGATAAATGTTTTCATTTGAAGACAATCGGAGAGTCTATCTCAATCTTGAGATAAATGATGGACTTATGGTTGCAAGTGTTATCATTTGAGCTATTAATGAGTACGATTATATAGCATAGTCTATCCTCGAAAGTTTGAAGGTTTTCATTTGTTAATCGATAGAGGACTTCATTTATAGATATGTACATCGTAGTTCCATTTATAGAATGAGAGTAGATTACCATCATATGGATGTTTTGAGGTATTGGATATTAAATCTTAACGTTAAGTTTCAATAGTGTCTATTGAAACATGGCTTCTGGACAAGTCAAAATATCTAAGTTCAAAATGTGGTCATATGAGTAAATATGGTAACTTAGAGAGCTATAGGCGGTCTATGAGCTCTTGGCGATTACTGGTATTCTTCACGAGGATACACTTTCTCTAATAAGGTTGTCTAGGGTATGAATGAGCAACATCAACTTATTCTATCTTTATTTAAGAGTTCAATTTTAGTTCTTTAGTGGAATGAACTAAAATTAAATAGATTGGACCTAAGTGAATCATTTGTTGATTGTGATTGGGTTGTGTCTATTGGAAATTAAATTTAGATAGCCCGCCAAGATCCCCAATCCACAGGAACTTGGATGGATCACTTGATATATTCAACCGGACCAATTTAGGGGTCCATCTAGAATTGTATTGGGGCATGTGGACTTGTTTCTTTTTATAAGAATAGGTCTAGTTCACATGTGAACTTTTTATAAATGTCAAATAGATTTAATAAAATAAGAAAATAATATATTGGCCCATATATATGGTATGGGCGGCAAGGCTATGTAGAATAGCTTAATTATATTATTTTTTTTATTATTTAATTAAATGAAAATTAATTAATTTGGTGATTAATTAATTATTTAATTAAATGTCAAAATCTTTTTCCTAGTAGGAGATGGTCTCCTAAAATTTTACTATTGTTGGTAGTATAATTAATGTTAAAGATTATATTTGATAAGTAAATAAATAAAAGGAATTATTTGTCTAATCAATTTAGGAAGTCTTTAATATGGTTACAAATACACTATTGAGTTGGATTATGAGTCTTGGTGTAGGATAGAATTCCTTTTTGAAAAGGATTCTTAACCACCAAGTAAATCTACCTAAGGAAAATATTCTTAACTACCAATTAAATCCTTCTTAGGAAAAGAATTAAGTATCCTAATATATATCCTATGATTTTCGGCCAGCCCAGGTATATACGTAAGAAGATAGAATTCCATTTAGATAAGGATTCTTAACTACCAAATAAATCCACATAAGGAAAGGATTCTTACCAATCAAGTAAATCCTTCTTAGGAGAGGATTTATAATCCTATATATATCCCTTGTGATTTTCGGCCAGCCTTTATGCATTCTAAGAGTAGATTTTCGGCCAGCCTATATGCATTCTAAAGAAAATTTCGGCCATCCCTAGCATAATTTTAAGAGGAGATTTCGGCTTGCCTAGTTTTTCTAAGAGAGAAGAATTCGGCCATCATAGGAATTTTGAGGGAGAAAAATTTGATTTTACTTGACAAAATTCAATCAACTTTAAGAAATAGTGTGTCATTGGGGAAAGAAGAAATAGGAAGAAAGAACGTTTAGTTTTCGATAGTACACTAGTAGCCTTTACATCAAAAGGTTTTGTGTACAACATCAAATCAAGGTTCACGCGAGTTTCAATTAAATTGATTGATAATTCACAAGTGACCTAATGTTCTTTGTTTTCTTCTTGGAGGATTATTGTAACTAACAAAGAGAAAGATTTTGTTTGTTTCCATCCTCAGGTATACGATTCAAAGAAAGAGATCCCATACACCATTCACGTTCGTGATTGGATTGAAAGATCTTACGGAATTGATTTGGCACTTGTTTAATTGTCACGAGAAAAAGGTATGACACTTTTTATATACATCAATTAATCTAGGGTTAAGGTTCTTGTTAGTCAAAGGGAAATTTTTTATTTCCTAGTTTCATAAATTGTTTCTACGCTTCCGCTGCGTGGGTTTTTCCCTACAGAAGTATCTGGCTAAATTCCATTCATGAATACCCCTTGGAGGGTTATTAAACGAAACATAAAGCTCAACTAATCTTGGAGGCCGTAGGTGTTCTGAAACACCTTCTCCCATTCAATTATTTAAGACATGTGATCGAATTTCATAGAATGATATACCAAGTTATCTAGATGCCAATTAGATACCTAAACCATTCAATGCATGTTAATATCAAAAGAGATATATGAGTGACACTCCTATTCTATATGACATGTTATCAAAAAATGATAAACACTGCAATAATTACAAAAATATAAATAGCTACAATTTTGGTCCATCCTAGAAAAGCAAGTAAATTACTTATGTCTTGGAATACAAAAAATCATTTCTTGGCAAACAAGTCTTCATGCGACTATCGTCCGTTTGGACCCCTTGTTTGCCTCCATAGGCGTGCACACCCCACAAGCCCATAAAGGGCTGCCATGTGATAAACGCTTTTTCCTTCGTTAAGAAATTGTGAATTCAAAAGATATTTATAAAGTTGTTCCTATGCAATGTGCTCTTATTGTTATGAAAACTAGCAAAGCGGAAAGCAAGGTTATCGTCCACAGGGAGGTGTTATCCATCAATTGTCTCTCGTTTTAGCAATTATTGAAAGAATTGTAAATAGAGCATTGCAAGGGTGAGAGTGGTGTATGTGAAGTGTAAGCATGTTCGTGTGTGTGTGAGAGAGCAAGATAAATGAAAAGAAATAAATAAATAATGGTGATTAAATTGATAAATGTAAAATATACCGATAAGAGAAATGCAAGATAGTGGATACATATGGTACTCATGACCACTCAAAATATTCGCCCCACCTAAACTAACTAACCGTAAAAACACTCCTATATTCCTAAACATGCATCAAGTGTTGGGTTGTCAATCCTACTCAATACAAGTCAAGAATCAATTAAGTGCAAATTGAATGGGACAAATAAAAGAAGGAATCGAATACAAGTCAATCAAATAAATGAAACTAGAGTTAAGGTTTACATATTTCCTAAATGGGGATACATATCAAAGAAGAAAATAACAAGAGAAGAGTAAATAGAAGAAACCCAAGGGTGTCAATCTCAGATCTCTAAGCTTGAAGAGGGGTCCAATTGTCATCTTGAATCTCCAAGCTCCATTAAGGCTCAGTTTGGTATTGTTGTGTTGTGGGGAGAAGTGTTTTTGAAATTGCTGTGGGGGGAATTGCTTTTGGAATTGCTGTGGGAAAAATCAGCCGAGTGTTTGGTAAACTGATTTTCAAAAGTGCTGTGAGAACTAAAAGCAATTTCAATGTGTTTGGTAAACTGAAAAAAAAGGTGATGTGAGTGTGTAAAATTACTAAAAGGACATAGACATCTAAATGGTACTAATGTGCTATACTTTATATTTTTCTTGTTTATTTGTGTTTAGTGTTATATAATTATGGTATTTTATTGAATTAATTAGCCCCATTTTTTATTCTATTTTATTTAATTAATTAACATCATTTATTTATTTCTTTATTTATTTATTTTATTCTACTTTTTTTACTTCATTTTTATTCTACTTTATTGAATTAATTATTCTAATTTTTTTATACAGTTATTGCAACATTTTTTTTACAGATATATAAGTCCAATTTTTTTTGTTAAATTTCGTTAAAAGCAAGGACAAAGTTGGAAAGTTAGTAAAATTTCATTTAATATCACTGTAGCATGTTTTCTAAAAACAGAAGCTAAAATCCAAAAGCATGTATTTGTAGCTTCTCAAAAACTCAGTTGGGAGAAGCTAAAAGTGACCAAAAGCACTTCCCCTCGATTTTACCAAACACCTTATCTTAGGTTCAGAATCACTTTTGGCCCCAAAAGTATCTAGGGAAGCAATACCAAACTAAGCCTAAAGCTCTTCCTCCTCATAGACAATGTAGGGTGATTTTTCCTTTTGAATATCCTCAAATGATGGGTGGCTGTAAGTAGAAGGTGATGGTGAGGAGGCATCCATGGAGGAAAAACTCAATGAATGCCTTTTGGAAGCTCCTCTCGCTCATTATTTGGAGGAGAAGATGATGTGTGGTGATTCTCTGATCCAAAAAATTCGTCCCTAGATGATAAGAACATGGTGTGTTTATAGGGTCCCAAAACTAGGTCTAAAAATCACTGATATGGCAGTCGGACACGCCAAATGCGTGGGTCTGGACCCATGCATTTGACTTGTGCAATTCCCTGAGTGCAAGCCTTAATGTCTCAGATTTTAGCAAGTGCGTGGGTTATGACCCGCACACTGACTTGATGGCTCTGAACTGCTCCCGGCTTTGTTGCGAATCACGGACAAATGCGCTAGTTGTGTGCGGGATGAAGACCCGCGCACTAACCTGTACACTCGAGTAATTCTTCACCAATTTCGGCCTGTTTTCACCCAATTTTCTTACTTTTTGTCCTCAAATCTGAAATGTACTTAATTCCCTGCAAACTCCTCAAACAAGCCATAAGATACGAAAAAAAACAACTAAAAACGAGACAAAGGCAATGGAATTGAGGGTCGAAATATATGATAATTTTGGTAGGATCAAATACCTCCAAACCAAACATTTCCTCATCCTTGAGCAAACTATAAAACAAAACTAATCGACATAAATGAAAATAAATCGATCTAAAACTCACCTAGACTCAAAACAAATAGTTCAATAAGTCGCATGTCCAACCGGTGATGAGATGCAAGGATGTGTGATAGAGAGAAGCAAACATATGCAAAGTAATCTAAAACAACTCAAAGGCACTTGAGGGAAAACTCGCACTACCATGAATCCCGCGCCTAAGAGTGCTCTCATATCGGGAGCTACTCACTCTCACACCTTGAGCATAATTCACTTTGACTCTAAACCTCACCCGGTTTCGCTCTTCTTTTTCCACTGAGAGCTCTAAGTTCACACTCAATCAAGGTATGCAATGATGGAATTTATGCATAAAAAGCTAATGCATTTCATACAACACATATTCAAAACGAGTTATGTTTGTGAACTATCCTGAGAACGATTCACTATGCCATGAACGTGGAAGATCCAGCTATTAACAAGCATCCCCAATCATGACATATCATAGATCAAATAGGACTTTTCCTTTTGGTTGCGATGGGGCCATAGGGTTAGATTTGGTGAATAAAGAAATGGGAAATGTAAGTTCACAGATCACCAATCATGCTTAATTATTTACACACCCCATACAAAGCTCGATTACACATTTAAACACTTAAACAAATAGGCATTTCCTTTCATACATATATTGTGTTTCAGAGTTTACACTCCACACTGTGAGTACTTGACATTACTTCCAAGTCTCTTTTCTTTTCCTTTCCTCTTTGAATTTTTCTCTCTGTTTGATTCTTTTTTTTTTTTTGCACACTTACACATTACATCTTGACAATTTAAGCTCATAAGTGCAAATTTGGCACTTTTACAAGTTGAGCCATTTCATACACAAATCATTGTTGCCTATAAACATATCATTTTTTGCTTAGAGCTTACATCTTTCAAAAACTTCACATAGCACACACTCACCCCACATGATTGGCAATAAAGGTAGGCTTGTGTTTGGCTATGGCTATATGGTTACATTTTTGTACCAAATGAAAGATAAATGTTTGGCCGCAAATTGGCTATGAAGCACACATAAGGGATAACATATGTGTTTAGGCATTTTAAATAGTTAATAAATCACACACATCGCCTACAATCTTTTCCATAATTAGTCTATCAAGGGAATGAATGCATCCAACAAGCAATCAACACTATATATGCAATGTATGTCCTATGGCATGTGTCACTAATGACGAGAAGGGTGTTTCAAGAATGGAACACAATTTACACTCAATGCACTTTTTAATAGTTTGTGTTTGTGAATTCACAGGTGTCTCTACTATTAGAACAAGGCACAAGAGCACCGAGTCCCCTCAAATCAAGTACACAAAGGATGGGACAGGCCCAGGAAAATACAAATATAACCCACGAGTGACAAAGATTTGTTACACAAGCTCATGATACATATATAGACTCGCCAAAAGCACACTCTCAAGGCATCACATCCAAACTAGTTAAAGCTCGAAATTTTGGCCAATGTGACAAAAATGAAAAATTTGGACCAAAAATGACAAATAAAAGACTCAAGACGACTCAATAAGGCATCTACACCCCCAAACCAAAACCCAACATTGTCCTCAATGTTGAAGACTAGAGAGTCCCGCCTAGCGGAGCACACCTAACATGACTCAAAACAAAAAGACTCAAAATGGCTCATACATAAAATAAGGTAGTTCAATACAATATTTACCTTTAAGCACAAACCAACATCAAGCATTAACATTTAAAATAGATGGTATGGGGAAGAAATAACCCCCAAACCAATTTTCCACTATATGCCCAACCCTATACAAGTGTATGAATATGTACCACCCCCAAACCAAATGCGGCAATATATGCAATGTTAAGAACTTGTACACTCACATGAAATAATTCATACGAGCCTTTGGCTCATTCATTCATAAAAGAATAAATCAATTAAGTTCAAAAACCAAATATCATCATTTACAAGTGATCTATCAAAATTGCAATTAGATCCATAAGAGCCTTTGGCTCCTTTATCATGAAAAATAATCAATAAAATCAAGAATAGTACCTCTAAAAGTATTCAATCATGCACAAGTATACCATCCACAGAATATTCGCAAAAATCTCCACCAATTATTTACTAAAGAAAATAAAAACGAAAATGAGAAAAAGGAAATTAGAAATGCAAACTTAGGTAGGTTGCCTCCCACAAGCGCTCTATTTATCGTCTAGGAAAGACGTTGTTATGGCACATCGGCTCCTCAAACTCCAATTTCCAGCTTCCCTTTATGAGATGAGGTCCCAGCCCTTTTTATGGGCACTCTTGGCTTGCTTGTCCCTCCAAGACTCGCAAGTGGCTAGTGTTTCTTCCCAAGAGATAAGAGTCCTCGCTCTAAGCACAAGCTACAAAATCATGCTTCCTAAATGAGCTATAGACAATCTGCACACTCATAAAACCAATTAGAAAGTTCAGGCAACTAAGAATCAGTCAATACATGTAGTTGCCAACCAGAGCTCGAAATACCCCTTATTATAGGAAAATAAACTCAAACAACTAAACAACTCCACAATAGTTCCCCCCCCCCCCCCCCCCCCCAAACCTTGCTCCTCCCATACATTTAAGCTCATACTAGCAAGTTGAGGGATAAGAACCTAGTTTACAAGAGATAAATAGATGCAATTATAAAATACTCAAAAGTAAATAAAATGAAAACAAGCATATCATTTAAATTAATAAGCACAATCAACAACTATTCCATCAGCACAATTCATAGCATTAAACTCTCCCCCAAATATTGTAGCACCTGTATCGGTAGACCCCTTTCTACTCACTCACACATGCTTCGAAAATACACACAACACCCCTAATCATTTAAGCTATGCCCTCATATAGGGTAATATAAAAATATAGAAACAGTGAGAGGAATCAATACAGAAAATCATGTTTTAGGAAGACGCTTGCAGATGTTTGGATCATGATCGTTAACAAGAGTGTAATAATGTATTTGACAATCTTTTCATATTAATAAAGTGATTTCTAGTTTAACAAATCTTATAGCATTTATTGTTTAATTATTATAATTGTCAAAAGTAAATAATCATAAGAATAAAAGACTATGAGAAACGAAGAATTATTCATAAATCTAGATATGTATGGGGTAGACACAATTCTTTAGTTAGTTTTGAACAATATTCACAAATTAAGATAAAAGGTTGGGCGCCTTTATCTTGTTAAAGTTGTAGATTCTTTTGCTAGCATTTGAGTGTTATCAAATGTGTTATGATCAGTATAAAATCATCAAAGTGTGGTGTCTTTAGGCAAAAGAATCTAGTGCACTAGGTGCATTGAATTGGATCACAATGAAATACTTTATTTAGAACCGTCTGTGGATTAAAGTTTTCATTTAAAGACAATCGGAGAGTCCATCTCAATCCTGAGATAATTGATGGACTTATGGTTGCATGTGTTATCATTTGAGCTATCAATGAGTACGATTATATAGCATAGTCTATCCTCGTTAGTTTGGTGGTATTCATTTGCTAATCAATAGAGGACTTCATTTATAGATATGGACATCGTGGCTCCATTTATTAAATGAAAGTAGAATATCATCAAATGGATGTTTTGAGGTATTGGATATTAAATCTTAATGTTAAGTTTTCAATAGTGTCTATTTAAACATGGCTTCTGGATAAGTCAAAATATCCAAGTTCAAAATGTGGTCATGAGTAAATATGATAACTTGGAGAGCTATAGGCGGTCTATGAGCTCTTGGCGATTACTGATATTCTTCACGAGGATACACTTTCTCCAATAAGGTTGTCTAGGGTATGAATGAGTGACATCAACTTATTCTATCTTTATTTAAGAGTTCAATTTTAGTTCTTTAATGGAATGAACTAAAATTAATGAACTAAAATTAAATAGATCGGACCTAAGTGAATCATTTGTTAATTGTGAATGTGTTGTGTCTATTAGAGCTTAAATTTAGATAGCCCGCCATGATCCCAAATCCACACGAACTTGCATGGATCACTTGATATATTCTACCGGACCAATTTGGGGGTCCATTTAGAATTATATTAAGGAATGTGAACATGTTTCTTTTTGTATAAATAGGTCTAGTTCACATGTGGACTTTTTATTAAGATCCAATGGATTTAATAAAATAAGAAAAATAATATATGGCCCATATATGTGTTGGCGACTAGGCTATTTAGAATAGCTTAATTATATTATTTTATTTTATTATTTAATTAAGTGAAAATTAATTAATTTGTTGATTAATTAATTATTTAATAAAAAGTTAAAATCTTTTTCTATTAGGAGATGGTCTCCTGATATTATACTATTGTTGGTAGTATAATTAATATTAAATACTATTTTTGATAAGTAGATAAATAAAAGGAATTATTTATCTAATCAAATTAGGAAGTTTTTAATATGGTTAAAAATACACTATTGAGTTGGATTAGGAGTCTTGGTGTAGGAAAGAATTCCTTTTGGAAAAGGATTTTTAACCACCAAAAAAAACCACCTAAGGATATGATTCTTAACCACCAAGTAAATCCTTCTTAGGAGAGGATTTGGTCTCCTATATATATATGTACATGTAAATTTCAACCAAGCATGATTTTTTTGGTGTGAAAAGTTGTTTTTTATTTAATTTGTATTTTTATATATAAAAAAAAACTTCGTCCAACTCATCGTGTGAAGAATTCGTCCAAGCATACAGAAAAGTGGGAACATATTTGTTTTCGATAGTACGCTAGTATCCTTTGCATCGAAAGGGTTTTGTGTACAACATCGAATCAAGGTTCATGCGAGTTTCAATCAAACTAATTGATAATTCACAAGTGACCAGACGTTCTTGGTTTTTTCTCTTGGAGGATTATTGTGACTAACAAAGAAGAAGATTTTGTTTGTTTCCATCCTTCGGTATACAATTTAAAGAAAGGGAACCCATACTCCTAGGTGATTCGTTCGTGATTGGATTGGAAGATCTTAGGGATTCAATTCGACACTAGTTCAATCGTCACGAAAAAAAGGTACGATACTTTTTATATACATCAATTAATCTAGGGTTAAAGTTCTTGTTATTAAAAGGGAATATTTTTATTTATACGTAAACCCTAATTTTATTAAATTTTATCACGCTTCCGCTGCGTGGGGTTTTCCCTACAATTAGTATCAGAGCCTGGTTTAACCCTTTATTAATTGATGTATTTGTTCGTGAATCTTTTTCTTTTTAATGTATATATGCATGTTTTAGAAAGAGATGGCACTCTAGGTATTCACATATATATTTACATTGGAATGTATGGATATATATATATATATATATATATATATATATATATATATGTTTTATATGTGGATTGTTATTGCTCAATTTTGGTCATAGAATTTCAATGTATTTTGTTTTGGGATTGTAACAAGAAGGGTCGTCTATCATCACCATAATTTCTTTCGTGGTAGTTGCTAAGTTTTTTTTTTGTTGTTGTTGTAGTAAATAAAAAAAACTGCACTATTGTAATTAAAAAAAACAGCAGTATTTTTTCATTTATAATTCTTCTGTAATACATTCAAGAATCGAAGACTCGAATGTTTGAAGAATTGGAAGCAACCGGAACAAGTTTGGGACCGTGCGAGCCATAGCAAAGAACGTGTGTGCGAAGAGCATGCATCCACGTTTGTAGTGGCATGGGCTGCGCATGGCAGTCCCATGGAAGCCATGGGCTGTTATGACAGCCCTTTATGGGTTTGTGGCATGCGCACACCCATGGGTAAGGGCCAAGGGTGCGTACGCCCGTGGGAGGCAGCCGAGAGCGTCTGGACAATGAAGGTCGCGTGAAGACTTGTTCGCCAAGAAAGGAGTTTTTGTATTCCAAGACATATGTAATTTACTTTTTTTTTCTAGAATGGACCAAAATTGTAGCTATTTTTTTGTAAATATTGATATGTTTGTCATTGTTTGATAACATGCCATATAGAATAGGAGTGCCACTCATATATCTATTTTGGTATGAACATGCATTGAATGGTTTAAGTATCTAAATTGGCATCTAGATAACTTGGTAAATCATTCTTTGGAATTCGATCACACGCCTTAAACAATTGAGTAGGAGAAGGTGTTTTGGAACACCTACGGCCTCCAAGTTTAGTTGAGCTTTATATTTCGTGAATAACCTCCCAAGAGGTATTCATGAATGGAATATAGCAAGGTACTTCTTTACAAGGATAGACTAGACAATTAGCCCAAACGATATCTACTCCCAAAGGAGGGATATTCGTGATGGATTATATTGAAGGTCGTTAACTTGGTAAAACACTCAATGTAATTTTATTAATATCCTCCCAAGAGTTCCTATTAATAAAATTTCAAGGCTAAAATAGAAAATGTTGGTTGTTATGTTAACAATTAGGTTGGACCTAGTCCAACTAGTAAATGGTGCGTACTCCCAAAGGAGGCGTGACATTTATGGGTGTTGGATCACCGTTGAATTTTTGCAATTGAATTATTTAATTTAATTCAAGATAAATACTCAAAAGTGCTTTATCATGATTATTTACTTATATAATTTTTGTTATTAAAAAGAAATCATGACCCCATCCCTAATCAACATCCTAAAAGATAATACTTTAACTGATAATAATTATGTCACATGGAAAAGGAAAATTTAGTTGTTATTGCAAATTGTAAAACTTAAAATTATTTATGTCTATTCCTTAACAACAAAACTAATGAATCTACTCAGGAGCAAAGAGATGAGTTTCAGTAGTGGAAGTCTTCAAATGAGATGGCTAAATGTACGTTACATTATGGCCACCATCTCCGACGTGTTGCAACAGCAACATGAAAGAGTGGAGACTGCTATCGATATAATGATATCTCTAGAGGAGATGTTTGCTATGAGGTATAGGACTACTAAGAGAGAGGCAATAACTGCTTTTATGAATCTTAGGATGAAACCTGGACAGGGTGTGAAACATCACATGATGAAAGTCATAGCACATCTTAACATTGCTGAACTGAATGGTGCTGAGATAGATGGTGAGACCAAAATTGACATGATTGTCAACTCACTATCAGATTCCTTTGATCAATTCAAGTTGGACTACACCTTGAATACTAAGGAATACACCTTGCAAGGCCTGATGCAAGATGATCAAAGCACGAAAAAAATCCTTGTGAAAGGCAAGGGTCAAGAGATTCATATGCTTGGTAAGTTGCTACTGTTAAAAACCCGTAAGAAGATCAATAGACAACAGAAGAAAAAACAACTTGAGCCTTCTTATAAGAAGACCAAGAAAGTAACCAAGATCAAAGGAAAATGTTTCTTTTGTGGTGAAAATGGTCAAAGGAATGGACTGAATAAGGATGAATTCAACTTGCGTTTAGGCAATAGAGCGTTGGTGACTACTAGTGTAGTGGGAGATATTAGAATCAGTTTAGATTCTTATAGGCATTTAGTTTTAATAAATGTTTATTATGTACCACAATTCAAGAAGAATTTAATTTCGGTCTTTTGTCTAAACAAATTTGGATATTCGGTTACTTTTAATAAAGGTTTTGTTATTAGTAAGAATAAAAAACTTGTTTGTAAAGGTACATTGGAAAACGGTTTGTTCTACTTGCCTAAAAATATCTCTCACTTGTTAGACATGGAATCAACGGAACCTAATCATAAAATAGTAAAATTATCAAAAGATGAAACCTACCTATGAAATTTGCACCTAGGTCATATTAACCTGAAAGGATTAAAAGAATGGTAAGTGACAGACCTCTAAGTGACTTAAAGGTTGATGATCTACCAACTTGTGAATCTTGTTTGAAAGATAAAATGACCAAAAGGTCGTTTACGACAAAAGACATAAGAGCCATCGAATATTTAGGATTGATGCACACTAATGTGTGTGGACCTATGAGCATTCAAGCTATAGGTGGATATGAGTACATCATCACTTTCACGGATGATCACTCAAGATTTGGCAATGTATATCTCATGAGACATAAGTCGGAAGCTTTTAATATGTTCAAAGCATTTAAAGCTAAAGTAGAAAATTATCTTGAGAAACACATAAAAATCTTGAGGTCTGATCGTGGTAGAGAATATCTATCTGGTGAGTTTCAGCAATATCTTATTGATAATGGGATAATTTCTTAGCTTTCTGCACCAGACTAACAAAATGGGGTGGCAGAAAGGAGAAATAGAACTCTTTTAGATATGGTTAGGTCTATGTTAATTTATTCAACACTCCCTAATTCTTTTTGGGGATATGCTTTACAGACCGCAATGTACATTCTAAACGATGTACCATCTAAGTCGGTTCCTAAAACACCGCATGAGTTGTGGACTGGGCAAAGCCTAGTTTAACAACACTTAAGGATATTTGGATGTCCTGCGCACTTGTAAAAAAGAAAGATAAAAAAGATGGAGTCCCGTTCAGAAACATGCAAATTTGTAGGGTATCCAAAAGGAACAAAAGGATATTATTTTTATAGTCCTTCGGATCTTAAAGTATTTGTTTGGACAAATGGTAAATTTCTGGATAAAGACTATATGATAATTTTCTGCCTAAAAGTAGAATTGTTCTGAATGAGCTTTTAGGAGATACAATTCCACAAGAGGTTTCACAACGAAGCCCAATTTCAAGTTCCGTACCAATATAAGATTAACAATCTACCATACCTCATCGTAGTAGGAGGGTTTTTAGACAACTCGAGAGATACATCGGTCTGGGAGAATCTGTAGAGAATCCTCCGGATGACGATGATCCTTCTACGAACAAAAAAGCAATGGAAGATGTTGATTATCTCCATTGGCAAAAGGAAATGCGATCCAAAATTGAATCTATGTTCAAAAATAAAGTCTGGTCTCTTGTAGACTTGCCTAAAGGAATAAAACCCATTGTATGCAAGTGGGTATATAAGTGGAAAAGAGGAATGGATGGAAAGGTGAAAACCTTTAAAGCTAGATTGGTAGCTAAAGGTTATACACATAAAGAAGGTATCGATTATAAAGAAACCTTCTCTACTGTGGCCATGCTTAAATCCATTAGGATACTCTTATCCATTGCAGCATTTCTAGACTTAGAGATTTGGCAAATGGACGTCAAGAGAGCTTTCCTTAATGGAAGTCTTGACAAAAGCATCTATATGATGCAACCAGAAGGATTCATTGAAAATGGCCAAGAGGAAAGGGTATGCAAGTTGCAAAGATCCATATATGGATTGAAGCAGGCATCCAGATCCTGGAACATAAGGTTCAATCAAGCCGTGATTTTTTATTTATTTATTCAAAACCTTGATGAACCTTGTGTATACAAAAGGATTAAAGATGACAAGTTGGTTTTTTTAGTTCTTTACGTTGATGATATACTACTCATCAGAAACGATGTAGGTGTATTGACATCAATAAAAGAATGGTTAGCAAAACAATTTGATATGAAAGACTTAGGAAAAACAAGTTATATTCTTGGTATCCAAGTCATAAGGGATAAAAAGAATAGAACGATTGCATTATCCCAAGCTTTATACATAGATAAAATCTTGTCTAGGTTTTCCATGCAATATTACAAGAAAGGTATGTTACCGTTTAGAGATGGAATCAAACTTTCTAAGGAACAAGTTCCTAAGAATGAGCATGAAGAGCAATTCATGAGTAGGGTTCCATATGCATCAGTAGTTGGAAGTCTCATGTATGCAATGCTCTGTACTAGACTAGATATTTGTTTTACTGTGGGCATTGTTCGCAAGTTTTAATCGAAACCTGGTCCTGATCACTGGACGGCAGTAAAGCATATTTTCAAGTATCTCAGGAGAACGAGAGATAATGTGCTTGTATACTCTAAAGGGGATTTGATTCCTGTTGGGTATACAGATTCTAATTTTTAGTCAGATTCTGGCTTTAGGAGATCAACATCAGGATCTGTGTTTGCTATTAGAGGAGGGGCAGTCATATGGAGGAGTATCAAGCAATCTTGTATTGCCGATTCCACCATGGAAGCCAAGTATGTTGCAGCATACGAGGCTGTCTGGCTCCACCAATTCTTGATTGACTTGGAAGAGGTACCATATGCAAATAAGCAGATCACTATCTATTGTGACTATAGTGAAGCCGTGGCTAATTCGAGAGAACCAAGAAGTCATAAGAGAGGGAAACACATTGAAAGAAAGTATCACCTTCTAAGGGAAATTGTACATAGGGGTGACGTGACGATTACCAAAATCGCGTTAGCAGATAATCTAGCGGATCCCTTTATAAAGGCTCTTCCATAAAAAAGTTTTGATAGGCATCTAGAGAACATGGGGATGAGAAATATGACACATTTGCTATAGAGCAAGTGGGAGATTGTTGGGATTATGCTCGATAGCAAGAGTGTAATAATCTATTTGAAAATATTTTCATATTAAAAAAGTGATTTCTAGTTTAACAAATCTTATTGCATTTATAGTTTAATTATTATAATTATCAAAAGTAAATAATCATAAGGTCAAACGACTATGAGAAAAGAAGAATTGTTCATACATCTAGATATGTATGAGGTAGACACAATTCTTTAGTTAGTCTTGAATAATATTCACAACTTAAGATAAAAGGTTGGGCGCCTTTATCTTGTTAAAGTTGTAGATTCTTTTGCTAGAAATTGAGTGAGATCAAATGTGCTACGATGAGTCTAAAATCATCAAAGTGTGGTGTCTTTGGTCAAAATAATATAGTGCACTAGGTGCATTGAATTAGATCACAATGAAATACTTTATCTAGGACTGTAAGTGGATAAAAGTTGTCATTTAAA
The DNA here is from genome assembly GCA_032871835.1 of Dipteronia dyeriana. Classification (NCBI taxonomy): domain Eukaryota; kingdom Viridiplantae; phylum Streptophyta; class Magnoliopsida; order Sapindales; family Sapindaceae; genus Dipteronia; species Dipteronia dyeriana. The sequence continues at coordinate 44,482,397 of CM065298.1, forward strand.
GACAATTAGAGAGTCTATCTCAATCTGAGATAAATGATAGACTTATGGTTGCAAGTGTTATCATTTGAGCTATCAATGAGTACGATTATATAGCACAGTCTATTCTCGATCGTTTGGTGGTATTCATTTGTTAATCGATAGAGGACTTCATTTATAGATATGGACACCGTGGCTCCATTTATTTAATTAGAGTAGAATATCATCATATGGATGTTTTGAGGTATTGGATATTAAATCTTAACGTTAAGTTTTCAATAGTGTCTATTGAAACATGGCTTTTTGACAAGTCAAAATATCCAAGTTCAAAATGTGGTCATATGAGTAAATATGGTAACTTGAAAAGCTATAGGCGGTCTATGAGCTCTTGGCGATTACTGATATTCTTCACCTGATACACTTTCTCCAATAAGGTTGTCTAGGGTATGAATGAGTAACATCAACTTATTCTATCTTTATTTAAGAGTTCAATTTTAGTTCTTTGGTGGAATAAACTAAAATTAATGAAATTAAATTAATGAACTAAAATTAAATAGATTGGACCTAAGTGAATTATTTGTTGATTGTGATTGGGTTGTGTCTTTTGGAACTTAAATTTAGATAGCCCGTCAAGATCCCCAATCCACACGAACTTGCATGGATCACTTGATATATTCTACCAGACCAATTTAGGGGTCGATTTAGAATTATATTAAGGCATGTGAACTTGTTTCTATTTGTAAGAATAGGTCTAGTTCACATGTGAACTTTTTATTAAGGTCCAATGGATTTAATAAAATAAGAAAAATAATATATGGCCCATATATATGTGTTGGGCGCCAAGGCTATTTAAAATAGCTTAATTATATTATTTTTATTTTATTATTTAATTAAATGGAAATTAATTAATTTGTTGATTTATGAATTATTTAATTAAAAGTCAAAATCTTTGTCTATTAGGAGATGTTCTCCTAATATTATAATATTATTGGTAGTATAATTATTATTAAAGACTATATTTGATAAGTAGATAAATAAAAGGAATTATTTATGTAATCAAATTAGGAAGTCTTTAATATGGTTACAAATATACTATTGAGTTGGATTAGGAGTCTTGGTGTAGGAAAGAATTCCTTTTGGAAAAGGATTCTTAACCACCAAGTAAATCCACCTATGGATAGGATTCTTAACCACCAAGTAAATACTTCTTAGGAGAGGATTTGGTCTCCTATATATATATACTTGTAAATTTTGACCAATCATGATTTTTTTGGTGTGAGAAGTTGATTTTATTGTTGTAAAAAAAAATTCGTCCAACTCATCGTGTGAAGAATTCGGCCAAGCATTTCGATAGTACACGAGTATCCTTTGCATCAAAAGGTTTTTGTGTACAACTTCGAATCAAGGTTCACGCGAGTTTCAATCAAATTGATTGATAATTCACAAGTGACCGAACGTTCTTGGTTTTTTCTGTTGGAGGATTGTTGTGACTAACAAAGAAGAAGAATTTGTTTGTTTCCATCCTCGGTATACAATTTAAGGAAAGGGAGCCCACACTCCTAGGTGATTCACGTTCGTGATTAGATTGGAAGATCTTACGGATTAAATTCGACGCTAGTTCAATCGTTACAAAAAAAAAGGTACGATACTTTTTATATGCATAAATTAATCTAGGGTTAAGGTTCTTGTTATTAAAAAGGAAAAAAATTATTTATACGCAAACCCTAATTTTATTAAATTTTATCACGCTTCTGCTGTGCGGGGTTTTATTTTCCCTACAGCAGAGATCCCACCTCCAGCTATGCTCTGACTTTTTCACCTTATGTTCTAGTGGCCCTACCCATATCCTTGGTTGTATCAACCACTTAGGTCATCATGACACTGACATTTAGCTTGGTGAAGTTGTAAGAGTGCATATAATGCACTTTGTGTTCCCTTGAGTTGTTGGTATTAGTATCCTTGATTGTTGGTCCCTCCCCAACTTTGATTTGATAACTCACTAATTCTGAAAATTTTGTCTATCCTTGGACAACACAACTCAAACAACAGTAAACGCATATGCTGTAAACAAAAGAAACATAGAAACCAACAAATAGCAAACTAATAAAATATTCACATCATTACAATATTTTCAAAAATAGGAGACAATTAACGAATGGGTCACCTCCCCGACAGTGGTGCCATTTTGATAAACGCTTTTTTTGTCATTAAGAAATTGTAAATTCAAAAGATATTTATAAAGTTGTTCCTAGGTAATGTGCTCATATAGTTTTGAAAACTAGCAAAGCGGCAATCGAGGGTATCGTCCAAAGGGAGGTGTTATTCGTCAATTGTTTCTCGTTTTAGTAATTATTGAAAGCATTGTAAATAGAACATGGCAAGGGTGCGAGTGGTGTGTGTGAAGTGTAAGCATGTTCGTGTGTGTGTGTGAGAACAAGAGAAATGAAAAGAAATAAGTAACATATGAGAACATGGAGGGGTGAGAATGGTGATTAAAATGATAAATGTAAAATATGTGAATATGAGAGATGTAAGATAATGGATACATATGGTACTCATGATCACCCAAAATATTCCCCTTACCTAAAATAACTAACCGCAAAGACACTCAAAAATTGGGTTCAACCACCTCTAGATATAGCAATGAGAGAGTCGACTAGTCCTCTAACGCTACTCACTGAGATTGCATTGCGTGAGCAACTACTAATGGCCGTGTTTAAGGACCTATATTAAAGAAATAAACATAAGATCGACAACCGATCGCTATTCACCTATCACGTGTAAGCAACAACCAATGGAAACATCAAGCATAAATTGACCCTCGACCTCTACTCGCCGAAAGGGTATTACACGAGCAACGACCAAGAGTTGTAACCCGAATGCTAATTACCAAGAGGGTATCGTACAAGCAACGCTCAAGGGTCGTGTAAGCATGTAGGTTTATGGAATAGAAACCCACAAATGCAGAGTGTATCCTACTCATGAGTTCCACCCAAACAAACAAAAGTACTCAAGCCAATCCAAAACATGCATTTCGAATAATCCATCGACATATGAACAATCATGGGATGCTTAATTAATCTACTCCTAAATTACATTAATATACTCATATTCAAATCATAAACACACATCAATTTCCACCCTACAAGCCATGAATATAAAGACAAGAGTTATTCCTAAACATGCATCAAGTGTTGGGTTGTCAATCCTACTCAATACAAGTCAAGAATAAATTTAGTGCAAATTGAATGGGACAATAAAAGAAGGATTCAAATACAAGTCAATCAAATAAATTAAACTAGTATTAAGGTTTACATATTTCCTAAAAAGGATACAAATCAAAGGAGAAAATAACAAGAGAAGAGTAAATAGAAGAAACCCAAGGGTCTTAATCTCAGATCTCTAAGCTCGGAGAGGGGCCCAACTGTCATCTCTGATCTCCAAGCTCCATTAAGGCTTCTCCTCCTCATAGACAAGGTAGGGTGCTCTTTCATTTTGAATCTCCTTCAAAGATGAGTGGTTGTAAGTAGAAGGTGATGGTGAAGAGGCATCTATGGAGGAAAACCTTCATGGATGCCTTTTGGAAGGTCCTCTTTCTCTTTATTTGGTAGAGAAGATGATGTGCGGTGATTCTCTGATCCAAAAGATTCGTCCCAAGATGATAAGAACATGATGTATTTATGGTGTCCCAAAACTAGGTCTGAAAATCGTTGATGTGGCTATCTGACACGCTAAATGCGCGAGTCAAGACCTGTGCATTTGACCCGTGCAATTTGCTGATTGTAAGCCTTAATGTTTCGGATTTTGGCAAATGCACAGGTCATGACCCGTGCACTGACCTGATGGCTCTGAACTATTCTCGGCTTTGCTACGATACGTGGACAAATGTGCTGGTATTGCGTGGGTTAAGGACCCGTGCACTGACCTGTACACTCGAGCAGTTCTTCACCGATTTCGCCCAATTTTTGCCCAATTTTCTTACTTTTCATCCTCTTCTCCGAAATGTACCTAATTCCCTGCAAACACCTCAAGCGAGCCATAAAAAAAACAATTGAAAATGAGACAAAGGTAATGGAATTGATGACCAAAATATATGACAATTTTGGCACGATCACCATGCGCACCCCATCGCTTCCATAGGGCTGCCGTACGTAGCCCATGCCACAACAATCGTGGTCGCATGCTCATTCGCACGTACGTTTGTTGTTATGGCTCACACATTCCCAAACTTGTTCCAGTTGCTTCCAATTCTTCAAACCTTCGAGTCTTCAATACTTGAATGTATTACAGAAGAATTTTAAGTAATAAAATACTTAAATTTTATTTTAATTAAGACTAATGCAATATTTTTAATACAATAGCAATATAAAAAAATGGAGTAATACATTGAAAGACAAAAATTGAGCAATAACAAACCACATAAAAACATATATATATATATATATATATATATATATATATATATATATATATCCATACATTCCTATATAAATATATATGTGAATACCTAGAGTGTCATCTCTTTCTAAAACATGCATATGTACATTAAAAAGAAATTGATTCATGTATATATACATCAATTAATCAAGGGTACAATCAGGCTCTTATACCAATTGTAGGGAAAAATCGATGTGGAGGAAGCGTAAAATTAGGGTTTGGTATATTTTAAAATTGTTCCTTCTAAAAGAATGAACCTTAACCCTAGATTAATCAACGTATATTAAAAGTATCGTACCTTTTTCTCGTGACGATTGAACTAGCACCGAATTGAATCCGCAAGATCTTCCAGTCCAATAACTAAAGTGAATCATCTAGGAGTGTGAGCTCCCTTTCTTTAAATTGTAAACCTGAGGATGGAAACAAACAAAATCTCTTTCTTTTGTTAGTCACAATAATCCTCCATGAAAAAACCTAAGAACGTTCGGTCACTTGCAAATTATCAATCTATTTGATTGAAACTCGCGTGAACCCAATTCGATATTTGTACACAAAACCCTTTTGATGTAAAGGATACTAGTGCATTATCGAAAAAAAAAATGTTCCCATTTTCTCTTTCCCTTGGCCAAATTCAATACGAGATATCTATGAGTTGGCCAAATTCACTAGGTGTATATATATAGGTATACAAATCCTCTCCTAAAGATGATTTACTTGGTGGGCAATAATCCTTTCTCTCGGTGGATTTACTTGGTGACAAAGAATCCCTTAAAAAATTCCATACCAAGACTCCTAATCCAACTCAAATAGTGTATTTATTCAATAAACAATTATTGAATATAATTACATTGTGACTAAATCTAAAACTTGCTAATTTGACCAATTGTCAATTAGAGTCCTAATAGAAATCAAATACTTTCTAACTTGACTAGATAAATAAATTCCTATTATTTATCTATTTATCAAATATAGTATTTGATACTTATCATATTACCAACAATAATATGACTCTAAGAGACCATCTCCTACTAGGATTATTTTTTTGACATTTAATTAAATAATTAATTATTTAATTAATTTTCATTTAATTAAATAATAAAATAAAAACAATATATAAGGCTATTATATAGTCCCTTGCCACCCACGCTACATAAAAATGGGCTAAATATTGTTTTCCCCATCTTATCAAATTCATTGGACTTAAATAAAAGGTCCACATGTGAACTAGACTCATTCTTACTAAAAGAAACAACTCCACATGCCCTAAAACAATTCTAGATGGACCCATAGATTGGTCCGGTAGAATATATCAAGTGATCCATGCAAGTTCGTGTTGATTGGGGATCTTGACGGGCTATCTAAATTTAAGTTCCAATAGACATAACCTAATCATAATCAACAAATGATTCACTTAGGTCTGATCTATTAATTTTAGTTCATTCCACTAAACTCTGAAAATACAAACACGGTTAAATGCTCAAGGCTAACCTAGAGGGGGGGTGAATAGGTTAGACACCTTTTTCGACTCCCTTAGAAACAAACAAAAGTTTATCCTTCTAGATTGTTTGTATCACAATATATATATTAATTAAAGACACTTAATCAATATATAAAACTAGTAAAGTGTGATACAAACAAGTAATTGTAACACATACACAATCTATATTATAGAAAGAAGTCAACTTACATAAAGAGTTCTATCCACAATACAAATACTCAAGAGATAGGGATAGAGAAAAGTTGACACAAGATATAACGTGGTAAACCTCCGAAGAGGAAACATCCACGGGCTAGCAGCCACTGGCAAACAAAATCCACTAGTAGATAATACAAGTACAATCTCTCAAGTGACCTCTTCACCTAGAAACTATAATCTTATCCTACTCAAGAAGTTGTCGCCCTATGCTCAACAATCCGAGGCCTCACACCTCTTATCAAGACTTCCTCACTCACCTTATCCGGATCCTCACGACCCAAGGTAAGACTTCTTGCTCAACTAAGTCCTCACGACTCTTGTCAAGTCTTCCTCGCTCACCTATCCGAGTCCTCCCGACTCTAGGTAAGACTTCTTGCTCGACTATCCGAGTCCTCCCGACTCTAGCCAAGACTTTCTTGCTAGACAATCCAAGGTCTCACACCTCTTGCTAAGACTTCTTGCTTAACACCACATGTCTTACACCTATTGTCAAGACTTCCTTCTCACAAGGAATCTAGGTGATCATGAATGCAAAATGCAAACAAGCACACAACATAGAATGCTATGATCAACACATCCTATGGAAAATACTAGACATGAGCATGAATGCACAAATCACATTTAGTTTAGTTAATTATGCATGTATAAACAATCTAGATCATATAAGATATGTTCAACAATGATCACAACCTAGATACATGCATAGATCTAAACTTGAATCAGAAGATATGTTCAATAAATCACAAGATCAAGTTTAAATCACACAAACAAAAAACATGCTAAAATCATATGGCAAAGTCAATTATATTTAAGCAAAACTTCTAGAGCATATTCCTAATCATAGATTCAATCAAAAACACATGAATAGCTCAAAAGAACATAAGCACATGTATTATGTGAGAATTTTAGCCAAGAGAGCCTAATACATGTGAGGAACTATTTTTCACAAAATCAATCAATCAAAGATCATAAAATAGTCCTAGAATCAAAGCTAGCACAATACAATCCCGAACATGTGAAAACATAGGCAAGATCAAAACCTAACTCAACATGTATGATTTCAATTGAAACTCAACCTAGCGTTGAAAGAGTTCAAAACTCAAATCAAAACACTTACAATATACAAATATCCCAAGGCAAATGACTAAGTTTTAAAAGAAAACTTTGAGAGAAAATCAATAACTTAGTTGATTTAGGTGCAGTCCCATTTTTGTGTGTTTAGACTCTAAAAAAAGCAACAAAACTCAATCAAACCTTTAGAGAAAAGATGGAGGATGAATATAAAACACTCTCAACTTTGAATCACTCAAATCGAAGTTCAAATAAAGAAGTTATGGTGTTTGGAAAGTGAGCAAATGTGGAGAGAAAAATCCTGCACACTTGTTTGAATTTCTTCTTAGAATGAAATGTGAGAGGGAAAGAGATTATAAAGGAGAGGGAAAAGAATGAAGCAAGAAATGACCAAACTACCCTTAAGTGCCCAAGCATGTCTGCTACCCGAGATGGCATGTGGGCATCTCGGGGCAGCAAGCATTCTGTCCCGAGATGGCCACGTGCCATATCGGGAAAGAGTGCTTGGATGCACTTCTTTTCCTCTCGCACTCCCTTTGCGTTTTTCGACCGTTCTCTGGCCTCCAAACTCAGAATTCTAATCTGTTTGTGGATTACAAACTGTAACTCTCATACGGACATGTAAATATAAGATACTCAACCCATAAAGTAATAATTCGACTCGATATATGAATACGAAGACAATATATGCAACATGAGTTGAAAGTGTAGAATCTTTTGACTTAGAACTTGAAATCAATAGTATGAGTAACCGAAATGACCAAAACTCAATTAAGAATGATTTAAGACTAAATCCAAGTTCAATATCCATGTTATACAAACATATACATACAAACACAATTCACACTAGAATGCAAACTACATAAAGATAGTTTCCAATCATGCATATTCTAAAACATGTTATTTCCATACCAATGCATGAGCATTCATCTTCAAGTGTGTGAATGTGTTATACATGGTGCACAACGATGCAAGGACACATATGAATGAATTGTATATGTGTGCTTATAATGGTGCACAACGATGCAGGACACAAATGTATGAATTGTGTGTGTATGCCTTAGCCATGTAAGAGAAAGATAAGGTCTTAGTATACCTTTGTAGAACCATATTGCATCCTTTCTCTTTGAAGAATTAGAACTTGCTTTGACTTGTTGTTCATCCTTCTTGGAAGCTTGAATCATCATGAATCTAAACAACTAAATCATTAAGAGTAAACATCATTTTGATATGGAATTAATGCTAACACAAACTAAAACCTAACAAACTCTTAAATAAAGATAGAATAAGTTGTTGTTACTCATTCATACCCTAGACAACCATATTGGAGAAAGTGTATCATGTGAAGAATATCAGTAATAGTCAAGAGCTCATAGACCGCCAATAGCTCTCCAAGTTACCATATTTACTCATATGACCACATTTTGAACTTGGATATTTTGACTTGTCTAGAAGCCATGTTTCAATAGACACGATAAAAAAATTAATGTTAAGATTTAATATCCAATACATCAAAACATCCATTTGAAGATATTCTACTCTCATTTAATAAATGGAGTCACGATGTCCATATCTATAAATGAAGCCCTCTACCGATTGACAAATGAATACCTCCAAACTATCGAGGATAGACTATGCTATATAATCTCACTCATTGATAGCTCAAATGATAACACTTACAACCATAAGTCCATCATTTATCTCAGGATTAAGATAGACTCTCCGATTATCTTCAAATGAAAATATTTATCCACTGACGGTTCTAGATAAAGTATTTCATTATGATCCAATTCAATGCACCTAGTGCATTAGATTATTTTGCCCAAAAACACCACACTTTGATGATTTTAGACTCATCATAACACATTTGATCCAACTCAAATGCTAGCTAAAGAATCTACAACTTTGACAAGATAAAGGTGCCCAACCTTTATCTTAAAGTTGTGAATATTATTCAAGACAAACTAAATAATTGTGTCTACCTCATAGATATCTAGATGTATGAACAATTCTTCTTTTCTTATAGTCTTTTGAATTTATGATTATTCACTTTTGACAATTGTAATAATTAAACTATAAATGCTATAAGATTTGTTAAACTAGAAATCACTTTTATTAATATTAAAAGATTGTCAAATATATTATTACACTCTTGCTATGAAGCCTGATCCTAAAAGCATTAAGAGGATAGATCAATAGATTTGAAGAATGAATTGCTTCTAGCAATACAACCACCTCAAAGCATTTTATGAGATTACCACCTCAAAGCTTTTTGTGAGATCAACCAACCAAAGAAAGTTCTTTGATGGCATAAGTAGCAAGCAAAGAATTACATGATCTTGAGGTATCATTCAACTTTCTTACCTTTCGGCTTCATTTCATGTCAAAAGGGGGAAGAAATAGAGATGATATCTAGCTCACTTAGTCTATATTTTTTTCTGTTCATGTTTTTAATTGGTATCTTAGACTTATGGCATGCAATATTTTTTGTTGAACTTGATTTGAATTTGTTTTGGATATGCATGTATTAAGGGGGAGTACACATGTATCCCTTTGAAGTTAATTGCTATAGCTTGTCAAGTATATTGCCATATATTCTCTTGTATACTCTTATGCTTTCAAGATTGATTTTAGGTGATATCAAGAGAAGAATTTCAAGAAGTGTTGAAGATTAGTTTAAGATTTTAGGTGTGCATTTGTGACCAATCTTCATGTTGTATGTTTTAGTATTTGTAAAGGTTTTTTGACATGGAATTTAACAAAAGGGGATATTTTTAGGTTCTCGAGTCTTTTTGGCATAATTCTATAAAAAAACATTTCCTTTGTATCGATTAGTTGTCTAGGACTCACGGTTTATCAAACTCTAAGGAAGTTGGACAACATGTCAAGCAAAGAGAAGTCTTCAAGAGGAATGAGCTCATTGCTTAACAAAGGTAAATTAAGACCTTATTCCTCTTACAAGGCTTAGGCACACATACACACATTGCATACATTTATGTCCCTACATCATTGTGCTAATTTTATATAGCATATTCACACACATTTTGAAGTATGCACATGCATTAGATTTAATTTGACAACTTTTGAAAAATTTCATGTTCTAGGACTATCTCTATGAAATGGCATACTTGTGTGTTCTTGTATTTGTTTGTTTGTGGGTTTATGATATTGAAATTGAATTTGTCCTCATAATTTTTCTCATTGAGTTCTAGTCTTTTCGATTACTCATCCATTATTTTTCAAGTTCCGAATTGGAAGTTACGAAACTTTTTGGTCACTTACCATGCATTGTCTTTGTCTTTATGTGTTGAGTTGAATTCTTATCTATTGGTCAAAGAATTATAGTTGTCCATGTGCGTGAGGGAGTCCCAGTTTACGATCAAAAGCAGAATCAAAATAGGAGTTGGAAGGCCGAAATATGGTTAAAGAACGCGAGTGGTCCACGAGGAAGGAGGAATGGCAAAGTTTCCATATGCACCCCTTCCCCGTGGAGACGCATGGCCACCACTAGAACATATGCCACTTTCCCTCCCATTTTTTCATTGAAGAAGAAAATTTCAAAAACAAAAGTGAAGAAATTTTCTCTCTATTTTTCCAAATTCAAAACACCATAACCTTCTCGTTCGAAGACCGATTTAAGTGATTGAAGGTGGAGAATCTTTGTAGGAGAGTCTTCTCTCATCTAAGAGAGTTTGAGGTCATTTGTTCAAGATTTTTGTGGCTCTTCACCAAAATCTAAAATTGCACATTTTTCATAAGGTATTGATTCATCTCTTGAGTTTTGATCTTTGAAGTCGTCAATTACCTTGGGTTTTCTTCTTCTATATGTGTATGCTTTTTGTGTAAATATTGATTAGTATTAGATACTCTATTTTAGCAAGATGAGCTTTATTAGAAACATGTATGTGAAGTTAGGTTTTCTAAAAACCTATATGTGTTTTCACATACTTGTGTTTTGTATTGTGCTAGCTATCAATCTAGGACTATTTTTACTTCAATTAGTTGATTTTTTGATGATAATTAGTCTGTGCATGTGCCAGGTCTTTTTAATTGAACATATATAGGATTAGCAAATTCGATTGTGTATTTAGAGCCTTTTTGACTTTAATTGAATATTGTGAGAAACAATATGCTCTAAATATTTGCTATGTTTCAATTGATCATAAGTTGTGAATCTAGCATGTTTTTGTTTGTTACTAAAACCATGAATATGTGCTTAATGTTTATAATTTGATTCAAGTTTTAGTTACGTGAATATATCTAGGAATTAAATGTGTTTTTGGTGTTTCACATGTTATAGAATAATATTCATGTATAGTAACTAGACTACTTTGATTTGTGTACTTTGATGCCTATGTCTAGTTTCTCATGAAGTTTAATTAATCCATACATTATATATGTACATGTATCATTTGAATGATTGCACTGTTTAGGATTGTAAACTACAAAATCGTACATTGTGTGCTCATTGTTTATTTCTAGTTTCCATAGAATATGTTGATCATCATGTTCTGTTTTGCATGCTTGTCTGCGTTTTGCATTCATGATTACACTTAGAAAGTCTTTGTGAAAGGTATAAATTCTTGGAAGGTTTCGGATAGCTAAGCAAGAAGTCTTGGTTAGAATTTGTAGGATCTGGATAATCAAGCAAAGAAGTCTTAGCTAGGATCAGGGGGATCTGGATAGTTAAGCAAGAAGTCTTGACTAGGATCAGGGGGATCCAGATAGTCATGCATGGAATCTTCCTAGAGGCATAAGCATCTTGGATAGGAATTTGCTTCCTACAGATGTGATAGCCACCCTCACTTGGCCAGAGGGTAGAATAGAAGTTGATAGCTTGGAGAGTGTATCATGGGGTAGGTCACTTCTTTGATTGTGTATCTTTTATTCATCATAGTTGATTATAGTTTGCCGGTGGTTGTGGATTCAATCTGTGGATGTTTCCTTTTTGGAGGTTTTACCACGTAAAAATCATGTGTCAAATGTCACTATCTCTATCTATTTATATTTGTATGTGTTTGTATGAATCTTGTTTGAATCATTTCTTCTAGATATCTTTGGATAACAATATTTGAAAAAGTGTGATATGCAAACAACTCATTTGATCATAGTTGTATATATCTTTTTTTTTTTTGTAAATTAAACATTGTGAACATGATACGTTAATATTTAGTCCATACTCTTTTTAGTAATGTATATATGTATACAAGTACTTGTTGATTTGTGTTTTGATTATTGCTACTTCACTTGCAAGTTATAGACTTTTAACTTGACTTTATTAATTGAGAACTCTTGTCAATAGTCTATGTGTGCATTCATTTGCTTTAAATGTTGTGATAGAGGCTATATAGAGGGATAAACATTTGTTTGTTTCAAGGGACTAAAAAAGGTGCAAGAACCTATCCCCCCCCCCCCCCCCCACTAGGTTAGAAATAGGCAATCTAATCATGATTGTATATTTCATTATGGTCACCCGGGCAGGTCACCTCTACACATCATCTACCCTTCATATATATTCAAATTTCATCAAGATTTTAATATAACTTTTCATTTTTTGTTTTAGTGATATCTCACTCATATCAAATCAGATTTTGCTGATTCAAAAGTAGAAATTGATTTTCTTTAAAAGGAGAACAAGTCCTAAGTGGTTTATAAAGCTAATTGGATTCTAAATATTTCGATTTACTTTGATCCTCATCAAGTGATCATCATTTTTGGGAGTAAATCATATTCTGTAAACATTTCTTGTGGTCAATTTGTTGAATCTTTTGATTTGATTATGAAATTTGTTTAAAATGATTTGGATTCTAGCTTTTGACTTGTTTGAGTGAGATTTTGAAATTATCTCTTGTGTTTTAGATTGAATATCATTTTAGCTAATTTTGAAGAACAACTTTAATCTAGAAGACTTTGTGACTTTTTCTTGATTGTTGATTTCTAGGTTTTAGTCACAAGTTCTAGAACTAGAATATTTTGATTGTGATTTCTATTATTCATATCTTGTTCGTATTTGATTGGATATGTTGAGGAATTCAAGTGTTGATTTGATCACTTGATTTCGAAGCCAGTTTTAGTGCTTTTTATTGAAGACTTGTTATTCTAGCTTTGATTGACATGTTTAGGTTTCCAGATATCTTTGTGAATGATTTTTGAATGCCTAATATAGATTCCCTTCCAAGTGTTCATAAGAATTAGTTACATTTACTTGTGAGCTTGATTTGTGCCATACTAACTCTTCATAGAGTGTATTTGATTTACATACTCAATTTGCTTATGTTTTGCATGATGTTTGCATGCTTGCATTTCACTTAGATCAATGTCTTGGAAAAGCTAGAAGTCTCTTGTTGGAGTGTGAAACTTTAAGTTGAGTAAGGGAGTTTGAAAGTTCCCTAAAAACGTATGTCTATAACCTAGAGGGGGGTGAATAGGTTTTAATCGAATCAATTGCCGATTTTTCGATTAATCAATATTAACACAAATTACCCCGAATAAACAAGCATTCAATAAAATCAATTATGCTTAAAACAATAACAACACACAATATTTACGTGGAAACCCTCCAAATGGGAAAAACCACGAACTGATATGTGCGCCACACTAGATCTTCAAATCCACTATTGAATGAAAGTTTGGTTGACCTCCTGTCACAACCTCCAGTTACTAACCCTTTAACTTTACCCAACGAGCCTTAAAAGTGATTCTTGATCTATATGCTTGTGCACAAACCACTTAGTCACAAGACTTAACCTCAATGAAGAGTCAAACACAACCTAAGTGAATATGATAGAATATTCAAACATGTAAGTAATGCTAGGCAACACTAAATGCTTATCTAGGAATTTAAGAATGTCACTAAGTACAATTCCTAGATATCAATGTCTAAATGAATGTTCATAAAGACTTAACTAGATATAGTTATGCAACAATATATCCTAGTTATCAAACAAAGGGACAATCAACACAAGTTGCCATTAAGTATGGCAAGGACTATAATGCAATCACAAAATGCAATCAATGAGTCCTAAACAATATCTAAATGCAAAGCATAGACATTTAGCTAGAAAGGAAAAATGGTCACAAACCCTAGCTATCATAAAATGTGAATCTCAACCAACAATCAACAACCCAAACATGTTATAAATACAATTCAACATAAGAGCATACAATCAATAAGCAGTAAATGCTATTCCTAGGTAAACATGGCCTAGTAATGAAACAACAAGTTCTAGGGCAAGTAGAGATTACCTAGTAAATTAAAACAAGAGGAATCCATGCTTAAAAGATGCAAGAAGATGTTAGATGCTCATGGATTGAAGATTGGTTGAGTAAAAATGGATTCTTGGGAGCTCTCTCTCTCTCTTTGAGTCAATTTCCCTCTTAAGGAAAGCTTGGTGAGTAAAAATGGCTTCTTAGGCTCACCACCCAAAGAGAAGAGAAGAGAACATATATATATTGTGCCCTACACGAAATGGCATTGTTTAGGATAAGGGGCAACTTATTCCCGTCATTACCGTTGTGCATGTCGCGGCCTAGGCAAGTGTCTTGACCGCAGTAAAGTGAGCGGTGAATCATCTGGGAATCTTCGCTATCTGGACCACATAAAGGCAACGTCCAGACCGCGGTAGAGTAAGCAATCCATCACCTGGGAAACTCCACTTGGGAGACCGATGTGCATGCAACATGCACAGGCGCGGTAGCAGCAGTGTGCAACGTCTGGAGAACAACGATGTGCATACCGCGGCGGAGGCAATGCACAGGGAGTGGTCCCAAACGCGATCAAGGGGAAAAACTCTTCTAAGGGAAAACTAAATGTAACAAACACACAAGAAAGATTTATGGAAAAGAGGTACACAATTAAGGCAATTAAGCATTCATGCAAGATGATCAAAGACATGTATGAGAGTGTGTGTGTGCACTAAAACCGTATGTGTCTATAACCTAAAAGGGGGTGAATAGGTTATAATCGAATCAATTACCGATTTTTGGATTAATCAATACTAACACAAATTACCCCGAATAAACAAACATTCAATAAAATCAATTACGCTTAAAACAATAACAACAAACAATATTTACGTGGAAACCCTCCAAATGGGAAAAACCACGGACTGATATGTGCGCCACACTAGATCTTCAAATCCACTTTTGAATGAAATTTTAAAACCTATGTTGACCACTTGTCACACCCTCCAGTTACTAACCCTTTCACTCTACCCAACGGGCCTTAATAGTGATTCATGATCTATTTGCTTATGCACTAACCACTTAGTCATAAGACTTAACCTCAATGAAGAGTCAAACACAACCTAAGTGAATATGATAGAATATTCAAACATGTAAGTAATGCTAGGCAACACTAAATTCTTATCTAGGAATTTAAGAATGTCACTAAGTACAATTCCTAGATATCAATGTCTGAATGAATGTTCATAAAGACTTAACTAGATATAGTTATGCAACAATATATCCTAGTTATCAAACAAGGGGCCAATAAACACAAGTTGTCATTAGGTATGGCAAGGACTATAATGCAATCACAAAATGCAATCAATGAGTCATAAACAATATCTAAATCCAAAGCATAGACATTTAGCTAGAAGGGCAAAATGGTCACAAACCCTAGCTATCATAAAATATAAATCTCCACCAATAATCAACAACCCAAGCATGTTATAAATGCAATTCAAAGAGCATACAATCAAAAAGCATTAAATGTTATTCCTAGGTAAACATGGCCTAGTAATGAAACAATAGGTTCTAGGGAATGTAGAGATTACCTAGTAAATTAAAACAAGAGGAATCCATGCTTAGAAGATGCAAGAAGATGTTAGATGCTTATGGATTGAAGATTGGTTGAGTAAAAATGGATTCTTGGGAGCTCTCTCTCTCTCTCTCTTAGAGTCAATTTCCCTCTCAAGGAAAGCTTGGTGAGTAAAAATGACTTCTTGGGCTCACCACCAAAAGAGAAGAGAAGAGATCATATATATATTGTGCCCTACACGAAATGGCGTCATTTTGGACAAGGGGCAACTGATTCCTGTCATGACCGCTGTGCATACTGCGACCCAAGCAAGTGTCTAGGCGGCGGTAGAGCAAGCGGTGCATCGCCTGGGAATCTCCGCTATCTGGACCGCGATACAGGTAGTGTCAAGACCACGGTAGAGCATGCGGTGCATCGCCTGGGAAACTCTGCTTGGGAGACCGCAGTGAATGCAAATTGCAAAGGCCGCGGTAGCAGCAGCGTGCAACTCGTAGAGACCGAATGAAATATGCAAAGTCACGCAAGGAGGCAAGTCTTTCACTACCCAAACGCCTGAGGGTAAGTTAGAGTGGGATGATCCAATAGAGTGGATCATGTGAAATGATCGCCTGAGGGTGTACAATCTACCAAGTAGTGAAAGATAGTTGGTTGTTCGTAGGGAAAAAATGGTTTAAAAAGCAACGGAAGCACAAGAAAATTAGAAAATTAGGGTTTGCGTATATAAAAAAAATTCCCTTTTAATAACAAGAACCTTAACCCTAGATTAATTGATGTATATAAAAAATGTCGTACCCTTTTTTTTGTGACGATCGAACTAGCATCGAATTGAATCCACAAGATCTTCCAATCCAATCACGAACATGAATCACCTAGGAGTGTGGGCTCCCTTTCTTTAAATTGTATACATAAGGATGAAAACAAACAAAATCTTCTTCTTTGTTAGTCACAATAATCCTCCAAGAGAAAAACCAAGAACATCCGGTCACTTATGAATTATCAATCAATTTGATTGAAACTCGTGTGAACCTTGATTCGATGTTGTATACAAAACCCTTTTGATGCGAAGGATACTAGTGTACTATCGAAAACAAAAGTGTTCCCTCTTTTCTCTATACTTGGCCGAATTCTTCACAAAATGAGTTGGACGATGTTTTTTTTTATATATAACAATGAAAAAACAAATAAAAAACAACATCTCACACCGAAAACTAAGGCTTGGTCGAAATTTACGAGTAGTATATATAAGAGACCAAATCCTCTCCTAAGAAGAATTTACTTGGTGGTTAAGAATCCTTTCCTTGGGTAGATTTACTTGGTGGTTAAGAATCCTTTTCTAAAAAGAATTCTATCCTACACCAAGACTCCTAATCCAACTTAATATTGTATTTGTAACCATACTAAAGACTTCCTAATTTGATTAGATAAATAATTCCTTTTATTTATCTACTTATCAAATAAAGGTCTTTAATATTACTTATACTACCATCAATAGTATAATATTAGGAGACCATCTCCTAATACAAAATATTTTGACTTTTAATTAAATAATTAACTAATCACCAAATTAATTAATTTCCATTTAATTAAATAATAAAATGATATAATACAATAAAGCTATTCTAAATAGCCTTGCCGCCACCACATATATATGGGCCAATATATTATTTTCTTATTTTATTAAATCCATTTGACCTTTATAAAAAGTCCACATGTGAACTAGACCCATTCTTACAAAAAGAAACAAGTCAACATACCTCAATACAATTCTAGATGGACTCCTAAATTGGTTCGGTAGAATATATCAAGTGATCCATATAAGTTCGTGTGGATTGGGGATCTTGGCGGGCTATCTAAATTTAAGCTTCAATAGACATAACCCAATCACAATCAACAAATGATTCACTTAGGTTCGATCTATTTAATTTTAGTTCATTCCACTAAAGAACTTAAATTGAACTCTTAAATAAAGATAAAATAAGTTGATGTTACTCATTCGTACCCTAGACAACCTTATTGGAGAAAGTGTATCTTCGTGAAGAATACCAGTAATCGCCAAGAGCTCATTGACCGTCTATAGCTCTCCAAGTTACCATATTTAGTCATATGACCACATTTTGAACTTGGATATTTTTACTTTTCCAGAAGCCATGTTTCAACAGACACTGTTGAAAACTTAACGTTAAGATTTAATATCCAATAACTCAAAACGTCCATATGATGATATTCTACACTCATTTAATAAATGGAGACATAATGTCCATATCTATAAATGAAGTCCTCTATCAATTAACAAATGAATACCACCAAACTATCGAGGATAGACTATGCTATATAATCGTACTCATTAATAGCTCAAATGATAACACTTGCAACCATAAGTCCGTCAATTATCTCAGGATTGAGATAGACTCTCCGATTGTCTTCAAGTGATAAACTTTTATCTATTGACGGTTCTAGATAAAGTATTTCATTGTGATCCTATTCAATGCACCCAGTGCACTAGATTCTTTTACCCAAAGACACCACACTTTGATGATTTTAGACTCATCATAACACATTTGATCCTACTCAAATGCTAGCAAAAGAATCTACAAGTTTGACAAGATAAAGGCGCCCAACCTTTTGTCTTAAGTTGTTTATATTATTCAAGACTAACTAAAGAATTGTGTCTACCTCATACATATCTAGGTGTATGAACAATTCTTCTTTTCTCATAGTCTTTTGACCTTATGATTATTTACTTTTTACAATTGTAATAATTAAACTGTAAATGCTATAAGATTTGTTAAACTAGAAATCACTTTATTAATATGAAAAGATTGTCAAATACAATATTATACTCTTGCTATCGAGCATAATCCTAATAATCTCCCACTTTCTCTATAGCAAATGTGTCATATCTCTCATCCCTATGTTCTCTAGATGCCTATCAAAACTCTTTTATGGAAGAACCTTTGTAAGGGGATCCATTAGATTTTCTGCTGATGCAATCTTGGTAATGTCGCGTCACCCCTATGCACAATTTCTCTTAGATAGTGATACTTTCTTTCAATGTGTTTCCCTCTCTTATGACTTCTTGGTTCTCTCGAATTAGCCACTACTCCACTGTTGTCACAGTAGATAGTGATCTGCTTATTCGCATCAGGAACCACTTCCAAGTCAATCAAGAATTGGCTAAGCCAGACAGCCTCTTTAGCAACCTCGCATGTTGCTACATACTCGGCTTCTACTGTGGAATTAGCAATACAAGATTGCTTGATACTCCTCCATATGGCTGCCCCTTCTCCAATAGTAAACACAGATCCTGATGTTGATCTCCTAGAGTCTGAATTTGACTGAAAATCAAAACCAGTATACCCAACGGGAATTAAATACCCTCCAGAGTATACAAGCATATAATCTCTTGTTCTCCTAAGATACTTAAAATTATGCTTGACTGCCGTCTAGTGATCAGGACCATGCTTCGATTGAAACCTGCTAACTATGCCTACAAAAAAACAAATATCTGGTCTAGTACATAGCATTGCATACATGAGACTTCCAACTGCCGATGCATATGGAACCCTACTCATGAATTGGTCTTCATGCTTATTTTTAGGAACTTGTTCCTTAGAAAGTTTGATTCCATATCTGAAAGGTAACATACATTTCTTGGGATCTTGCATGGAAAACCTAGACAAGATTTTATCGATGTATGAAACTTGGGATAATGTAATCGTTCTATTCTTTCTATCCCTTATGACTTGGATACCAAGAATATAACTTGCTTCTCCTAAGTCTGTCATATTATATTGTTTTGCTAACCATTCTTTTATTGATGTCAATACACCTACATCGTTTCAGAAAAGTAGTATATCATCAACGTAAAGAACTAGGAAAACCAACTTGTCGCCTTTAGTCCTTTTGTATACACAAGGTTCATCAAGGTTTTGAATAAATCCAAAACTTTTTACGGCTTGATCGAACCCTATGTTCCAGGATCTGGATGCTTGCTTCAATCCTTATATGGATCTTTGCAACTTGCATACCCTTTCCTCTTTGCCCTTTTCAATGAATCCATCTAGTTGCATCATATAGATGCTTTTCTAATGACTTCCATTAAGGAAAGCTGTCTTGACGTCCATTTTCCAAATCTCTAGGTCTAGAGATGTGGCAATGGATAAGAGTATCCTAATGGATTTAAGCATGGCCAAAGGTAAGAAGGTTTCTTCATAATCGATACCTTTCTTCTGTGTATAACCTTTAGCTACCAATCTAGCTTTAAATTTTTCCACTTTTCCATTCATTCCTCTTTTCCTCTTGTATACCCACTTGCACACAATGGGTCTTATCCCTTTCGGCAAGTCTACAAGAGACCAGACTTTGTTTTTGAACATAGAATCAATTTCGGATTGCATTGCCTTTTACCAATGGCGATAATCAACATCTTCCATTGCTTCCTTGTATGTATAGGGATCATCATCTTCCAGAAGATTCTCTACAGATTCTCCTGGACTGATATATCTCTTGGGTTGTCTAACAACCCTCCCACAATGACGAGGTATGGTAGATTATTGATCTTGTGTTGGTACAGAACTTACAATTGGGCTTGGTTGCAAAACCTCTTATGGAATTGTATCTCCTAAAAGCTCATTTAGGACAATTCTACTTTTAGACACAAAATTATTCATATAGTCCTTTTCCAGAATTTAGCATTTGTCGAAACAAATACTTTAAGATCTTAAGGACTATAAAAATAATATCTTTTTGTTCCTTTTGGATACCCTACAAATATGAAAGTTTCTGAACTGGACTCCATCTTTTATGTGTTTACTTTTAACAAGTGCGTAGGACATCCAAATATCCTTAAGTGTTGTAAACTAGGCTTTCACCGGGTCCACAACTCATGCGGTGTTTTAGGAACCGACTTAGATGGTACATCGTTTAGAATGTAAATTGTGGTTTGTAAAACATATCCTCAAAAAGAATTAGGGAGCATTGAATAACTCAACATAGACCTAACCATATCCAAAAGAGTTCTATTTCTCCTTTCTACCACCCCATTTTGATGAGTTGTGCCTGGTGCAGAGAACTGAGAAATTTTCTCATTATCAATAAGATATTGTTGAAACTCACCAGATAGATATTCTCCACCACGATCGGACCTCATGATTTTTATGTGTTTCTCAAGCTGATTTTCTACTTCAGCTTTAAATGCTTTGAACATATCAAAAGCATCCGACTTATGTCTCATGAGATACACATAGCCAAATCTTGAGTGATCATTCATGAAAGTAATAAAGTACTGTTAGGTTTTAGTTTGTGTTGGCACTAATTCCATATCAAAATGATGTTTACCTTGTCATGACTTAGTTGTTTAAATTCATGATAATTCAAGCTTCAAGGAAGAAGAAACAACAAGTCAAAGCAAGTTCTAAGTCTTCAAAGAGAAATGATGCAATTTGGTTCTACAAAGGTATACTAAGACCTTATTTTTCTCTTACAAGGCTTAGACACACACACATATATCATACATTTGTGTCCCTGCATCGTTGTGAACCATTATAGGCACACACTTACAATTTATTCATATGTGTCTCTGCATCATTGTGCATCATGTATAACACATTTACACACTTGACGATGAATGCTCATGCATTGGTTTGGAAATAACATGTTTTGGAATATGCATGATTGGGAACTATCTCTATGTAGTTTGCATTCTAGTGTGAATTGTGTTTGTGTGTGTATATGTTTGCATAACATGGATATTGAACTTCTATTTAGTCTTAAATCATTCTTGATTGAGTTTCGGTCATTTCGGTTACTCATACTATTGATTTCAAGTTCTAAGTCTAAAGATACTACACTTTCAACTCATGTTTCATACATTGTCTTCGTCTTCGTATATCGAGTCGAATTATTATTTTCTGGTTGAGTATCTTATATGTCCATGTTCGTGTGAGAGTTATGGTTTGTAATCCAAAACGGATTAGAATTCCAAGGTCGGAGGCAGGAGAACGGTCGAAGAACGCGAAGGGAGCGCGAGAGGAAAAGATTACATCCAAGCAATCTTTCCCGAGATGACGCATGGCCATCTCGGGACAGAATGCTTGCTGCCCCGAGATGCCCACATGCCATCTCGGGCAGCATGAATTCTTGGGCTCTTAAGGGTGTTTTTGTCTTTTCATAATTCATTCTTATCCCTCTCTTTTATAATCTATTTCCCTCTCACATTTCATTCTAAGAAGAAATTCAAATCAAGTGTGCAGAATCTTTCTCTCCAAATTTTCTCACCCTCCAAACCATAACTTCTTCATTTGAACTTTTTTTGAGTGATTCAAATTTAAGAGTGTTCATCTATTCATCCTCTATCTTTTCTCTGAAGGTTTGAGTTTATTTTGCTGTTGTTTTTGGTGTCTAATCATACAAAAACGGGACAGCACCTTAATCAACTAAGGTTTTGATTTTCTCTCAAAGTTTTCTTTTAAAACTTGATCAATTGCGTTGGGTTTTCTTCTTCTACATATATTTGTATATTGTGAGTGTTTTGATTTGTGTTTTGAACACTTTCAAAGCTAGATTGAATTTCAATTGAAATCATACATGTTGAGTTAGGTTTTGATTTTGCCTATGTTATCACATATTTGGGTTTGTTTTGTGCTAGCTTTGATTCTAGGACTATTTGATGATCTTTGATTGATTGATTTTGAGAAAAATAGTTCCTCACATGTATTAGGCTCTCTTGGCCGAAATTCTCACATAATACATGTGCTTATGTTCTTTGGAGCTATTCATGTGATTTGTTGAATCTATGATTAGGAATATGTTCTAGAACTTTTGCTTAAATCTATTTGACATTGTCATATGATTTTAGCATGTTTTAGGTTTTTGTGATTTAAACTTTATCTTGTGATTTGTTTGACACATCTTGTGATTCAAGTTTAGATATATGCATGTATCTAGGATGTGATTAATATTGAACATATCTTACATGATCTAGATTTAATTACACATGCATGACTAACTAGACTATATGTGATTTGTGCAGTCATACTCACCTCTAGTATTTACCATAGGATGTGTTGATCATAGCATTCTATTTTGTGTGCTTGTTTGCGTTTTGCATTCATGATCACCTAGATGCCTTGTGAGAATGAAATCTTGACAATAGGTATGAAACCTATGATGTTGAGCAAGAAGTCTTGGCAAGAGGTGTGAAGCCTCAGATTGTCGAGCAAGGAAGTCTTGGCTAGAGGTGTGAAGCCTTGGATAGTCTAGCAAGAAGTCTTGCCTAGAGTTAGGAGAACTCAGATAGGTGAGCAAGGAAGTCTTTACTAGAGTCAGGAAGACTCGGATAGTTGAGCAAGAAGTCTTGCCTTGGGTTGTGAAGATCCGGATAAGGTGAGCAAGGAAGTCTTGACAAGAGGTGTGATGCCTTGGATTGTTGAGCATAGGGAGACAACTTCTAGAGTATGATAGGAGGGTAGTTTCTAGGTGAAGAGGTCGCTTGAGAGATTGTACTTGTCATGGATTTTGTTTGCCGGTGGTTGCTAGCCCGTGGATGTTTCCTCTTCGGAGGTTTACCACATTATATCTTGTGTCAACTTTTCTCTATCTCTGTCTCTATCTCTATAATATTTGTATTGTGGGTAGAACTTTCTTTGTATGTTGACTTCCTCTTTATAATATTGATTGTGTATATGTTACAATTACTTGTTTGTATCACACTTTACTTGTGTTTATATATTGATTAATTGTCTTTAATTAATATATATATTGTGATACAAGCAATCTATAGGGACAAACTTTTGTTTGTTTCTAAGAGAGTCGAAAAAGGTGTCTAACCTATTCACCCCCTCTCTAGGTTAGCCTTGAGCATTTAAGTGCGATTGTATTTTCAATTACTCATATCCACCTCTAGCTTGAATGCTCATAGATCAACACACATCAGTGTGTATCAATCCTAAACATTCGATAGCTCTTGCACCTTTGGTCGTAAACGACCTTTTGGTCATTTTACCTTCCAAACAAGATTCATAAGTTGGTAGATCATCAACCTTTAAGTCACTTAGAGTTCTATCACTTACCAATATTTTAATCCTATTAAGGTTAATATGACCTAAGCGTAAATGCCATAGGTAGGTTTCATCTTTTGATAATTTTACTCTTTTATGATTAGGTTCTGTTTATTCCGTGTCTAACAAGTGAGAGATATTTCCATGCAAATAGAATAATCTATTTTCCAATGTACCTTTGCAAACAATTTGGTCATTCTTACTAATAATAAAAGCTTTATTAATAGTAACTGAATAACAAAATTTATTTAAACAAGAAACTGAAATTAAATTCCTCTTGAATTGAGATACATAATAAATGTTTATTAAATCTAAATGCCTACTAGAATCTAAATTGATTCTAATATCTCCCACTACACTAGTAGACACCAACGCTCCATTGCTAAAATGCAAGTTGAATTCATTCTTATTCATTCTATTCCTTTAACCCTTTTCACCACAAAGGAAACACTTCCCTTTGATCTTGGTTACTTTCTTGGTCTCCTTCTAAGAAGGCCCAAGTTGTTTTTTCCTCTGTTGTTTCTTGACCTTCTAGCGGGTCTTAACAGTAGCAACTTTACCAACCATATGAATCCCTATCTAGAGACATCATAATATCGGCAGCAGTCTCCATCCTTTATGTTATTGTTGCAACATGATGGAGATGATGGCCATAATGTAACATACATTTAGCCATCTCACCTAAAGACTTCCACTACTGATACTCATCTCTTTGCTCCTGAGTAGATTCTTTAGTTTGGTGGTTAAGGAATATATAGAATGAACTTATACTTTTCAACTTGCAATAACAACCCAATATTCCTTTTCCATGTGACATAATTATCATCAGTTAAAGTATTACCTTTTACGATATTGATTAGGGATGGGGTCATGATTTATTTTTAATAACAAAATTTATATAAGTAAACAATCATGATATAGCACTTTTCAATATTTATCTTGAATTAAATAATATAATTCAATCATAAAAATTCAACGGTCATCCAACACTCATAAATGTCACGCCTTCTTTGGGAGTACGCACCATTTACTAGTTGGACTAAGTCCTACCTAATTGTTAACATAACAACCAACATTTTCAATTTTAGCCTTGTGATTTTATTAACAGGAACTCTTGGAAGGATATTAATAAAAGCACATCGAGTGTGTTACCAAGTTATCAACCTTCAATATAATCCCTCACGAATATCCCTCCTTTGGGAGTAGATATCGTTTGGGCTAATTGTCTAGTCTATCCTTGTAAGAAAGTATTTTGCTAAATTCCATTCATGAATACCTCCTGGGAGGTTATTCACGAAACATAAAGCTCAACTAAACTTGGAGGCTGTAGGCGTTCCAAAACACCTTCTCCCACTCAATTGGTTAAGGCGTGTGATCGAATTCCGAAGAATGATTTACCAAGTTATCTAGATGCCAATTTAGATACCTAAATCATTCTATGCATGTTCATACCAAAAGAGATATATGAGTGGCACTCCTATTCTATATGACATGTTATCAAACAATGACAAACATTGCAATATTTACAAAAATATAAATAGCTAAAATTTTGGTCCATCCTAGAAAAACAAGTAAATTACATATATATTGGAATACCAGAACTCCTTTCTAGGCGAACAAGTCTTCACGTTACCTTCATCGTTCGGACTCCCTCAGCTATCTTCCATGGGCGTGCGCACCCTTCGACCTTACCCATGGACGTGTGCATGCCACAAACCCATAAAGGTCTGCCATGCGCAGTCCATGGCTACCAAAAGGGCTGTGGTTCACAGCCTATGCCACAACAAATGTGGTTGCGTGCTGTTCGTACGCACGTTCGTTGTTAAGGCTCGCACGGTCCCAAACTTGTTCCAGTTGCTTCTATTTCTTCAAACCTTCGAGTCTTCGATACTTGAATGTATTACAGAAGAATTTAAATAATAAAATACGGCAGTTTTTATTATTATTATTACAACAACAAAAATTAAAAAAACTTAGCAACTACCAAGAAGGAAATTATGGCGATGATAGACCACCATTGTTGTTACAATCCCAAAACAAAATACATTGAAATTCTAGGATCGAAATTGAGCAATAACAAACCATATATAAAACATATATATATATATATACATTCCAATACAAATATATATATATCCATACATTCCAATACAAATATATATGTGAATCCCTAGAGTGCTATCTCTTTCTAAAACATGCATATATACAATAAAAAGAAAAAGATTCACGTACACATAAATCAATTAAACAAGGGTACAACCAGGCTCTGATACCAATTGTAGGGAAAAAACGGTTCAAAACGCAACGGAAGTGTAAGAAAATTAGAAAAATAGGGTTTGCGTATATATACAAAAAAATTCCCTTTTAATAACAAGAACCTTAACTTTAGATTACTTGATGTATATAAAAAGTATCGTACCTTTTTTTTTGTGACGATTGAACTAGCGTCGAATTGAATCCGTAAGATCTTCCAATCCAATCACGAACGTGAATCACCTAGGAGTGTGAGCTCCCTTTCTTTAAAATGTATACCTGAGGATGGAAACAAACAAAATCTTCTTCTTTGTTAGTCACAATAATTCTCCAAGAAAACAACCAAGAACGTCCTGTCACTTTTGAATTATCAATCAATTTGATTGAAACTCGTGTGAACCTTGATTTGATGTTGTACACAAAACCCTTTTGATGCAAAGGATACTAGTGTACTATCGAAAACAAAAACGTTCCCTCTTTTCTCTATGCTTGGCCGAATTCTTCACACTATGAGTTGGACGAAGTTTTTTTTTATAACAATGAAAAAACAAATAGAAAACAACTTCTCAAACCAAAAACTAAGGCTTGGTCAATATTTACAAGCAGTATATATAGGAGACCAAATCCTTTGCTAAGAAGGATTTACTTGGTGGTTAAGAATCCTTTCCTTATGTAGATTTACTTGGTGGTTAAGAATCCTTTTCTAAAAAGAATTGTATCTTACACCAAGACTCTTAATACAACTCAATAGTGTATTTGCAACCATATTAAAGACTTCCTAATTTGATTAGATAAATAATTCCTTTTATTTATCTACTTATCAAATAAAGGTCTGTAATATTACTTATACTACCATCAATAGTATAATATTAGGAGACCATCTCCTAATACAAAATATTTTGACTTTTAATTAAATAATTAACTAATCACCAAATTAATTAATTTCCATTTAATTAAATAATAAAATAATATAATACAATAAAGCTATTCTAAATAGCCTTGCCGCCACCACATATATATGGGCCAATATATTATTTTCTTATTTTATTAAATCCATTTGACCTTTATAAAAAGTCCACATGTGAACTAGACCCATTTTTAGAAAAAGAAACAAGTCAACATACCTCAATACAATTCTAGATGGACCCCTAAATTGGTCCGGTAGAATATATCAAGTGATCCATATAAGTTCGTGTGGATTGGGGATCTTGGCGGGCTATCTAAATTTAAGCTTCAATAGACATAACCCAATCACAATCAACAAATGATTCACTTAGGTTCGATCTATTTAATTTTAGTTCATTCCACTAAAGAACTTAAATTGAACTCTTAAATAAAGATAAAATAACTTGATGTTACTCATTCGTACCCTAGACAACCTTATTGGAGAAAGTGTATCTTCGTGAAGAATACCAGTAATCGCCAAGAGCTCATTGACCGTCTATAGCTCTCCAAGTTACCATATTTACTCATATGACCACATTTTGAACTTGGATATTTTTACTTTTCCAGAAGCCATGTTTCAACAGACACTGTTGAAAACTTAACGTTAAGATTTAATATCCAATAACACAAAACGTCCATATGATGATATTCTACACTCATTTAATAAATGGAGCCATAATGTCCATATCTATAAATGAAGTCCTCTATCAATTAACAAATGAATACCACCAAACTATCGAGGATAGACTATGCTATATAATCGTACTCATTGATAGCTCAAATGATAACACTTGCAACCATAAGTCCATCATTTATCTCAGGATTGAGATAGACTCTCCGATTGTCTTCAAATGAAAAACTTTTATCTATTGACGGTTCTAGATAAATTATTTCATTGTGATCCTATTCAATGCACCCAGTGCACTAGATTCTTTTACCCAAAGACACCACACTTTGATGATTTTAGACTCATCATAACACATTTGATCCCACTCAAATGCCATCAAAAGAATCTACAAGTTTGACAAGATAAAAGCGCCCAACCTTTTATCTTAAGTTGTGAATATTATTCAAGACTAACTAAAGAATTGTGTCTACCTCATACATATCTAGATGTATGAACAATTCTTCTTTTCTTATAGTCTTTTGACCTTACGATTATTTACTTTTGACAATTATAGTAATTAAACTGTAAATTCTATAAGATTTGTTAAACTATAAATCACTTTTTTAATATGAAAAGATTGTCAAATGTAATATTATACTCTTGCTATCGAGCATAATCCTAAAAGTTTTGAATCAAACCGTGGATGTGAAATTCCCTTTATCTTTATAGTGTGAATATACCTAAAGGGGGGGTGGATAGGTATATGCTCCAATTTTTATATTATTTTAAAAACAATGCAATTCTAACAATGCTTAATGAAAATATAAACAATGACACACAATATTGACGTGGTAAAATATCCAAAGAGGAAACATCCATGGGTTGATACCACAACCACCGGCAAATGTAAATCCACTATTTCAAATATAGTCACACACTCAAGCAATCACACATGCTCTACAAGCTCTCACTCTCACTCTATCTTGAACCAAGTGATCTACTAAGTCGACTTCCTATCCATGACCCCCTGTCTCTAGGAAGATTCCTTGCTCACCTATCCGGTTCCTCCCGACCCTAGGTAAGACTTCTTGCTTGACTATCCGAGTCCTTCCGACTTCCTTGCTCAACAATCCGAGGTATCACACCTCTTGTCAAGACTTCATCTTGCTTAGCTATCCAAGTCCTTCTGACTTTAGCTAAGACTTACAATTGCTCAAATCAAAGAATCACTCTAAGATATGAGACTTTCTACCTCTTCACAAGGCATCTAAGTGATCATGAATGCAAAACGCAAACAAGCACTCAACATAGAATATGATGATCAATAAATTCTATAGACATGCAAATAGATAGCTAGATTATGCTTTCAAAGAAAAATCACAAATGCATCTAGACAACCTAAGCATGTTATTAACTAAGAACATAGATATGAAGATATAGATATCAATTGAAACAAAACCTAGTTCTTAGAAAATGAAATTAGATCTAGAAACAATCAATCAAGCATAAGAACAAAAGATTTCTAGAAACAATTTCATGTTTATCAAGTTAAGCACAAAACGTTCAATATATCACAAATCTAGCTAAACTTGAAAATCAAATCAACAAACCACAAAGCAACTAAGAAGAAAACTAAGAAGAAGATGATTTTTACCAACAAGGATGCAAATCACGAACTGAAGATCAGATCACAACGAAAAATGTAGACATCATTTGGTTATAGAAATGATTGGGGTTTGTAAAAATCTTCAAGACACTCAAAATCGGTTTTTTGAATCAAATGATTCGGAGTAGAAATGAAGAAGTTATCACAAAAACAAAAATCACACTTCAATTTCTAAACTTGTTCTTATCTTTAGGAAATGAGAGGGAATGAGAGGTTTTAAAGAGAGAAAACCCAAAAGACACTTTTGTCCCTCTTTATTTATTGTCTCTCAGAGATGGCACGTGGGTATCTTGGGGTAGAACACTCTTGGGGAAGAGATGGCCATGCGCCGTCTCAGGTTGGTACATGGTGATGGCTTTAAGCCATCACACCTAACCTCTTGCGCTCCTCTCGCGTTCTTCGACCGTTCTTTAGCCTCTGAACCCCGAATTCGAATCCATTTGAAGATTAAAAACCATGACTCCCTCATATACATGAAAATATAAGATACTCAACCCAGAAAATAATAATTAAACTTGATATATGAAGACGAAGACAATGTATGCAACATGATTTGAAAGTGTAGTATCTTTTAACTTAGAACTCGAAATCAATAGTATGAGTAACCGAAATGAGCGGAAATAAATTATGAATTATCTAAGACCAAAATCAAGTTCAAGATCCATGTTATACAAACATATAAACAAACAAACACATTTCACACAAGAATACAAACTACATTGAGATAGTCTCCGATCATGCATTTTCCAAAACATGTTACTTTTATACCAATGCATGAGCATTCAATCTTCAAGTGTGTGAATGTGTTACACCAAATGATGAGCTACGATGCAGGGACATAAATGTATTAATTATGTGTGTGTGCGTATATAATAATGCATAACTAAGCAGAGACACATATGAATGAATTGTGTTTATGTGCGCCTACGCCTTGCAAGAGGAAGAATGATCTCGATACCTTAGCATCCAAGAATAGTACCAATCCTCTTGAAGATGAACTTTGCATTATGAGAAGTTGCTTTTCTTTCTTGAAGCTCTTATCATCACGAACCACTTAAGCAATTAAGCATTACAAAGAAATGAAATGTTGTTATGGAATCAAGCCAACATAAATCTAGAACCTAACAGGATGTTTTCTCAAATTTTGAGGTTTTACCACAGTAAGAAAATCCTTGTGTTGATTTTCTTTTATTGAATTCATTTTTTCTACATTGTAGTAGTTACTCTAAATTGCTATATGTTTTAAATTTGTTCCTACTAACTATCTTGTGAAGCTTTTTTGTGTTTGATTTTGAGAGTGCTTCGATAGCTTGTTTGTGCAAATATCAAAGTCAGAAAAAAGTTATTGAAATTACATCCACCTATTCACCCCTCCCCCCCCCCTCTAGATTGCTAAATATCAATCTTATGAAATTTCAATTGGTATCAGAGCGGGTCACTTAAGGTGCTTAGTGTGATCTTTGGGTTCTAAGATTGGATTTTTGAGCTATGGGTGATTTGTTACCGGAAGGTACTTCTAGTATTAGGCCTCCACTTTTGAACAATGGTAACTACTCATTTTGGAATAATATGACGAAAGCGTACATTAGATCCATCAGTGATAAAGCTAGTATGAATGTGAGTGATGTAGAAAAGGAAGAGGAGTCATCGGATGATCGAGTATATACTAGTAATTATATTGCTCACCCGGCTATATATGAAGGAAAATTTAAGGAAAGTAGCGAAGACTCCTCAGGTAATGAGGAAGTGAATACTCTTCAAGTAGTGATGATAGTGAAGTCTCCTCCAATAATATTGAGATCAAAATTTCCTCAAAACATGATGAAACAAGCTATAATGACGAGAGTGAAAATGTCAAGAAGAATGATGAGAATAACAAGTTGAAGTTGATCAATGCCAATTTAGTGGTTATAATCAAAGCTCTCGACAATGAAAAGAAGAAGTCTTTGAAAAAGATGAACAAGCAAAGTGAAGCTATCAAGGAGTAATAAAAGACCGTTAAAAAGTACTTTTTAAAGATGGAGGAAATTGCTCAATAGCTAGATGATATATAAGAAGACTTTACTATGAAGTTGTTTGCAATGGAGGGAGAGATATGCAATGAAAAACACTTTAACTATCTTTAAGACAAAGAAATGTAAGCTTAAAGATGATGTCAAAGCTTTCAAAGAGTCTATTAATGACATGAAAATTAGAGCAAACAATCTTGATGAAGTAATAAAACTTAGAAAGCTTTATGGAGATAGGCATGTCTTGGGTTTTGTAGAAGTAGTTAAGAAGACTCCTACAACCAAGAACAAGTAAAAAAAGTCCAAGAAGAAGAAATACTCAACTACTATTCCTTCCAAAATCAAAGTCAAGGATAAGAAGAGCTGTGGAACTGCTTAATCAACATCTCTACCAAAGCATGCACACTTAAAAGGTAACTTTTCTCAATTTATTATTGTTTTTCATTATTATAATGTGGTTGCTCACATTAGGCCTAACTGTTATGAATATATTAGGCAATGCAAACTAGGTGTTAAAAGCCATTTTTGGCACAGGATCAAAGAGAAATTTTCCACTTGTCTTTCCCTGGTAGGATGTATCTCCTGACACTGGGTAAGGTCTACTTACTATGACACACCTTGAGATACCGGGTTCTACGCCACCCAAGTACCATGACATCACTATCTGGAAGAGGATCAACATTCACATCTCTAGAAACTACCAAGTACCAAGGCAAGCTAGTATCCCAGTACCTTTCGCTTAGCATCCTGATTCTAGGATGTCTACTTGGGCCCCTAGTACCTCAATACTATCTTGCCACCTCTTTAAGGCATGTATCTTTCCCATCGCAAGAAGGAAGTTAACCGAAAAGCTCCAATACGATTGATCAAGCGCCGGGTCATTGAACCGGTACCTCAAAGTACCTCGCCATCAGCACGTAGAGTCAAACTTCATCTCAAAGCTATATTAGAATAAAGGGTTGACCCTTTTTGCCATTAAAGCACCATAATGGGACCATACAGGTCAACGAATTCACCATTCATTCGTATTTACACTTAAATGGAAACCTGACGTAATCAAATGGAGCAATTTCCACGTAATTTGATTCCCTCCATGTAACACGGCCAATTAATTGGTCTAAATTATTGGGATTTGATTGATGATAGAGAGGGGTTAAAAGACGACATCAGGATCTAGATAAGGGATCGAAATATCGAAGATCGAAATCTTGAGTCCCGAAAGGCATACTGGTGATTTTGACCTGAGCTATCAGTTTTGCACCCAGAATTGAGTATGATCATTGCCATTATTGAGAGTATTTTCATCTTATCGACATGAACAAATTCACCATCTCAAGCCTAGTTTGAGAGATTCATACTGTCACTGTAACTATTTATTTGAGTCATTCAAAAAAATAATATCATTCACTTATCCACTAATCTCTTTCCATTTTCCCATCTCAAACTCCACCTTCTCACATCAAAACAATTACCAAAGGAACCTACCCTGATCGTATCCTAACTGGTAGCGGTCTTAAGGTGTTAACTGAAATTTCTCGCCTTGAGTAAATTTTCGGCTAACACTAGGAAAAGTGAAACATGATAAAGAAGTTGAAAATTTACCTAATCATTCTCCTAAGCATGAGTTTAAGTCTAAAGCTTGACATAAAATCTGTAAGTTTATCTCGGTTTGTCATTTTTACAATGTTGTAGGGCATATCAAACCTAAACGCTACAAGTATATTAGACAATGCAAATTAGAGAAAGAGATGCATGACAGTAAGATGAAGAGACTTAATTTTATAGTTTCCAAACATGTTAATGCGTTAGAGACTATGAATGATGAACATGTTAATAAAACAAAATCAACAAGGAAAGTTTGGGTTAAGAAGAATAACATGCATGCTAGTGAGATAATAGCTTCTTTGAAAGTTTTTAAATAAGATAATAGCTTTGATTCTTTGTGACAAGTGCCGTTTTGTATGTGTAAAATAGTTTGTCAAAAAAAAAATTATAAAACCGCAACAATGCCTTAAAAGTTTATAAAACTGGTACAATGGCAAGTCGGGGTATAGTCCATAGGGAAAGCGAAATTAATATGTTTAACTAATACTAAACTAAAACAAAACATGTAAAAGTAAAAATATGATTTTGGATTTGAAATGTTAATTGTTCAAATGCAAGCTACAATTAGGTTGGTCAATCTAACAAGCATTTAGTGTACAAGTTAAAATATGATGGTTAAGACTAGGTAGTTAATGGATCCAACAAGCAAACAATGGGTGTATTGGTGATTATCATGAATGTACAATAATCTAATGTAACCAATCTAGAGAGTATAGTTTGGTTGTATATCCTTTATGGGTTTCTAATCAAAAGGGTATAGTATGTTGGGGTTTATGCCCTAAACATGTAATTTGTAAATGGATTTATGAAGTAAATAAAAAAAAGGTTCAATTCATTCTTGTTATGTTATTTATTTTATAAACTTGTCTACATATTAACATCTTGGATTACCGGATGTAATCTCGAATTGTGTATATGAGTGTTATATACAGATGGATACAGTAAGAGACGTGCAATCTAAAGAGTCCATAGATAGAAAATAAAGCTGGGTACTTTATTTGTGGTTAATCTATAGCTGCGGTCCATTTCGTAATGTACAGTGATTCTATCCTGAATCATTCATATGAGACATGGGAATGGAGGTACCTTGTACGATGCGATCATATAGGACTGGGCCATGATCTATATGAATCCCACACCAAGATCCGTTTATCGATGAGATTCATATATCAACTAATGATGACTATATGTGGGTGATCTTAATCCTAAGTGTCTTATTGACTTCTTCAGGTTAGATCGTGGTCTTTTATATGCCATGGGTGAGGTCAGATGCATTTCCTGATCAATATACTCCGTTTGTTGGGATTGCGGTTTGGCTTGTGGCTGGGAAGGTTTGTACATAATAGTGGAATCCACTCCTTCTTATGAGAAGTAGATGGCAGTTCCCTTAAGGGTTGATTCTGGGCTTGGACAATATGAGCGCTCTCTTAATTCCGTCAGGAAATATGATATACTGTCCATTAGAGAATCAATGGTACTTAAAGGATATATTTAATTAGAGGGGTATAACGGACATTATGACCCATCTCTAATTATGAACTACTGTGGAGGATTACACCATATGTAATAGCTATATCGATGGACACCGAGTTGTATCGGTCTGTGTAAAAAGCGTCAGCAGTTGAGAGAGTGCAGTTTCGGGTTTTTATTGGAATAACACCGGAGTTAATAATCATGAAATATTAACTAAAGAGTTTAATTAATGATTCCGAGGACTATAGCTCAAAATATTATGGGTCCATTAGGTCTCCTTACTAGCCCGATTGATTTAGGTAACAAGGGTCACAGTTAAGTAATTGGATTGTCCAATTAATTGTGTTACGAAAGTGATATGTACCGGGGTTAATAATCATGAAATATTAAGTAATAGTTTAATTAATGATTCTGAGGATTATTAGAGCTCAAAATATTGTGGGTTCAGTAGGTCCCCTTACTAGCCCGATTGATTTAGGTAACAAGGGTCACGGTTAAGTAATTCGATTGTCCAATTAATTGTGTTACGAAAGTGACATGTATTTATTCTGGAATTAATTAAATAATGAGATTATTTAATTAATGAATAATGGTGATTGAATAAATTAAATAATAAGATTATTTAATTATATTATTAATCACTAAATAGAGGGTGTATGTTGATATTTGTTTTTGAATAAAATAAGATAATGTGATTATTTTATTTTATTAAATTAAATATTTTATTTTTGAATTTAATATTTTGAATTCAAAAATTAAAATCAAATAAAAGATATGAGACATTTTTTATTTGAAAGTTTTTAAAAATCTAATTAGATTTGATCAGTTTTTTTTAAAGTTATATATATATATATATATATATATATATATATATGTGTGTGTGTGTGTGTGTGTGTGTGTGTGTGTGATAAAAAAAAAAGTGATCAAGTTTTTTAAAAGCCTTTGAAACCCGAACCACAAAAATATATATGTGTTTCTTAAAAAAACTACACAGGTTCAACGCAAAAAAAAAGGAAAGTTTTTTTTTTGTTTTTATTTTTATTTTTGGTGATGTGTGGAACCACACCTGAGATCAAGCCACACGCATGATTGACTTTGTGCATGTGTGTGCGTGATATCAAAGTGAAGAAAAGAAAAGAAAAAAACATTTTTGGTTTGAGTGCGTACATTGGTGCAAATGTTGCATAGTGGCGTGAATCACTAAGAAGAAATAGTTTCTTCTTATTTTCTTCTTCTTTTCATCTCATACATCCTCCTAAGTTCCTGAGTACGTGACGTGTCCACACACAGTTACCAGTCCCGGGAATAGCTAGGACGATCAGTGGTACAGACCATAAGCATATCGAAAAGTGAAGGGGACTCCAAACGTTGGTAAGCTTCTTAATCTTCTTCTTATTATTGATTACAATTTTCTGTATTTACATATATCTCTTATTAGTGTAATAATTTTTATAAGTATTAGTTTTGAAAATAATTACGATCCCAAGTTCACGGGTTCCAGATACAGATTACGATATGTATAAAATTTTAAAAACCTATTTCCGTTGCGTTACCGGTGAACGGGATTCCATTATAGTATTGGGCACCCACAAGTGGTTGTTCATGAATGCGCATCTACCAAAATAAGGGACTAATCTCTTTAAAATTCACCAACCTAGAGGATATATAATTGGTGCTTAATCTCTCACAGGCAACCAACCTATAAGGTATAGAATTGGTCACCAATTTAAGATTAAATAGAGATTGAGATTAAAATGTCTGGATTTCACTCGAGGAGGGTACTCTTGTTCAATCCTTCCATTCAAATGAGCATTAGAGAATCGAATATAGGGTATACCCAATTTTGTACTCAAATAATTTCACATACAATTTACAAAGAAAAAAGGGTACAATCTAAAACAAACTATTCTTGAAATCAATTTAAACAATGAATGACACATATATGATCGATTTAATAAAGTGAATAAAGTTCAATACATCCCAATGTTCACAAATGAATCACATCAATCCCCTAGTGGGATGATTATCTACTCATGACAAATACAATGAAATGATATGGAGAAAAGAGATAAAGAAGTCCCATGTGTTGACTCCTCCTTCCTTGAAGCTTGATTCAAATACTCCAAGTGAGCTTGAGTAGATGATGATGAAGGATGGTTAGCTTTGGTGGGGAATGTTCCTAAATCTAGGTTAGTATTAGAGACGTGAGAAGAAAAGAAGATAGGTGTAAGAGATGATGAAGAGATCTTTGGATCGATCTAAGAGTGTATTTCGCTTTAGGAAAGAATATAGTTATAGGATCCCAAGATTAGGTCTAAAAATGTTGATGTGGCAGTCCTGACAAGCCAAGTAAAAGGGTTATGCTTAGGTAAGGACCCATGTAGTGCCCTAATACTACACCCTATCTTCTCGGGTTTTGGCAAGTGCGTAGTTGGTGCGCAGGCAAGGACCCGCACACTGACCAGATGGGCACTGATTCTTCTTCTTGGATTTGCTAAGTTGCGTGATCCATGCGCTGGTTATGCGTGGGTAAGGATCACCTGCACAATGAGCCCTTTCTTCATTGATTTCGGCATGTTTTTGCCCAACCTTCGTGCTTTTCATCCTATCTTCCAGCATGTACCTAATTACCTGCAATCATATCTAAGGAACCTTAAGATATATAAAAATGCATGATAACCAGACAAAGGAAATGAAATTGAGGTCAAAATATATGACAATTTTGGCACGATAAAAAACCCAACCATTGCTCGTCCTCTAGCAAACGCTAAAACAAAACAAATAAGAAATGACTCGATCTAAAATTTTCTAGACCCAAAACATTTTCCGTAACACCAACTAATTGAGATGTGACAAAAGGGAGTGGGAGTGAGGAATAAGTTTATACAAAATGTTCTAAATAACTCCAAGGCACCACAAGGGGAAACTCGCATAACATGAATCCCACACTTAAAATTCCCTCTCCTTGGAAACTACTCACTCTCACGCCTCAAGCATAATTTGCTTCGATTCTAGGTCCTTACATGGAATCTCTCTTCTTTTTCCTCTCGGAACCTAGGTTCACACATGCAATATGTATGTAAATGAAGTTATGTAACGGAATTAAATTAATTTCCTACATCTAATAAAGAATGAACGTTATTTAACTGAATGAGTCTCATGACAGAACCAAGTGTTAAAAATGTGGAAAGAGCATGCTTCGACTAAAATTCCTAACCTAGACTTCCTTGAAGATCAAATATGTCTTTCCTTTTGGTTGTAGTGGGGCCACGAGGTTAGATATGGTGAACAAAAAAATAGGATAATTTTGAGTTCAAAGATCACCAATCTTGTGTAAACATACTCACACACCCCACACACAAGCTCTATTACATATTAATTACACTTTAGCAACTAGGCATTTCCTTACATGCACATTTGTACTTCACAATTGTACTCTTCTTTATGCGTACTTAACTTTAATTTCACAAGGCTATTTCTTTCTTTCTTTCTTTCTTTTTTTATTTTGCTTTTTTCTTTCTTTTCGCTTCATTTTTCTTTGCTTTGCATTTCTTTGCCTAACCTCATATATCATTTTACAGTTTGGCTCATAGGTGCAATTTTGGACACTTTTACATTTTTGAGCCATTTCATGCACAATTACATTGTTGCCTACATACATGCTATTCCACATTATAGCTCATACCTTTCAACCACACAACACACACACCCCACATGATTGGTAATTTAAGGGTTGGTTTGTGTTTGGTTTATGGCTATATGGTTAATGTGGTTCCAAGTGAAAGGTAATTGTTTGGCCGTAAAATTGGCATTGAAGCACACATAAAGGATTGAGAATAAGTTTAGGCTAATTTAAGTAGTAAATGCACACACATTGCCTAAAATCACTTCATCTACGAAGGGAATAAAAGTTTCAATCAAGCATTCCATAAATATGATGCATGTTCTATGACAAATGATGATTGTTGATGCAATGAGACTTAAGCATGGTGTTTGATTAGTGTTTGATATTTGAAAAGCATTTTCCCTCTAATATATACGCTTTTGGCTTCTGTTTGTGATCTCACGAGAGTATCTCCACTATTAGAACAAGGCGCTTGAGCATCGAGTCCCCTCAACTTAGACTCTAAAAGATGAAACTAACCCATGAAGTGCAAGTGAGATCCCTAAACTGACTAAGAGCTATAAACAAGCACACTAGGCATACACAAATTCGTCATAAACACTATACTCAAGGTATCTCACCAAGCTAAATGAAGCCCAATTTTTTTAGGAAAGTAGCAAATTTTTTAAATATTGACATAAAAAACTCAAAGACTACAAAAGATGACTAACAAGGCGTCTACACCCCCCAAACCAAAGCTCAACATTGTCCGCAATGTTAAATACTAGAGAGTCCGGCCTAGCGTCGTACACCTAACCTTACTCAAAACAAGCAACCTAGGCACTAATAATGAACAATCATTGCCCAACAAAAATAAGACTCAATAGGGCTCAACATAAAATATGGCAATATGATACAATATGACAATGAAGTTCAAAGTAACCACATCAAGTATTACATTTCACAAAATTGATGGTATGAGGACAAAACCAATTTCCTACAATATGCTCAAAACCTATACACATATATGTATATGTACCACCCTCAAACCAAATGGGGCAATATATGTGATTTTAGCACCTTTACAACCTCATGCAAAATCCTATAAGGCTTTCGGTTGATCACATCAAGAATGAAATAATCAATCCATGCAAACTCTTGGAAACCCGAAATTTTATCAATATTCAAGACATTTCCATTAAATCTATATTAACCACACATGAAATCCAAACATATGTTCAATAAGAATATTCACATTCACCATCTAACCAATATTGTTTATGAACAAAAATAATAGAGAGATAGATATCGAGATGAAAAGATTAAACTGGCGTGGTTGTTCCCATATATAACTAGGTTCTGACCCATTTTATGTGGACTCTTGGTTTGATTGTCCCTCCAAGATTTGCAAGTTATCGGTGTGTCAATTCCAAGAGATGAGGAACTTATCCTTAAATCAAAAACTCTAACCAAAAAGAAGGTTAAAAACCACATGAACATATATCTCAAATCAAATATCTCAGAAGATAAATCATTCTCTCCAACTCTAAAAAATATCCAAACTAAACATCAATTCTAAAAATTCTTAAAGCAATGTAAATAAAGCAATATAAAGTGATGGAAAATAACTAAACTAAAAAAATAAGGGATTGGGATGTATTGGTGATTATAATGAATGTACAATAATCTAATGTAACCAATCTAGAGGGTATAGCTTGGTTGTATATCCCTTATGGGATTCCAATCTGAAGGGTATAGTATTGGCCACCCATAAGTAATTCTTCATGAATGTGCATCTA
The DNA here is from genome assembly GCA_032871835.1 of Dipteronia dyeriana. Lineage (NCBI taxonomy): Eukaryota > Viridiplantae > Streptophyta > Magnoliopsida > Sapindales > Sapindaceae > Dipteronia > Dipteronia dyeriana. Next base: position 44,522,356 of record CM065298.1, read on the forward strand.
TCATAAGGGACTAATATTTTTATAACTACACCATCTAAAGGGTATAGAATTGGTCTTTAATATCTCACAAGCAACTAACCTATAGGGTATAGAATTGAACACCCATTTAAGATTAGATAGAGATTGAGATTAAAATGTCCGGATTTCACTCGAGAAGGGTACTTTTGTTTAATCCTTCAATTCAAATAAGCATTAGAGAATTGAGTAGAGGATATAGCCAATTATTTGCTCAAATAATTTCTCGAACAATTTACAAAGAAATAAGGGTAAAATCTAAGACAAACTATTCTTGAAATCAATTAAAACAATGAATGAAACATATATAACAGATTTGATAATGTGAATAAAGTTTAATACATCCCAATGTTCACAAATGAATCACATCAATCCCTTAGTAAGATAATAATCCACTCATGACAAATACAATAAAAGGACAAGGAGAAAATAGATAGAGAAGACCAATGTGTAGACTCCTCCTTCCTTTAAGCTTGATTCCAATCCTCTATGTGTCCTTGAGTAGATGATGATGAAGGATGGTTAGATTTGGTAGGGAATGTTCCTAAATATAGGTTAGTATTATAGATGTGAGAAGAGCAGAAGATAGGTGTAAGAGATGATGGAGAGATCTTTAGATCTATCTAAGAGTGTATTTTGTTTCAGGAAAGAATATATTTATAGAATCTTAAGATTAGGTCTGAAAATGCTGATGTGCCAGTCCTGACATGCCAAATACGTGGGTTGCGTGTGGGTAAGAACTCATGTAGTGACTCACTCAGTGCCCTAATGATGTACATTTTCTTCTCGGGTTTTGGCAAGTGTGCGGGTTGGTACGTGAGTGAGGACCCGCACACTAACCTGATGGACATTGGTTCTTCTTCTCAGATTTGCTTAGTTGCGCGATCCATGTACTGGTTATGCATGGGTAAGGACCTACGTACTGACCTGTACACTAAAGCCTTTCTTCACTGATTTTGGCCTGTTTTCATCCAATCTTTGCGCTTTTCGTTCTATCTTCCAACATGTACCTAATTGCCTGCAATCATATCAAGAAAACCATTATATAAGCAAAAATGCAGGAAAATGAGACAAGGGAATTGGAATTGAGGGCCAAAATATATGACAATGTTGGCACAATCGCTTTGGAAAATATGCATATTAATCATGATCATGTGAAGAAACTTAATAGGATAGTTTAGATTAAGAAGCATGGTGTGAAAAAGGTTCCTAGTCATTCTTCTAAACATGTTGATATTGATAAATCTTTGAATGTTGTGTATAATTGTTAGGTTTATAAGTTGTGTTGGCATAATTCCATATCAAAATGACATTTTCTTTGCATTAAAAAGTTGTCTAGATTCATTATGATTCAACCTTCATATAAGAATTGGCAACTCATTGTGCAAAGTGAAGTCTTTAAGAGGAGCAAGCTTTGTTGGGTATTAAAGGTAATTTAGACGTCTTTCCTCTTACATGGCTTAAGTGCACACACACACACATTGCATTCATATGTGTCCCTAGATCATTGCATAAATTTTGTATAACACATACACACATATTGTTGTATGCACATGTATTAGATTTAAAATTGACAAATTTTGCATATTGCATGTTCTAGGATTATATCTAGGAAATAACATGCTTGTGTGTTCATATATTTGTTTATTTATGTTTCTGTGATATAGGACTTGAATATGGTATGATATTGTTTCTTATTTAGTTTCACTCATTTCGGATACTCATTCATTAGTATTCAAGTTCTGAGTTGGAAATTAAGAAACTTTCTGCATCTTTATCGTACTTGGTTTTTGTACTTGTATTTCGAGTAGTTTTTCATATCTTTTATTAAATATTTGTGTACATTCACATCTTTGAGTGAGTTATGGTTCAAAATCTTAAAATAGATTCAAAATTAGAGTTCGAAGGCTGAAAAACGGGCGAAGACGCGAGAGAAGCGTAAACGGGTCAAAGCAGGCAAGAGTTGCAAATTGCCACTTGAACCCCTTTCCCATAGAGGTGAATAAGCCTCACGGAATGGGATGCCTACTGCCCCCGTGAGGCTCACAAGCCTCCATGAGGAGCATTTATGGTCGACCTTAATTGGTCTCTCTTTTACCCTCTCTTTCTCTTTATTAAATACTCTCTCCTTCTCATTTTTTCATTATAAGAAGAAACAAGTACATAAACTTTCTCTCAATTGTTTTCAACTTCCAAACGCCATATCTCACTCATTCGAAGTCCGATTTTAGCGATTCAAGTTAAAGAATCTTTTTATTGGAGTTCTCTATCATCTCGAAGAGATTATGAGGACTTTTGTTCAAGTTTTATGGTGGCTCTACACCAAAATCCAAAATTGCACGTTTTACAAGGTATTGATTTATTCTTTGTGTTTTGATCTTTGAAGTCTTCATTTACCTTGGATTTTCATCTTTTATATATGTAAGTTACTTGAAAAAAAGCTATTGATAAATAGAGCTTCATTTTATGAGCTAGATGATCTTAATTAGAAACATGTATGTTGAGTTAAGTTTTCTTAAAACCTTTATTTTCACATGTTTGTGAGTTGTATTGTGCTAGCTTCCTATCTATGATGATTTGTGCTTCAATTGATTTATTTTTTGTTGGTTATGTTGGTATTTACACCCTAAAGCTTGTAATATGTAAATGTTATTATAACATGAATAAAAGAAGTTAGGTTTTCATTCTATAAATATTGATTTATTAACATCTGTATGCTTATATCATGTGTGCAAAACATCCAATTGAAGGTTGTAATCTCAAGTTGAGTATATGAGTGTCATTTACAAAAAGATTCAGTTTGAGATGCGCAATCTAAAGAGTCCATAGAGAGCAAATAAAGTTGGGTACTTTGTTTGTTGTTAATCTAAAGTTACGGGTCATTCAGTAATGTATGGTGGTCTTATCCGAGACTACTCATGTACTGACATGGGAATGAAGGTGCATTATACGATGAAATCATACAAGTCAGGGCCACGATCTATATGAATCTCTTACTAAGATCCGTTAAATGAAAAAATTCATATATATTAATAAATGATGGTTGTATATGGGTGATATTAAACCATAATGTCTTACTGACTCCTTCAGGTTAGATTGTGGCTTTTGACATACCGGGTGAGATCGGAGTAATATTCCCATTCAATAACTCCTTATCTTGGAGTCACGGTTTAACTTGTGGCTAGGAAGGTTCACAAACAATAGAGGAATCCACTCTTTCTTGTAAGAAATGGAGGAGTAGTTCTCATAGAGGTTGATTTGGGGCTTGAACAATTAAGAGTGCTCTCCTTCTTCTGTAATGGAAGACAAGATATAATTTATCATTAGAGAATCAATGTTACTTAAAGGAAAAGATATAATAAGAGAGGTATAATAGACTTTATAACCTAGCTCTAATTATGAACTACTCGTCGAGGATCGTACCATATGTGAAGGCTATATCGATGGGCACTGAGGTTTCTGTCTGTGTAATGTTGGGGTTTTTTACCCTAAATCTTGTAATACATAAATAATGATAAAATAAAAATTAAAGAAGTAGTCTTTTCATTCTATTAATGTGTCCTATGCTTTTATATTATATGTGTTAAACATCTATGATTGCTAGATGTAATCTCAAACTTAGTATATGAGTGTCATGTACAGATGAATTCAGTTTGAGACATGCAATCTAAAGAGTCCATAGAGAGCAAATAGAGTTACGTACTTTATTTATGGTTAATCTACAGCTGCAGTCTATTCCGTAATGTATGGTTGTCTTATCCTAGACAACTCATATGGTGATATGAGAATAGAGGCACCTTATATGATGTGATCATATAAGACTGGGCCACGATCTATGTGAATCCCTTATCAATATCCGTTACGTGGAGAGATTCATATATATATCGACAAACGATGGGGCTTGCAAAACTATAATTGGAATGAGTCCATATGGGATAGTCTTTGGGAAGGCATGCCATTTGCTAGTGGAGCTGGAACACAATGCTTATTAGGCTTAGAAAAAGTTGAATTTTGATCTAGATAAGTCTATAATTGAGAGTAGTTTACAAATGAGTGAGCTTTGAAACAATGCCCATAAGAATGCAAAGATATATAAGGAAAAGACAGAAAAAATACATGATAAGAAGGTTTACCGGAAAGAGTTCCATCCGGGGATGCTAGTCTTATTGTATCAATTGCGTTTGAGGCTATTTCCAGGAAAATTAAAATCAAAATGGTCAGGTTCTTTTTATTTTACTGAAGTTTTTCCTCATGGAGCAATAGAAATTGAGAATCTTCAAAATGGTGGCAAATTCAAGGTAAATGTACAACGACTGAAACCATATCTTTGCATGTCTGAACAAAGGAAAGTTGGATCGATCTAACTCAAAGATCCGTAGTGCTCTCATTTGTCTTGCCTAGGCATTTACTAAAGCATTTGGTGGAGACAACCCACCTAGGTTTAATTTTTTTTTTCGTTGTTTTAATTTTGAGTCATAATTAGTGTGTCTCAAATACCCTTTTAGCTAGAATTGAACATTGTCATATCAATAGTCTTGAACTTCGTTAAGCGACAACATTGAATTTAGGTTTGGGAGTATCTTGAAGTTTTTAATGACAAGAACTGATGCTTTTAATGTGTGCATATCTAAGTTGTACAGATTAGGTTTGGAAACAAAAATTTTATGCCACCGCTGGATGGCCCGCTCTCTAGAGCACCTGTCTAGACCGCGACCTTTATAGTATGAGCCCTCTGTTGTTCACGCTGGTTGTATAACTCTTCATGAACCTGGTCAGTATCGTGGGCCAGCAAGAAAAGATCCTCTAGAAGGTCGCGCAACACATACCGCTTTTCAGGCCAAGTGTCTGCACCGCGATACACATTGCTTTGATCTTCTAGAAATCTCCACAAGATAGACCACCCTTTAGATTCTAATGTCCGTACCGTGGTATTTACAGCAATTATCCTCTAGAGTTTCATGTGGCCCAGATCGATCCCCAAGTCATGATGTCTACACCACGATCCATGTAATGTGTCATCACTGAACAATATCACTGGACGTACCGCTCAATGAACATTGTCGTAGTCGCTGTCCACTCCGTAGTCCTTTAAGTGAAATGGTACATTTTACAGATTCAAGTAAGCAAAATTAGCAGCATTGCAACGCAAAACGCATCCCAGGTAAGTAACCCAGACCACAGTAGGGTAAAATTTTACACACCTATATAAAGTGCATAGCTGTTTCTATTACCCATATTTTTGTTATGCATGATTCTCTCTTCTTCCACTCTCTTTCACTTTCCTTTCGTTTTTTGTTCTTCCTTTACACTTTCCATGACTCTTCATCAAAGATCAAAGGTATGTCTCTTTTCTCCCTCTTTCATGGATTAATTTTATTCATTGGCATTTTTTTTGTCTAGGGAATAAATACATGTTGATTAAGAGGAATTTTTTATGATACATGGTTATAATTCGAATTTCATGATTAAAAAACCAATGGGCTTTGCTTAGATTGTGTTATTTCATGTGATTTAGTTAGTTCTAATTGAAATTATGAATTTAAGAGAAATTTTAGAGAGTTGAGTTTTAATTTGGTAATGAAGGGATTTCAGTTCTAAGTGCATTTATGATTAATGTGATGCCTTGATTTGATTTCAATTGTTTATGGCATGTTTTTGTTTAGGAATCAATTTGACAATTTGAAATTTGATCTAATATTGAGTCCAATTACTACTGAATTTTACATAAGAACCTGGCTTAATTATTTTTGTTTGTTTGTTTTGTGTGTGCAGATGGATAAGACCAAATTAGGTAAGAGATCTAGGGTAAGCTACACTTCTAAACGAAAAGGTACCTATACCTTGCCTAAAATAAGGATTTCCAGGATCGATTCTTCAAATATCAGAGTCAGTTGTGGAATATTGAGAATAGCATTGATGTGTCGAGCTTGATGGTTATACCTATGTTCGAGGTAGTGGCTACCCGTTAGTGGGTTAGGTATGTTCAACGGCCTCCAAGGCAAAACAAGAGTATAGTGGCCGAATTATATGCTAGTATGAATCCATACAGATTACTTAATAGAGGAACGGTTCTGATTCAAGGGCTGAAGTTCATATCTTCGGATGCTATCACTCAATATTTTACAGCCTTAGATGTGCATATCAATACTAACAGTGGGATAGAGTCGATTGAGAAGATTGATCAGTTCCACGAGAGATTAGTTGTTGCTCTTCAGATGGATGGATAGAGGAGTGGAACCAAATGGTCCATTTATAATAGAGAGATTTAAGAGTTGATATTGTGTTCTGGAATATTTTTTCGTCATATTCATTGAGACCCCACAACATCATACTGAGTTGTTCTATGAGTCCGCCCGATTTCTTCTTCGTATAGTAACTGGTCGACCTATTGACATTGGTCGAGTGATCTTTTGGAAAATTCACTACAATGGAAGTGAAGAGGTGTCTTCTATGGTATTTTCATGCTTGCTCATTGCTTTTTGTCGAGAGGCAGGTAATACGTTGGATACAAGATTAGAGGAGCATATGCCGAGTATGATGGGCTTGACTCACTGGAACAAATTGTTAAATTCTCGGGGCTTACCCCCTTAATAGATCAAACAAATAAAGCCCCATTAAATGAATCAACTTCTTCCTTCCGAACAAGGGTCAATAGTTCGGGGAAAAGCCTATCTCAGTGATGTTCAAAATAATTTCCGCCAGTTGTTCTTCCGCTGTCTGTACGACGGAAGGGACTGGAGATGAATCGGTCGTAGTCATAGTCATTGCGGGTAAAAAAACTAGTATGGAGAGCGGAGAGCGGAGACGTTGTCGTTAGGCACAAGTGGCTCATGCAGCTCAAATGCAGGAGGAGCAGCTATATAATTCTCACAATTTTTACAAACAACATGCCAGTAGATATGTAACTATTTCAAGACCAAAAACAAATATATTTCTAACAACAATAAATATATATATATATATATATATATATATATCCAATCATTATATATATATATTAATTTAAAATTAAATGAAATTAAAAAAGAAGAGTCATTGCTCTCTCTATTAAATTTAGACAACCATCTTTCGACCTCTTCTCTTGGAAAATTCATAAGAAAAAAATCCGAAATCTCCACGAAGAAGCTAGGCAAATTTCAAATAAAAATAAATTAAAATGACAAAAAAACAAGAATAATTAGAAATTTTAAAACTTATAATATAAGAAAATCGAGAGCCTGGTTACCTTAGAACTTTATAAAGGCCAATTGTAATTCATCAGAAACAAATCGCCCAAGAAATATCTAAAAACAATTCATCAATGTTATATCAACGACTCAAAAACCGTTTAAGAATAAATGAAAAAAAAAGGAAAGAAGATATACACCTGCTGGTGGTGTTGGATGATATTTTTTAAAAAAATTATCATTAATTCCATAAAAAAAAATACTATTAATTAGGTATTTGTAAGTTCCTTAATTGTTGATTGGCTTATTTCGTTGACGAACCATAATTAGGGATATAAATGTGTAAGGGTAGATTTGGTCAACCTTGTTCATGACCAAGCTCAAGGGCTCTTCAAAGGTATATCTCTTAGTACTCTGTTTAACCTTCCTTGAAGATATTTAGTGCACACACTCACTTCATACATGATTTGATTCATATATGAATTGTACTGATGTGCACATGAGTGGTTATGCATTTGCAGTCATTCACTTCATGTGATTGCATGTCTTTCTTGTTAACCATATTCACTTGTTGTGTTTGCATTACACTTCACACAAACATATAGACTAAGTTTGGTTGACCCTTAGAGAAGGCCTCATGTTCTCTAGATTGGTTTTTTCTCTGTTTGTAGGCCTTAAGACAAAGCTCTACCCTTTATCGCTGCCTAGACCGCTGGATGTGCTCTTGCCTGTATCGCGAAACATGGAGTGGTGTTTTCCAGTCTTGCCTTGCTTCATTCACCATAATCTGGACCGCTGTCGGTGCAAATGCCTCTACAGCAGTCCCTCTCAGCCGTGCAGTACTGCATGCACCGTGGTCTGAACCCTTGCTTATACTGTGGTATGCATATCAGTTTTGACGGGATTTTGTTTCCCAAGTTCAAAACAATGCCGTTATCTCTAAGGCTTATATATATATATATATATTTATATGCTTTATTCTTCTCTTTTCTAGTAAAAAGTAGTCCAACAAGCCATTTTTGAGAGGCCTAAGTTTTCTAGAGAGAGAATGACTCCAAACACTTACCTTTACTCAATCATACACCTTTGCATTATCATCTAGCATCATTCTTGCATCATCCAAGCATGGGACTTCTTCTTTTACTTGACCAGGTAACGTCATCATGCTCTAGAATTTCTTGTTTTCATCCTTATGCAATGTTTACCTAGAAATAGCATTAATTTTTCTTCAAATGCATGTACTTGAGTTTAATTGTATTTATAACATGCTTGGATTATTGATTGTTGGTTAAGATTCATTTTTTATGATAGCTAGTGTTTAAGACCATTTTTCCCCTTTAGCTAAATCTATTTGCTTTTGCATTTAGATCATTGATATCTTGGATTTTACATTCATTGTCATCCTTAAATCCTTAGATAAGTTTAAATGCATTAACCTATCATTTTTACTTCTAGAATATTTTTGCATATTCACATAGGTTGTCTATTCTCTTCATGATTGTTAAGCTTTGTGACTAAGTGTTTAGTGCACAAGTTTGTTGGTCCAAGATCAATATTATAGGCTCGTTGGGTAGAATGAAATGGTTAGTAACTGAATGGTATGACGGGAGATCAACCTAAGTTGTAAACATTCATTCCAATAGTGGATTTTATGGATGGGGTGTGGAAAAGTGGTGAGTTTTGCCCAGTTGGAGGGTTTCTCACTTAAATCAAATTCTTGTGCTTTTATAGTTTTAAGATAAATTGTGTTTATTGTAATGCTTGATAATATGGGGTAGTTTCATTAACACTAATTAATCAAAAAATTGGTAATTGATTCATTTTAAAATGTATTCACCCCCTCCCCCTCCAGGTTTAATAGACACACACTTTAAGGGACTTTCAATTGGTATCAGAGCTGGTGCCTAGACATACTTAGATGATCTGTGCTTTGTTTGTGTCTTGTATTTTGCATTTTGTTTGCTTACTTTCTTGAATTTTGTTTGTTTTACATTTGTACTCATCTCATTCATTAACCTCAAACACAATAAGTGGGAATGATAGAGGAACTGAGGGAGCCTCAAGCACAAGACATCTCTTACTCACGGGAGTGAACTATGCCTTTTGAAAGGGCAAAATGGAGTCCTATCTCTGCCTGATCGATGACCATGCTTGGATAGCTATTAAAGGTGGATACACTCCTCAAACAATGACCACCGAAGAGGGAGATGAAGTTCTCATGCCCAAATGTCAATAGAGTACACAAAAATTTGAGGCATCCAAGTGGAACAACAAGGCCATGCATGCCATCCTTTGTGCTATGGACGACAATCAATACAAGTTGATCCAAACCACTAGGAATGCAAAAGAGGATTGAGAGATTCTACAAATAGCTCATGAAGGCACCGAAGTAGTCAAGGACTCTAAGCTCTAAGTCATTCAAATGCAATTTGAAACTATTAGGATGGAGGATCGTGAATGCTTTAACGACTTTCATGTGAAGTTGATGGACATAGTCAATCAAAGCCATCAACTTGGTAACCCCTATTTGAATAGAAATCAAGCAGAAGATTATGAGGTCACTTCCATCAAGATTCGAGTCAAAGGTGACAGTACTTGAGGAGAATAGTGACTACAAGAATATGAAGCCTAGTGAGGTCATTGGAAGACTTCTAGCTTATGAGTCTAGGTGGACTTCTACACCAACTCCTCTAAAGAAGCAAAAGAGCATTACATTGAAGACCTCCAAGGTTAAATAAAAGGGGGAGGATGACTCAGATGAGGAGATGGCCCTCATCGTAGAAAGGTTTAAGAATTTTTTAAAGTTGAGAAGAAAGGCTTTTGGTACAAGGGGAAAGAAAGTGAAGAAGAAGACTTCTTTCAATAAGGTAGAGAAATCATAAGAAAATGACACCAAGAAGGGCTTCAATGCTATGAATATAGTGGCTTTAGACACGTTGCTTTGTAATGTGCCAATTAAAAGAAGAAGAAGAAGAAAGGAAAGACCATGGCAGCCACTTGGAGTGATAGTGAAGACCTAAGAAAAATAAGAAAAGTCTTCGGATGATGAAGATCGAGCTGCAAAATTTATTGCCTTTACATCATCTCATAATGGCATGAAAGTTGAGAGTGAAAAGGAAGAAGAAAGTGACTTAAGTGATGAAAGCACTTCATCTAAGTCCACGTATTGACAAGGAGATGGACTATATAGAATTCATGAATTTCTTTTAGAGTTCTAGATTGAAGAATAAGAAGGAGATTCAAAAGTTGAAAAAGAGAATCTTGGGTTGACTTCCAAGGTGACTCACTTGAGTGAGAAAGTGAATAGTGGAAGAGAGTTAGAAGAAAGCTTGAAGCTGGAGCTTGTTATTGTCGAGAAGAGTGAAGAAATCTTGAAATAAGAGCTTAGAGAGGCTAACGAATAAATTGCCAAGATGACCTCCATAACTGAGAAGCTTGACAAGATGCTCTCGAGTGGGAAGAGCCCTAGTGATAAAATGGGATTAGGATATGTGGAAGAAATGGAAACCATATCCTTAAAGAAGACTGCTTTTGTCAATAGTAGAGAGTTAAAGAAAATCCAAGGCCCATAACAACCATAGAAAATAGTTGAAGTTGGAGAATCTTCAAAACAAGCTCAAGTCAAGGCTCTCACAAAAGTTCAAGCTAAAGCTCAGTCATAACAAGTAAGAGTACATCAAACAAGACCTCAACCTCCAATGATTTCCTATTCTCAACAAAGGACTTTTCATTCTCAATCAAGAAGGGATGCAATCTTGGCTCAACCACAAAAGAGAGACTTAGCTCAACATCGATAACTCTAAGGAGAAAGAAGCCTTCCTTGTTGACACAAGGCTATGGTATAATTTCTTACTTTACTTCTATTTTTCATTATTGTGGTATTGAAGGCCACATAAGGTCAAATTGCTTTAAGGATATTAGAATAGAAAGCATGAGTGAGAAAAAAATGCTTAAAAGAACCAAGAAACATGCACTTAGGAACTTTAGAGCCAGTGAACCCAAGGCTTCTAGGAATGAAAATGTTGCTACTAGGTGGAATAGAAAATTTGAGTATTTTTTCTTTTTGGCTCAAGTAGTCTTGAAGACCAAAGCCTCTAACACTTGGTATCTTGATAGTAGGTGTTCTAGGCACACAACAAAATAAGAGTTTTTTCGAGACTCTTGTGATAGAGGATAGTGGATCTGTCACCTTTGGTGATGGTTCATGGAAAAAGGATATAGGGAAATGAAACATATCCATTCCCGGTTTGCCCTCATTGCTCAACGCTTTTTATATGGATGGATTGCAAGCCAATCTCATTAGTGTATCATAGCTAAGTGATGAAGAGCTTTCGGTTATGTTTGGTAAGGTTGATTGCTCTATTATAAAATAAGATGGGCAAGTCTTATTCAAAGGCAAAGGATCAAGTGGCGAATGTTATTATCTTGATTCCAATGATATCTTTTGCAACCTGTCTAGTTGTGTTCAGGTTGAATTGTGGCATCAATGGCTTGGCAAGATGAATTTTAAAGACTTGAGAGTTCTTGAGAGGTTGAATGTTGTAAGAGGCATTCCCAAGTTTGGAAAAAGGATTGAGGGAGTTTGTGGACCTTGCAAACAAGGGAAGCAAACTAAAAGTGTGCATAAAAAGGGTAAGTATCTCACCACCAAGGAGCCATTAGAGCTTCTTTATATGGACCTTTTGGGTCCCAAGAAAACCTAGAGTCTCAGTGGCAAAAGATACATTTTTGTTTATGTTGATGATTTCTCTAGATTTACATGGACTTATTTTCTTAGAGAAAAATCTGAAACTTTGAAAAGTTTAAAACGCTTTGCACTAAAATTCAAAATGAAAATAATTCTCACATTAAAAGCATTAAAAGAATTATGAGTGATCATAATAAGGAATTTGAAAATGATTGTTTTGGGAATTTTTGTAATAGTGTTGCCATTTCTCATAAGGTTTTGGCTCCTCGAACTTCTCAACAAATTAGGGTAGTAGAGAGGAAGAATATGGTCCTCCAAGAGATGGCCTATGTGATGTTGCTTAGCAACAATGTGCCTAGGAATCTTTGGTCCTGACCGTTAATACGGCTTGCTACATAGGAAATAGAGTCTTTCTAATGCCCAGTAGTAGGCAAACCTTCTACGAATTGTAGAAGGGTAGAAAGCCAAATGTTAGCTACTTCCACTCTTTTGGAAGAAAATGCTACAGACTTAATGACCGAGATCAACATAGTAAATTTGATGCTAAGAGTGATGTGGGGATTTTTATTGGATATGCCATAAACAGAAATGCCTTTAGATTTTTCAATTTAAAGACTCAAAGTGTTATGGAATCATTTAATGTTGTCATAAATGATTGTAGGTCTAAGTCTAGTAACCATGATGAAGAGGTTGATATGTCTCATGACTTAACTTTGAAGGAGTATGGAGAGGCTTCTAGTGATGTGAAGTTAAATCACAGTGAAGAGGATGATAAACCTCTTGATAGAGATCAGTCCTTGGACTGTAATGAACCCGCTCCTTGGGTTATGAGACTCCACGATAAAAGTAATATAATTGGATATGTTAATGAGGGTGTTAGGACTAGGCAAAAAATGGCTAATCAAATTAGTTATAATTGTTACACCTCTCAAATTGAACTCGAAAAGGTTGATGAATCCTTGAATGATGAATTTTGGGTTCTTTCCATATAAGAAGAGCTAAACTAATTTGAAAGAAATGAGGTTTGGACTACAGTTCTTAGACCTAAGAAAACTAATGTCATAGGCACCAAATGGGTGTTTATGAACAAATCGGATGAAGATGGCAACATTGTGCGAAACAAGGCTAGACTTGTAGCATAATGATACTCTCAAATTTAGGGTATCGACTTTGAGGAGACTTTTGCTCCAGTTGCCCCATCTTGAGTCTATTAGACTTCTCTTGTTTATATCATATGTGCATAAGATCAAATTGCATCAAATGGATGTTAAGAGTGCCTTCCTCGATGGCTTCTTGTATGGGGAAGTGTTTATTCAGCAACCCAAGGGGTTTGTAGATCCACACCACCCTAATCATGTCTATCACCTCAAGAATGCCTTATACAGGTTGAAACAAGCACCGAGAGTTTGTTATAAGCGCCTCACCCTTTATCTTGTTGACAATGACTGCTCTAGAGGTAGTATTGACAAGACCTTGTTCAACAAGGCCAACAAAAATGAGTTTTTCATAGCTCAAATCTATATTGATGACATTGTTTATGGCTCCACCAACAAAATCAAAGTCCAACAATTTACTAATGTTATGTCTCATGAATTTGAGACGAGTCTTGTTGAAGAGCTCACTTACTTCCTAGGTTTGCAAATCAAGCAATTGTATGATGGGATCTTCATATCCCAAGCTAAGTACACCAAGAACCTAGTGAAAAAGTTTGGCGTTTAGAATACCAAACATTGTAACATACCCATGAGTACCACTTTAAAACTTAGTAAGGATGCTAGTGAGAAAAGTGTGGATCAAAGTCTATATCGTGGCATGATTGGTAGCTTGCTCTACTTGACAGGTAGTAAGCCTGATATAGCATTTAGTACGGGTGTCTGTGCTAGGTACCAAGCAGATCCCAAGGAGTCACATCTCTCTGTTGTGAAGAGAATCATTAGATATGTGAATGGGACATCAAAATCCAACAAATTTGTTGATGTTATGTCTTATGAATTTGAGATGATTCTTGTTAAAGAGCTCACTTACTTCGTAGGTTTGCAAATCAAGCAATTTTTTGATGAGATCTTCATATCCCAAGCTAAGTATGTCAAGAACGTAGTGAAAAAGTTTGGCCTTGAGAATGCCAAACATTGTGACACACCCATAAGTACCACTTTAAAATTTAGTAAGGATGCTAGTGGGAAATGCGTGGATCAGAGTCTATATTGGTGCTAGATAGCCCACAACAGTATCCACCGATGGAAAACACACGAACGGACAACCCACACATAAAAGAAACACACAAACCAGTCTATCTCACACAAGAACAAATAAAGATAGATTAACTGATTTTTCAAAGGATACATATACCACAACCCTTTGTATGCTAGTCGAAACGGCTCACCACCAAGACTGATCTAAAGGGATAAAGAAACACCACCCTCTCAACCAACCAAGGATATAGAACCAATGATAAACTCAGCACTCAATGGAAATCCCCCAAAGAGAAAAATAGTTGAAAGATAAAATCTCAAAGAGATAGTATTCTGAAATTCAATATTGATTAACTACATTTTAAAAGGATAGAGGTTTATTATATAGTCTAAACATGGAACAACCCTCCATACATAGAAAAGGGATGAAAATAAAAGATAACAACATAATTCAAGATATTGGAAACTTGAAAAATTAAAGACATTAAAGCAAAACTTTTTAAATCCCGCAATTGTTGACTGTTGAACCTCAAAATTAAAAATAGTGATAACCTCTTATAGGAAACCTCAAATGATGAATTCAAAAGGTCAAAGTTGTAGTAAAGAGGCTGATTTTTCAAATTATATAAAGCATTTCAGCTAATTCTTCTAGAATCAAAAGTTATGAAGTCTTGAAATTGCCCCTCAGACATGGCATGATATTTTAACAAATAAAAGTGAGAACTTGAATTCCCTTTGTGTCTTGAATCGAGGTCATGCAATGGGACACTCCTGTGTCAATCTCCTCAGGTTGGAAATAACTTGACCTCAAGTCTAAAATTCTAGCATCACCATGATAAGGATATAAATTAGCTACATTGAAAGTTGGTAACACACCATAAGAATCTGATAGCTCGATTTTGTATGCGTTCTCTCCAATGCGTTGAAGTACTTTGAAAAGGACCATCATCTCTAGTCTTTAATTTACCATATTTTCCTTTTGGGAAACGATCTTGAAAAAGATGAATCGACACCAAATCTCCTTCCTTGAACTCAACAAGCTTGCAGTGCTTGTTATTGGTTTTCTTGTACTTCTCATTCTGTTTCACAATATTCTCTCGAACTTGAGCATGCAAATTCTTGATCTCCTTAGCTCTACCTTCAGCATCTCCATTGAAATCTTTGATAGAACCAATGGAACCAAATCCAAAGGGCTGATAGGATTCTTGCCATACACCACCTCAAACTGGCTATGATTGTTGTTTTTTTAACAATTGTAAGCAAGCTCAATTTAAGGCAAGACCAAATCACATTGTCAAATATTTTTCCCCATGTAACAGCTCAAAAGATTTCCCAACCTACAATTAATAACCTCTGTTTGTCCTTCAAATTGTGGATGATAAGATGAGGTGAAATTGAGGCTAGTACCAAGTTTTTTCCAAAGTGTATGCCAAAAACGACTCAAAAACTTTGAGTCGCGATCCGAAACAATTGTCTTTGAAAAACTATGAAGCTTCACAATCTCTTTGAAGTACAAATCTGAATATAAGAAGCATCGTTAGTCTTGTTGCAAGGAAAAAAATTAGCCATCATTGAAAATCGTTCAACAACCACCATGATAGAGTCTTTGTTCCTTTGAGTTCTAGGTAAACCGATCACAAAATCCAAACTAACATCTTCGCATGGGCAATGAGCTACCGGCAGAGGTGTGTACAACCCTGTATTTTGTCCATGAGTCTTCGCCATATGACATACACTACATTACTGCACATGTCTAGCTATATCTCTCATCATCTTAGGCCAATAAAACTTTCCTGTCTTAAAAGCAAGAGTCTTGTCTCTCCCAAAATGACCACCTATCCTACTATCATGAACTTCCTTAATAATGGATTGTCAAAGTGAACACTGAGGCACACACAAATGATTGGCCTGAATAAATACCCATCATGCCTAAAGAATTGCTTAAGCAGACCATTTTCACACTCTTGCCAAATGCTACCAAATTATGGATCAACTCATTCAATTCTTTCAATATTTCAAATCCCACCACTTTAACTTCCACTGTCGACAAGGAATGCCTCTTACTCAAAGCATCAACCACCTTATGCTTAATTGTAAAGTTGTAAGCTTAAAGAAACTCCACCGATACAGTATTTCTTCGATTGAGCTTTTGTTGGTTATTGATGAACTTCAAGATTGCTTGATGGTTTCGCAATAAGATATTGACTTCAATGACTCAAAGCTCTATAGATTGTGTAAAACTCCTTATCATTAGTAGAGTATATCTTGCGAGATTCATTTAGTTTCTCACTAAAGAATGCAATCGGCGTCCTTTCTTGACTTGGAACAACACCAATACCTTCATTCCAAGCATCACACTTAACCACAAACACCTTTGCAAAATCTGGAAGTGATAAGATTAGAGCTTCGACCATCTTTCTATTGATCAACTCAAAGCATCTTCTTGCCTCTTTTGTCCAACTGAAACCATTCCCTTTCAAGCACTCAGTGATAAGAGCCATAATAAAACTAAACCCCTTGATAAAACATAGATAAAATGACGTAAGTCCATGAAAACTACGGATGCCATGGATTGTTTTTGGCTCAAACTAAATCATAATAGCTCCCACCTTGCTAGGATCCATCTCAATTCCATTTTTAGATACTACATAGCCTAGGAAAATTAGGCTCTCCATAAAGAACTTGCATTTCTTCAAGTTTATATAGAGTTTTCCTCAAAATGCCAAAGAGTTGTCGTAAGTGGTTCAACTGCTTTCTTTCATCTATTTTATACACAATATTATAATCAAAATAAACAACAATAAAGTGCCCAATGCAAGGTTTAAGGATATGGTTCATGAACCTCAAGAAAGTGCTAGGAGCGTTAGATAACCCAAATGGGATCAACATCCAGCCATAGAGGCCATTTCTAGTCTTGAAGGATGTCTTCCACTCATCTCATTGTCTCATTCTGTAACCACTTAGTAAATCAATCTTCGAAAAGGTTACTGCCCCATGAAATTGGTCAAGCAAATCATCAAGCCTTGGAATTGGAAAGCGATAATCAATTGTTATCTTGTTCACAGCCCAACGATCAATACACATGCACCACGAATCATATTTCTTAGGAACCAAAAGAGCTAGTATTGCATATGGACTCATACTTTCCCTCACCATTCCCTTGGTTAATAATTCATCCACTTGATGTTGCAACTCTTCATGCTCTTTAGGACTCATTCGATAAGCTGTTTTCTTTGGAAGTGTTAAACATGGAACAAAATCGATACAATGTTGATTGTCCCTCAATGGTGGTAATTCAAGTGGTAACTCATCTGGAACCACATCAAATTACTTTTCAAGAATAGTCTTCTTAATCAGAGGAGGATCATTGTTCCCCTCATTTTCTTCCACCACAACCAGCACATACACTTCACCCATTTGCATTCACTCTCTCCTACAATCAACTAGAGTAAGTAAGCAATTTCCCTCTCCTTTAGAAGGTTTGGGAACCTCTTCTGGTCTACTAGGACCTAACATAATCTTATAATCATCTTTAACAAAAAAGTACATGTGTTTAAAACCCTCATACAGCACAAGCTATCATAATACCAAGGTCTCCTTAGCAATAAATGACATGCACCATAGGGGCTACATCACACCAAACTTCATCCCTATAATTTCTACCAACTAAAAAAGAAACAAGGCATTGTTTATTCACCTTAATCTCATTGTCCTTTTAAAGCCATAAAAGCTTCTAGGGATATGGGTGTTGCACTGTTTTGAGGTCTAACTTGTCAACCATATAAGAAGACTCTACATTCTCAAAATTGCCACTATCAATAATCACAATATACACATTACCATAAGAATTGCACTTGGTGTGGAACACTTTCTTTCTCATCCAATCCTCTTATTCCTCTTTTTTAACCACAGTTAAACTCTTTTGAATGACCAGAGAAGCACAATTATCTCCGTAAGTCACATTTTCTACAACTTCTTCATTCTCATACTCATCTTCTTTCAAATATGTTGCTATGTCATTTTCATCACTCTCTTCTTCAATCAAGGAAACGATTATGTATTTGTTGTCTCAAATCATCCATGATAATGTTCCGTTGATTCACTTGAGGAGCTGATTATTCTTCGCTAGTTAATGCACGATAACGATGACTCGCCATTGATAACCAACTCTGATACCAAGCCCTAAACAATATCCACCGATGGAAAACACACTAAGAGACAACCCACGCACAAGAGAAACACACAAACCAGTCTGTCTCACACAAGAACAAATAAAGATAGATTAACTAATTTTTCAAGGGTTACAGAAACAACCACCCTAAGTAAACTAGTAGAATCAGCTCACCACCAAGACTAATCTAAAGGGATATAGAAGCACCACCCTCTCAACCAGCCAAGGATACAGAACCAATGATAAACTCACAACCCAATGGAAATCCACCAAAGAGATAAAGAGTTGGAAGATAAAATCTCAAAGAGATAGTATTCTGAAATTCAATATTGATTAACTACATTTTAGAAGGATAGAGGCTCATTATATAGCCTAATCATGGAACAACTCTCCATGCACAGAAAAGGGATGAAAATAAAAGATAACAACACAATTCAAGACATTGGAAACTCGAGAAATTAAAGACATTAAAGTTGAACTCTTCAAATCCCTCAATTGTTGACTGTTGAACCTCGAAATTAAAAAACAGTGATAACCCCTTTTAGGAAACCTCAAATGATGCAATTGTAGTTAAGAGGTTGGTCTTTCCAATGACATAAAGCATTTTAGTTAATTCTTCTGGAATAAAAGTTATAAAGTCTCAAAATTTCCCCTCAAACATGGCATGATGTTTTAACAAATTAAAGTGAGAACTTGAATTCTCTTTGTGTCTTGAATCGAGGTCACACAATGGGACACTCCCATGTTAGTTTGCAAATCAAATAATTGAATTATGGGATCTTCATATCCTAAGCTAAGTATGCCAAGAACCTAATGAAAGAACCTAGTGAAAAAGTTTGGCCTTGTGAATGCCAAACATTGTGACACACCCATGAGTACCACTTTAAAACTTAGTAAGGATGCTAGTGGGAAAAGTTTGGATCAAAGTCTATGTCATGGCATGATTGGTAGCTTGCTCTACTTGACAGCTAACAGGCCTGATATAACATTTAGATTGAGTGTCTGTTCTAGGTACCAAGCAGATACTAAAGAGTCACATCTCTCTGGTATGAAGAGAATCTTTAGATAAGTGAATGGGACTTCCAAGTATGGGCTATGGTATTGGTGATAGTGATACAGACTGGGCATGTAATTATGATGATAGAAAGAGTACTTCGGGAGGTTACTTCTTTCTAGGAAAGACTTAGTGTCATGGTTTTGCAAAGAGGAAACTTAGATTTCACAATCCATAACTGAAGTGGAATACATAGCCTTCGAGAGTGCTTGCACACAACTCACTTGGATGAAGCAAATGCTTGTGAATTATGGCTTTGATCAAGGTACTCTTACCCTTTATTATGATAACTTGAGTGTTATTAGTATTTCAAAGAATCTTGTTCAACATTCTAGGACTAAGCATATAGACTTTAGGCATCATCTCATTAGAGAGCCAGGTGAAAACAAATGCATAGCACTTGAACATATAGACACAAATGATCAGCTAGCAGATCTCTTCACAAAGCCTTTAGACTCAACTTGGTTCAAGTCACTTAGTAAGTCTATTGGGATTGACCCCATGTGGGGAGCTCAAGCAAAGAGAGCAACCTTGCATTGTTGAAATAAAAGAAGAAAATTGATCAACTTTATGCTCTTTAATTAATTTCTTGAGAATCATGGTTATACATATATATATTTATATATTTATATGGCTTTTTATTCAATAAGTGTGCCTTTACCATGTTTGCAATCCATGTTTCACTTATGTTCAAACATGCAGTTTTGAACAAGGAAAATTGACTAGGGAGTACATTTGATTGACCTATAATTAATCTTCATGTTATGAAAACTTGATGTTGACATGCTCAAATATTATGCATGGTTTATGTGCATGAATTTGTGTGAAAGCTTCTAATAAGACTAAACTCAATAAGGACCTTATGTCCATTCTATAAATAAGGATGTCTCATCCAAATTTAGTCTTCTCTCTCTTCTTAATGGTTGAACAAGACAACAACCAATAAGGATTTCATATCCATTCAATCAATAAGGATCTTATATCCACGTCTTGGTTGGTCATTAATGATTGAAAAGGTTGCTTATGTGTGTTGAAAAAATTCAATGCTATATCTTGTTCATTTTCAACAAAAGGGTACAAATTGGTTTTACCTATTTTGGAAACTCTTTTGGTATTTGCTTTGCCAAATACCATGTTTTGAAAGTTAATGTTGCATGTCTTTCATCCAATGCAATTTTCTACCATATTTTCTTTCAATTCAAATCTCCTTGCTCTTCTCTCTCACTTAATTAAGTTGCATAAAGTTGATGTATATGATTATGCACGTATCTTTGATGCTAATAACTCTCTTTGTTACGGTGACCATTTGGGGAACACCCTTTTGTCTATCTTGTGACAAAAATGGGGGGTAGTGTGGATTTAGTAGGGGGAGTTGAGTGTGGCATGACTTTAGGGGGAGTTGAGAGTTGCATATGAGAGTAGATTGATTTGGTGAGGGGGAGTAATCTATTTAGGGGGAGCATTTACATTTACATTGTTATTGAATGATTGCCTGTTATTCTATGCAAATGGCTCTTATTTTTATTTCTCTTAATCATCTCACATACACTTGTTTTGGAAAGTGTAGTTATATTTTTTTACAATTATGGTTTTTCTACAAGAGATAGAAGTCTTAAAGATCTAGTGATTAGGCATCTCATTGTAATGTAGAAAAAAAATTGTTGACCTCTTGTCTTTTGTTTTCATTTTGAGAGGAAGATTTATGAGTGGTGGTTTTGTTAGAAAATAGCTAAAGGGGGAGATTGTAAGTTCCTTAATTGTTGACTGACTTATTTCGTTGACAAACCACAATTTGGGGAATAAATGTGTTAGGGTAGATTAGGTTAACCTTGTTCATGACCAAGCTCAAGGGATCTTCAAAGGTTTATCTCTTAGTACTCTGTTTAACCTTCCCTGAAGAGATTTAGTGCACACACTCACTTCATGCATGATTTGATTCATATATGCATTGTACTGACATGCACTTGAGTGGTTATGCATTTATAGCCATGCACTTCAAGTGATTGCATGTCTTTCATGTTAAATATGTTTACTTGTTGTGTTTGCATTACACTTCACACAAATGTAGACTAAGTGTGGTTGACCCTTAGAGAAGGCCTCTTCTTCTCTAGATTAGTCATTTATCTGTGTGTATGCCTTAAAAGAGCCCTTTGCCCTTTACCCTTTACCGTGGCCTAGACCACTGGATGTGCTCTTGCCTATACCGCGATATATGGAGCAGTGTTTTACAGTCGTGTCTTGCTTCATTCAACACGGTCTGAATCGCTATTGGTGAAAATGCCTCTACAGCGGTCCATCCCAGCCATGCCATATTGCATGCACCGCGATCCAGACCCTTGCCAAAACCGCGGTATGCACAATGATTTTAATGGGATTCTATTTCCCAGTTTCAAAACAACGTCGTTCTCTCTAGGACTTTTATATATATGCTCTATTCTTCTCTTTTATTGTAAAAAGAAGTCTAATAAGCCATTTTTTAGAGGCCAAGGTTTTCTAGAGAGAGGAAAACTCCCAAATGCTCACCTTTACTCAACCATTCACCTTTGTATTATAATCTTCCATCTTTCTTGCATGATCCAAGCATGGGACTTCTTCTTTGACTTGACTAGATAACATCTTCATGCTCCAGAATTTATTGTTTTCATCCCTATGCCATGTGTGCCTATGAATAACATTAATTCTTCATTGAATGCATGTCCTAGAGTTTAATTGCCATTATAAATGCTTGGGTTGTTGATTGTTGGTTGAGATTTGTATTTTCTGATCGCTAGGGTTTAGGACCATTTTGCCTATTTAGCTAAATCTATTTGCTTTTGCATGTAGATAATTGATATCTAGGATTTTGTATTCATTGCCATCCCTAAATCCTTAGATAAGCTTGAATGTGTTAACCTAGCATTTTTACATCCAGAATATTTCCATATATTCACATAGGTTGCATATTCTCTTCATGGTTGTTAAGCATTGTGACTAATTATTTCACGCACAAGTTTATAGGTCCAATATCAGTATTATAAGCGCGCTGGGTAGAATGAAAGGGTTAGTAACTGAAAGGTGTGACGGGAGGTCAACATATGTTGAAATTCCCTAGAATGTGTGTGTCTATAAACCTATAGGGGGGGTGAATAGGTTTAAATTTGATTGATTACCAATTTCGTGAATTAATCAATATTAGCGGAACTAATCCATTCTTCCAATTGTTCAAATAAATGACAATAAACATAAGCAATAACAACACACAATAAATACATGGAAACCCTCCAAATGGGAAAAACCACTGGCCGTTCAGTGCGCCACACTCGATCCTCAAAATCCACTATTGAATGAAAGTTTACAACCTAGGTTGACCTCCCGTCACACCCAATACGGTTACTAACCCTTTCACTCTACCTGACGGACCTTTTATCTTGATTTTGGATCACTAACCTTGAGCACTAACCACTTAGCCACAAGCATAATCAACAATGAAGAGATAATGGCAACCTATGTGAATATGCAAGAATATTCTACACACAAAAATGCTAGGTCAAAACATTCATGCTTATCTATGATTAATAATGACAAGAAAAGCAAATCCTAGATATCAATGTTCTAAATGCAAAGACAAAAATAATTAGCTAGAAGGGTAAAACTGTCCTAAATTCTAGCTATCACTAATCAAAACTCTCAACCAATAACTAATACCACAAGCATTTCATTAAAGCTATTAAGTACACAACCATGCATTTAATTTGCAATAAAAGCTAAAACCTAGGTGTACATGTCATAGTAATGAAACTATAAAGTCTAGAGCATGTAGAAGCAATGGAGGCAAGGAAAACCTCGATGTAAACTCTGTTGAACCTGACCCAAAAAGGATCAAGGAAGGAAGGGATCCAATAGTGTTCACCGAAGCCGATTCTCATAGGGTGGACGTTCGGCCAAATGACGTACTAGTTATAAGTTCTCGAACTGGCCACCGAAAGGTCCACCAGGTACTGATTGACAACGGGAGTTCAATATATATTTTGAGTGTAGGTGTTCAACCAGCTCAAGTTTGACTGAAAGGATTTACAACCCATCCATATGTCGCTTCGAGGATTTGGAGGGGTGAGGTCAGATCACTAGGGGCCGTGAAGATACCGGTAAAGATCGGAGAATCCCTTTATTAGAAAACAGTGTTACTCGACTTTGTGGTGGTAGACATTGAAAGCCCTAAAATGCTTTGTTGGGTTGACCATTCGTGAACAAGACCAAGGCAATGACAGCTACTTATGTTAGGTTTTAGATTTGTGTTGGCTTGATTCCATAACAAAACTTCATTTCTTTGTAATGTTTAGTTGCTTAGGTGGTTCATGAAGATAAGAGCATCACGGAAGATAAGCAACTACTCATGATGCAAAGTTTGTCTTCAAACGGATTGGTACTATTCTTGGATGTTAAGGTATCGAGATTCTTCTTCCTTTTGCAAAATGTAAGCGCAC
Source organism: Dipteronia dyeriana (assembly GCA_032871835.1). NCBI lineage: Eukaryota > Viridiplantae > Streptophyta > Magnoliopsida > Sapindales > Sapindaceae > Dipteronia > Dipteronia dyeriana. The sequence goes on from CM065298.1 coordinate 44,546,104, forward strand.
ACATACAATTCATTCATATGTGTCCCTGCATAGTTATGCACCATTAAATGTGCACACACACATATCATACATTTGTATCCCTACATCGTGGCACATTATTTTGTATAACACATTCACACACTTGAAGTTGAATGCTCATGCATTGGCATGAATGTAACATGTTTTTGGAAAATACGTGATTGGAGACTGTCTTTATGTAGTTTACATTCTTGTGTGAAATGTGTTTGTTTGTTTTTATGTTTGTAGAACATGGATCTTGAACTTTATTTTAGCCTTAGATTGTTCATAATTGAGTTCCGGTCATTTCGGTTACACATACTATTGATTTCGAGTTCTAAGCAAAAGATACTACACTTTCAACTCATGTTGCATACATTGTTTTTGTCTTCCTATATCAAGTCGAATTCCTATTTTCTGGGTTGAGTATCTTATATTTCCATGTTCATGAGGGAGTCCTGGTTTGTAATCTTTAAACTGATTCGAATTCAGAGTTCGTAGGCCAAAGAATGGTCAAAGAACATGAGAGGAGCGCAAGGGAAGAGGTGTGATGGCATAAGCCATCACTTGGGCACCTTCCCGAGATGGCGCGTGGCCATCTCGGCCCCAAAGCCTTGCTTGTAGGGAAAAAATGGTTTAGAAATGCAGCGGAAGCATGTTAAAAAATGAAATTAGGGTTTGCGTATAAATAAAAAAATTTCCCTTTTATGCAACGAGAACGTTAACCCTAGATTAATTGATGTATATAAAAGTATTGTACCTTTTTCGCGTAACGATTGAACAAGTGCAAAATTGATTCCACAAGATCTTCCAATCCAATCATGAATGTGAATCTCCTAGGAGTGTGGGCTCCCTTTCTTTAAATTGTATTCCTAAGGATGGAGACAAAGCAAATATCTTTTCTTTGTTAGTTACAAATATCCTCCAAGAGAAAAATCCAAGAACGTCCGGTCACTTGTGAATTATCAATCAATTTGATTGTAACTCGCGTGATCCTTGATTCGATGTTGTACACAAAACCCTTTTGATGAAAAGGATATTAGTATACTATCGAATACAAAAACGTTCCCCTTTTTTCTCTACTTGGCCGAATTCACACACTATTGATTAGAGATGATCGAATTTTGTCTAGAGTAAAATCAGATTTTTCTCCCTCAAAACTCTTGTGATGGCCGAAACTTTTTCTTTCTCAAATAAAGCTTGGCCGAAATTACCTCTAATTACCTTAGGGCTGGTTGAATTTATCATCCACATATATATAGGTTCATAAATCCTTTCCTAAGTAGGATTCACTTGGTTGGCAAGAATCCTTTCCTTATGTGGATTTATTTGGTAGTTAGATTCCTTATCTAGAAGGAAATCTATCCTATCCTATATTATACATGTGATGAACGAAATTCCCTTGTTTGAAGTAGATTAGGAGTGTTTAATCTCTCCTAATAAAGATTACTTGATGGACAATAATCTTATCCTTAGGTAGATTAACTTGGTGGTTATGAACCTTTTCAAATAAGAATTCTACCACTAAGTTGTTTTACTTGGTGACCAAGAATCCTTTTCCAAAAAGAATTCTTTCCTACACCAAGACTCCTAATCCAAATCAATAGTGTGTTAGTAACCATATTAAAGACTTCCTAATTTCATTTATCTACTTATCAAATATAGTCTTTAACATTAACTATACTACCAACAATAGTATAGTTTTAGGAGACCATCTCCTAATAGGAAAATATTTTGACTTTTAATTAAATAATTAATTAATCAACAAATTAATTAATTTTCATTTAATTGAATAATAAAATCAAATAATATATTAAAGCTATTATCCTTAGCCATTGCCGCCCATACATAGTATTAAGGCCATATATTATTTTTCTCATTTTATTAAATCCATTGGACCTTAATAAAAAAGTCCACATGTGAACTAGACCTATTCTTACAAAAAGAAACAAGTTCACATGCCTTATTACAATTCTGGATGGACCCCTATTAGTCCGGTAGAATATATCAAGTGATCCATGCAAGTTCGTGTGGATTGGGGATCTTGGTGGGCTATCTAAATTTAAGCTCCAATAGACACAACCCAATCACAATCAACAAATGATTCACTTAGGTCCAATCTATTTAATTTTAGTTCATTCCACTAAAGAACTAAAATTGAACTCTTAAATAAAGATAGAATAAGTTGATGTTACTCATTCATACCCTAGACAACCTTATTGGAGAAAGTGTATCCTCGTGAAGAATACCAGTAATCGCAAAGAACTCATAGACCGCCTATAGCTCTCCAAGTTACCATATTTACTCATAAGACCCCATTTTGAACTTGGATATTTTGACTTGTCCAGAAGCCATGTTTCAATAGACACTATTGAATACTTAACGTTAAGATTTAATATCCAATACCTCAAAACATCCATATGATGGTATTTTACTCTCATTCAATAAATGGAGCCATGATGTCCATATCTGTAAATGAAGTCCTCTATCGATTAACAAATGAATACCACCAAACTATCGAGGATATACTATGATATAGAATCGTACTCATTGATAGCTAAAATGACAACACTTGCAACCATAAGTCCATCATGTATCTCAGGATTGAGATAGATTCTCCGATTGTCTTCAAATGAAAACTTTTATCCATTGACGGTTCTAGATAAAGTATTTCATTTTGATCCTACTGAATGCACCCAGTGCACTAGATTCTTTTGCCCAAAGACACCACACTTTGATGATTTTAGACTCATCATAACACATTTGATCCCACTCAAATGCTAGCAAAAGAATCTACAACTTTAACAAGATAAAGGCGCCCAACCTTCTATCTTAAGTTGTGAATATTATTCAAGACTAACTAAAGAATTGTGTCTACCTCATACATATCTAGATGTATGAACTATTCTTCTTTTCTCATAGTCTTTTGACCTTATGATTATTTACTTTTGACAATTATAATAATGAAACTATAAATGCTATAAGATTTGCTAAACTAGAAATCACTTTATTCATATGAAAAAGATTGTTAATTACACTATTACACTCTTGCTATCGAGCATAATCCTAACATTGCTGGCCCGAGATGCCCAGACGCCATCTCGAGGAGGCACTAATGCATGAGGTCAATTTGGTCTTTTGGTTTGTTTTTCTTTAAAACCTGTCCTTCCCCCTCATTCATTAGAAGTTGAAAAAATTAAGAAAATTGAAATTGAAGAACAAGTGCAGAATTTTTCTTTCAACATTTTTTATTTTTGTTTTTGTGATAACTTCTTCATTTCTACTCCGAATCACTTAATTCAAAAACCGATTTCAAGTGTGTTGAATAGATATACAAACCAAAAAAATTTCCAGAATAAAAGGATATCTAGATATTTCGTAGTGATCAGATCTTCAGTTCGTGATTTTCATCCTTGTTGGTAAAATCAACTTCTTCTTAGTTTTCTTCTTTGATCTTCTTAATGATTGATGCTATTTGATTAAGAAGCATGACTAGGATGATTTTGACATCATATTGTGGTTTGTTGATTTAATTTTCAAGTTTAGTTAGATATGTGATAAATTGAACGATATGTGCTAAATTTGATAAACATGAAATTGCTTCTAGAAATCTTTTATTCTTATGCTTGATTGACTATTTCTAGATTTAATTTCATTTTATAAGAACTAGGTCTATATCAATTGATATTCATTTTATTGATTTGGTTCTTAGTTGATAACATGCTTAGGTTGTTTAGATACATTTGTGATTGTTCTTTGAAAGCATAATCTAGCTATCTAGTTGCATGTCCATAGAATTTGTTGATCATCATTCACTGAACCTAACCTGGAGGTAAGGAGGATATTAGAAGGAAATAACTTTTCAAGGAAATTGCATGTTTGGTTTGTCGAATACTCATGGCATTGGGGCAAGGATTGTAGTATCCATTCTAGAAAAAGCCGACATTGAGTGTGCTATAAGATTCGACTTCAAAGCAAAAAATAATCAAGCAAAATACGAGGCATTACTGGCAGGCCTCAGGGTGTGCAATGCACTCGGAGCAGATGAAGTATAAATATTCAACGACTCTCAGGTTCTCGTCAATCAGATTATAGACAAATATCAAGCTAGGAATGGAAGCATGGCCACTTATTAGGCATGGCTAAGTAGCTCCTTAGGTAATTTAAGGAATTTAAGATTACTCAGATCCCAAGTAACAAGAATAAAAAAGCAGACACTTTGTCCAAATTAGCATCTACCATAACTAGCATCAGTTCTAAAACTGTTCTAGTGGCACATCTACTCAGGACGAGCATATCAGAATCAGAAGATCTCGGTGTAGCATAAATTTAAATTCAACCAAGTGGTTGGATGGCCCAGCTAAGGAAATATTTTAAAGAGGATGTGCTCCCAAAGGATCCTTTGGAGGCATAACGTATCAGGTTTAGGTCAGCTAGGTATACTATGATCGGAGGAGAACTGTACAGAAGAGGATTTTCCAGGGCACTCCAAAGATACGTAACAGAAGAGATAGCTAAACGGATACTGAAGGAAGTCCACAGTGGTGTGTGCGGGAATCATGCAAGGGGTAGGAGCCTAGCACACATGGTACTCAGGCAATAATTCTACTGGCCTACCTTGTTTTTCAATGCACAACAATTCTCAAACAGTTGCAATACCTATCAGAGAATTGCCAATGATATTTGACAGCCCGTTAAATACCTAAGAAGTCTCACTTCACCCTAGCCATTCACTGTGTGGGGTTTGGATTTGATCAGACTAATGCCATAGGTGATAAAATGGGGCACATAACATGAGATCATAACAGTTGACTATTTCACAAAGTGGGTAAAGGCAGAAGCATTAGTGCACATCACAGAAGCAAACACCATAAACTTTGTGAAGAAGAACATACTCTATCTATTTGGAGTATCGAACATCATCATCACTAACAGCGACACTCAATTCTCCAACTACTATGCTACACCTACTCATCCCCAGACGAATGGGTAGGCAAAAGCTGTAAACAGGGTAATCAAACACACCTTTAAAGTAAAACTAAATACGAAAATGGGCAGTTAGGCAGAGAAACTACCTAAGGTTTTATGGGCATACCGAACAACTGTAAAAATCCTTATGGGGAAACACCATTCTCTTTAGCATATGGAACGGAGGCCGTGATCCCGGTAGAAACATCTTACATATCCCCTAGGGTCCAGTTATCTGAAGAAGGGCACAATATTGGCACGCTGTTACATAACCTGGATGAGTTAGAAGAAGCAAGAGAGAGGTCCAAAGTGCGAAACACGGCCTACCAACAAAAGGTAGTCATATATTATCACTCGCTTGTTCATGTTTGAAAATTTCAACTGGGAGACCTTGTGCTCAGGATAATATCCCTGAACACCAAAGATAAAGTGGAAAGATCCCTCATAGATAAATGGGAAGGACCGTATTTAATTGACTGGATAGCTTGACACGGAGCATATCAGATCGCCCAACTAGAAGAATGATTCTTACCACGGCCATGCAACGTCCAGTACCTGAAGATCATTTATCCTTGAGGATTCTTGAAGAACCTTAAATCAACATAGTTTCAGTTTTAGTTGTAGTTTCAATTCTTTTCAGGTTTCTTTTTAGATGCTAAGTTTTGAATTGAGTTTATTTCTATTCAGTTTAGTTTTTACAGAAAATGAACCTTTCTGGAAAAATTACCAGAAATAAGAAGAACATGAAACAACAGATAAAATTCGTAGGTACCATAAATTTGGTAAAATTACACCTAAATGGGCGAAAGAGCTTAAGAAAGCATGCCAGCCGAGCAAGGTTAAAGTTTAAACCTTGCAAAAAAAAAACCCGAAGCACTAGTACTTCTAGAAAACGGCTCGGGGCACCGCCATGATAGGCCTGGTTAGTTGCACAGTTGTGTTGGGTAATTCACTATCCAACTATTCGAAAAACCCTTGCATAGACAAAACTAGGAGACATCCTCGGTAACTTATGCAAGGACCCAAGTGTATGATCGAGGTGAGCTTTAAAATAGCACTCGAGTAGAAACTGGGTAAGGCATAATCATAAGTTCATAAGACAACTCGGTTTTATTATGAAGCTACACGGCTAATAACACTAGCCAGTTAAATTAGATACTTGGCATTACGAAAGTGAACTTGGTAGCCAAACATTTAACAAAAAGGCTTAGATGTACTACTCAGCCAAGCTTATATCATCCATGAAATCTCGAATCATGATAGTCATGAAAGATAATTCAAAAAGGATAAATAATAAAATGAATAGTAAAGGTGGCGACAGGGATTTCAAGCTACTACCACTTACGACCAGGGTCAAGTACCATCACGTACTCATTCAGGAGACTTTTGATTAAAGGCCAAGTAATCTCATCCACTTCGTCGTCCATCCAAGCACTATAGTCCTTCCTGGCTATGGGACTAACGTCGGGTTCTTCCCCGTCCATCTCGCCCTTCTCAATCGTATGGAAAATTGAAAAGACATGCTCAATAGAGACTTCCAAATGCATGGGGTGGTGGTCCTTGCCTGGACTACGGCAGTAGGCCCGCTACTCCTTCATTTGAACCTGAGGGGTTTCAAAGGAACGATCAACGTGATTCTTTATTGATAATTCCCAATTTGATCAGGTCTTATTCGTTGCTCAGTTCTTCACTTTAAAGAATTTATCGGTTGAGACTCTCCCACTTGGAACTCCATGAGAAGCAGTGATCGTAAGTTGCAGACCTTTTAAAATGATAGACCTCTTGCACCTTCAATTCCCATTTAGCCTCTTTAGAAAGGGATTCAACAGTTAAAGCTTGGCGCTTAAGATCTTCAACTTTGCACCCGTAGGATAACTTAACCTCTGCAGCTTCATGTTCACTACGAAGCATTGATTTTTGAGTAGCAGACAATAGACTACCAAAGGATTTTGTTTTTTCCTAAGCAAATGAAGCCCTCATCTCGGCCAATAATTGCTTTACTAAGCACCTATCTGCGTGTTCTTGGTTCGTGCTGATTTCCTTCTGGTATACAGCCTCAACCCAAGCACGGTTGTCCTCGCTCTCTTTTAGTTGAGCTTCCAGACGCATTTTTCGATCAGCTTGTGATTTTTAGGTCTGGAAAGCCTCAGAAACTTTGACCACCATCTAAAAAATAAATCAAGTTATTATGAACAGAAATTCAAACCAAAAGTCAAAGAAATGTCTAATAATATGCAACAAAGATGAATACATACGTAGGCAGTACTATTAAAAAAGTTTTGAAGGCGCATGGATGCAGTCCCATTCCTGAAACGGTTCCAATGGTCGTCTCCGATGTAAGCACGACCCAAAGACATGGCTTTCAGCAAGTCTTGGGGTGAAGGATCTATAGATCGATCTGATGACCCTGCATTGACAGTATTAGTAGCAGGAATGTAGGGTTCTTTATTGCCTAAGTCATCGAGCTGGTGTCCCCGGGTGAACGAACCAGATAAATTTACAGCAGTTTTCTCAGCCCAGAAACCCGTAGAATCCCTTGCAAAAACATCTTCATCACTAGAAGATTCAACAAATGCAATGACTAGAAATATTTAGGAGAAGTTAGATTGGCGAAATGGATGCTTTTATCTTCCCGGTCTGCCTGAAGTGAGCATCAAGATCAGCAGCGGGATCTTCATCCCCAACATTTTCAACCATAGTTGGTAAAGATTCAAAAATAGTGGGACAGGAGGGATCAATTTGCTCAGTGAGAGATTCCCATACCTTTCGATTTCCCCTTTAGAAGGTTGCTCGGCAGCTGCCTCGATAGCCTGACCCTATTCCGCATATGCCTTGTTTGCATGAATGAACCTTACAGATGTCTCACCTGCAGTATGGCCCCTCTGCACATCCCAATCATTAGGCATTCTCTACTCGTTACCAGAACCATTCGGGCTCCCTAGCTTACTCAATTCACCTGCGGCCTATCGAGGTATTTCCTCAGGAATATACTCGGGAGCTTGTTCATCCACCTCAACACCCTCAGAATCATCATCTGACTCATTGTCAAGCGGAGAAATTCCCGTCACTTCTAGGTGAGTTGCTTCTTTTTGACTCCCTGGAGTAATGGATTTTACCGGGCTAGCCTAAGCATCGCAGATAATATCCGAGTCATACATTGGGAATTTGAGATTAATCAGTAAAACCAAAAAAAAAAACAAAAAGAAAGGGAAATATAAAATGCCAACTTACAACATTTGCGGCAGGTAGAAATCTGAGCAAAAAGGTCAGCTTTGATCATCTTCTTCTCATTTAAAAGATATGACCTACTTCACTTCTCTAGAGGTCGCACAGCAGCTCTAGTTAGGTTGGCCAACTCCCCAGTTGTAAAAGTAGGGGTGTGTGATTCCAGGCATCAGGTGAGAAAAAGTAGCGAGGGGTTTTCTGAGTCACCCGAACACTATCTAGGTTAAAGTCAATCGAACGCCCCCAACCCTCCCCCCCCCCAACAAAAAACCAACTGTTCTTCTGGTATTTGTTGGAGATGGGAAAACCTCAGATGAAGCCCTTTTTCTTGTTTTCAGTAGACTTTTCGACGGTCCCATCAACATCTATCCCTTTCGGGATCCAACTGTTAAGCAAACTGGAAAGGAGAAAGTAGGTTCCTGTATGACCAAATTACCTTAAAGTATAAAAATGCCTAATTTCATGAGGGGTAGCAGGGGTAAACCCATTCTCTTCCACATGTGCCACATGCACATCAAGATCCTGTAGCTATTTGGGGCAAGTTAAGTCGGAGAAATTCTTTCTTTTGTTAGGAATATAGTGATAAAGGGTTGGAGAGGGAGTGTTATGCCATAATAGAGCATTGCTCCATAAATATCCACCATCCCCGGACGAAGGATTCCATGCGGCTATATCCCTTACCATTTCCAATCGAACAAGATCCGCATCCAAGTCAAATCAGTGAAAATACTTCTCAATCATAGCTTTGCCAACCACATTTGGTTCGACATCATAAGCGCATATGCGCTCATTGAAAAAATGTATACGAGACGCCCGATGCTCCTCATCTACATCATTCTCATTCAAAACCTAAACCCCAACCCGAGTATCACAACGTTGGCTTGTATGCTTTCCCATTCTCTTCCAAGGATGAAAATTCATGCGAGCATAAACATATGGGTCAGATTGTGCCTGAGTGTGGGAAGATTCAGAATCAGGGGCAGGGGAAACTTCACGATAAATCCCCGAAACATCAGCATTCAAGAAATAAGGCAGGTCAAGGGTGTATCCCCTATCAACCTATATATATGGAAAGCCATAAAAGTATCGTCTTTCTCAAGATCCTCCATTGCAACAATAAAAAGATGATGTCTAGGAAAAAGATCCATGAAAACCAACCTTGAGTTTTCTGTCGAGCGAACAGGTGGATCCAGAAAAACCTTCAACGTAAAACGAATATAGAGAGAGAAATCTGTAAAATAAAACTGAGGAAGGAATCGGGAAAAGAAAGAGCAGCCTAAAATCTTCTAGGGTTTTCTCTCTTAAACCAAAAAGGTGACAAATGATCCTAAAAAAAAATTCGCGTTAGTTTAAATAGCAAAATTCATGGTCTCAAAATTTGAAACCATGGATTAAAGTCATGGAAAAACGAGAAATAAAAAGGCGTAAGAAGTGATGTAGGTGAAGCATCAGATAGTTAGAAAGTAGTATCCCATTAATGCCATCAGGAACACCAAATTGAAAGATGACAAGTGGCATAAGGAAGGGGCTTCAGGCCGCCAGAACATCTAAATGTCTCAATCAGTGGGATTTCACGTGAAAGACAAATCATGCCTACATGGACGCCATTAAGACACGTCATTAACACTTTGAATTAACGAGGAATAATAATAATTTTCTGATTCATGAGGTATTTATGCAGGAAAAGACAACCAACAAAGCCATCATAGTCTGGCAAACGTGTGTTAAAAACTTTTGCCAAGTGAAGAATAAGTTGTACTCGGTAAAAGATTTTTTAAGAGGGTACTGTTATACGTAAATCTTGTCGAAAGTACACATCATCATAAAACCACGTAAGCAGGACACTTCATTAGATAGAATCGCTAGATCAGTATCCTGGAAGGTGTCTAAGTCCCCCATAGGAATATTTAGTGGAAGTCCGAATAGGGCCGAGTAAGGATGAGCCAAGTGTTACCACGTACTCAGTTCTAATTGACACGTCCTAAAGAAGTGTTCCTACTCCTAAGTATATGAGTGTCAAAGTAATAAATGAACCGGTAAGACCGGGTCGAACCACGGGGAGGTTGTTCACTTGTCCTTGTAGAATTAATTATCAAGATTAATTACTAAGCGTGTTATAAAATGTAAATCAATTAAAATTAAAACTAGGGCTAATGGATCTACTGTTGGTAATCCGAATGTGATCCAATTATTAATACTTAGTCCAGATTAATATGAGGGTATTCCACTCCACTGACCACTCTTTGAAAGATGTAGGTAAAAGTACCCACTATGCTAGACAACTTTTGTCTATCTATAATGAGTCAAAATTCCACAAAGATCAGAGGGGAGAAACCAATCTCTGATAGATATGGGTAAAAGTACCCATTGTGCTAGACAATATCTGTATGTCTACAGTGAGTCAAAAACTCCATAAAGATTAGAAGGGAGAAAGCAAAAAAATAATAAACTTACCAAAATTGGATCATATTTTCCATACCAACAATATCACCTTTGGCCTCAGCTATATAAAATTAGCCAAACATAATTTAACTAGAAAATAGCTATTTTATTTAAACTGAGAATTTGTGAACAAAACAGAGAGAATTCCACAAATCTTATATCATATTTGGATTCAGGATGTCCAAATTAGAGAGGGGGGGGGGGAGGTACCCTATTTATACTAAATACAGATGAAAATAGACTATCGGATGAATTTAGAAAAGATTTCACCACGTCATCAGTGAATAGTGAATAGTAACCGTGTGAGTGAGAGTCAACAGTGAACAGTGCACCGGCTTCTAGAATATGATTCCCTACAGCACGTGTACGGTGCACTCACAATTTGGGCCAATAGAAATGTGTGACGTCATCAGACAATAGACAAAGTCAACAATCTTGTAGAATGTAATTCCCCGCAGTTGCGTGTACGGTGCACTCGTATTTCGGTCTAATAGGAATATGCCATATCATCAGTGGACATTGAAAGTCAACTATGAACAGTGAAAGTCAACTGTGAAAAGTGAATAGTAAAAATTGCAAAAATGCCCTTCGTAGCCTTTCTAGGGTTTTTTAACGTTCTTGAACTTGAAAATGATGTCTGTTTTGCCATCTGACTTCTCCATAATTCTGAATTGACCATATGACCTCTGAAAAGCATTGAAAAATACACTGATTACTACACAACACATTTATTTAAGTGAACGAATGAAAATATATCTAAATTGGGGAATTAATCATATTGGAAGTGTAAAATGATGATATTATCCCTTAGTAAACATACACTATTCAGTGTTAAACCACCCAACCAGCTTATTGCTAGTCCCTAGCAACCAAAGCGAAAATACTAAAAACTCAAATTCAAATAAAAAAAATTACCAAATAGACAAACTCTCTCAGACCTTTTTTCTCAACCTTTGACAGCTAGTCATCAATCGAGATATCAATCAAACTTTATTATGCTCAATAAAGATCAACACAATAACTATGAGATTCAATTGAAATCAAGCAACATTTTCATTCCGAAATCTTGTCAGGGCTTCTTCCTTAGGTAGCAGTTTTATTCCCTTCTTCTACTTTTATTTTTTTTAACTTGAAAATATAACAAAATTGAAAACAAACATTCCATCTTTAATCCATGTAGCGAGCTTTAGGCCAATGACTCCCAAACAAGTTGGTTTTACGGCATTAAGTGTTGAAACACTCCTACGGGCTTAATTACTCGGATTGTAGATGTTTTTTTGTAGTACAATTCCCTTAAGCTTTCTCTTTAACCCGTGTATCGAACTTTGGATCAATGACTCCCAAACCGGTTGGTCTTAGGTCATTAGGTGTTGAAGTACCCCTCGGACTTAATTTCTTGAGTTAAAGAGGCTACAAAATTGTACTTTATTCTTATCAATACTCCACCGTTTTACGCGAACACTCTATGCTTACTGACGCATGAGCCCGATTAGTAAGTAAAAGTTTTGGTAAAAACACATAAAATTATTATTATTATTATTATTATTATTACTATATAATTTTTTTAAACAAGACCACTGCCTTCGGTTGTTACCCTTGAATGATGTTTCAGAACTAAATATCAAAAAATCTCAACTTACTGCACATAATCACTTTTCAATGTGCGTGTGTGGCCAGAATAGTTTGTAAAATTTCTCAAGATAACTGAATGAACAAAAGGATTAGTCAATGACATTACAACGGAGAGTTCATAAATTTAAATAGTCTAAAGAGAGGAAAAAAAATGCATTAGAACTACAAAGATGCGTCTTAGAAGTATCTAAAAGATCTTCTTACTCGGTCATCTTTACAAAAAAAAATGGTCAAAAGTTAGTTTTTATTTTGAAAAACAAAATTTATTAAATCAACTTTCCCCTCTCCCCAACCAGAACGAGACATTGTCCCTAATGTCTTTATAAAGAGGTAAGGTTTAGAGGATATCACCTGAACAACTTGAAAAACAACAAAATCCTGCAAAAACAACAAAAGTAATACCAAATAAAGGAAAATAAAATACATAAAAAACATGGGACAATTACAAACTGAGATTCAGATCAATTCTGCATTTCTTGTTGTCTACATTAATGGACTAATCTATTTTGGAGGTTGAGGGATTTGGCTCATAATTAAAAGCTTGTAACTGGTCAATCAGCTCATGAGAACATGAAACATAGATAAAGATTATTCAGATTGAATGTGGAATGTAATAATGTTTCTGAGCATGATCAAGAAATGAAAGCAAACCCATAAAATTTATTAATATTCAACAAACCGATGGGTTTCTCATGGATGTGTAGTTAAGCCCAGGATGCCATTGTAAATATTTCTTTTAAGGTTCCAAAACCACCTGGCAAAGCTATAAATGCATCAACATGATGTAACATAGCAGTCAATCTTTCAGGCATACCTGAAACAACTAACTCTTCACCGTTTGTCTTTCTGCTGATGTCTGCTGCAGTCATAGGTTTTGGGATAATACCCAGAACTTGACTACCTCCGTCTCATGCAGCTCATGAAACACACCCCATTAATCCCATGTTACCTCCTTCATACACTAGGTGTATTTTCGCTCAGCCAAAACCTTACCAAGATGAGTTGCAGTCTCAACAAACTCTCTGTATTTCCCATAATTAGTGCCACCAAACACACAAATGTTTGTGAATCGTTTAGTTTAAGGTGACACCATTAATGCAGTCTCTGAATTTTTCTTTTGAATGTTTATGAGTGCTTTGAAGCAAAAAAAAAAAGGAAAACAGATACTTGTATTTATAGATCCCGAAAAGATAACACAATGATACACCTATATGTATAGGGCGGCACATTTGTCAATGATAATAGATCCAAATGGTTCAAAAATCAAAAGTAAACAACAATAATTACAAAAGACATTAAATGTTGAAGGAAAAAGATAATAAAAACAAAAGGATATTTACTGGTAGTTGTGATTGTGGCTCACATCGAAACGGCTTCAACGCCCTCTATGGGTCGGGGATATGCTTCCCATCCAATTTTCTTATAAATTGGAAAATAGGGCCTTTTAAAGTCAGATTCCCAAGACTATATTGTTCATGTTCTTTTTGAAATTGTGGCCATAATCGGTCAATTGCCATTTGCACATATCCACTAGGATGTGCATCAATAGTCATTAGAGTATTATCCAATGACTCCCTACGGAAATCATGTCTAATGAATAAAATTTTATCTTCCCGATTATTAGACACCATTCCTAAATAACGAAAACCTGTGTTGCAAGTTGTACATGCACATTTGTGACAAGTAACACCTAACTTCTTAGCTCTTCCTTTTCTTGCAAGGTTACTTCTTCCAAAACCAGACATGTAAGATATAAATGAATCAGTAGACTCACATGCTAGACGTACCTTAGCTTCAATCAACCAGCGAATTTCAGTAGAAATGTTGTTCATCGTCAGTAAGCGTAATCTTTTAGAACGTGCTTTGTAAATCTTTTTCAGAGCATTTTTGGGCAATGATGAAAAATGATTTCACAGATTTGTGAAAATTTCTTCTAGGCCTTGTTTTAGGGATCAGTTATTTGGGAAACTAAATTAACTTGAATTGTCACGGAGTACTGTTATCTGTCACTTAACCGGGGTTATATAGCAAAACACTCCAAGCAAAAATTGAACCTAGAAATTAATCCTGTAAAAATTCAAAACGTAAAAGCTAACAAAAATAAAAATAATAATTACAAACACAAATAAAGTCAAAAGCAAAAGATTTGTTTACTTACTGTTGTAACAAGGGTTAGAAAGGACGACAGAGTATTCTTGAAAATATGTATTTCCTAAGAATGGTTTCACACGTTGTCCATTTACTTTAAACACATTACCATTACTAGGATTCTCAATGTCAATGGCAGCATATGGATACACGTGTTTCACAACAAATGGACCACTCCACTTTGATTTCAATTTGCCAAGAAATAAATGAAGTCGAGAATTATAATGCAAAACCTTTTGACCAACTTCAAATGATCTTCTTAAAATTCATTTATCATGAAAGGTTTTAGATTTTTCTTTAAGAACTTTTTCATTTACATATGCATCATTTCTTATTCCTCAAGTTCATTTATTTTCAACTTGCGCAATGCACAAGCATCATTTAGGTTATAATTGAAATCTTTAATGACCCAAAATTCTTTTTTCTCAAGTTCAACAGGTAAGTGGCAAGGTTTTCCATAAACTAAACGATAAGGGTACATACCCAAAGATGTTTTGAATGCAGTACGGTAGGCCCAAAGTGCATCATTCAGTCTAAGAGACCAATCTTTTCGATTAGGGTTAACCATTTTTTACAAGATCTGTTTTATCTCCCTATTTGCTAACTCAACTTGACCACTTGATTGATGGTGGTATGGTGTGGCAATTTTGTGTGTGACTCCATATTTCTTCATTAAAGACTCAAAAGGTTTGTTACAAAAGTGTTTGCCTACATCACTGATAATGGCTCGAGCGATTCCAAATCGACTCAAAAGATTTTCCTTTAAAAACTTAATCATTGTTTTTAAAAAGAGTAGCAGGACATCCCTACTACTGCTTTCTTGATGGGTATTCAGGATACTATCAAATTCTCATTGCATTAGAAGACCAAGAAAAGGCCACATTCACATGTCCTTTTGGAACCTTTGCATTTAGAAGCATACCATTTGGTTTGTGTAATGCTCCAGCTACATTTCAACGATGCATGTAACGTATTTTTAGTGACATAATTGAACATTGTTTAAAGGTCTTTATGGATGATTTAACTGTGTTTGGGAATTCTTTTGATGATTGTCTGAATAACTTGGAAAGAGTCTTGAAACGTTGCATAGAAAAAGGACTTGTGCTTAACTGGGAAAAGTGTAATTATATGACCACATCTGGAATAGTTTTGGGTCATGTTGTGTCATCTAAAGGAATTGAGGTTGCTAAGGCAAAAAATGAATTCATTTTGAAGTTGCTACCACCACAAACAGTCAAATATGTGTAGTCATTTTCAGGGCATGCAGGATTTTATAGGAGGTTTATTAAAGATTTCAGTGTCATATCTAAACCACTTTGTAACCTCTTATTAAAATATGTAAAGTTTGAATGGACACAAGAGTGTCAAGAGTCTTTTAAAAAAATAATTGACCTTTTAACATCTGCTCATATCATGCAATCCCCTGATTGGTCTTTACCTTTTGAATTGATATGTGATGCGAGTGATTTTACTGTTGGAGTTGTCTTAGGACAGAGAAGAGAAGGTAAACCTTTTGTGATTTATTACACAAGTAAAACTTTGAATTGTGCACAAATGAATTACACAACCACTGAGAAAGAATTACTTGCTGTGATATTTGCATTGGATATATTTCGGTCATACTTGATTGGCGCTTCAACCATTGTTTTTACTGATCACGCTGCTTTGAAGTATTTAATGTCTAAACAGGATGCAAAGCCAAGATTGATTCGCTGGATTTTATTGCTACAAGAATCTAAATAGGAAAGATCTATACAATTAATGCGATTAAGTAGACAAACCTCAATAGGAAATATCTCTCTTTTGTCAATCTTTGGCTTGCATGCCAAGAAACGAAACCCTAGCTAAACATGTATAAATACGTTTGTAAATCATGTTGTAAATACACAAAATAACGATAGGAGAGGCAAGAGATATCGACTGTTGTAATTCAAATATTTCTTTACTGGATTTGACTTGATTGCACACGTAACCATCCGTGGACGTTTCTTCGATCATCGAAGTTTTACCACGTATTTCTGGGTTGCATTACAGTTATTTTTTGTTATCCTTTTACTATTACAGATTACGGAAGTTCATACTGCTGACTTTCATGATGATTTGTTTTGAAAAAAATTATTTATAACCATTTATAAGAATAATTAAAAGTCAAAAACATTTATTTTTTAATATAATTATTGTGCATTTAATGCATAATTAATACATTTTAAAAAACCAAAAAGATAAAGGAAACAAAGAGATTAAAAATAGAAAAGAAAAAAAAACTGCAAAAAAATATGTGTAGACTTCCTTTAAAAACAAAATATGTGTGATAATAGACATTAAGGGTTTATATATTATATTTAATGATTTAATTAAAAGCCATATCAATTTTTAATCCTAGTGACAGGTGTACTTATCAATTGAAATATAGACACTGATCGAATGATTTTGACCGATTCAACATTTTAAAACTATTAAATGCTCTATTAAATTTTATAAAATTTCTTTAAAAAATTGAATTAAATAAAAAAAAATATTCATGTGTTGTATTAAATACCACATTTACATCATCTTCTCAATCTTATGTTTGTCTCTCTTCATTCCTTATATTTCTTTTTTTACAGATTCCTTTCTCACTAATTTTAATTTGTTTCTCTCTCAAATTATCAGTATCTGTTTCTCAAGATTCTTCTCCTCATATATCTTCTCTCTTTCTCTGTACAATCTCTACGCATTTTTTCATGGTGATGAGCTTGGTGGCCACTATTCGACGATATGAATTGGTTCACGACTGAGTGAGGTAACTGTCGAGGTGATGGATGATTGTCGATTCACCTAGCAACTTAAATAAAAAAAAAAAGTAATATGACAAACAATGATATATAGTAATTTTATCAAATTGGCATATCATTTTTTACATACCTTCATGGTGTATATGCTATGTCATCTATGTAGCAGTTGAGAGTTACCATAATCTGAGTCTTACTCCTATGATGTCTAAGTCTACATATAACGGGTAGCATTTTGTTTCTCCACACAATCATCCTGCTTGTCTTTATATATAGGGATTGTTTGGGTTGATCAAAAGCCAAAATGCATTTAAAAAAAATTATTAATGAAAAGTTATATCAGTTTTATTGCTATTGGACACCCAAAAGTTATGCCTTCAATTGATGATCCCAAAACAATCATTATTATTTATTACTTCTTTAAAATAATTTTCAATTTATTAAAAATATATATTACTAATATATATAATTGTATAGATTAATTTATTTAAATGCAAAGCTCCCTCCATGTGGCTGTGAGGGTCAACTATTATATTATATATATATATGGGGCTGCCGTTAGGTGCAACGTTACATGTGCAGGATAAATTTGCAGGATAAATTGTCATATACACATACTGTTCCATCGTGTAACGTTAAACTGAAGAATGATCCATATATATATTATACTGCGGCCACCGCATGCACAGGTTAACATGAATTTATAGCTGAATTGAAAAAAAACAAATCTTTATAACTGAATTTATAGTCTCTTAAACTTTGTGCATGTGATTTACAAGTAAGAGGAGCGTATTAAAAATATAGAATTTGGATTTAGTTCCCTTGGATATTCATGTGCTTAAAGTAAATGCTCTCTTATTAGTTTATATATAATATGACATATAAGTCCTAAAATACGTGAAGAAATTAAGTCTGAATGGGTGGCACAAAATATATATTGTCTACAAAACATATATAGAAATTAAACTGGCACTGCCACAAATTGCAGTTGCGGTGGCTTATTAGTTATTAATAGCAAATAGAAGTGATGATTTTGAAAGCAAAGCATTTTTCATTTTTCAAGGACATTTGGGTCCTCCTTCCTTGGTATTCCAGTTATTGTAGCAAGGGCAGAGATGCTTGTTTCCATAAGTTCCGGGAGGCACACACAGGCATTTTGTGCAGCATTTCTGGCAGAAAAACATACATGCCTTCTTGTGTGATGTCGCTGAGCATCGGTATGTGCACCGAGCTTTGCAGTCCGATGGCTGGAGCTGACCGGGGATATGTGCCTGTTTAATTAAATATTCAGACAAAAGCGGAAATAAGAACGAGTCAGAGCTGATGCGATATAGGAAAGTGTCATTTCTTTATTTTTAGGTCGAACATAATAACATCCACAAGATTGGTCACGAACATTTATTATATGACACAAAATCAAAGTATTATTATTCTTTTTGTTGACAAGATTAAAATGAACGGAAATGTACCTGAGTAACATGTGAGAATGAACTCAAAAGAAGCAAAGAGAGAATCAACAAGAAGGAAGATCTACTCAATTTGTCCATCTCTCTCACAAAGCACGATATATGAAGAAAGGGGAGGGATAGTTTTATGAGTTTGGATCCTCTTCTAGCTATTCAATTTATAGGGAAATGTTTTGAGGGAAAATATATAAAAAAAAAACAATTTTATTTGGAAAGCCATATTAATATTCAAGGGGTGAAAGAAAGGTTAATTAGGAGATGTTTTTTTTTTTTTAAGAAAATCCATTTGGTAGTTAATCAAAGGGATATAATCATTTTCATCCATTTATTTTAGCATATTAGACACTTTACCCACTCCAGTTTCAATAATGGCCATTCTCTTCCACGGAAACCAAAATATTAGACTTTTCCCCCCTGCCGTCAAGATTGCCGTTACACCAGCCCTTTGACTGTCAATTGGTAAGGGCAATATTATTACTTCACAAGAGGAACATGAATGGAAAATAAGTTTGAAAGGGTAAAAAATTAAAAAACAAAATAAGAATTAATAATTTAATAATTACAAAATAAATGAGTGGATGGGACAAATACACCTCACCTATCAATAGTGACCGGATGCTATTATTCAAAACAGGCGTAGTCCCAATTTCTTTGGGATGTGCTTAAAGTAAATGCTCTCTTATTAGTTTATATATAATATGACATATAAGTCCTAAAATACGTGAAGAAATTAAGTCTGAATGGGTGGCACAAAATATATATTGTCTACAAAACATATATAGAAATTAAACTGGCACTGCCACAAATTGCAGTTGCGGTGGCTTATTAGTTATTAATAGCAAATAGAAGTGATGATTTTGAAAGCAAAGCATTTTTCATTTTTCAAGGACATTTGGGTCCTCCTTCCTTGGTATTCCAGTTATTGTAGCAAGGGCAGAGATGCTTGTTTCCATAAGTTCCGGGAGGCACACACAGGCATTTTGTGCAGCATTTCTGGCAGAAAAACATACATGCCTTCTTGTGTGATGTCGCTGAGCATCGGTATGTGCACCGAGCTTTGCAGTCCGATGGCTGGAGCTGACCGGGGATATGTGCCTGTTTAATTAGATATTCAGACAAAAGCGGAAATAAGAACGAGTCAGAGCTGATGCGATATAGGAAAGTGTCATTTCTTTATTTTTAGGTCGAACATAATAACATCCACAAGATTGGTCACGAACATTTATTATATGACACAAAATCAAAGTATTATTATTCTTTTTGTTGACAAGATTAAAATGAACGGAAATGTACCTGAGTAACATGTGAGAATGAACTCAAAAGAAGCAAAGAGAGAATCAACAAGAAGGAAGATCTACTCAATTTGTCCATCTCTCTCACAAAGCACGATATATGAAGAAAGGGGAGGGATAGTTTTACGAGTTTGGATCCTCTTCTAGCTATTCAATTTATAGGGAAATGTTTTGAGGGAAAATATATATAAAAAAAACAATTTTATTTGGAAAGCCATATTAATATTCAAGGGGTGAAAGAAAGGTTAATTAGGAGTTTTTTTTTTTTTAAGAAAATCCATTTGGTAGTTAATCAAAGGGATATAATCATTTTCATCCATTTATTTTACCATATTAGACACTTTACCCACTCCAGTTTCAATAATGGTCATTCTCTTCCACGGAAACCAAAATATTAGACTTTTCCCCCTGCCGTCAAGATTGCCGTTACACCAGCCCTTTGACTGTCAATTGGTAAGGGCAATATTATTACTTCACAAGAGGAACATGAATGGAAAATAAGTTTGAAAGGGTAAAAAATTAAAAAACAAAATAAGAATTAATAATTTAATAATTACAAAATAAATGAGTGGATGGGACAAATACACCTCACCTATCAATAGTGACCGGATGCTATTATTCAAAACAGGCGTAGTCCCAATTTCTTTGGGATAATATCATTAACCCCCCCCCCCCCCCCCCCCCCCACCCCACCCCCCCCCCCCCCACCCCCCCCCCCCCCCCCTTTACCCTATTAAAAAGGTGAGGATGAAATTTGTCAATATTGGCCGTTAATCCCCTGAAATGGACTAAATGTATAATGCACCCCTTTTGTCATGATTTCCATCCAATATCACGTTGACTATTAATGACAAAGGGGCAATATTGTAAAAGCATATAATCAAGCAAATAAAAAACGAAATAAACATTCTCGCCCCAACAACTCTCTCTCGCCCTCCAAACAACTCTCTCTTATCATTCTCTCTGCTCCATCATCTTCAATCTTTATCACTCCTCTAACCTATAAAAACTAGATCTTTATCTTATCAACATAATCATCATCTTCCAAATCATTCCCAACACCTGAACCCTAACCTAATCAACAATAACTCACACCAAACCCTAAACTCCACCATCATTTATCAGCCACCATCACCAGCCACTAAATTGATCTAGCCACCAAACCAATATATTAAAAAAATATTATTCTCTCTCTCTCATCAATTTCACCATCCATCGAACTCTCTCTCTCTTTCAAACTAATCCCTCTCCTATCATCAAAATAACTTCACAAGCCTAGAACTTCAAAGGAAAAAAAAATCTTCCATCTTCTTCTTCAGTTAACTAATCCACCACAACTTCAACTCAAACACAAACCCTAACTCAAACTCTCTCTCTCTCTCTCGATATCTTTGTCTCTCAATCTCGTGTCTTTGATTCTACCATTGTGATTTGACTATAGGGATGTTTGATGGATGCAGGTGATGGTTACGTTTGATGATTGATGTTGAATATGGTTATTATTGGTTTGGGTTTCGACCGGTCAGGTTTGATGATGGTAGGGTTTATGGTGGTGATGTGGTTCGGTTCTAGGTTCTGGTGGTGGTGATGATGTTGGTTCGATTTCGGTAGTGGTCTGGGTTTGATTTTTTATTGAGTTTGGTTTTTTTTAATAATATAGATCTAGTATCTCTTGATAAAGATTATGAGATGGATTTTTGTTTGAATTAAATTGATTTTGATTTAATTTTGCTTTTTTAAAAAGATATGGATTTGATTGGATCTCCATCGGATCCATAACAATTTGTTTCTCGGACTTTTTTGTTTGATTGATGGTGGAGATTTGATTTTCTTATCTTCAAACAAAAAATCTGTTTTTTATTTATTTTATTTCTGGATTTCTTGGTTTGTTGATGAGAGGAAAAAAATCTGGGTTTGTGTTTGTTTTTTCCTTTTCTTTTTACGATGGGTTAGGTTTTGGTTCATGATGCTCTGCTGATGTTTTTTTTTTTTGGATGAATTTTGATGAAATGGAAAAGATTTTCATATATGATTTTGATTAATTGGGATGATTAAAAAAAAATCAAGAACATAATCTTTGAAGTTCTGGATATAACTGATTTTTTTTTAATTTTTTAAATTTTTATGTGCTTTAATATTTTTTTAAACTTTTAATTTGTTTTTGAAATTAAATAATAAAATAAAAAGAGACATCTCCACCATCCATTTAAAGATGGACGGTGGAGATTTTTTTTTCAATTATGTTTTTTATAATTTTTTTGTTTTATATTTTTTAAATGTATTATTTACTTAATAAATATTTTAGGGTTAAATGGTCATTTCCTATTCATATTAAGGATAAAACGGTCATTTGACTGTGAGACTGACGGTCAACATTTTATTTCGATAAAAATTCTAACAGAAGGAGGGAGCTTTACAATAGTTTCATTTCAGGCGGGGAGACCGGACAATATGGGCAAACCTATCATCACCTTTCTAATAGGGTAGATGTGATAGGTTAAAACGATCTTTTCTCCAATTTCATTTATGTTTTCAGCTTCTTAGAAAACCCTTTAACCCACAGTTGATCTCCCAAGCTATTTCGCACCAAAAATCCCCTACTTCCACCGCATTCTTACTAACCAAACGATGATTAGAAGGTTGTGTGAGAGTGTTTGAAGTAGAAATACTTTCGTTTTGAGTGAATACAAAGTTGGAGTCTTGAACTCAAAGGATTCCAAAAGGCTTTGTGTTTTTTTTTTGAAAACAAGATAAGTTTTTTTAAGTTTAATTTTATTTAGTGATTTTTGATGCATGGTTGCACTGGTTATAGTTCGTTTTGGTTATCGTTACGGATTTAGGGTTTTAACGTAAAAAACAATTCGGGGATTTTTCATATGGAGTTCATTACTGTGAAATTGATGGTGTATTTGACGTTATCATGGCTCTTAGACATGAAATAAGGATAAATATTGTTTAAAAATGTAATTTTGATTTACTTTCTCAGATAGTTAGGGTTGTTCTGTTGTTGGTTGTAAGGTTTCGTTATGGTAAAGTCATGAGAATGTTTTAATTTCATTCATACAGGTTGGTGGACTTGTACGTGAAGTACCGACGGTTTTTGCTTTTGCTTTACAGGTTTGTCAACATTAACTTGATTTCACTCATGCAAGGTACTGATTTGCTATTTCTTTATGTATTTATGTTATTGTTGATCTTGAATGAATGTTTGATGTTTTGTATGGAGTAAGAAGTTTTTGTGGATATATATATATATATGTCTGATGACATGTTTCACATTTTACATGTTAACTTTTAAGAATAAGTATATTTCTTTTGCTTTTTCAACACATATTACATATATATATATATATATGTAATATGTGCAGATACATATATTATATATATACACATATTACACATGTTACTGATTTGTTGTTTCTTTGTATTTGTAACTTTCTGTGGTCATGCTTGGGTGGTAAGATAAATCCTTATTTACTTTAATTTTTGATTAGCAGCAGGTTTTCTTTTTTGGTAGTTAGCTGTGGTATTTACTTTAATTTTAATTTTTGGTAGTTTGCAGTGAATTTTTTTTTTATCTTCTTGGTAGTGATTTCAATAGATCTCTTTCTTTTTGGTTATGAAAATATAAAAAACAAACTGATTTAAAGCGATTTGATGGTAGATGATTTTATTCAAATTGTTCTTTGCATCTGTAACTTTCTCTGAGTTTATTTGATGTGATCTGGGCTTAGAATTTGGGGTTCAAAGTTTTGTTTTATTTTGTTTACTATTTTAGTTTTAATTTTTTTTTTAATGAGTACTTAGATTTTTTAGGGAAATTTTTGTGTTTTGATATTTAATTATGGTCAAATTATCAGTTGAACTAACAATGTATTTTAATATTTTTGTTTTGCACAATTTGAATAGATATATTTAAGATAGTAGTTCATTATGAGTCTTAGGTGTTTTAGTTTGGGACTTGTGATCTTGACCACGTTAGTTTGATTACATTGTTGCATACCATGTTTGAAAAATAAACTAGTCATGAGGAAGTTCCAAAAGATGAATATTGTGTTTGGCTGTTTTTGCCATGGTGCTGTGAGAGAAAAGAAGTGACTAGTGATAGTGATCTTATTATGTGTTTACATTGTTTGGTAATCATAAAGAAAATAAAATTACTTTTGAAATAGAAAAGAAGGCATATATCCCACTAGCACTAATTGCCTCTTCAAACATTCTCAATCCACATCCTAGGTTCATGAATCATAACCAGGATTTAGGGTTTAGTGATTTTGAGAATAACTTGTTTAACTATGAGGGTGATAATGAGGACGCAATAGTGTGTCTGGTGATAGTGAGGAAGTTGTTGAGGTTGATAGCATTAGGCCACATGGTTGTTTAGATGAGGATGATCTTGGGTTAGGTGGTGATTCTAATGAAGTTGGTGAGGTGATGGGGTTATGGCAGTAGCTGGTTTAGATGATTTTGAAAAGAATGTCAACATTGAATTTTTTGAAGGGTACAATTCTCATCCCAATGATGAGTTTGTTAATGACTTAGAGACTGAAAATGAGGATGCCAAAGTAGCTAGATTGATAAAGTCCAACCCTCTTAAGCAATTTTTAGGTATTCCAATAAAGTTTGAGGTGGAACACACACATGACGATGTGTACTCATTGAGAGCATTGTTGACAGACTATGCCATTCAAAAGGGTTTTAATTACAATAAGCGGAAAAATGATAGAAATAGGTTAACATATGCATGTAAAAAGAATGGGTGTCCTTGGAGATTTCATGCTTCTAGCCTGATTGATAATTGTACATTGCAAATTAAGACCTACAATAATAAGCATCTCTGTCATAGGCTTTGTAAAAGTGAAAAGGCAAGAGCTAAGTGGATAGCTAGTAAGTTTGAGGTTCTTGTCAAGAAAAATCCTGACATTAAGTGTGGGGTCGTTTCTAATCTGTTAAGAGATGAGTATAATGTGATTGTTGATGCTCAGAGATTGTACAAGGTAAAAAAGAGGCCACCACATGTGTTATGTAAAGAGCATGTAATGTCATTTAGACATTTAAGGAAATATACAGTCATGGTGCAACCACGTAATACAGGTTCAACAGCATATATCCACTTGTTAGAACCTACCATAATCTTCCAAAGGTTCTTCATCAGCTTTGAAGCACATAAGAAGGGTTTTATAGAGGGATGCAGACCTTTCATTGAGGTTGATGGCTGCCATTTGAAAGGGCCATATGGAAGAGTACTTCTCTCTGCTATTGCCTTATATTCAAATAATGGTCTTTATCCACTTGCATGTTGCATATATGAAGGAGAAAAGGTATCAACTTGGTCATGGTTTTTAGAGCAGCTATGCCTATTTTTGAAGTATCCAGAAGACAAACCGATATGCTTCATGAGTGATCGACAAAAGGGAGTAGTTGGGGCCTTGAGTCTCATTGGCCACATACAATTATAAGGTACAATTTCATCACATTTTCATTAACATTGCTTAATTCAATTTAAATAAATTAGCATCTTAATTCAATACTGCATATATTAGCATCTTAATATATGAATAATTAAATACTGCATATATTAGCGTCGGTAGCATCTTAATATATACATATTTAAATACTACATATATTAGCACTTAAATCAGTTTGTAAAAGCATAAATACTGGATATATTAATTTCAATTTAATGTTTTACTTATGTATTGCGCAAGACATATCTATGCCAATTTTAGGATTACATATTCTGCATAAAAATTGAAAGAACTTTTCTGGAAAGCTAGTAAGGCCTATGATGTGTATGAATTTAAGAAAATTCTGAGAGAGATAGGTATAATTAACATTAAGGCACAAGCATGGTTAGCTGAAATAGACTCCCAATATTGGTGTAGGCATGTATTTGACCCCTCTATTAAGTGTGATCATGTGACCAATAACATGACTGAAGCATTCAATAATATGTTGAAGGATTTTAGGGCTAGGACATATTTGAGCTTGATGAAATTTATTAGAAGAACAGTTGTGACTAAATTCCAATTAAGAAAAGAGGAGTGCAGTAGGTGGAAAATCGAGATACCTCCAACTGTCAACAAGAAGATAGTGGAAGCAAATGTGGAGAGTAGAATCCTGCAAATCGTACATTCAGGAGAGGGGGAATATGAGTTAATGGGTTTAACTAGGGCATATACTGCCAAATTAAATAAAAAATCTTATGAGTGTGGTTTTTGGAAGATTAGTGGGGTGCCATGCAGTCATGTTTTGGCTGGCATTAGACACATTTTATGGCCTATGTGGAATTGAGGAAAGCATCACTTAGTTTATTCAGCCTTTGAAAGAACCAATAGCTTCATGATCCATCCCATTCCAGACATTTGTTGTTCGGTTGATGTTGAAGCTGCACATGTTGACCCAACACCTCTAAAAAAAACCTGGTAGATCAAAACTGCTAAGGAAAAAGGAATCACATGAGAAACACAAAGCAACTAGGAGTGGCATTGTTGTTTGTGGAAAATGCAAACACCCTGGCCATAACAAAAGGAGTAATAAAGTTGTCTTACCTTCTGGAAGCAATAAGGTAATTTACATTTTGTTTACAATTTTTTTGTAATTTAAATTTTGTTTACACATTTACTGATTATTTTCTTACCCTTCATGTTGATGTTTTTTTGTGTATAAAGGGCTGCAAAGGGTGTGAACCAGTCAACCAATCCATGAGCAGAAGTAGGTGTTGTCTCTTCTTAGACCCCCACACAGGTTTAGACTCAACCACAATCTCAAGTGACCATGCACTTAGATTGATTAACCGCTAGAACTGGATGTGTTTTTGTTCATCTTCCTTTATTTTGTTATAGCTACCAATTAAACAAACTTATTACGATGCTTAGCTTTTAGTAGTCTTACATTTTTGTTGGAGTTTGCTAGCACTTAAACAAACCTATTATATTGCTTAGCTTTTGGTTGTTGTACCATGTTGTTGGATTTTGCTAGCACTTAAACAAACTTATTACGGTGCTTAGATGTTGGTTGTTATATATTGTAGGATTTTGCTAGCACTTAAACTATTAGTGCTTAGCTATGGAAAATATTTATTTTGTCTTTCATAGTATGAAAAATATGTATACAGATTAAAACTGTATTTCCGGATAATATCTATTCCCATTTAATGTTATTTGTGCATCATGTTTCTAGATTACTAATGCATGTTTTTTTATGTCATCATTGCATGCTATAAATTAACAATGCATTTTATTTTTCCAACAACTGCAAAGTATTTTTTTTGAAAATTATCATGCAACCATTTTTGTTGTCTGATTCGGTGGTTAATGGTTAAAAAGAAATTGTGTGAATGTGTTTGTAAAATCAAGGTGTTTGTTTAAAAAAAATCAATTGTGTTTGTAAAAGAAATGTTAGTGTTTCAGTGTTTGTAAGAGCAAGTGTGTTTGTAAAAATCAGGAGTAAAAACGTACATCCACCATTACTATCAAGTGTTGAAGGATAATTAGGTCATTTAATTTAAATTTTCTATCGGA
Source organism: Dipteronia dyeriana (assembly GCA_032871835.1). NCBI lineage: Eukaryota > Viridiplantae > Streptophyta > Magnoliopsida > Sapindales > Sapindaceae > Dipteronia > Dipteronia dyeriana. Next base: position 44,573,568 of record CM065298.1, read on the forward strand.
GTTGCCTTTTTTAACAGAAATCTTGATGGCAGGGTGGGGGGGGATGTCTAATATTTTTTTTTTCAATAGGAAAAATGATTATTATTAAAATAAGAATGGATAAAGTGTATAATATAATAAACTAAAGGATAGAAAAAGATTATATCCTTGATCAAATAAAGGAGCAAGAGAAGCGTGTCTACTGTTTTGGCTTTGTTTTTTTTAGTTCAACTGTCTTCAACTTTCTCATCTCAATTTATTACTTTTTAGTTTATGTCTTTTTCTTACAATATATCTTAATTATAATTTTAATAGTTAAACAGTTGAATATTTATTATTTCGGTTAAAATTAGAATGACCAACGTTTTCTTCATGCTAAATGATTTTGTGTGAGTCACCTACTGGCTTGAGGCTACTAGTAAATCATGAGTTATATATGAATACACGAACATTTTACATAATTCAAACAAAATACCTTATATATCGATGTGACTAGTTGTTATCGAGACGGTTGGTAAATAATATATATATATATTTATATCGAGTTTTTTATGAGAAATTTTTTATTTTAATTTGGGTAAGGACCGATATGAAAGCATATTGATTTAAATGAATTTTAATTTGAATTTCTTTATGAATGATAAGTTCATTGAAATCTACCTATGAATAAAATTTAAAATTTTTTCAAAAACTGAAACTATTTATCCAGATTTTTTTAAAAATGAAGACATCAGAAAAATAAGCGAAATATAGGAAAATTCAAGAAAAATAGTTCTAGTGCTTGAAAGATTTTTAAATTTTATTCATAGATAGATGTCAATAAACTTATCATCCACAAAAAGGAAATCAAATCAAGATTCATTCAAATCAATATGATTTTATAGTGGTCCTTACCGAAATTAAAATAAAGGATCCCTAATGAGAGACTCAATATATATATACATTTTTCGGTACGACATTATACGATGAAACAATATGTGATCACAAATGATTGTATATGATCACGAATATATATATAATATTATATCACATGAATTGCATGTGATCACACAATTAATTTATTGTGATCGTATGTTAGAAAATGCATTGCCCATAAGAGTAACCGGTGGAAATAACACTCTTTACTATCCTATTTTTAGGACTAATAATTCAGGTATTATTCAAACAAAATAATACTGATATAGAGACTAATTCTAAAGTAAAAAAAAACAAAAAAAAAACAAAAAAAAAAAAAACAATTTTCCTATCCTTTCCTTTCTATCGTCATTTTCATTCTCATTATTATTCTACCGCGGTAACCATAACCAAAGATCACCTTAAGGAGTAATACTATTGACAATTTTATCCCAATTATAATTACTAAAAAGGATAAAAATATTCTAATCACGCTACAATTTTTAAACTCTAAAAAAAATATAATTTAAACCAATGTTTAACAAATTAATAAAGTCATTTTTTAAGATTATAAAGTTAATAAAAATGTAATAAAAGTTATTAATAAAATAAAAAATAGTTTTTTTGAAGTATTAAACAATTACATAAAACAGGGTTTTTAATTAGGTGTGTAGACTCAAACCCACAACCTCGTGATGCAGGTGTGATGGATTTTCTTTGGAACCTCGTTCACCGGTCTCGCAGCGGAAGTAAATTTTAAATTTTTTTATACAGATCGTAATCTGTATCTGGGACCAGTGAACTTTTGATCGTAATTATTTTCGGAACAAATACAAATAAAAATTATTACACTAATAAAATATATATGTAAATACAGGAAATTGTAATCAATAATAATAAAAAAAAAATAGAACCATACCAACGTTTGGAGGCTCCTTCACTTTTCGATTTGCTCCTGGTCTGTACCACTGATCTTCCTAGCTATTCCCGGGACTAGTAACTACATGTGTGCGCATCACGGTTCATAGGAACTTGGACTTAGGATGGAAGGTGTAGAGAAAAACGAATGAAGAAACTATTTCTTCTTAAAAAAAAAAACTACCTAGAACAATTCTAGTAGTTAAAAAAATAATAGTTATATATTTTTTTTTCTTGGTGCAAACACTTGCACACAACACTTTTGTTTTTTTTTTGTACTTATGACAAAAACAAAAACCAATTTTTTGTCTCCTATGCAAAACCAAAAACAAAAACTATTTCTTTCTTTTGTTTTGTCAATGTATATATATATATATATATAAGGGCTGTGGGTGAAAACGCACAGCACCCCTTTTTTTTTTTCTTTTTTTTTTAAATAATATATATCACATATATAATTTTTTTTAAAAAAATCTAATAAATTCTAATTTGATTTTTAAAAAACTTTTAAATAAAAAAAAACATCCCATATCTTTTATTTGATTTTAATTTGGAATTCAAACTATTTAAATTCAAAAATAAAATATTTAATTTAATAAAATAAAATAATCACATTATCTTATTTTATTCAAAAGTAAATGTCAACATACACCCTCCATTTAGTGATTAATAATATAATCAAATAATCTCATTATTTAAGTTATTTAATCACCATTATCCATTAATTAAATAATCTCATTATTAAATTAATTCCTGAATAAATGCGTGTCACTTTCATAAAACAATTGATTGGACAATCCAATTAATTAACTGTGACCCTTGTTACCTAAATCGATCGGGCTAGCAAGGGGACCTAATGGACCCACAGTATTTTGAGCTCCAATAATCCTCGGAATCATTAATTAAACTCTTTAATTAATATTCATTGATTATTAACTCCGGTGTTATTCCACTAAAAACCCGAAGCTGTACTTTCTCAACTGTAGACGTTTTTACACAGACCGATACAACTCGATGTCCATTGATATAGCTATTACATATGGTGTGATCCTCCACAGTATTTTATAATTAGAGCTGGGTCATAATGTCCGTTATACCCCTCTAATTACATATATTCTTTAAGTACCATTGATTCTCTAATGGACAATAAATCCTATTTCCTCACGGAATTAGGAGAGCGCTCATATTGTCCAAGCCCATAATTAACCGTTAAGGGAACTACCATCTACTTCTCACAAGGAGGAGTGGATTCCACTATTGTGTACAAACCTTCCCAGTCACAAGTCAGACCGCAATCCCAACATATGAAGTATATTGATCGGGAAATACATCTGACCTCACCCATGGTATATCAAAGACCACGATCTAACCTGAAGGAGTCGATAAGACACTCAGGATTATGATCACCCATATATAGCCATCATTAGTTGATATATATGAATCTCATCGGTAAACGGATCTTGGTGTGAGATTCATCTAGATCATGGCCCAGTCCTATATGATCACATCATACAAGGTGCCTCCATTCCCATATCTCATATGAATGATTCAGGATAGAATCACTGCACATTAGGGAATGGACCGCAGCTATAGATTAAACACAAATAAAGTACCTAGCTTTATTTGCTATCTATGGACTCTTTAGATTGCATGTCTCTTACTGTATCCGTCCGTATATGACACTCATATACACAGTTTGAGATTACAGCCGGTAATCCAGGATGTTAATATGTACACAAGTTTATAAAATAAATAACATAACAAGAATGAATTGAACCTTTCTTTTTATTTACTTCATAAATCCATTTACAAATTACATGCTTAGGGCATAAACCCCAACAATCTCCCACTTGCACTAAAGCATGTGAGGCATGTCTCGTAACCCTATACAATCTTGGTGACTCGAAAACACTTTAACCGGTAAGGTCTTCATAAATGGATCAGCATGATTGTCTTGTGAGGCTATCTTGGTGACGATCACATCTCCTATCTGCACTATCTCTCTAATGAGATGATATGCTTCCCTCTCTTATGGCTTCCTGGTTCTTTGGAGTTAGCCACAGCACCACTGTTATCACAATAAAGTGTGATGGGTTTATCCAGGTTTGGAACAGCTTCTAGATCACTTAAGAACTTACGGAGCCAAACAGCCTCTTTAGCAGCTTCACAAGCAGCTACATATTCGGCTTCCATGGTGGAGTCAACAGTGTAAAATTGCTTGATACTTCTCCACACATTGGCTCCACCACCCAAGGTGAATACTGATCCAGACGTGGATTTTCTAGAATCCTTATCTGACTGAAAATCAGAATTCATGTTTCCTGACGGAATCAAATCCTGTCTAGAATACACTAGCATATAATTTCTCATTCTCCGAAGATACTTGAGAATAGTCTTGACAGCAACCCAATGATCCAATCTTGGGTGGAACTGGTATCTGCTGACTACTCTCACTGCATAGCAGATGTCCGGTCTCGTGCATAACATAGCATACATGAGACTACCTACTGTTGATGCATAGGGAACACATCTCATATCCTCAACTTCTTGAGGTGTCTTAGGACACTGTTCCTTAGACAAGTGAACTCCATATCTGGAAGGTAAATTACCTTTCTTGGAGTTCTGGATCGAATATCGCACAAGGATATATGATGCTTGAGACAGTGCTATAAGTTTGTTCTTACGATCCCTTATAAGTTGGATCCCTAGAACATAACTTGCCTCTTCCAAATCTTTCATTTGGAATTGGCTAGCCAGCCAGCCTTTTACATCAGACAACACTCCCACATCATTCCCAATGAGTAGGATATCATCTACGTATAGGACCAAGAAAACTACTTTTTTATCAATGATGCGCTTTTAGACACATGGCTCATCGACATTTTGCTAGAAGCCATAGGCTTTGATCACATCATCAAACCTAATGTTCCAAGATCTAGATGCTTGCTTAAGTCTATAGATGGACCTTTGCAGCTTGTAAACCTTTTGCTCTTGATCTTGATACACGAATCCCTCTGGTTGCATCATATAGATGCTTTCATCAAGATTGCCATTCAAGAATGCAGTCTTGACGTCCATTTGCCAAATTTCATAATCGAAATAGGCAGCGATGGATAAGAGAATCCTAATAGACTTAAACATGGCTACTTGCGAGAATGTCTCTTTATAATCGACCCCCTCTTTCTGGGTATAACCCTTGGCCACTAGCCTTGCCTTGAAGGTCTCTACCTTCCTGTCTATTCCTCTCTTTCTCTTATAGATCCACTTACACCAAATGAGTTTTACCCCATCTGGTAAGTCTACAAGATCACAGACTGAGTTACAGTACATGACTCCATCTTGAGATTCATGGCTTTAAGCCATTCCTCTTTATCAGGATCTTCTAATGCATTCTTAAATGTCAATGGATCATCCACACTATCAGGAGAGATAACACCTTGTCCCTCACCTATAGCTAAATAGTGTTCAGGTTGTCTCATAACTCTCTCACTACGTCTAGGTGGTAGTGTATCCTGGTCAGGAACCATCTGACTCTCAGATATTTGTGGATCAACAACTCTTATTAATGAAGCACTAGTCTCACCAGGCTCCAACTCATTTAATACAATATTGGAACGAGGTTTATGGTCACTAATGTAATTGTCCTCAAGAAACGTTGCATTTATCGATACAAATACTTTGTTATCTTTGGGACTATAGAAGTGTCCACCTCTGATCTCCTTGGAGTATCCTACAAATAGGCAGACAACAAACTTGAAGTCTAGCTTTCCATTTCTGTTCTTCAGCACGTGTGTTGGACACCCCCATATGCGAAAATGTCGTAAACTAGCTTTACGACCATTCCACAACTCTAGGGGAGTCTTAGGAATAGATTTGGATGGCACTACATTCAAAATGTATGCCGCTGTTTGTAACGTATATCCCCAAAAGGAATTCGGTAATGATGAGAAACTAATCATAGATCTCACCATTTCCATTAGGGTTATATTTCTCCTCTCCGCTACACCATTTTGCTGAGGTGTACCTGGAGCTGTGAGTTGGGAAACTATCCCATGCTAGACCATGAAGTCTTCAAACTCTTGGTCAAGGTACTCACCTCCACGATCCGATCGTAGTGACTTGATAGTCCAACCTAATTGATTCTCAACTTTAGCTCGGAATTCTTTGAACTTTTCAAATGTTTCCAACTTTATTTGCATCAGGTAGACGTATCCGTATCTTGAGTGGTCATCTATAAAGGTGACATAATACTCATAACCACCCCTAGCTTTAACATTCATTGGTTTGCAGACGTCTGTATGTATAAGCTCTAGCGGTTCTTTAGCTCTAAGCCCTTATCCAGTAAAAGGTCTCTTAGTCATCTTACATTCAAGACAAGATTCGCTGAAAGGTAAGGTGCCAACCTTTAACTCACTTAAAGGTTCGTTTTTTACTAATCTGTCTATCCGGTCAAGGTTGATATGACCAAGCCTTAGATGCCAGAGATACGTGTCATTATATGGGGAAATCTTATGTCGTTTAGTTTTTTATTTTTCAACCTTAAACATTTCGGTGTTGAGCAGTGTAGTATGTATTAACGGTATTAACACATACAAATTGTTTTCATTAATTCCTGAACAAATATTTAGACCATTCTTTCCAATAGTAACAGACTTATTATTAAAAGAAACAGAATTTTTTTTCTAACAACTTAGAAACGAAAATCAAATTCGGTGTAAATCTAGGAATATAAAAAACATTGTTTAATAATAAAAAACTATTATTATTACAAAATTAAAATCTTATTGCTCCCACTGCTTTGGCCGATATGACATCCCCCGACCCCACAAGCATTGAGAAGGCTCCCTCCTCTAGTTGTGTCCAAGAATCAGTCCACTTCAAAGAAGAACAAACATGATTAGTCGCCCTGAATTAACTATCCAGGGTGAAGAATCATCTTCCACTAAACAAGATTCAAGAACAAGTAAATCATATTTACCTTTCATCTTTTTCTTCTTGGCTACCTCCTCCAGATACTGATGACATTTCCCCTTCCAGTGCCCGACCTTGTTACAATGGAAACATTTTCCTTTGTCTTGGTCATTGGAGGTGTCCTTCTTTTTGCTTTGTTCTTTCTTGGGTTTGGGCTTTCCTTTTGCCTTCCCAGCGGACCTTTTCCTCTTCTTATTATTAGAGGAAGATGGTTCGGTAACATTTGCCTCACCGGTCTTACCTTTGTTGTCCTTAATCAAGGACTCAGAGCTAGCGAGCTCATTGAGCAATTGTGTAAGACTGAACTTTAACTTGTTCATCCCGTAGTTGCTTTTAAACTTATCGAAACTCTTCGGAAGAGTCGTCAGTATGATGCTCACCTGACTGGGTTCGTCAATGGCACGCCATTGACTTTTTCCTTGTTGAAGTAGGACATCATGCTCAGGACATGTTCCCGAACTGACATTCCTTCCTTCATACAAGCGAGCATAGAGGAACGAACAGCTTCATGTTGCTTTTGCTCGAAGGGCTGCCCGAACATAGCTTGCAATGGCTCCATGATTTCAAATGCTGAATTCATTGCTTCATGCTTTGTGACAAGCACGTCTGTCATAGATGCCAATAGATATGTTCGGGCCTTCTCATCAGATGAGACCCATCGCTGGTATGCCTCATGAACAGTTCGTGTGGCATGGCTGTAGGCGCTGGAGTAATGCAGTTAATTTATCGTTTGTGAGAATTTGAAGTAATGCAGAAGACATTGCTAAAATAAATAAAACATTCATTCAATCATTTATTTAAAACAAGTGTGGGTGCTTTGGTATAAATTTAAACATGATGCATGAACATGTTTAACGACCTAAAACTACCCTAAAAAATAGTTACTATACCACGACAATCCAACATACCATAAAAAAGTGCCGCCTTAGGGTCGGTCAAATCTTTGCATGTTGGACCGAGACATTCTCAATCAAATGATATTCGAGAATAAATCAGATTCCATATCAGTCAACCATCGTTTATTCAGTCAGGTTTTTAATTAACAAACTTAATCAAAACCTTCGTGAGTGTAACCCACCATTTCAGATCTCATGAGCTTTACCCGAGAATTGCTGCCTTAGGGTTGGTCAATCCTGAAATACCCTCAGAAATCCTATCCGTTAGGAAGTCAACCTTGGTATTGATCTTTGTGGAAACCCTTCTTAGGGAGGACGAAAGCAAAGCCGTCATGAGGCCCCATTCGGATCTCACGGTGTTGAACTATTGATGGAGACCGCGGGATATATATGTCATATATCCTTCTCCCACTCACTATTTTAAAACTAGGGTTTTCTATTATCCGTTAATGCACCTAGACTCTACAGGATCAAATGGCTAACTTTAATCAAGTTATCTAGGGCATTAACTAATTCATTATTAGAAACAAGTTCTAATTAACTAATAAATTATTAATGATTTTTAACAATTAAAAATCTAATCTATTAGTAAATAATATAAATCTTTGTAAACTATTTACTAAGCTCGTACTATTAAAACTCTAACACAATATTCGGTTCATTTATAATTAGGCAATTAATCAAATTAATCCTAATTACTATAAATGACCCTATTAATATAACTTATTAAACTCTTTAATAACTAGATTAATATTAATGAGAATTACCAAGTTTTTCAACAATTAAAAAACAAATCTCATTTTCATAGCCAATTTATGTATTTACCCATTTTAATCACATTAAAAAAATACATAAAATATCAGGCTATGATGCATGTATGACATATCAAATATATTTGTGTAGACACATCTAATCTAAAAGACATACGTATGCATGACAATGCTTTTTATCATCACATAATATAAAGCATACATGAATTGACCGAGTACTATGGATTATTTAACCTAAAAAAAATTGGAATCTAAAATTACAAACATACCCCCAAGGCATTCCTTGGTCTTCTTGTAATTTCCAAGTCTTCCAGTCTCTTCAGATCACCTCGATTCATCTCATGAATCTTTCTTCCCGATTTTTCCAGGTCTTCAACATAGGTTACAATTTTATTTTATTTTTACAATACAATAATGAAAATACAATCACGGTTAAATACTCAAGGTTAACCTAGAGAAGGGGGGGTGGGTGAATAGGTTAGACACCTTTATCGACTCCCTTAGAAACAAACAAAAGTTTGTCCCTCTAGATTGCTTGTATCACAATATATATATTAATTAAAGACAATTAATTAATATATAAACACAAGTAAAGTGTGATGCAAACAAGTAATTGTAACATATACACAATCAATATTATGAAGAGGAAGTCAACATACAAAGAAAGTTCTATCCATAATACAAATATTAGAGAGATAGGGATAGAGAAAAGTTGACACAAGATATAACGTGGTAAAACTCCGAAGAGGAAACATCCACGGGCTAGCAGCCACCGGCAAACAAAATCCACTAGTAGATAAGACAAGTACAATCTCTCAAGTGACCTCTTCACACTTCTTGCCAAGAATTCTTGCTCAACACCATAGGTCTTACACATATTGTCAAGACTTCATTCTCACAAGGCATCTATGTGATCATGAACGCAAAACACAAATAAACACGCAACATAGAATGCTATGATCAACACATTCTATGGTAAATACTAGACATGAGCATGAATGCACAAATCACATATAGTCTAGTTAATCATGCATGAGTAGTCAATCTAGATTATGTAAGATATGATCAACATTAATCACAACCTAGATTCATTCATATATCTAAACTTGAATCACAAGATATGATCAACAAATCACAAGATCAAGTTTAAATCACAAAAACCTAAAACATGCTAAAATCATATGACAAAGTCAAATAGATCTAAGCATAGGTTCTAGAGCATATTCCTAATCATATATTCAACAAATCACATGAATAGCTCAAAAGAACATAAACACATGTACCATGTGAGAATTTTGGCCAAGAGAGCCTAATACATGTGAGGAACTATTTTTTGTTAAACTCAATCAATCAAAGATCATCAAATAGTCCTAGAATCAAAGCTAGCACAATACAATCCCAAACATGTGATAACATAGGCAAAATCAAAACCTAACTCAACATGTATGATTTCAATTGAAACTCAATCATGCTATGAAAGTGTTCAAAACACAAATCAAAACACTCACAATATACAAATATATGTAGAAGAAGAAAACCCAAGGTAATTGACCAAGTTTTACAAGAAAACTTTGAGAGAAAATCAATACCTTAGTTGATTTACGTGCAGTCCCGTTTTTGTATGATTAGATACCAAAAACAGCAGCAAAACTAACTCAAACCTTCAGAGAAAAGATGGAGAATGAATAGATGAACACTCTCAACTTTCAATCACTGAAATCTGAGTTCAAATGTAGAAGTTATGGTCTTTGGAAGGTGAAAAAATTTAGAGAGAAAATTCTGACACTTGATTTGAATTTCTTCTTAGAATGAAATGCGAGAGGGAAATAGTTTATAAATGAGTGGGAGACTTGGACATGTGAAATGACCAAGAGGGGAAAAATGAAGCCAAGCAAGCTTGCTACCCGAGATGGCACGTGGGCATCTCAGGGCAGCAAGCCTTCTGGCCCGAGATGGCCACGCACCATCTTGGGAAAGAAGACAATGCTTGCTTCTTTCTCCTTCGACCCTCCTTCGCGTTCTTCGATCGTTCTCCGGCCTCAGAACTCGGAATTCAAATCCGTTCACGGATTAAAAAATATAACTCTCACACAAACATGGACATATAATACACTCAACCCAAAAAATAATAAGTCGACTCGATATACGAAGACGAAGACAATGTATGAAACATGAGTTGAAAGTGTAGTATCTTTTGACTTAGAACTTGAAAACAATAGTATAAGTAACCGAAATGACCGGAACTCAATAAGAATGATTTAAGACTAAATCCAAGTTCAATATCCATGTTATACAAATATATACACACAAATATAATTCACACTAGAATGCAAGCTACATAGAGATAGTTTCTAATCATGCATATTCCAAAACATGTTATTTCCAAACCAATGCATGAGCATTCATCTTAAAGTGTGTGAATGTGTTATACATGGTGTACAACGATGCAGGGACACGTATGAATAAATTGTATGTGTGTGCCTATAATGGTGCACAACGATGCAGGGACACAAATGTATGATATGTGTGTGTGTGCCTACGCCTTGCAAGAGAAGAAAGGTCTCGATACCTTAGCATCCAAGAATAGTACCAATCCTTTTGAAGACGAACTTTGCATCATGAGAAGTTGCTTTTCTTCCTTAAAGCTCTTATCATCACGAACCACTTAAGCAACTAATCAATACAAAGAAATGAAGTTTTGTTATGGAATCAAGCCAACACAAATCTAGGACTTAACAATCTCCCCTAGGACCTAACAAATAATAGTTAAAAATGTATATAATAAAAAAATAAATTATACAACCCATAAACCCTAAATCCACAGTATCATATAATTAACGATCAATCATGTTTTTACAAATTTTAAAAAATAATATACATACAAAAACATCATACAGTCAATTTAAATCGTGCCTACACAATCATACATACATGAGCATCGAAAACAATTTCCTGTTCCGAAAATAAAATTGGTTCTGATACCAATTGTTGGAACCTCGTTCACCAGTCACGCAGCGGAAGTAAGTTTAATTTCTTTTTTGTACAGATCGTAATCTGTATATGGGATCATTGTACTTTTGATCGTAATTATTTTCGAAACAAATACATATAAAAATTATTACACTAATAAAATATATATGTAAATACAGGAAATTGTAATCAATAATCAAAAAGAAAAAAAATAGAACCATACCAACGTTCGGAGGCTTCTTAACTTTTTGATTTGCTTCTGGTCTGTACCAGTGATCTTTCTAGCTATTCCCGGGACTGGTAACTGCGTGTAGGCGCGTCACGGTTATCAGGAACTTAGGATGGAGGGTGTAGAGAAAAACGAATGGAGAAACTATTTCTTCTTTAAAAAAACTACATAGAACAAATTCTAGTAGTTAAAAAAATAATAGTTATATATTTTTTTTTCTTTGTGCAATCACTTGCACACAACACTTTTGTTTTTCTTTTGTACTTATGACAAAAACAAAAACAAAAACAAATTTTTTGTCTCTTATGCAAAACAAAAAAAAAACCATTTTTATGTCTTTTATGCAAAACCAAAAACAAAAACCGTTTCTTTCTTTTGTTTTGTCAATGTATATATATATATATATATATATATATAAGGCATCACCCCCTTTTTTTTTCTTTTTTTTTTAAATAATATATATCACATATATATCTTTTTTTTCAAAAAATCTAATCAAATCTAATTTTATTATTAAAAAACTTTCAAATAAAAAAAAATATCCCATATCTTTTATTTGATTTTAATTTTGAATTCAAACTATTTAAATTCAAAAATAAAATATTTTATTTAATAAAATAAAATAATCACATTATCTTATTTTATTCAAAAATAAATATCAACATACATCATCCATTTAGTGATTAATAATATAATTAAATAATCTCATTATTTAAGTTATTTAATCACCATTATCTATTAATTAAATAATCTCATTATTCAATTAATTCCTGAATAAATACGTGTCACTTTCGTAACACAATTGATTGGACAATCCAATAAATTAACTGTGACCCTTGTTACCTAAATCGATCGGGCTAGTAAGGGGACCTAATGGACCCACAGTATTTTGAACTCCAACAATCTTCCGAATCATTAATTAAACTCTTTAATTAATATTCATTGATTATTAACTCCGGTGTTATTCCACTAAAAACCCAAAGCTGCACTATCTCAGCTGTAGACGTTTTTACACAGACCGATACAACTCGGTGTCCATCGATATAGCTATTACATATGGTGTGATCCTCCACAGTAGTTTATAATTAGAGCTGGGTCATAATGTCCGTTATACCCCTCTAATTACATATATCCTTTAAGTACCATTGATTCTCTAATGGACAATAAATCCTACTTCCTCACGGAATTAGAAGAGCGCTCATATTGTAGGGAACTACCATTTAATTCTCACATGAAGGAATGGATTCCACTATTGTGTACAAACCTTTCCAGCCACAAGCCAAACCGCAATCCCAACATACAGAGTATGTTGATCAGGAAATGCATCTGACCTCACCCATGGTATATCAAAGACCAAGATCTAACCTGAAGGAGTCGATAAGATACTCAGGATTAAGATCACCCACATATAGCCATCATTAGTTGATATATATGAATGTCATCGGTAAACGGATCTTGGTGTGAGATTCATATAGATCATGGCCCAGTCCTATATGATCACATCATACAAGGTGCCTCCATTCCCATATCTCATATGAATGATTCAGGATAGAATCACTGCACATTAGGGAATGGACCGCAGCTATAGATTAACCACAAATAAAGTACCTAGCTTTATTTGCTATCTATGGACTCTTTAGATTGCATGTCTTTGATTGTATCCATCAGTATATGACACTCATATACACAGTTCGAGATTACATCCGGCAATCCAAGATGTTAATATGTACTCAAGTTTATAAAATAAATAACATAACAAGAATGAATTGAATCTTTCTTTTTATTTACTTCATAAATCCATTTACAAAGTACATGCTTAGGGCATGAACCCTAACATTTTCCACCGGACCAACATCATCTCATCAAAACAGAAAAAGAGCTTATTTCACTCTTCAACAAAAAAAAATTGGATCAAAATGAAGAATTCTTACTTTTTAATATATATATATATATATATATATATATGTTAATCGTGAAGGAAGGCATAATGGCAAGCAAGGATTGTTCCCACGAGGAAAAGTTATTTATTAATTAAAACTTATTCAAATTTATGTTAAACAAACGTAACCAGAAGATTGTTGATGATTAAATAAAATTTAAAACTAAATTAAATTATACTATTGTGGTAAGTATTCCCGCCTGTTCTAGCAGTGGCCCCAAAAACTTGATGTTTAAAATCGTGTTTATAAAAACAATGCTCGCAAGTGAACGAATCGTGAAGAAATGCACAACGATAAATATGGATTGTTCCCACGAGGAAAAGTCATTTACAAATTAAAAATAATTCTAATTTAAGTTAAACAAAAGTAACTAGAAGATTGTTGAAGATTGTTGAAGATTGAATTATATTAAAAACTAAATTAAATTATACTAAAGAAAGTAATTACGAAAATTGAGTTATGGTCAATGGAGAGAAAGAATTAGGTCATCAATGATCCCAAATTATGAACGCTAATGTACAGAATTAATTTGTAAATAAAATCCTATCAATTCAAGGGTTCGTAATATGACTATTACCGTACGATCACGAAATGAGTCATGTGTTCCCAACCACTATTCACCCTTTTATCTATGATGTGAACAATAATTGAAAACCCATTAAGTACAAGAATAAAGAACCAAATCTAAACTTTTCTTTGATCTATGCTAAAGATAAATTTTATTTATTCAAGTGAGCTTTAATCATGATTATGTTTTGATCTATACTCTAACCCCTAATTCTAAGACAGTCTCAACCGTAAATTCATGTCAAGTAATCATCCACTCTTTGATTTATGGTGTCAATGAAAAGTAAAACTAATGAGATTCAAGCAATTACGCACAATGAATAAATCAAGAATTGAATTGATAAATTAATAATTAATCCATACACGAGCATTCACAAAAGGTTTACATTGATTCCCTAGTTATGAGATTAGTTACACATGATGAAAATAAAAAGATAAGAGATTGACAATATTAAAGCCATTGATGCCTCTAATGAATTCTTCAAATCTTTAATGATGAAATCTTCTTTGTCTTCAAATCTTCTATGTGTAAAGATGGTTGAAATTTGTGATCTGGGAAAAGTATGTAGAAAGTGGTGTGCATAGATTGTGTCCTGAAACCCTAAAGATTTTGATGTATATATTTGAAACAAGAGTTTGCACGAGATCAGAAATCTACCTTTAACAAGGAATTATCCAACCGATATGACCACCGCAGTGGGTGTCACAACTGTTAGATAGCTGTGAGCTACTGTCTTTATAGCGTTGTTTTTCCGCTGTGATAATGAACAGTGGTTAGATAGAGGTCTTGATAAATTACAAAAACACCCATTAAATCTTCACTATTTCATATTTTCGTCTAAAATTCTCCAAGACACCTTAAAGAAGAAACAACCTGAAATTGCTCAAACAAACAAATTAAAGCCACTAATAACTCTAGAAATAAGCAATTGATTGGAGGAATGGGGATCAAAAACATATATATAAAATGATCAAATACCCCTAAACCTATCTTTTGCTAGTCCTCGAGCAAACTAAAAAAACAAAAATTAGAAACAAAGCCTAGAAATAAAAATCCTAAATAAGCCGCTTTCGTAGGAAACATGATAGCATTGGGTATATGCTACTAGCCTTCAAACCTCTAGACGACCCTAGTAGGAGGATTTTTGTCTTCTGAGGGTTTAAACCTATGACTCCCACAAACGTATCCAGAAAATACCAGTCATCTTAGATACAATCGAAATGTGCCCATATTGAAACAATGCATGCAAATTCAAATAAGTAAATACTAGAATTAAGTCACAAAACTGAATGCATTGCTCAATTTTAATTGAAAAGCCCATAGTCAAGACGTTCTAGTTTCAAAGTCACATTCGTTAAATACCATAGATGTAATTCGTCTTGACTCTAATTCTCACAAGATGTCACTCATTAATTTCACACAGAACCTAGGCAAATACACTCATCAAGTTATTATTTTGCACAAGAAAATTAAAGTTATTATTTCATATGAATATATAATAGAAAGAACACTTGTTTTGTATGCAAAAGCTCTCATGAAAAAACTCAAGCATTATGAACAAGATAAACAAATGATTTTTTTTTACTTTCATAGCAAGGATAACTGATCGCTCTAAGTTTGAATATATTTTAAGCATCTAATTCATCCCTTTTGTGTTCGTTTATCAAACATTTTTGTATTTTAAATATCTCCTTGAGTCCTTTGTATGTATTTTTGATATTTAGGGGCAATTGAGGACTTGATAAAGCCAGAAAGTTCCCTAATAAATGCGTGTGTCTAATAACCTTCAGAAGAGGGGGAGGGTGGGGTGAATAGATTTTAATCAAGTCAATTACCAATTTTTCTTGATTAGTCAATATTCAAAATTCACCAAATAAATCAAACATACAGCATCAAGTGTAAAGTGCAAAAATATAAATAACACAAGATGTGTACGTGGAAACCCTCCAAATGGGAAAAAACAACGGGCTGTTAAGTGAGCCACACTCGATGGCAAAAATCCACTATATGAGTAAAAAGTTACACCTTCAAGTGATACTCGGACTCTCACTCTCGACAACCTCAGGCTATAGCCACTACCACTCACCACTTTTGGTTCAATCCCTAGTGATATCCCCTGATCCATTACTCTTGGAGTGAGCACCTTCTACTCTACCCCTCGGGCCTTTTACAATGGATACCCGACCAATTGCTTGCCAACCAACCCTTGGTTGCAAGACTTCTCTTGCTTGTGTAACTTCACACTGAAACCACAAGACTTGACTCAATAAAGAGTTCAACAACCTATGTGAATATGATGAAATATTCAAACATGCAAATAATGCTAGGCAAAACACTAAATGCTTATCATGGAATTTAAGAATGTCGCTAAGTACAATTCCTAGATATCAATGTCTAAATGAATGTTCATAAACACTTAACTAGATATAGTTATGCAACGTTATATCATAGTTATCAAACAAAGCCATTTCAACATATGTTGTCATTAAGCATGGCATGGTCATTAAATGCAATCATCAAAATGCAATCAATATGACCTAATTAGCTAGAGGCAACAATGACCTAAATGCTAGTTATCACAAAAGCCATATTAACACAAGTTTTCATTAAGCATAGCAAGGACTATAATGCAATCACAAAATGCAATCAATGAGTACTAATCAATAATGTCTAAATGCAATGCATAAAGACTTAGCAAGAAGGGTAAATATGTCCTAAATTCAAGCTATCAACAAACAAACCCAATCATGTTATCAAGACTCAAAAATATATGTAATAAACTATAGTCTAGGTATTTAATCAAGCAATAAACACCTAATCTAGAGTAAGAAGAACAATAAAAGATGTTCAATGAAGTTCTTACTTACCTAGTCATGAAACCAAGAACACCCATGCTCATATGATGAAGAATGATGCAAGATGGAGATGGGTTTTGGGTTTGGAGAGTTAATGAACCACTCTTGGAGCTTCTCTCTCAAAGAAAATACTTTCTCATACTAAAAAATGGTTTGGAAGCTATGAAAAACGAGTGAGGAAGAAGATGATATATAAATATGAGCCCTAGGATAAAACTACATCGTTTTGAAAATGCCCAGAATTTTATTCGGTGCGCTGGTCGACAAGTGCCACACCAGTGCACACCTACTGTCCAGGGGCGCTGGTGAGGTGCACTTGTGGACTGGCGCAGCCGTGACGGCACAAAAGCTCGAGATTCGAGTGACCTAAAACATGACCAAACGACATCCAAACCTTTCGTATAATATACTGTTGGAAAGGTATGGAAGTATGATTTCTACTCCAATTTTTAAAACAAGATTTGGTCATCTGTAGAAAACGTTATGGCCATTTCAGTGACCGAAGGTCAGAAACGGACAACAACAGAGATCCCCTATTTTTGTGGTCACTTTGGAGATTTTAAAACCAATCCAAACGGTCATGAAATATTACGAATAATATACCATTGGAAAGGTATGGGTGTCTAGTTTTTACATAATTTTTTTAAAACTCATTTTGAATCAATGTATAAAAAGATATGGTCACAAGATCATACAAATGTTAGTTTAGAAAAACATTTAAATCATTGAAATACACTCTTTTAAAACTAGACACCTTACTCCATATAAGCAAACTAAGAGTAGAATGAGACCTTCTCATATGGTCACTCAACGTGCTAAAACAAGCACACCATCGTGCAAGCGCGAACATAACACAATACCACATTTAAATCTATAAATGAAGTGCAAGTGTGATTGTGAAGAGATGCACACATATAAAAATCATCAACACAAATGCAAGATCAACAAAGCATGCATGAGGTGTGTGTGTGCACCTAAACTCTTCAAGAGGTAAAGTCAAGTGAATATACCTTTAGCTCTTGAAGTCATGGAGATGCTTGGAAGCTTGCCAATGAGGACCTAATCTATGCATTACACAATCATCCCCAATGTGGTATGGTTTGTTATGAAATAAGCCAATCATAAAATCAAAGTCCTTACAAAGCCTATGGAAGAAAGCAAAGGAAAAAAATTACGTTCTGTGAGTTCTTAATTGTAGAATGAAGTCGCAGATCAAGTCCAGAAGACACGCCAGTTCAAGTTACGATAAGAACCTAGCAGAGCAAATCTGCGAGTTAACACTGCAAGTTACACCTCATAGAACTAGACAGAAGAACAGAGGCATAGAGCATTGTGAGAGAAATCTACGAGCTATATCTAGCAGTTCAGTTCCATAAAAGGTTACGAGTATTGACTACGAGTTCTTACTCATAAATGAAGCTAGCAGTACAGCCCCAGACATCACTTGGAGTAGCGGTTGTGATGTTGAAGTCACAGAGCAACCACTAAAGAAGATCAGTGAATTACAACTAGCAGAATGTAGTAACAGATCTTATTCTGACTCAACTGCGAGGACCAAATCGCAGATCATGATCCACGTCATCCTATAAGTGGATTTCAACCAAATCTTCTCTCCATAATATAAACACATTTTTCTTTCTAGAATGAGTGTGTTAGAGTGTTGTATGTTAGTTTGTAATCTTAATCTTTAGAGTAAGAAACACCCTTTAACTTTTACTTTAATCTCATGTTTTTAGATTAAACACAACTTATAATTAGAATCTTTAAGTAGTGGTAAGTAAATCTACTCTTTGTCAAGCAAGCAAGGTTTAATTGAGCAAGCATAGAAGAGAGCGTCAAGAATCCATGTGCTTTCTTTATCTTTCTCTTTACTTTGCTTATACTTATTTGATAATGAGTGGCTAAATCATTTTTGCTGAGGATTTGGTGATTGTATATATGTGAACACTATTAGTAATGATCTAGTCTATCTTTCATCTATCTTGAGTTGCACTTATGCTTAATATATTAACACGTTGATTGTTGGGTATGATCTTTACTTAGCATCTAAGAATGAATTGTGTGCATGATTAAATGGATTTATCTCTTGGTTGATCAATCTTGAGTAGGTTACACTTGAAACTCTTCATATAGATATTTATTGATAGTAACTAGGTAGTGAACTCTGTATTTTGCATGTTGCATCATTATCTCCTCAGCATATCTTTAGAATCTTTAGAACAATCATCTTACAATTACATAACTTTTAGTGACTTTTACTAAAACAATCATTTGAACCGTTTCGAGTTTTCTCTGTGGGAACGATACCCTTACTTGTGTCCACTATACTCAAAAGTTATTCATACACTTGCGAAGGGTTAATCAGACTCGTGCATTCCATTTAGTTTTTAGAGTACCAATAGTTTAGAGGTACGCTCGGGGTGCATCAAAATCTTGGCACTGCTGCTTGGGAAATAGTTTCTATAGCAGTTGCATATTTTTACTATAATTCTTCGTTGTAATCTTAGATATAACCAACTTGATAATCATATCTTTGATCAATTTCAATTGTCAATTTTCAGGAAACCAATTGAAAATGACATGTCATGATAAATCACCAGCTTATTCATGAGATGACGGACGTGTTTCACCAATCTTATCAAATGATGGTGAACCTCGTAGTGTTAGGATTATGCTCGATAGCAAGGGTGTAATATAGTAATTGACAATCTTTTCATATTAATAAAGTGATTTCTAGTTTAACAAATCTTATAGCATTTATATTTTAATAATTATAATTGTCAGAAGTAAATAATCATAAAGTCAAAAGACTATGAGAAAAGAATAATTGTTCATACATCTATATATGTATGAGGTAGACACATTTCTTTAGTTAGTCTTGAATAACATTCACAACTTAAGATAAGAGGTTGGGCGCCTTTATCTTGTCAAAGTTGTAGATTCTTTTGCTAGCATTTGAGTGGGATCAAATGTGTTATAATGACTCTAAAATTATCAAAGTGTGGTGTCTTTAGGGAAAAGAATCTAGTGCACTGGGTGCATTGAATATGATCAAAATGAAAAACTTTATCTATAACCGTCAATGGATAAAAGATTTCATTTGAAGACAATCGGACAATCTATCTCAATCCTGAGATAAATGATGGACTTATGGTTACAAGTGTTATCATTTGAGCTATCAATGAGTACGATTATATAGCATAGTCTATCCTCGATAGTTTGGTGGTATTCATTTGTTAATCGGTAAAGGACTTCATTTATAGATATGGACATCGTGGCTCCATTTATTGAATGAGAGTAAAATACCATCATATGGATGTTTTGAGGTATTGGATATTAAATCTTAACGTTAAGTTTTCAATAGTGTCTATTGAAACATGGCTTCTGGACAAGTCAAAATATCCAAGTTCATAATGTGGTCATATGAGTAAATATGGTAACTTGGAGAGCTATAGGCGGTCTATGAGCTCTTGGCGATTATTGGTATTCTTCACGAGGATACACTTTCTCCAATAAGGTTGTCTAGGGTATGAATAAGTAACATCAACTTATTCCATCTTTATTTAAGAGTTCAATTTTAGTTCTTTAGTGGAATGAACTAAAATTAAATAGATCAGACCTAAGTGAATCATTTGTTGATTGTGATTGGGTTGTGTCTATTGGAGCTTAAATTTAGATAGCCCGCCAAGATCCCCAATCCACCCGAACTTGCATGGATCACTTGATATATTCTACCGGACCAATTTAGGGGTCCATCTAGAATTGTATTAAGGCTTGTGAACTTGTTTCTTTTTATAAGAATATGTCTAGTTCAGATGTGGACATTTTACAAAAGGTCCAATGGATTTAATAAAATAAGAAAAATAATAAATGGCCCATATACATGTGTTGGGCGGCAAGGCTATTAAGAATAGCTTAATTATATTATTTTCATTTTATTATTTAATTAAATGGAAATTAATTAATTTGTTGATTAACTAATTATTTAATGAAAAGTCAAAATCTTTTTCCTAGTAGGAGTTGGTCTCCTAAAATTATACTATTGTTGGTAGTATAATTAATATTAAAGACTATATTTGATAAGTAGATAAATAAAAGGAATTATTTATCTAATCAAATTAGGAAGTCTTTAATATGGTTACAAATACTCTATTGAGATGGATTAGGAGTCTTGGTTGATGACAGAATTCCTTTTTGAAAAGGATTCTTAACCACCAAGTAAATCTACCTAAGGAAAGGATTCTTAACTACCAAGTAAATCCTTCTTAGGAAATGATTTGTGATCCTAATCTATATCCTATAAAATTTAGCCAGCCCATATATATATACAAAAGGATAGAATTAATTTTAGATAAGGATTCTTAACTACCAAATAAATCCACCTAAGGAAAGGATTCTTGCCAACCAAGTAAATCCTTCTTAGGAAAGTATTTATGATCCTATATGTATGTGTGTGATTTTCGGCCAGCCCTAAGAATTCTATGATGAAAATGTCAACCATGCTAGGTAATTTTCAAGAGAGAATTTGGCATAGCAAGAGAGAATTTTGAGGGAGAAAAATTTAGTTGTTGCTCTAGACAAAATTTGATCAACTCATAGATAAAGGGTGTGGAATTCGGCCAAGGAGAAAAGAGAAAAAGTGAACATTTTTGTTTTCGATAGTACACCAGTATCCTTTACATAAAAAGGGTTTTGTATACAACATCGAATCAAGGTTCACACGAGTTTCAATCAAATTGATTGATAATTCACAAGTGACCGGACGTTCTTGGATTTTTCTCTTGGAGGATATTTGTAACTAACAAAGAAAAGATTTTGTTTTGTCTTCATCCTCAGGTATACAATTTAAAGAAAGGGAGCCCACACTCCTAGGTGATTCACGGTCGTGATTGGATTGGAAGATCTTGCGAATCAATTCGGCGCTTGTTCAATCGTCATGAGAAAAAGGTACGATACTTTTATATATGTCAATTAATCTAGGGTTAAGGTTCTCGTTGCATAAAGGGATTTTTTTTTACGCAAACCCTAATTTTTGTTTTGCTCAAGCTTCCGTTGCTTTTTGAACCCGTTTTTTCCCTACACGTAGGTATATGAAGGATTATTACTTGCCAAGAGTCGGAGCTCATCCTTCGGCCACTGTGTTAAATACGGCACGTAGGAATTAGAATTGAAGAACCAACATTATAATACTCTCTTAACATACTATGGAAAATAAGGAGAGGATGCTCTTCAAATCATGAAAGAGTATTATAATGTCATGAAAACCATTCACCTAGGAGTGTTGTCAGAAAATTAACTTAGGATGCGATGTTTTTCATACTGCATAAAGGATAAGGCCAAGCAATGGCTTATGGCTTTGGTATTAGAATCGTTGGCATCATGGGATGAGGTTAAAATGAAGTTTTTCGATAAGTACTTTCCGACATGGAAGATGAAGGATATCCATGGTAAAATTGCTGCATTTGTGTTAGAGGATAGAGAACCCTTTCATGAGGCATGAGAGTGATTTAAGTTACTCTTAGCTCAATGCCCTCACCAAGAGTTTACACTAGTAAGTCGAGTACAATCATTTTATGATGGACTTTTAGGGCTCACCCAAGCGATAGTTGACAATGTTTGTCGGAGAGCTATGAGAGAGAAGATAGCGGAAAAAGTGTTAGAGTGATACGAGATGTAGGTGAAAAATTCCCAACAACGCAGTTCATAAGGGCAGGACAAAAAAGGAAAGGGGCATACGAAATTGACGACACAATTGGACAATCTAACAAAAGAGATGTAGGGTTTGGCGAGCAATTTTGAGAAACAAAAAGTGCAAGCAGTAGTATATCAAGTGTGCGGTCAGAACAGACATTGGGCGGACATGTGCCCTGGTCAAGGTTTACCACCTTAGGAGGAGGAAGCACAAGCATTTTATCAATACAATCAGAATCGTCAATGGAATAACCAGAGTGGAAATAATTACAACGGGGGAGTAATTATAATAAAGGTCAATTCCAATGAGGAAATCAACAGTACCAGAACAATCAGAACAACCAAGGGCACAGAGGAAACCAATGGGGGAATTTGAACAATAGTTCCCAATCAAACCAGAACAATTAGCAAGCTCAAGTCTACAGTCTAGAGGAAGATCAAAGGATAGTTAGCTTGGAGGCCTCAATTAAATAGATTTCAATGCAATTGTCTCAATTGCCAGAAAGTTTGAAAAATCAAGATAAGGGGAAAGCACCTAGTAACCACACGAAAGGAATAAACCCGATAGATGTGGTTGGAAATAAGCAGGTGCAACCAAGCCTTCATAAAGCAAAGAACCCTTATAAACTCGTAAAAAATGAAAACCAAAAACAAACCAAAGATGAATGAAAGAGTTAGCGAGATGGAGCATGAATTAGATCCACACCATCAAGAGCGTCTTGGAGGCAATGTCAGTACAGTTATTCAGAAAGGTCTCCCACCAAAGCTCAAAGATCCCGAAAGTTTTAATGTTGATATATAAGTTGGAGGTGCTTCTAGGGAGAAGGCCATATTGGACTTAGGATCATGTATCAACTTGATGCTTTTCTCATTCTACAAGCGATTGAAGTTAAGAGAGCTCAAGCATACCTCAATGTCTCTAGTTTTAGTGGACCAACCTTCACGACACCCTCTTAGGATAGTTGAAGATGTGTATTTATAAGTGGACAAGCTAATTATCGCTACAAATTTTATTGTCCTTGATGTTAGAGAGAAGGACACAAGTAGAAAACATCTCATACTTCTAGGAAGGCCATTCATGGATACATCAAGAACAATGGTTTATGTCAACACGAGAAGTTAACCATGACAGTCTTGAAAGAGTTAGTTGAGTTGATGTGTTTGCAGGAAAGGAAGAGAAAGATTTGAACACTTGTTTCAACGTGACAACCAAAGAAACCAATACAATAACTGATGAACCATTGGACGACTTGGAAGAGTTCTTCCAAGCATTTCAACATGAAGTGAGGATGCTTGAAGAAGAGAAGACGTACCTCATTAAAACACATGAAAAGATAGATGTGATAGATGTCAACCTTGCTTCGAGGGTTGAGGTACTTAAGAAGGAGAGGGTTAAAGCCTTCAAGAAAAATGAAGAATTATCCAAGGGTATAAAAATCCAAGAAGAAGAGTTCAAGAGATGGGAAGGATGCTTAAGGAAGTGTAGAGGGAAAACAAAAAGCAACAAGCTTTTAAGGCTGCCTTAACAATGAAAGATTATTCATGCAAGGTATCTAAGATCAAGGGATACGATTTTATTGAACAGATAAGAAGTCACTTGCCAAAAAGAGCAAAATTTTGGAAAGAAGTTGATGTTGATGGATGGTATAGCCATGGTTATTTTAAATATTTTTATTGATACAGGTCAGAAAGCAAGAGGATGAGAATAAGATAGAGTTTGAAGGAAAAGTTCCAACTCGTAGAGTGAAGTCATAATGTTTTCTAAAGAAGTACCGTGAGAAGAAGCTGTGAGATGAAAGTCAAAGTTACAGTTGGAAAGTTTCAAAGTAGCAGCATCTCCTGAAGTTCATTTACAACATATAACTGGGAGCATGAAGTCACAGTTGGTTAGACTGTGAGATGAATCTGTGAGTAAGTACTCGCAGAAAGAGGAGAATGAAATCGCAGCGTTCTCTTGAGCAGATCTGCGAGTTATATCTGTGAGAAGGAAGTTCCAGTGTTAGAGTCCAAAGTCATAGAAATAGGTCGGTGAGATTTTTTACGAGTGAAAACTAGCAGTATGAAGTAGTAGTAAGCTCTAGAGCAAATATACAAGGTGAGACTGCGAGAAGGAAGTGACAGATTGCTCCCAACACAGTTCCAGAGAAGATATTTTGGGTGAGGTCAGATGCCATGTCAGCTTCTGTGACTTGGTACTACGAGGTTTAACTCACGGATTTCAAAATATCTCCCTAAAATAGGTAATTGTCTCATTTCAATCCAAATCAAAATTTGGTAACCCATTCCTTCATATTTTCTTATAAATATCTTATATTTTCTCATCAACGGTAACCTTTTAACTGAATTTCCTTTCTCTGTAATCCTCATTAATAATTTCCTTATTCTTCTTATTTTCTTAATCATTTAGGATGTTGATTCTTTAGGAGATAGTATGTTTTTTTAAATATATATTTTGCATGTGGCAAGATAGTTGATTGAGAAGTAAGATATCAGGCATGATAATAATATAACTAACTCTTGTATGTCCTAAAACTTGCCCTAGTAAATTATCTTAATTAGAATAGCTTAGAGTTATACAATATTAAGTTGTTTAAGCACTCTTGTAATTTTAATCGTTTTTTTGTAGTTGTATGAAAGACTTTTCATAAGAAGAGATGTCTGATTATGAACAACTTTGCTGGATGGAAGCTTATGTGAGGCAGGATATTGTCACAGAAAGAGGAGATCTAGAAAATGATTGGATCGATACTCTAGTCTAGGCAAGTGATTCAGATGCACTAAGGGAAATCAATGAAGAGATTCATTCCAAAGGATCAATGAAGGAATCTAGTTCCATTCTAAGGATCGAGTTGAATCCTCTACCTTCTTGATTAAAGTATGTTTTTCTAGGAGAGAATGAGTCACTACCTGTAACTGTATCATCAGATTTGAGTCCACCAGAGGAGGCAAAACTCATAGAAGTTTTGAGGTTATAGAAGGGAGTAATCAGATGGAGTTTGGATGATCTCATGGAATTAGTCCTACAACATGCATGCTTAAGATTCGTCTTGAAGAAGGGTCCGAGCCGTTAATAGAAGCTCAGCGAAGTCTCAACCCAATTATGAAAGAAGCAGACAAGAAAGAAGTTCTCAATCAATTGGATAATGGTATCATCTATCCAATTTTAGATAGTAGATGGATTAGTCCTATTCATATGGTACCAAAGAAATATGGTATTACGGTTATGAGGAATGAGGACAATGAGTTGGTAGCTCAGAGAGCTCAAACAGTGTTGAGAGTTTTCATAGATTATCTGAAGCTTAATAGTGCTACTTGCAAGGATCATTACCCGTTGCCTTTCTTAGATTAGATGTTTGTGTGCCTTGTGAGACATAGTCGTTATTGCTTCAGGGATGGTTATTCGGGATACAATCAAATAACAATCGACCCAGAAGATCAAGAGAAGACTACTTTCACATGTCCATTAAGGACATTTACGTATTGATATATGCCTTTTGGTTTGAGTAATGCAACCGAAATGTTTCAATGGTGTATGACATCAATCTTTTCAAACATGGTGGAAGGAGTTATAAAAGTTTTATTGATGATTTCTCAGTAATAGGGAGTTCATTCAACGATTGTCTTCTTAACCTCATTTCAGTGTTAAAGAGGTGCAATGAAGCAAAACTTGTGTTGAATTGGGAGAAGAACCATTTCATGATGCGTCAAGGGATAGTTTTGGGGCACATAATTTCAAAGCGAGGTATGTAGGTCTATAAGGTGAAGATCATTATGTTAAAAAGTATGCAACCCCCTAGGATAGTGAGGGATAGTTGTTCGTTCTTGGGACATATCAGGTCTTACAAAAGATTTATTAGGAATTTATCTAAGATTTTGAGACCCATGTGTCGGTTGCTACAGAAAGACATTGAGTTCGAATTCGACGATAAGTGCTTAGAAGCTTTTGAGAGGCGCAAGACATTATTGACATCGGCACCTATAATGAAACCACCTGATTAGGATCTACCTTTCGAACTTATGTGTGATACATTAAATTATGCAATTGGGCCAGTGCTTGGGGAACATGTAGAGAGGATTCCGTACACCATCTATTATGCATCGTGGACATTGAATGCTGCTCAACTTAACTACTCAACCATAAAAATGAAGTTGTTAGTGGTGATATATGCTTTGGAGAAGTTTAGATCATATTTGATCGGGGCCAAAATAGTTGTGTTCATAAATCATTGAGCTCTCCGGTATCTCCTCCAAAAGAAGGACACCAAACCCTGACTAATTAGGAGGATACTCTTATAACAAGAGTTTGATCTTGCGATTCGAGATAATAAGGGGAGTGAGAATATGGTAGCAGACCATTTGTGTAGGTTGATGCTTGAATCCAAGCTAGAGGAGGATTCACTTCCATTGAGAGATGACTTTTCGAATGAGAGATTATTGGCAACTGCAAATAAAGAGTCATGGTATAAGGATATTGTCAATTTATTAACAAACGACATCATACCCCTAGATTTGTCATACCAAAACAAGAAAAAATTCAGATGGAAGACGAGGCAATATTTGTGGAATGGCCCTTATTTATTCAAGCATTGAGCATATCAGATTATTAGGCTGTGAATTACGAAAGGTGTGCATATGGACATTCTGAAGTTTTGTCATGAGTTAAGTTTTGGAGACCATTTTAGTGCAAGACAACGACTTTGAAGGTACTTTAGTTAGGGTTTTATTTGCCTTCTATTTTTAAGGATTCCTATCACTTTTGCATGAAGTGTGATAGATGCCAAAGGTTGGGGAATATAGGGAAAAGGAATAAGATGCCACAAATGATGAATATGGTGGTGAAAATATTCGATTGTTGGGGATCGACTTCTTGGGACCATTCACACCTTCAGAGGGCAACTTGTATATTTTGGTGGTAGTGGATTATGTGTCCAAATGGGTGGAAGCAAAGGCCACCAAGATAAATGTTAACAAGGTTGTTGTGAAGTTTAAGAATGAGTTTATTTTCACAAGATTCAGGACCCTTAGATGTATAATCAATGATGGAGGAAGTCGTTTTTGTAACAAAGTATTAACAACATTAATGAGACAGTATAATGTGAGGTACAACGTGGCGACTCCATATCATCCTCAAACCTTAGGCCAAGTAAAAGTTAGTAATCGACATATCATGCAGATTTTAGAGAAGACTGTCAAGCCAAACCTAAGAGATTAGGATTCCAAGTTAAATGATGCATTATAGGCATATAAGACAGCTTTCAAATCTCCAATTGATATGACTCTGTTCCGGTTATTTTTGTAAAGGCATGTCACCTACCAGTGGAATTAGAGCACCATTCATATTTGGCGATTAAGTCGCTCAACTTTGACTTAGAAAAAGCGGGAGAGCAAAGGAAGTTACAATTAAATGAACTTGAAGAACTACAAGATGAGGTATATGAAAATGCAAAGCTCTATAAGGAGAGATCAAAAAGAGTGCATGTCAAGATGATCATTAGAAAGGATTTGCATCCAGGAATGTTGACACTACTGTTCAACTCTCGGTTGAAGATGTTTTTGAGAAAGTTGAAGTCCAAATGGTTTGGTCCATATCAAATAGAGGAAGTTTACCCCTTATAGAGCGGTAAATTTAGAAGATTTGAGGCGTGAGGACATTTTCGAGGTCAATGGGCATAGAGTTAAGCCATACTTGAAAGGGATTGAAGAAGTAAGAGTGCTAGAAAAAATCGAGCTTATGGAGCCGGAGAGCTCCAATGCAATGATTGATGGTAGGTAAACCACCTAGGTACACTCTACCTTTGTATATAACAATTAATTATTTAAGTTTTTATTATATAAGTTGTTTAGTTTAAGTGTGTTTTGCTTTGTGATTAGTGAATTGGTTTTTATGAATATTGTGTAGTGGAGAAATTTTAGATTGTATATATATGATAGAAAAAGTTTTGTAGTTTATACAACCAAACCTTTGAACTCATGCCCTTGTTGTTTATGGTTTAAAACATTAGGGGCAATATTGAGTTTAGGTTTGGGGGTGTGGGCAAAGTGTTATGAATTGAGCCTTTCATGAACAAAATTAAATTTTGATT
The DNA here is from genome assembly GCA_032871835.1 of Dipteronia dyeriana. Classification (NCBI taxonomy): domain Eukaryota; kingdom Viridiplantae; phylum Streptophyta; class Magnoliopsida; order Sapindales; family Sapindaceae; genus Dipteronia; species Dipteronia dyeriana. The sequence goes on from CM065298.1 coordinate 44,602,332, forward strand.
ATGATGTTGTGTTATTGAAGAAGTATTGTGCATTGCACTAGTTTTTGAGTTTCAGATAAATTTGTATCAATCTGTGATTGATTACACAAATTGAGTTAGTCCCTTTTCTCTTTATGACTTAGTGAAAGAGATTTTTATACAAAAATGTTAGGATCAATAGTGGAGGCTACTAAAGAGAGAATTTGTGCTTGAGTTTTTATTTTTGAGGGTTAATTCTACTCTTCTAAATTTTGTTTCTAAATGTTTTATGCTTATGTTGATCTCATTAAGCATTAACATGTTGAATGCCATTGAACATGCATGTGGATTACTTACTAAAATTTGTATTCCCATGATAGATAGACTTTTGAATTTGATGTTCGACAGTATATGCTCTTAAATTCCAAATCACCCAAACACATACCCAAAGAAAGATGGCAAAGCCATAAACACATCCATACCTCAGAAAATATGATGTTTAACGTGTACTTAGGCATATTACAAATTGTGAAAAGAAGGGTTTTCTAAAATGGAAAATGTAAGGACTTCGATTTTATGATTGACTTATTTCATGACAAACCACACCATATTGGGGATGATTGTGTAATGGGTAGCTTAGGTCCTTATTGGCAAGCTTCCAAGCATCTCCAAGACTTCAAGAGTAAAAAGTATATTCACTTGACTTTGCCTCTTGAAGAGTTAAGGTGCATACACACACTTCATGCATGATTTGATTCATCTTGCATTTGTGTAGTCTATTGTTTATATGTGTGCATCATCTCACATATTGTACACACTCTTACATGCATTTGTATCAACATGCATTTGTGTCTTATTACTTATGTGTGCATCCTTACTCACAATCACACTTGCACTTCATTCATTCTTAGTCTTAAGTGTGGTTGTTGTGTGCTTTATTCATTTTCCGTTGTTCGATAAAAAATGTCCACACTTGCACGAGGGTGTGCTTGTCCTAGCATGTTGAGTGACCATTTGAGAAGGTCTCATTCTTCTCTTGGTTTGGTTATATGAAGTAAGGTGTCTAGTTTTAAAAGAGTTGATTTCAATGATTTAAATGTTTTTTCAAAACTGATCTTTGTATGATCTTGTGACCATAACTTTTTATAAAATGCTTTAAAATGAGTTTTGAAACTCTCTGTACAAACTATACACCCATACCTTTCTAACGGTATACTATTTGTAATATTTCATGACCGTTTGGATTGGTTTTGAAATCTCCAAAGTGACCACAATATATATCAACTCTGTTGTTGTCTGTTTCTAACCTCTGGTCTCGTAAATGACCATGACTCTATGTAGAAACATCCAAATCATGTTTTGTAAAATGTATAGAAAGTAGACTTCCATGCCTTTCCAACAATATAATATATGAATGTTTTCGATGTCGTTTGGTCATGTTTTGGGTCGCTTGAATCTCAAGCCTTTGTGCTGCCACGTACTATGTTACGGTTTTCCAAGCAACACCATATACACGACACTTTGAAAAAGAGTGATTTTTATGTTTGTCCATGACGACATCCCTTGAGGTGACAGTCCGCCGTTTTGTGCTCTCACTGTTTTGTTCTCTCATATATATATATGTTATCTTCTTACCCATTTAGACCAAGAGCTCAAAGAACACATTTTAAGAGTGGGAGAATTTCCATTAGAGACAGAAAGCTTCAAGCTTTGTGTTTGACTCTCCAAACCCCAACCCATCTTTATCTTGCAACTTTAGCATCATTCAAAGCATGGGTTTTCTTTGATTGGTAAGTAAAACCTCTATTAAATGGTTTTTAATGATCTAAGAATTTTTCAAAACTGACCTTTGTATGGTCTTGTTACCATAACATTTTATACAATGCTTCAAAATGAGTTTTGAAAGTTTTTGTACAAACTAGACACCATACCTTTCTAACGGTATATTATTCGAAATATTTCATGACCGTTTGGATTGGTTTTAAAATCTCCAAATTGACCACAAAAATAGGGCAACTCTGTTGTTGTCTGTTTCTGACCTCCGATCACTCAAATGACCATAAATCTTCTACAAATATTCAAAATATGTTTTGTAAATTAGAGTAAAAGTAGACTTCCACATCTTTCCAACGGTATATTATATGAAAGGTTTCAATGTCGTTTGCATTGTAATCGTGCTAATAGCTCTCTTTGCTAAAGCAACCCGATATGGGGAGCCCCTTTGCCTCTCTCTTGACAAAAAGGGGAAGAAGTCTTGAGAGATATAGGGGAGCATTGTTTATGCTTTGGGGGAGTAGTCTTGAGAGAGAGTAACTATTTAGGGGGAGCATTGCACATGCATTTGTTTATATTGCCTTATTGACTGTATTTGCTTTTTATGTTTGTTCACCTCACAAGCACTTGTTCTTGGAAAGTGCTTTCTTGCTATTGTGTGTAGTTATGAAGATCTACGAAGAGATTGAAGACCTTGAAGACTTAGAATATTAGGTATCTTTTTTTTGTAACGTAGAATGGACTCTCATGGACAATAGCAAGATTTTTTATTGTATTGTGAGGATTGCTTTGTGAGTGGTGATTTTGTCATGAAATAACCAAAGGGGGAGATTGTAAGAACCTCAATTTTATGATTGGTTTATTTCATGACAAATCACATTTGGGATTCAATGTGTAATGGGTAGCTTAGGCTTTCATTGGCAAGCATCCAAGATCTCGGTGAGCTTCAAGAGGTAGTTTACTTGTCCCTAATTCTTAGTTAAGAGATTTAGTTGCACACTCTCACATTTCATATATATGCATTTGTTATTGTACACACACACAATGACACATCATGTTTTTGAGTTGTTGTGTGTGTTATCATGCATTTCATTCTTAGTCTTAAGTGTGGTGATTGTTATGTGTTTAATTCGTATTCCGTTGTTTGATCAGATACGACCACGCGTTCACGATGTTGTGCTTGTTTTGGAGCGTTGAGTGACCATTTTAGAAGGTCTCATTGTTCTCTTGGTTTGGTTATTTGGAGTAATGTGTCTAGTTTCGAAAGAATGGTTTTCAATGATTTAAGTATTTTTTAAAACTGACCTTTGTATGGTCTTGATACCATAACATTTTATTAAATACTTCAAAATGAGTTTTGAAAATTTCTGTACAAACTAGACACCATACCTTTCTAACGGTATATTATTCGTAATATTTCATGATCGTTTGGATTGGTTTTGTAATCACCAAAGTGACCACGAAAACAGGGAAACTCTGTTGTTGTCTGTTTCTGACCTCTGGTCACCCAAATGATCATAACTCTTTCTATAAACATCCAAATAATGCTTTGTAAATTGGAGTAGAAAGTAGACTTCCATTCCTTTTTTAACAGTATAATATATGAAAGGTTTCGATGTCGTTTGGTCATGTTTTGGATCGCTCGAATCTCAAGCCATTGTGCTGTCACGTGTTGTGTCTCGGTTTTCCAAGTGACACCTTATACGCGACACTTTGAAAAAGTTGCTACCGTGTGATTTGTCGTGGTTGTCCATGATGACATTTCTTGAGGCGACAGTCCGCCCTTTCGTGCTCTCACTATTTTATTCTTTCTCATATATATATATATGTTATCTTCTTCCCCGTTTAGACCAAGTGCTCAAAGAACACATTTTAAGAGTGAAAGAACCTCTATTAGAGAGAGAAAGCTTCAAGCTTTGTGTTTGAATCTCCAAACCCCAACCCATTTTCATCTTGCATCTTTAGTATTATTCAAAGCATGGGTTTTCTTTGATTGGTAAGTAGAACCTCCATTAAAATTCATTTATTTTTCTACCTTACCAAGACATGTCTTTTATTGCTTAGATTAGCATTTCTTCATATTAATTTCATATTCGTTGAAGTTATGACATGTTTGGGGTTTGTATTGTGATAGCTAGCATTTAGGTCATATTTGCCCTCTAGCTAATTAGGTCATGCTGATTGTATTTGATGATTGCATTTGATTATTGCATTTGATGATTGCATTTATTGACCATGCCATGTTTATTGACAACTTGTGCTGAAGTGGCTTTGTTTGATAACAAGATTGTAATATCGCATATCTATATCTAGTTAAGTCTTTATATATTGCATTTTGACATTATTGTTTATGCCTCATTGATTGCATTTATTGATTGTAAAATTGCCCTTGGTTATTTGTTGTGACAACTTGTGTTGGTTGGACTTTTATTGACAATTAGGTTGTAAGATTTTATCTACACATCTAGTTGAGTCCTTTATATGGGCATGTAGGTATTGTTTAATAACTAGGATGTTTAATTTCATTATCTACAACTAGTTAAACATTTTATGTTTGGTCTTACACATAATTGCATTCAGACATTACTGTTTATGCCTCATTGATTGCATTTATTGATTGTAAAATTGTCCTTGATTATTTGTGGTGACAACTTGTGTTGGTTGAACTTTTATTGACAATTAGGTTGTTAGATTTTATCTACACATCTAATTGAATCCTTTTTATAGGCATGTAGGCATTGTTTGATAACTAGGATGTTAATTTTATTATCTACATCTAGTTAAACATTTTATGTTTGGTCTTACACATAATTGCATTTGATCATAATGTCATATATACACTTTGACCATAAACTCTTTATTGAGTCAAAGTCTTGTGACTTCGGTGTGAAGTTCTACAAGCATAAGAAACCTTGCAACCAAGGGTGGGTTGGAAAGCAATTGGTTGGGTATCCACTGTAAAAGGCCCGAGGGGTAGAGTAGGAGGTGCTCACGCCAAAAGTAGTGGATCAGGGTATATCGCTAGGGACTGAACCAAAAGTGGTGAGTGGTAGTGGCCATAGCCTGAGGTTGTCGAGAGTGAGAGTCTGAGTATCACTTGAGGGTGTAACTTTTTACTCATATAATGGATTTCTACGATCGAGTGTGGCTCACTTAACAGCCCGTGGTTTTTTCAATTTGGAGGGTTTCCATGTATACATCAAGTGTTCTTTATTATTCCGCACTTTACACTTGATTTTGTCTGTTTGTTTTCTTGGGTGAATTTGAATATTGACTAATCAAGAAAATTTGGTAATTAAATTGATTAAAACCTATTCACCCCTCCTCTAGGTTATTAGACACACACTTTCTAGGAATTTTTCAATTGGTATCAGAGCGGGTTCCTATACATACTTAGGTGATCCAAGCTCTTGTTTGTATGTCTTGCATTTGTTTACATTTGATTGTTGCATTCATCTCATTCATTAAACACCATGAGTGGCATTAAGATGTTAGAGGGAGATTTGACCTCCAAAATTGAAAGGGAGGAATATGATTTCGATGAGGAGATGACTTCATGGTTAAGATATTTAGGAGATTCAAAAATTCTCACACGAAGAGTATGACCTCCAATGTGAAGGAGGATAAAAGGATGGACTCTAAGGTGAAGGAGGCAAATAAGAAGTCCTTGCTTAAGAATAGTACAGAGCATGTGCTTAACTTCACGGCCTTGGGTGCTTCCTATTTGGAAGATTTTGGTATGGTAACAAGTGACCAAGGCAAATGTCTTGATGAGGGAATTGACTCAATTGAGGAATGTCAAGTGACCCTTCTTAAAGTTTTGAAGAAAAATGAAGAGCTCTCCAAGGAGAATGAGACTTTGAGAATGTGGAAGATTTCCTCGGGGGAAAAGATCCGTACCCTTGAAGATGGAAAGCAAAATTGTCAAAATCAACTTCATCGATACAAAGAGATCATGGAAGACCAAATGGAAGACATCTTCATTCTTGTTTCCAAATTGAAGACCAAGGTGAAAGTGACCTCCATTGATGACTCCTTTATAATGGACATGATTGATGTGTCCAAGTATGAGAAGGAGATTAAAGTTTGCCACCAACGATTGAAGGCAATGAAAGAAGAGCTTGCCAACAAAGAAAAGTTCTTGAAGAATGTCAAGGAAAGAGAGATGAGGTCCCTTAAAGAATTAAAAAAGGCCAAGGTCAAACAACCCCAAGATTAAGGAAAAAGCAAAGCTTCATCCAAGAAATCCTCAACTCAAGGAAAGTCCACACAAGCCTTGGCAACTCAATCAAAGCCTAGGCAATCCAAGAAAGAAGGACAATCCCTTGAGAAGTCCATCACCTCCTCCAACAAGCCAATTATGAGGAAAAAAGGCGATCACAAGAAGCATGTCCAACAAAGGAGGCAAGTTTAACCGACTCAATCACCTCGACAAGAAAAACCACAAAGGTGCCATAAATTAGCTCAAGTTCCAAGGAGAAGCAACCTGATTCCCTATTAAAGAGAACCTCATTAACATGGCGATGCCCGGTTGAGATTACAATGCAATGGTATAAATTCTTACTTTTTACCTACTTATCATTTTTGTTGTATGATTGGTCACTTAAGACCAAAGTGTTTTAAATATATTGAGAAGTGTAGGTTATAGAGCATAAAAGATAAATGGTTGAAAAAGAGGACAAGCTTGCATGAACCTAGGGAACTTAGAAAAATGTCTTTGACAACTAAAAATGTTAAAGTGGAACCTAGGTGGGTTAGAAAGAATGAACCCGCTTGCCTTAGTGCCCATGAGACACTCGTAGATGCAACTAGGTTATTTGGACTTAGTAGGTCTATAGGGGCTCATGCCTCCCATTGACTTGGTTGGATTTGACCTTATTTAGGGAGCTCAAGCAAAGTGAGAGAACTTGCATGATTTGCTATATGCAAAAAGTTGGTTTATTTTATGCTCTTTCGATAATTGCTTGAGATTCTTATTTGCACATATATACTCATATGTTTTTCTTAATAAGTGTGCATCATTGCTTTGTTTGCAATCCATGTCATATTTATGTTCAAACGTGCATTTTTGGACTAGGTGATTTAATTGGAAAAGTATATTTGAATGACCTATAATTTATCTCCATGACATGAGAACTTGCTTATTATGACATGCTTAAAATGATATGCATGAATTGAGTTTGATTGCTTTAATGCAAATGTGTGTGAGTGCAAATGAGAAGACTAATCAATATGGATCTTGTATCCATGCAATTAATAAGGATTTTATATCCAAATTAATCTTCTCTCTTCTCTTAATGGTGAAACAAGACTATTATCATATGGATAATTATCCAGAAAAATAAAAAAGATGCAATAGTCGCTCATGTCTTGATTTGCCTTTAAGAATTGATATAGTTGCTTTATTATCAAATTTTTGAAACTATATCCTGGTTGGTTATGACAAAAGGGTATAAATTGGTTTGAATTCTTTTGGAGACACTTTTGATGTTTCCTTTGCCACATACCACTTGTTTTGGATTTGAATGCAACATGTCTTGCTTGAAAAGCAACAATTTCATACATTTTCTTTAAATAAAACTCCTTGAATCTCTCTCAATTATTTAAGTTGAATAAAGTTTGTGCATATGCAATGTATTTGTGTGAATAGTTCTCTTTGCTAAAGCAACCCGATAGGGGGAGCTCATTTGCCTATCTCATGACAAAAAGGCGGAGAAGTCTTGAGAGATATATAGGAATCATTAATGATGCTTTGGGGAGATATCATGAGAGAGAGTAAACCATTTACGGGGAGCATTGCACATGCTTTTGTTTATATTGCTTTATTGAGTGCAATTGCTTTTTATTTTTGTTCACCTCATATGCACTTATTATTGGAAAGTGTTTTAGTGCTATTGTATGTAGTTATGATGATCTACGAAGAGATTGAAGATCTTGAAGACTTAGATTCTTAGGTATATCTCTTTGTGACGTAGAATGGACTCTCATGGACAATAGCTAAATTTCTTTATTGTGTGAGGAATTATTTGTGAGTGGTTGTTTTGTAACGAAATAGCCAAATGGGGAGATTGTAAGGACCTCAATTTTATGATTGGCTTATTTCCTGACAAACCACACCATATTGGGTATGATTGTGTAATGGGTAGCTTAGGTCCTCATTGGCAAGCTTCCAAGCTTCTCTGTGACTTCAAGAGCAAAAGGTATATTCACTTGACTTTGCCTCTTAAAGAGTTTAGGTGCACACACACTTCATGCATGATTTGATTCATCTTGCATTTGTGTTGTCTATTTTTTATATGTGTTCTTCATCTCACATAATGTACACACTCTTACATGCATTTGTATCAACATGCATTTGTGTCCTATTACTTATGTGTGCATCCTTACTCACAATCACACTTGCACTTCATTCTTAGTCTTAAGTGTGGTTGTTGTGTGCTTTATTCATTTTCCGTTGTTTGATCAGAAATGTCCACACTTGCACGATGGTATGCTTGTCCTAGAGTGTTGAGTGACCATTTGAGAAGGTCTCATTCTTCTCTTGGTTTGGTTATATGGAGTAAGGTGTCTAGTTTCAAAAGAGTTGATTTCAATGATTTAAATGTTTTTTAAAAACTGATCTTTGTATGGTCTTGTGACCATAACTTTTTATATAATGCATCAAAATGAGTTTTTAAAATTTATGTAAAAATTAGACACCCATACCTTTCTAACTGTACATTATTTGTAATATTTCATGACCATTTGGATTGGTTTTGAAATCTCCAAAGTGACCATAAAAACAGGGCAACTCTGTTGTTGTCTGTTTCTGACCTCTGGTCACACAAATGACCCTAACTCTTTGTAGAAACATCCAAATCATATTTTGTAAATTGGAGTAGAAAGTAGACTTTCCATACCTTTCCCATAGTATAATATATGAATATTTTCGATGTCGTTTGGTCATGTTTTGAGTCGCCCGAATCTCAAGCCTTTGTGTTGTCACGTGCTATGTTGCGGTTTTCCAAGAGACACCTTATAAGAGACACTTTGAAAAAGTTCCTGTCGCGTGATTTGTCGCGGTTGTCTATGACAACATCCCTTGAGGCAACAATACACCCTTTCGTGCTCTCACTATTTTGTTCTCGCATATATATATATATATATATATATATATATATATGTTTTCTTCTTCCCCATTTAGACCAAGAGCTCAAAGAACACATTTTAAGAGTGAGAGAACCTCCATAAGAGAGAGAAAGGTTCAAGCTTTGTGTTTGACTCTCCAAACCCCAACCTATCTTCATCTTACATCTTTAGCATCATTCAATGCTTGAGTTTTCTTTGATTGGTAAGTAGAACCTCCATTAACATTCATTTATTGTTCTAGCTTGCCAAAACATGCCATTTATTGCTTAGATTATCATTTTTTTCATATTAATTGCATAGTCATTGAAGTTATGACATGTTTGGGGTTTGTATTGTGATAGCTAGCATGTTGGGAAAATCACGTAACAAAAGCATGAAAGTTAAAAATTAAGGTTTGGTATAAATAAAAATTTTCCCATTTAATAACATGAACCTTAATCCTAGATTAATTGATGTATATAAAAAGTATCGTACCTTTTTCCCATGACAATTGAACAAGCACCGAATTGAATCCGTAAGATCTTACAATCCAATCATGAACTTGTATCACCTAGGAGTGTGGGCTCCCTTTCCTTAATTGTATACCCGAGGATGGAAAAAAACAAAATCTCTTTCTTTGTCAGTCACAATAATCCTCCAAGAAGACAAACAAAGAACGTTAGGTCACTTGTGAATTATCAATCAATTTGATTGAAACTCGCGTGAACCTAGATTCGATGTTGTATACAAAACCTTTTAATGTGAAGGCTACTAGTGTACTATCGAATACAAAACGTTCTTTCTTCCTTTTCCTCTTTGCCGAATTTTCACATACCAATCTTTAGAGTTGGATGAATTTATCTAGAGCAAGAACCGAATTCGCTGTACTCAAATATCTTTGGTGGCCGAAAACTCTTTTAGAAAAATTAAGGCTTGGTCGAATTTTTCTTCATAGAATTATGTAATGGCCAATTTTTTTTCTCTCTCTTAATTTTCTTTGGCTTGCACAAAATTTGGAGCTTCAAATCTCCTCTTGGCCGAAATTTAGAGGTAGTTTAAATAGGCATACAAATACTTTCCTAAGAAGGATTTACTTGATGGCAAGAATCCTATTCTTAGGTGGATTTCCTTGGTGACCAAAAATCCTTTTCCAAAAAGAATTATTTCCTACACCAAGACTCCTAATCCAACTCAAATAGTGTATTTGTGACAATATTAAAGTTTCCTAATTTGACTAGGTAAATAATTCCTATTTATTTATCTACTTATCAAATATAATATTTAATATTAATTATACTACCAACAATAGTATAATATTATGAGACCTTCTCCTACTAGGAAAAATATTTTGACATTTAATTATATATTAATTAATTACCAAATTAATTAATTTCCCTTTAATTAAATAATAAAATAAAAAACAATATTATAAGCTATTTTATATAGCCTTGCAGCCTAACACATATACATGGGCCAAATATTGTTTTTCTTATTTTATTAAATCCATTCGACTTTCATAAAAAGTTCACATGTGAACCAGACCTATTCTAACGAAAAGAAACAAGTCCACATGCCTTAATACAATTCTAGATGGACCCCTAAATTTTTCTGGTAGAATATATTAAGTGATCCATGCAAGTTCGTGTGTATTGGGTATCTTAGCGGGCTATCTAAATTTAAGCTCCAATAGACACAATCCAATCACAATCAACAAATGATTCACTTAGGTCCGATCTATTCATTTTAGTTCAGTCCAATAAAGAACTAAAATTGCACTCTTAAATAATGATAGAATAAGTGAATATTTCTTTCCTATACCCTAGACAACCATATTGGAGAAAGTGTATCCTCGTGAAGAATATCAGTAATCGCCAAGAGCTCATAGACCGCCTATAGCTCTCCAAGTTACCGTATTTACTCATATGACCACATTTTGAACTTGGATATTTTGACCTATCCAGAAGCTATGTTTCAATAGACACTATTAAAAACTTAACGTTAAGATTTAATATTCTACTCTTATTTATTAAATGGAGCCACGATGTCCATATCTATACATGAAGTCCTCTATCGATTAACAAATGAATACCACCAAACTATCGAGGATATACTATGATATTTAATCATACTCATTGATAGCTTAAATGATAACACATGTAACCATAAGTTCATCATTTATCTCAGGATTTAAATAGACTCTCTGATTGTCTTCAAGTGAAAACTTTTATCCATTGACCGTTCTAGATAAAGTAATTTACTGTGATCTAGTTCAATGCACCTAGTGCACTAGATTCTTTTTCCCAAATACACCACACTTTAATTATCTTAGACCCATCATAACACATTTGATCCCACTCAAATGCTAGCAAAAGAATCTACAACTTTAACAAGATAAAGGCGCCCAACCTTTATCTTAAGTTGTGAATATTATTCAAGACTAACTAAAGAATTGTGGCTACCTTATACATATCTAGATGTATGAACAATTCTTCTTTTCTCAGAGTCTTTTAACCTTATGATTATTTACTTTTGACAGTTATAATAATTAAACTATAAATGCTATAAGGTTTATTAAACTAGAAATCACATTTTTAATATGAAAAGACTGTCAAAATATATTATTATACTCTTAAATTTTCCTATTCCTATGTTCACCACATCTAAGCCAATAACCCCGTTATAACCGAATGGAAAATTCCTAGTTGATCTATGATATATCTTGATAGGGAATGTTTATTGATGCTTGATCTTCCATATTCATGGCTTAGTGAATCATTCTTACGCTAGTTCACAGACATTATCGGTTCTTAAATTTACATTGCATGCAATGCATTAGAATTCTATTCATAAATTCCATCTTTGCATACCTTGAATGATTGTAAACTTAGAACTCTGAGCGGAAGAAATAGAGTGAAGCCGAGTGAGGCTTAGAGTTAAAGCGAATTATGCTCAAGGTACAGGAGTTAGTAGTTCCTGATAAGGGAGATTTCATAGGTACGAGATTCATGGTAGTGTGAGTTTCCTTCAAGTGCCTTCAAATTGTTTTAGATTATTTTACATATATCTACTTCTTTCTATCACACATCCTTGCATCTCATCACTAGTTGGACAAGCAACTTGCTGAATAATTTGGTTTGAGTCTTGAAAATTTTAGATCAAAACATTTTTATTCATGTCTTATTTGTTTAGTTTTAAGGTTTGCTCGACGTCAAACAAAGGTTTGGATTGGGGGTATTTGATCGAGCCAAAATTGTTATATATGTTGGCTTATATACTTATCCTTTATCTCATTTTCAGGTGATTTTATTTGTGTCTTATGGCTTTTGTGTTAAAATTGCAGGCATTAGATGAAAATCATGGATAGAGTCGAGAAGGACAAATTAGGCAAAAAATGGAAGAATTGAAGGCCCTAATACACGAATCCCTTACCCTGCAGTAACCGTGCAACGAAGCATGAAGATCTGAAGAAGATCTAAGTGCATGGGTATTGCACGGGTATTGCACGGGTTCTAACCCATGCACAACCCGTGCAGTTGTCCAAACCAAGGAATTGTCTAGATAAGAAGCCCTCAGTGCATGAGTACTGTATGGGTCATTACCCGTGCATAACTAGTGCACTATGCCCAAACCAAAAAGCAAGAAGAAGATTGCACGAGTATAGCACAGATCCCTTACTCATGCACAACCCATGCAGGACATGCATCAAGTGGTACCCCATCAGTAAAATTAGACTCATTTTGGGACCCATATAAATATGATGTATTCTTATTATTCCCACACACCCATACACCATTTACATCACACTATTTCTCTCTTTAGATCTAGAAATCATTTCTCTCCCAAAACAATTCAAACCATACATCATCTTCAACATTTACTACTCACAATAAACATTGGAGGAGGATTCAAGCTTTAAGGATGAAGGTCTTCACATGGGTTCCTTCCATTTCTCTCCTCTTTGTTATTTTCTTACAATTGTCATAAGTAGCTAAAACCAATTTTAGGGTGATCCACTGTATATTTGTTATTTAATTATTGATTTTCATTCAATGAATCAATTGCTTATTGATTATCTCATGAATTAAGTAGATATGCCCTCTCTTGGGTCTTGTTGATTATCAATCACTCTTGAGTTTTTAAATTTGGAATATACGTCTTCATGGATTGGGTAGATATGCCCTCTCTCAAGCTATGTTAGATACTCACTTTTAAGGTGTAAACTAGCTAAATTGAATGGAATGAATATATAGTGAATATGCCCTTCATATGCATTTATGTCTTAGGAAAGGGGCGGATTGTGAATATTCCCCTTCAAGCTACCCTCAACCATTAGAATCTATCTAAGATTCAAAAGGGACTCTTTTATTAGCCAACCAAGTAGTTGAGTAGTAGAGAGTTGATGTGATTAGAGTCTCCAATTCTCCAAATCCGACCTATTAGTCGCAAGTGAACATTGTTGACTCCAAATCACTCTTAAAGATAGATTGACCATCATTAACCAAACGAATTGGAAAGTTTAAATGGATTCCCAATCATTTATGTTGTGATTACATCACCTCCCATACCTTTATCATATCTTATCACTCCATATCACATTCTTGTAGTTTAAATTGCATTTTACGTTTATTAGTTAATTTCAAATCAACAAACATTTCATTTTACTTTTGTTGCGCTTCGTACTAGAATGAATATTTGGTCATGCCTATATCTTGATCTCTATAGACGATACCTCAACTTGCCAGCCTACATGTTTTATACATTTGAGAGCACCGTTACGGTTTTATAAATTTTGTTTTGATATTGCATATACGACAAATGCATGTGTCAGTGTGTGTGCAACTAAATCTCTTCAAGAGTAAAGAACAAGCTGCAATTCCCTTTATCTTTATAGTGTGAATATACCTAGAGAGGGTGTGAATAGGTATATGCTCCAATTTTCATCTTAGCATAAAAACAATGCAATTCTAACAATGCTTAATGAAAATTGCAAACAATGACACACAATATTTACGTGGTAAACCTCCAAAGAGGAAAAATCCACGGGTTGATACCATAACCACCAGCAAAAGCAAATCCACTATTTCAAAATAGAGTTACACACTCAAGCAATCACACTGCTCTACAAGATATCACTCTCACTCTATACTTAAACCTAGTGATCTACTAAGCTGACTTCCTATCAAGGACCCCCTGTCTCTAGGAAGATTCCTTGCTCACCTATCCGGATCCTCCCGACCATTGGCAAGACTTCTTGCTTGACTATTCGAGTCCTCCCGACTCCAGTCAGGACTTTCTTGCTCAACAATCCGAGGTCTCACACCTCTTGTCAAGACTTCCACCTGCTTAGCTATCCAAGTCCTCCCGACTCTAGCTAAGACTTACAATTGATCAAATCAAAGAATTACTCTAAGATATTAGATTTTCCACCTCTTCACTAGGCATCTAAGTGATCATGAATGCAAAACGCAAACAAGCACTCTACATAGAAAATGATGATCAACAAATTCTATGGACATGTAAATAGATAGCTAGATTATGCTTTCAAAGAACAATCACAAATGCATCTAGAAAACCTAAGCATGTTATCAACTAAGAACATAGATATGAAGATATAGACACCAATTGAAACAAAACCTAGTACTTAGAAAATTAAATTAGATCTAAAAACAATCAATCAAGCATAAGAACAAAAGATTTCTAGAAATAATTTCATGTTTATCATGTTTAGCACAAATCATTCAATATATCACAAATCTAGCTAAACTTGAAAATCAAATCGACAAACAACAAAATGATATCAAAATCATCCTAGTCAAGCATCTTAATCAAATAACATCAATCAATAAGAAGATCTAAGAAGAAAACTAAGAAGAAGATGATTTTACCAACAAGGATGCAAACCACGAACTGAAGATCAGATCACAACGAAAAATGTAGACAACCTTTGGTTCTGGAAATGCTTGGGGTTGGTAGAAATATTCAAGACACTCGAAATCTGTTTTTGAATCAAGTGATTCGGAGTAGAAATGAAGAAGTTATCACAAAAACAAAAATAAAAAATGTTGAGAGAAAATTTCTGCACTTGTTCTTCAATTTCAATTTTCTCAATTTGTAAGGAATGAAAGGAAAGGAGAGGATTTAAAGAGTGAGAAGCCAAAAGACCATTTTTCCCTTCTTTCTTAGTGTCTTCCCGAGATGGTGCACACGCCATCTCGGGATGGTGCATGGTGATGGCTTTGAGCCATCGCACCTCACCCCTTGCGCTCCTCTCGCTTTCTTCGACCGTTCTTTGGCCTCCGAACTCCGAATTTGAATCCGTTTATAGATTACAAACTGGGACTCCTTAAAGAACATGGAAATATAAGATACTTAACCAAGAAAATAAGAATTCGACTCGATATAGGAAGACGAAGACAATGTATGGAACATGAGTTGAAAGTGTAGTATCTTTTGACTTAGAACTCGAAATTAATAGTATGAGTAACCGAAATGACCATAACTCAATCAAGAGTGATTTAAGACTAAATTCAAGTTCAATATCCATGTTATACAAACATATATACACAAACGAACATAATTCACACTAGAATGCAAACTACATAGAGATAGTCTCCAATCATGCATTTTTCCAAAACATGCTACTTTTATACCAATGCATGAGCATTCAATCTTCAAGTGTGTGAATGTGTTATACCAAATGATGCGCTATGATGCAGGGACACAAATGTACGAACTGTGTGTGTGTGTGCATTTAAAGATGCACAACTAAGCAGGGACATATATGAATGAATTGTGTGTGTGTCCGTCTACTCATTGCAAGAGGAAGAAGGATCTCGATACCTTAGCATCCAAGAAATAGTACCAATCCTCTTGAAGATGAACTTTGCATCATAAGAAGTTGATTTTCTTCCTTAAAGCTCTTATCATCACGAACCACTTAAGCAACTAAGCATTACAAAGAAATGAAGTTTTGTTACGGAATCAAGCAAACACAAATCTAGAACTTAACAATCTCCCCATTTGGCTATTCCGTGACAAAACCTCTACCTCACCATACAATGATCTCTCATAATCAATGTTGATTGCATTCTCACATCCTCACGTTACAAAGAGATATTCCTAGACTAAAATGTCTTCACGAGTCTTAAAGAATATCTTCACACATTCAAAGCACCTGTGAGACAAGAACAACCAAAAGAAATCTTCTACAAAGAAGATAGGTGAGATAAACAAACAATATACAAATACCAAACAAAAGATCCCTTAACACTTCTTATCTCATGCATATACAAAAAACTTCTCCCCCTTACTTTCTCCCCCTTAAGCCAAAATTTCTCCCCCTTAATGGATTGTCTCCCCTTTACATCAAAAGTAAGTAACATGGTGAGGGAAACACTTTCTCCCCCTTTTTGGCAAGGAATAGACAAAAACATATTACACAACCTAGAGAGAGAGATAAATGCCAATTGAAAATGCCTACAAGGCAATAAGGGATGCATAATAGAATCATGAGATAGTAAGAAAACAAGTTGTATAGAGAACTAAGTTTAACAAACTAAGCTCCCCCTTAACATATGCTCCACATATTAATAAGCAAGATAACTTGTTCACAAGGGAATCACACAATCACACATTTCAAGCAATAAAAGATAGTAAACCATTATTGTCCAAAAGTAATAAGAGAATCATATATTTTCATTACTCTTTCAAAGATAATCTCTCAATGCTAATGAATCAAGCACATTAAGAAAAAATGTGTATGTGTGAAAATGCTTCAAGCATATATAAAAGGAGTTATTGTGATATCAACATGCAAACTAACTCAACACCTATCCATCTAAAGCTTTTCCAATCAAGGTCAAACCGATTATCATCCGGATTTTTACTTTAAAGAGGATAGATTTCAACACGTGAGCGTGTGTGTGCTTGTGGTTCCTCATTCCATTTCTGTTTTTCAACCCGAGCAATCACAGTTTTCAACTATACTCCATTTTAAGCCTTCCTCCATTTCTTTTTAGGCTTTATATCAAATATTTTTTTTTTAAATGATTCTTTTTCAACACTTCTTTGATTTTTCATACATAAACATATACTCTTCATGATGGCTTTCACTCATCACAATGGTGTATCCCTTTCCTACATTGGGTGGCTTCACAACCAATGTGTGTAGCCTTTTCCATGAAGGTGCTCGTTGAGTTCTATGTAGATGCCGAAGCAAAAGGGATACTAACCATAGATCATCTATCATGTACTAGACAATGAACTTCAAGATGCATCTATAATCTACATGCTTTCAAACTCAATTACTCAAACTTAAACATATAAGAGAAGCATTTGTGCACTTTTAAAAACAAGATTTACAAAGACTTAAATGCATGAACTAGAAACAATAAAAGCTATTTTATCAAGATCATTACTTCTCACATGAGTAGCTCTCAAAGAAATAGATATACAATATAGCTTTGCTTATCAAGCCACTCAAAATCACACACAAGCATTAATCAACACAAATCATGCCAATGGATCTTTTAAGAAATACAAATCTCTCTTTGTCCAAGGGCTTTGTGAACAAGTCCGCAAGTTGATTCTTAGTAGGCATTTGTCCAAGAGTTACTATTGAATGTTAAACAAGTTCTCTAATGAAATGATACCTAATGTCTATATTCTTTGTGCGTGAGTGTTTAACCAGATTTTTAGAGATGTTAATGGCACTCATATTGTCACAATAGAGAGTCATTTTACCTTGATTTATCTCATAATCCTTGAGAATTTGTTTCATCGATAGAAGTTGTGTGCAAGCACTTCCGACCGTAATGCACTCGGCTTCGGATGATGAAAGAGAGACGGAATTTTGTTTCTTGCTTAGCCAAGCAATCAAATTATTCCCCAAGTAAAAGCAACCGCCTGATGTGCTTTTACGATCATCAATGTTGCCTGCCCAATCCGCATCACAATAGCCAACTAGAATATCATTAGTATCAAAGGAA
Source organism: Dipteronia dyeriana (assembly GCA_032871835.1). Taxonomy (NCBI): domain Eukaryota; kingdom Viridiplantae; phylum Streptophyta; class Magnoliopsida; order Sapindales; family Sapindaceae; genus Dipteronia; species Dipteronia dyeriana. The sequence continues at coordinate 44,620,157 of CM065298.1, forward strand.
TAGAATAAACCAAGATTATGTGTTCTTTTTATATACCTAATGATTCTTTTAACGGCTTTCAAGTGAGATTCTTTTGGATTAGCTTGAAACCTAGCACACAAACCTACACTAAAACAAATATTCGGCCTTCTAGCCATTAGGTAAATAAGGCTACCTATCATGCTCCTATAAAGACATTGATCAACATTTTTTCCTTTTTCATCTTTGTCAAGTTTTAAAGTTGTACTCATAGGTGTTTCAAATTCTTTTCCACTTTTTAAGGCCAAATTTCTTAACAAGATTTCTAGCATATTTAGATTGAGACAACATGATACCATTGCTAGATTGTTTCACTTGCATGCCTAGAAAGTAATTGAGTTCACCTACCATACTCATTTCAAATTCTCTTGACATAACATTCACAAAATCATCAACCTTGGTTTTACATGTAGACCCAAACACTATATCATCAACATATATTTGAGCAACAAAAATGTCACTGTTATAATGCTTGACAAATAATGTTCTATCAATACCACCTCTCCTGTAATGGTTGTCAATAAGATATTGAGTCAACCTATCATACCAAGCTCTAGGGGCTTGCTTAAGGCCATATAGAGCCTTTTTCAACTTAAACACATGATTAGGAGAGTGTGGGTCTACAAAACCCCTAGGTTATTCAACATACACTTCTTCTTGAAGGTATCCATTGGGTAAAGCACTTTTGACATCCATTTGAAATAATTTGATTTTTTTAAGACATGCAATGGACAACAAAAGCCTAATGGACTCAAGACGTGCAACGGGTGGAAAAGTCTCATCAAAGTCTACACCCTCAACTAGGGTGTATCCTTGAGCCACTAGTCTTGCTTTATTTCTCACAATCTTGCCACATTCATCAGTCTTATTCCTAAACACCCATTTAGTACCAATCACATTGATATCTTTTGGTCTAGGAACTAAAGGCCATACTTCATTCCTCTAAAATTGATTTAGTTCTTCTTGCATGGCATTAACCCAATATTCATCAATAATTGTTTCATTAATATTTTTGGGTTCAATTTGAGAAGTGTAGCAAGCATATGAAATTTGGTTAGCTAGTTGCCATCTAGTTCTAACCCCTTCATTTAAATCTGGTTAGCTAGTTGCTTTTCTTCCTTGAAGCTCTTATCATCACGAACCACTTAAGCAACTAAGAATTACAAAGAAATGAAGTTTTGTTATGGAATCAAGCCAACACAAATCTAGAACCTAACACAAGCAAACTACCTCTCTTGAAGCTCTTTGGGATCTTGGAAGCTTGTTGACGAATGAACACAATCGGTGACCTAAGCTACCCATTACAAATAATCCCAATGTGGTTTGTCATGAAATAAGTCAATCAAAAAATAGAGTTCCTAACAACATATTATCTCTGGGGCACAAATCAAAGCATCTCAGTCTTGGTAAATTCACAGGAAAGACAAACTCTAAAACAACAATTTTTTAAATTTTGAAAATTTCTGACGGCCTCATTTCAAAAAAACACTATATAACACCCCCAAACCTAAACCAAACATTGTCCTCAATATGGATAACTGAGTTTCAGGACAATAAGGGTATATAAGTGAGAGAGAAATATGGGAATAAAACTTAAATACGAATCAATAAAACTAAATCATGAAACACATCTAAAACAATGATAAAACAAATATTCCAAATACTGAAAGCTAAAAACAAAGGAAAATAAAAGAAAGAAAAAGATCAAAAACGTAACAATCGGTAGACATAGGTCCGTCTACAGCATCTCTAGTCAATCTCGGCCATCATTGTCGTTAGGAAGGATCTCAATCTCATATCCAATAGGGTCAACTCCATCCTGCTAGTGACCGCATAAGGAGTATAATAAAAGTCAATAATCGGTGTAGAAGGCATAATGGCGGGCATAGTGGCTCTCTGAATCACATCTATAGAAAGCTGTATCTCCCTCATCGTCGTATCTAGTCCCATGACCCCTCCTTCATCTCCTTCTTTAAGTCTATCAAACCAATGTATATATACCCCTTCATCGAGCTGAGCATGTAATCCACCCACTCAGGTATACGCTAAGAGGGTTTGGTGCCGACATCAGAAAAAGGTCTCGATATAAAAGCATCACCAACCTACTGGGCAGGATCCAAAATTTACTGGGCAATGATAATATCCATATCAAACCCTATCCATAACATCCGTAGCACTCGACCAATGCCTCATTCGTAAATTATTCCAAGACATCAAATTCAACGAAGGACCATAGATAACCGTAATAGTATTACCCTCGCCACCCACTAATCTAGCATCCGCACACATAGCTGTAATCAAACAAGGGAAAATCATACCGGTATCAATTTGTCGGCCACATCCTCGTACCTCCTTCCAAATGAAATGGGCAACATCAATGTAGAGGTCCCTCTTGATCATATAAAGTAACTAAGATCCCTCTCTAAAAATCTCTGATCCATGCATCGTGGGCTTCAATGTAGCCCAAATAAATAGATACCATAATTCTGATTCTAAAAGAAAATGTGACCTCATTAATATGTTCACATTCCATCCCACCCCTCCATCAATGCGAAGCTCGTTACATATAGTGCACTAGTTGGGATAGCCTCTTGGTTCCTGCTGAACATGTGGTAACTTATAGTAAGTGTGGATCTTCTCGACCAAAATCAATACAAGCACCCCTCGTACAATTACAATATTGCTAGCACCAAAATTCTCATAAACCATGTTAGACTAAAATTTGCGAACCAGACTAATGATGGCACGGACGGGTTGCTGAACATACTGAGTCCACAATCTGGAGTTAACCACTTCAGGAATGGTGGCATCACTCAACTCCACTAAGCCAATCCCTCTCTCGAGTATAAAATTTTGTCCCGTTAAGTCTTTCATTCATTTTGTGAAATTCGGATTATCCATAAATTGTTGCTCCATGGGATGCTTATCTCTCCTTTTATTATGAACCGAAGGATCATGATGACCGCAGAAAGTTATCCGTACCATCTAAGAAAGATACAAAATTAAGTAGCATAGAATTCAAAGTATGAAAATTTTAAACAAAATTCTGGCAGCACTCTGATTGTAAAATTACTAACCCAAGTACCTCAATTGCAGAAATTCACAACCAAAAGCTCAGTTCGCCACAATGGAACACTCATTTGAAAATATCATCAAAAATCTGGGCATACAATATATGAGAAATAAAATACTCCCAAATTGAACCTAAACCATATTCATCACAATTAAACAGGCAAAATTTGCTTCCCAACACAAATATAGTGCATGCAATTAATCAGTTTTATCATGGAATTGAAGAAATTAGTTTTAGTGCAAAAAATCCCTAAATCAAATCTATTGAAACCCTAGATGATCAAAATACATAAAGAAGTGCTATATAATGAAATTCATGGCAAAATCAAACTTGGAAACACCTACATAATACAAACAAGCATTACACATGTATAGACAGTTTAGAAAAATATATCAAAACTGAAAGTCCCCAATTTGGTCTATAAACCCTAGATAAAAATTTAAAAGGTGGCAAAAAGAGACGGGTTTATGTATTCGGCACAAGGAATCAATAATAAATTAAACAAAAGAGTGTATGAAACATACCTTGAATGTTGAACACTTGATCGAGTGATAAGAGGGAAAGAGGGAAGAACAAATTTCTTTGAAAATGATAAAAAGAACATGATATGGTGTCTGGCGTGGAACGACCAGTATAAATAGGGTTCGACCGCTGTCTAACCGTTATGAAAGACACAATGATCTGACACTGGTCAGCATGCAATGGTCTTGGACTTGGTGCAAACGTACCATTTAACTTAAAAGTCCACTGTTAGGGACACAGCGGTGTGACAACCCTCTTACAGCGCTTCGCCTAGTGATTGTCGCTCTGATTGCACTGTGAATTAAGGCAGCGATTGGCACATCGCTCATGATTCCAGTAGGTTCCCGCTGTGTTACAGTTGTGAATCTTGAATGCATAAGTACAGAGGTTTAATTCCCAGTAGAAATCGTTGCTCTATCACTGTGAATTATGGCAACACTTCTACAACACAATGTTTCTAGTAAACATGATAAGTCTCTAACAACTTTTTAACCTGAGTGAGCTATTTTTTTTAATGAAAAAACTTACAAAAATATTAAAAATACCCAAGTAATTATAATAAAAATCACCCCAAAAGTAGGATATCTCCACAACCTGTTGGTTTGATAATGGCATCTCGTCCCTCTTTACAATGTTCCCCGTTCATTGGCACTTGTAACAAGAAATACAAAAATAATAAGCATCATTAAAAAATGAGGTCAAAAAGAAACCTAATTGAAGAACTTTCATAGCAGTCTTTTTGGCACTAAAGTGTCGTTCACAAGGGAAATTTTGGTAAAACTTCAACACATCTTGCTGCTCCTTCTTTGAGACACAAATTCTAAGGATTTGATCAGTACACAATTTGAAAAGATATGGATCATCCCAAAAGTACTACCTGGGGATGGAAAAGAATCTTCTCTTTGCTTGTGAGCTCAGATCAGGTGGAATGATTCCATTTGCAAGGTAATTTATGATGTTCGCATATCTCGGATCCTTGCCACCTATAGCCAATAGATGTTCATCTAGAAAGTTCTCAATTGTGGGTATGATGTCAGTATTCTCTTCCATTCTTTCATCTTCTACCAATCGGGAGAGATTATTAGCCACCTCATTCTCGTAGCCCTTCGTATCCCTAATTTCAAAATCTAACTCTTGTAATAAAAGGATCCACTAGAGTAATCTCGGTTTCGCTTTCTTTTTTTGTTATTAGATATTTCAATGCAGCATGATCAAAATAAACAAGGACCTTAGAACCTATCAAGTATGCTCAAAATATTTCTAAGGCGCAGATAATAGCAAGCAATTCTTTTTTAGTAGTGGAGTAATTCAGTTGTGCATCATTCAAAGTGTGACTAATGTAGTAAATAACATGTGATAATTTATCTAACCGCTATCCTAAAGCAGTGCCAATAACATAGTCAGATGCATAAAACATTAACTCAAAGGGAAGAGATCAATCATGAGGCATAATTATAGGAGTAGATGTCAATTTATTTTTCAAAGATTCAAAAGCATGAAAACAATCATCATCAAAAACAAATGCAGTATCCTTGGTCAAGAGATTACATAGTGGACGTCTAATTTTTGAAAAATCTTTTATAAAACGCCTATAAAAACCTGCATGACCAAGAAAACACCTCACACCCTTTATCAAAGTGGGAGGTGGAAGTTTTGCAATCACTTTAATATTAGCACGATCTACTTTTATAACTTTTTCAGAAATAACATGCCCTAAAACTATTCCAGACTTAACCATAAACAGGCTTTTCTCATAACTCAGTGTCAAATTAGTCTCCATGTATCTTTTCAAAACAAGAGTTAGGTTATCAAGGAAGTAGTCAAAAGAATTACCAAAAACAGAAAAATCATCCATAAAGTACCATAATAAATTTCTCTAACATATCAGAGAAAATTGACATCATGCATCTTTGGGAGGTGGCAAGGGCGTTGCACAACTCAAAGGGCATTCTTCGGTATGCAAAGGTGTTGAAGGGGCATGTGAACGTTGTATTTTCTTGGTCCTCTAGTTCAATGGCAATTTGATTGTTTCATGAAAATCCATTAAGGAAGCAGTAATAAGCATTTCCCGCCAGGAGCTTGAGCATTTTATCAATGAACGACAATGGAAAGTGAACCTTTTTGGCTACCGTGTTGAGCTTGCGATAATCAATACACACTCTCCATTTTATTGTCTTTCATGTTGGAATAAACTCATTACTTTTATTGGCCACCATAGTGAATCTTGTCTTTTTTGGCACAACATACACCAGACTCACCCATTTACTGTTAGATATTGGGTATATTATACCCACGTTGAGTAGCTTCAGAACCTCTTCCCGTACAACTTCCTTCAAGTTGGGATTCGATCTTCATTGATTCTCTCTAGAGGGCTCTGCATCTTCTTCTAGCATGATTCGATGAATGGAAACAGAAGGGCTAATTCCCTTAATATCCAATATGGACCAGCCAATGGTAGCTTTATGTTCCTTGAGCTTTAGTAGCTTCTCTTCTTTTTCTTCATCCAGATCAGAAGCTAATATCACCGAGAGTGTTTCATTCTCCCCTAAAAATACATACTAGAGGTTAGATGGCAATTATTTGAGCTTTAATGCAGAAGGAGAACTTGTAGAAGAGATTAAAGATTTGTTGATCCCGTTTCAATTTCCTTACATATTTCTTTAAGCTTCGACTCTTCATGTATACCTTCTTGTTGTTGACTTTCTTCATCATCCTTAAAGACATCTTTTACCATATCAAGTAACTCTTCAAAGCTTTCATACGATAGTTCTTCTCGGTCTGCTAAATTAACCACCTCAATTGAGCAACAATCGACCGAATACCAATCATTGTCCTCCTCAGGTAAATTCATGGATTCAAAGACCTTGAACTCTATAGTATCATCTAACACAGTCATCGTTAGCTTCCCATTATGAACATCAGTAATGGTTTTTTTGTCGCCATGAAAGGTCTTCCTGAAAGAATTTGTTCGCTACCTTAATCCTTGGCTCCTTCATCCATATCCAGTACAACGAAATCAGTAGGAATGACTTATCATGCCAAAATTGTTCTATAATTTGGCTCCCATTTTCATGTCATTTGTCTTTTTTTTATGCATTTTGTGTAACCTACGGGCTCTTTTGGTATGCTTACAGGCAATTAGGTTAACTTCTAAAGTCAGGTTGGTAAGTAAAAAAATCACATGGAAACAAGTCAAATCTGAAAATACAAACACGATTTAATGCTCAAGGCTAACCTAGCCGCGGGGTTAATAGGTTAGACACCTTCTTCGACTCCCTTAGAAACAAACAAAAGTTTGTCCCTCTAGATTGCTTGTATCACAACATCACAACATATATATATATATATACACACACACACACACACACACACACACACATATATATATATATATCAGTTAAAGACACTTAATCAATATATAAAACATGTAAAGTGTGATACAAACAAGCAACCATAACACATACACAATTGATATTATAGTAAGGAAGTCAACTTACAAAAAAAGTTCTATCCATAGTATTCAAATAACAAATACCAATATAAGAGAGATACAGATAGAGAAAAGTTGACACGAGATATAACATGGTAAACCTCCGAAGAGGAAACATCCATGGGTTAGCAACCACTGGCAAACAAAATCCATTAGTATATAAGAAAAGTACAATCTCTCAAGTGACCCATTCACCTAGAAACTACCCACCTATCCTACTTATGAATATGCCACCCTCTTGCTCAACATTCTGAGGCCTCAAACCTCTTGTCAGGACTTTCTCGCTCACCCTTCCGGATCCTCACGACCCTAGGCAAAACTTCTTTGCTCACCCTTTCGAATCCTCACGAACCTAGGCAAGACTTCCTTGCTTGACATTCTGGGTCTCCCACCTCTTGTCAAAACTTCCTTGCTCAACAACATAGGTCTCACACCTATTGTCAAGACTTCCTTCTAATAAAGCATCTAAGTGATAATGAATGAAAAATAAAAAACAAGCACGCAACATAGAATGTTATGATCAACACATCCTATGGAAAACACTAGACATAAGCATGAATGCACATAACAAATAAAGTCTAGTCAATCACGCATGTTTAATTTATCTAGATCATGTAAGATATGTTCAACATTATATACAACCTAGATACATGCATAGATCTAAAACTTGAGTCATGAGATATGTTCAATTAATACATAATCAAGTTTAAATCTCATATACCAAAAACATGCTAAAATCATGTGACAAAGTCACTTAGATTAAAGCAAGAGTTCTAGAGCATATTTTCTATTCATGAAATCAACTAAGCACAAGAATAGCTCATAAGAACACAAGCACATGCACTATTAGAAGAATTCGGCCAAAGAGTGCCTAGTAAATGTGAGAGACTATTTTTCACAAAATCAATCAATTAAAGATCATCAAATAGTCCTAGAATCAAAGCTAGCACAATACAATCTCAAACATGTGAAAACATAGGCAAAATCAAAACCTAACTCAACATGTGAGATTTCAATTCCATAATGCTCCCTCTTGATAAATTCCATAACTAAAATCAATGATAGCATAAAATTCACAAAGATGTTCACAAAATCACACATTCAAGCAATTTGAAGAAATATCAATAAAATAAGCTTCATATGCTAAGAGAGATATACAAAGATTTTTAAGTTCTCTCAAAATTCTTCAACAATTACTAAAATATCAACATACTCATAAACAAAGTGTGTGTGAGAGAGATATATGCTTCAAATATATATCAAATAATAGTTTGAATATCAACATGCAAACAATTTCCAACATCTATTCATTTTAAGGTTTTTCCATAAAAAGTCAAACTGATTATCATCCGGAATTTTTGCTTTTAAGAAAATAGATTTCAACATATGAGCATGTGTGTGCATGTGGCTCTTCATCCCATATATATTTTTCAATCTGAGCTCATTTGATTTTTCAACTATACTCCTTTTTAAGCCTTCCTCTTATTCTTTTTAGGATTTGAATCAAAGAATTTTCTTTTCATGATTCCATTTCATCACTTCTTTGATTTTTCTAAACATTAACAAAAAAAAAATCATGGCGGCTTTCAATCATCACAATGGTGTAGCTCTTTCCAACATTGGGTAGCTTTCATAACCAATATGTAGCCCTTTCCATGAAGGTGCTCATTAAGTTCTATGTATTTGCCTAAGAAAAATGGATACTAACCATAGGTCATTTAAAATGTACTTAAGCATAAAAAATTCAAGGTGTATCCAAAGTTTACATATTAGTATACTCAACCTACTAGCAAAACATATAAGGGAAGCAAAGTACAATTTTAAAAAAACCAAGATTTTATGGCTCATAAGCACATGATCTAAAAGCAAAAGTAGAGACTTATTCTAGATCATTATTGCTCTAATGAGTAGCTTTCAAAGAATATGAAGCTCATATTTTCAAAAATAAGGCCACTCAGTATACTATACACAAACAATCATCATAGATAAGATCAATGTAAACAATATCACTATTAGATCCTAAAAAAGCAAATGTCAATGAGAATCATATGTATGCTACATAAAATTCTCTAATATGACATGCTATGAGATGTATATCAAAGATTGAGTCAAAAAATGAATATCTAAGAGAACATGCATTAGAGTATATAGATACCTTTTGCACATTATATTCACCAAATATCATACTTCCGCCCTTTTTATGAGCACTATTGCCTTGAATGTCCTCATGACACCAAGTTGACGATGTTTCATAACAAGAGTATAAAAAACATAATATTTCAACTCAACCAACACATATATCAAAAGAACTTCTCAAAAGTTAACCAATTAATTTTGACCATCATAACAAACTTGATGTGAGATAACCAAGTTCATATCAATACATGGAGTATTCAAAGCTAGCATGCAAGAATTCTCAACATAATTGACATATTGCCTCAAAGCTACCTCACATGTGCTTCTTATATTAGCGATAAGAGCACTCACTCTTGAATCACTTATTTTTGGGTGTACCTACACAAACATTTCTAATATCATCCTTGACAACAATGTTAAATCTAGAGTAAAGTCCTCAATGACTTGATTAACAAGAATATCATTAATACACTCTTTCTTAACATTTTCAACACAAGCTTTGTCAAGTTGAACAAGATTAGCTTTCTTTCTACTCCACAACTTCTTTTCATGCTTAGCAATATTATCATGTTTCTCAACTTTCAAAGCCTTAGCATGTTCAAGTTGAAGTTTAATCTCCTTATCTCTAGATTCATTTCCTAATTTGCATTTTCAATAAATTTATAACACCTAGGCTTAATGTGACCTATTGTGTTGCAATAATGGAAAATTGGAATAAAAGATGAGATTGTACCTTTTGGAGTTGAACTAGCTTCATTGGTAGTTTGCAAAGATACCTTGTTTGCCAACTTCTTCTTGGCTTTTGATCTTCCCTTCTTGCATGGTTTCTTGTCAATCACGACCTCTTCTAAGTGCGTAGGAAGTGGTGCTTCCTAGTGCTTCTCTTTAACTACCAAGTCGTCTTCACCACTATAAGAGTTAACAAGATTCCTAACACTAGACACACTTACCGAATCATTCACTATGTCCTTGATGGCCTCCTTAGCCATGTCTATCTCTTTCATTAATTCTTGTTCTCTCTTCTTCAAAGAAGTTATAATTCCATCCTTCTCAAGGTTTATCTATTCAAGTTCTCTAAGCTTCTTCATAATATCACCTTTCTCGCCAAGAAGTCTACGAGTAACTATCACAAACTCATATAGTTATTTCTCGATCAAATCATCGTTCTCAACTACCTCTCTTAGAGAATTATCTCTAGCTTCTTCAAGCTTCTCTAACTTGGCCATAACTCATGATTGGTAGGAATGGAACTAGTGCTTCCGTGATGATTTGCATCAAAGTTCTTGTTCAAAGATATTGTACTATCAACATCTAGTGGAGAATGAGAAGCCGTTAAAGCTACAAAGTTGTTCACCAACTCTTCATCACTTGAAGACTCTTTACTAGAGCTCTCATCATCACTCCAAGTAGCCGCTAACACTTTGCCTTTCTTGTCTTTCTTAGACGGCTTCTTGGTGCATTCACTAGCAAAGTGACCAAAACCATGAAAAATGTAGCATTGAACACCTTTCTTGTTCGTGGCTTGACTATTCTTCTCATTCCTTGGAGATGATGGTTTCTTAACTCCTTTTTCCTTAGAAGACTTGCCTATAGGCTTGGCATTCTTATTTAGAAACTTCTTGAACTTTCTAACCAAAAGAGCCATCTCTTCATTTTCATCATCACTATCCTCCTCAATAGCATTGAGAGCGATTCCCTTACTCTTAATCTTTGACTTTAAGCATATCTCATAAGTTTGGAGAGACCTAAGCAACTCATCGATGTTCATGTTATCCATATCATTTCTTTCCTCAATGGCCGCCACCTTTGATTTAAATCTCTTGGGAAGAGACATAAGGATTTTCCAATTTAAATGCTCTTTTAAGATATGTGCTCTAAGTGCTTGACATTGGTTAACAATGTTAAGAAATCATAATTGGCAGTCTTCGAACTTTTCTTCTTTACCCATACTTAAACCTTCAAATTATGATGCAAACATTTGAAGCCTTGATTTCTTCACCGCTAAGGTTCCTTCATTAGTAACTTGGAGAGTATCCCAAGCCTCCTTTATGGATTTAAGATTTTGAATGTAGGAGAATTGATGCCCATCAATTCCTCCAAATATGGCATTCATAGCACTGTGGTGCCATTTAGCAACCTCAAACTCATTCGTTGTCCATTCACTCCTTGGCTTGAGTATATTGGTTCCATCCTCTTGAACCTTGGTAGGAGGGCTGTAACCATCTTTCACTACCATCCGCACCCTTTCATCCAATTGAGCGGATGTAGGCTTTCATCCTCAACTTCCAATACCCATAGTTAGTACCTCTAAGTAATGGTGGCCTAGTATTTGAAGCTTCTTCCGCCATTACATCATCTTGTAAACCCAAGACTTCAAAAGCTTTGAAAATACCGTGAATGTATCACCTGGATGCTCACTAAGAACAACCTAGTGTCCTGTTGTGATACCAATTGAAAATACAAACATAGTTAAATGCTCAAGGTTAACCTAAAGGGGGGTGAAAAGGTTAGACACCTTTTTCAACTCCCTTAGAAACATACAAAAGTTTGTCCCTCTAGATTGTTTGTATAACAATATAAAATATCAGTTAAACATACTTAATCAATATATAAAACATGTAAAGTGTGATACAAACAAGCAACCATAAAACATACACAATTGATATTATAGTAAAGAAGTCAACTTACAAATACAGTTATATCCATAGTATTCAAATAACAAATACCAATATAAGAGAGATAGAGATAGAGAAAAGTTGACACAAGATATAACGTGGTAAACCTCTGAACAAGGAACATCCACAGGTTAGCAATCACTGGCAAACAAAATCCACTAATAGATAAAAAAGAAAAATCTCTTAAGTTACCCCTTCACCTAGAAACTACCCTCCTATCCTACTCGTGAATATGTCACCCTCTTGCTCAACATTTTGAGGCAACACACCTCTTGTCAAGACTTCCTCGCTCACCCTTTCGGATCCTCATGACCCTAGGCAAGACTTCGTTACTCACCCTTCCGGATCCTAATGAACCTAGGCAAGACTTCTTTGATCACCCTTCTGGATCCTCACGACCCTATGCAAGACTTCCTTGCTTGACATTCCGAGGTCTCCCACCTGTTGCCAAGACTTCGCTGCTCAACAACATAGGTCTCACACCTATTGTCAAGACTTTTATCTCATAAGGCATCTAAGTGATCATGAATGCAAAATGCAAACAAGCACGCAATATATAATGTTATGATCAACACATCCTATGGAAAACACTAGACATAAGCATGAATGCGCATAACAAATGTAGTATAGTCAATCACGCATGTTTAATTCATCTACATCATGTAAGATATGTTTAACATTAATTACAACCTAGATACATGAATAGATCTAAAACTTGAGTCACAAGATATGTTAAATTAATACATAATCAAGTTTAAATCTCATATAACAAAAACATGCTAAAATCATGTGACAAAGTCATTTAGATTAAAGCAATAGTTCTAGAGCATATTATCTATCCACGAAATCAACTAAGCACGTGCCATCTCGGGGAGACACTAAAGAAAGAGGGGCGAAAGTGTCTTTTGGGTTTTAGCTCTTTAAAACCTCTTATTCCCTCTTATTTCATAAGATAAGAACAAGTTGTGAAATTGAAGAAGATGTGCAGAAATTTTCTCTCAACATTTTGATTTTTGTTTTTGTTATAACTTTTTCATTTCTACTCCAAATCACTTGATTCAAAAAACGATTTCGAGTGTATTGAAGAGTTCTACAAACCCCAAGCATTTCCATAACCAAAGGATGTCTATATTGTTCGTTGAGATCTGATCTTCAGTTCGTGATTTGCATCCTTGTTGGTAAAATCATCTTCTTCTTAGTTTTCTTCTTAGATCTTCTTATTGATTGATACTATTTGATTAAGAAGCATGACTAGGATGATATCTAGATTTGTGATATATTGAATGATTTGTGGTAAACTTGATAAACATGAAATTGTTTCTAGAAATCTTTTGTTCTTATGCTTGATTGATTGTTTCTAGATCTAATTTCATTTTCTAAGAACTAGGTTTTGTTTCAATTGATGTCTATATCTTCATATCTATGTTCTTAGTTGATAACATGCTTAGGTTGTCTAGATGCATTTGTGATTGTTCTTTGAAAGCATAATCTAGCTATCTATTTGCATGTCCATAGAATTTGTTAATCATTTTCTATGTTGAGTGCTTGTTTGCATTTTGCATTCATGATCACTTAGATGCCTTGTGAAGAGGTGGAAAGTCTCATATCTTAGAGTGATTCTTTGATTTGAGCAATTGTAAGTATTTGCTAGAGTCGGGAGGACTTGGATAGCTAAGCAAGAGGAAGTCTTGACAAGAGGTGTGAGACCTCAAATTGTTGAGCAAAGAAGTCTTGACTAGAGTCAGGAGGACTCGGATAGTCGAGCAAGAAGTCTTGCCAAGGGTCGGGAAGATCTGGATAGGTGAGCAAGGAATCTTCTTAGAGACAGGGGGTCTTAGATAGGAAATTGACTTAGTAGATCACTATGTTCAAGATAGAGTGAGAGTGAGAGATTGTAGAGCATGTGTGATTGCTTGAGTGTGTAACTCTATTTAAAATAGTGGATTTGCTTTTGCCGGTGGTTGTGGTATTAACCCGTGGGTGTTTTCTCTTTGGAGGTTTTACCATGTAAATATTGTGTCATTGTTTGCAATTTTTATTAAACATTGTTTGAATTGCATTGTTTTTAAAGGAAGTTAAAAATTGGAGCATATACCTATTCACCCCCCCCCCTCTAGTTATATTCACAGTATAAAGATAAAGGGAATTTCAATTGGTATCAAAGTCGGTGTCTAGACGCACTTAGATAGATCATCTTTGTAGTGTTTGTTATCTTCTTTTGTTTCATCATGATTTTAGAAATGTTTTCATTTTTGGCTTCTTTTGTTGAAGGTGAGTCTATTGACTTAGATGATCAGAAGATCAAAGATCTTATTCAAGAAAATGAAAAGATCAACTCCTTCATCTAACAAATCTACTTTTGTCAAAGCTTGTAGCAATTTAAATGTAGGTACACTCTCTAATGGTAAAGCCATGAATGCTACCGGAGGTGCCTCAACATCAACAATGAAAGTCAAGGAAAAGACTCAACAATGCCAAAGATAAGCTACATCATCATCAAATGCAAAAGGCAAGACATCTAGTGTTGCACGCCAAAGAGGTACAAATGTGAGAAGGCAAAATGAGTTGAATGCTCAAGCAAATGGTAAACTTATCAAATTCATACCTATTTGTCATTATTGCAACATGGTAGGACACATAAGACCTAGATGATATGAATACATTCATAAATTTAGAATTTCCAATGATTTGCATGATATGTCTTTGAATGGTCCTAGGCAATCATCCATGTATGGATCTAGAATTGGACCTAAGAAGACCTTGGAAAAGCATGTTGAGAATAAATGTGTTGATGATTTGTTTGTTAAATATTCTGTTGTGCCTCATTCTACTATGCATAAGAAAGTTGATAATGCTTTGTTTGATTTGTTTGAAAATGTGACTAATGGAGTCAATGTGCCTAAAAACAAGTCAAAGCATGTTAATAAAAGTAGCAATGAGAAACTTGTCAAGAAAGTTTGGGTTAAGAAAAACACAACACAATGTTTGGTTGCACAATATGCTTTAAGAGCTAATTCATCCTATTGTTGGTACCTAGATAGCGGTTGCTCTAGGAATATGACCGGTAACAAGGAATTATTTAAGAATCTTGTTATGAATGATGGTGGATGGGTTACATTTGGTGATGGCACCAAAAAGCAAGTTCTATACAAGGGAACAATTTGACACCTTGTATGTAGATGGTTTACAAGCTAATCTAATAAGCATCACTCACTTGTGTGAAATTTTTTAAGAAGTTAGCTTTAACAAGGATGTGTGCACGATAATTGATAAAAAGGGCAAAATTGTTTTGAAAGTCGAAAGGTCTTCGGACAATTGCTATTGTTTAGAGGTTGATCCACTAACATGTAATATGGGACATGAGTGCAACAAGCTTGAATTATAGCATGAAAGATTGGGCCACATGAACTATAAAGACTTAAAGAAGCTTGAGAAATATAACATTGTTAGAGGTCTTCCTAGTCTTGGTAAAAAGCTTGATGGTGTTAGTGAATCATGTCAATTAGGTAAACAAAAAAAAGTGTCTCATAAAACTAACACTAATTTTGCTACCAAGAGGCCCTTAGAACTTGTGCATATGGACCTAATGGGACCAATCCAAACCAAAAGCATAAATGGCAAGAAATACATTTTTGTATGTGTTGATGATTTTTCTCGGATTACTTGGGTATATTTTCTTAGAGACACGACCGAAACTTTTGGTTACTTTAAGAAGTTTTGTAATCAAGTTCAAAATGAAAAAGGTCTTGGGATCAAGAAAATATGTCGCATTAGGAGTGATCATAGGAGTGAATTTGAAAAGGCTAAATTTAGTGAGTTTTGTAAAGAATATGCAATTCCACATGAGTTCTCGGCTCCTAGAACTCCACAACAAAATGGTATTATTGAGAGAAAGAATCGTGTCTTGCAAGAGATGGCTAGGGTCATGCCCAATAGCAAGAAATTCCCTAGAAATCTTTGGGCTGAAGCGGCCAATTCCGCATGCTATGTCACTAATAGAGTTTTTAGAAGGCTGGGCACAAAACAAACCTCCTATGAACTTTGGAAGGGCAAGAAGCCCAATGTGAGTTACTTACACACTTTTGGGAGTAAGTGTTTTATTTTGAATGATAGAGATCACTTAGGAAAGTTTGATGCTAAAAGTGATATTGGTCTTTTTCTTGGGTATGCTAATAATAGTCGTGCATATAGAGTGTTCAACTTGAAAACTAAGACTATTATGGAGTCTATTAATGTAAAAATAGATGATCTTAGCATGCTTGATTTGTGTGATAATAATGGTGTCAATGAATCTAAAGAACATTTGTTGAATGACACTAAAGCACCTATTGATGTGACTAGTTGTGATGAAAGTGAGTCTAGTCATAATGATGATAATGGTAGTTTTGCAAGAGAAGAAAGTCAAGAGTTAGAAAATGGTTTAAATGATGACCAACAAGATGTTGAAAATTCTAATTCTTGACTTAGCAACATGCATTACCAACAAGACATCATAGGTGATTTGAATGAAGGGGTTAGAACTAGAAGGCAACTAGCTAACCAAATTTCATATGCTTGCTAAACTTCCCAAATTGAGCCTAAAAATATTAATGAAGCAATTATTGATGAATATTAGGTTAATGCCATGCAAGAAGAACTAAATCGATTTGAGAGGAATGAAGTATGGTCCTTAGTTCCTAGACCAAAAGATATCAATGTGATTGGTACAAAATGGGTGTTTAGGAATAAGACCGATGAATGTGGCAAGATTGTGAGAAATAAAGCAAGACTAGTGGCTCAAGGATACACTCAAGTTGAGGGTGTAGACTTTGATGAGACTTTTGCACCCGTTGCACGTCTTGAGTCCATTAGGCTTTTGTTGTCCATTGCATGTATTAAGAAATTCAAATTGTTTCAAATGGATGGCAAAAGTCTTTTTCTCAATGGATACCTTCAAGAAGAAGTGTATGTTGAACAATCTCCTAATCATGTGTTTAAGTTGAAAAAGGCTCTTTATGGCCTTAAGCAAGCTCCTAGAGCTTGGTATGATAGGTTGACTCAATATATTATTGACAACCAATATATGAGAAGTGGTATTGATAGAACATTATTTGTCAAGCATTATAACATTGACATTTTTGTTGCACAAATATATGTTGATGATATTGTGTTTGGGTCTACATGTAAAACCAAGGTTGATGATTTTGTGAATGTTATGTCAAGAGAATTTGAAATGAGTATGGTAGGTGAACTCAATTACTTTCTAGGCATGCAAGTGAAACAATCTAGCAATGGTATCATGTTGTCTCAATCTAAGTATGCTAGAAATCTTGTTAAAAATTTGTCCTTGAAAGTGGAAAAGAATTTGAAACACCTATGAGTACAACTTTAAAACTTGACAAAGATGAAAAAGGAAAAAATGTTGATCAAATTCTCTATAGGAGCATGATAGGTAGCCTTCTCTACCTAACGGCTGGTAGGCAAGATATTTGTTTTAGTGTAGGTTTGTGTGCAAGGTTTCAAGCTAATCCAAAAGAATCTCACTTGAAAGCCGTTAAAAGAATCATTAGGTATATAAAAGGAACACGTAATCTTGGTTTATTCTATTCCTTCGATACTAATGATATTCTTGTTGGCTATTGTGATACGGATTGGGCAGGAAACATTGATGATCGTAAAAGCACATCGGGCGGTTGCTTTTACTTGGGTAATAATTTGATTGCTTGGCTAAGCAAGAAACAAAATTTCGTCTCTCTTTCTTCATCCGAAGCCAAGCACATTGCGGCCGGAAGTGCTTGCACACAACTTCTATGGATAAAAAAAATTCTCAAGGATTATGAGATAAATCAAGGTAAAATGACTCTCTATTGTGATAATATGAGTGCCATTTATATCTCTAAAAATCCGGTTCAACACTCACGCACAAAGAATATAGACACTAGGCATCATTTCATTAGAGAACTTGTTGAACATTCAATAGTAACTCTTGAACATATGCCTACTAAGAATAAACTTGCAGACTTGTTTACAAAGCCCTTGGACAAAGAGAGATTTGTATCTATTAGAAGATCCATTGGCATGATTTGTGTTGATTAATGCTTGTGTGTGGTTATGAGTGGATTGATAAGAAAAACTATATTGTATATCTTTTTCTTTAAGAGCTACTCATGTGAAAAGTAATGATTTTGATAAAATAGCTTTTATTGCTTCTAGATCATGCACTTAAGTCTTTGTAAATTTTTTGTTTAAAAGTGCACAAATGCTTGTCTTATATGTTTAAGTTTGAGTAATTGAGTTTGAAAGCATGTAGATTATGGATGCATCTTGAAGTTCATTGTCTAGTACATGATAGATGACCTATGGTTAGTATCCATTTTGCTTCGGCATCTACATAGAACTCAATGAGCACCTTCATGGAAAGGGCTACACACCTTGGTTGTGAAGCCGCCCAATGTAAGAAAGGGCTACACCATTGTGATGAGTGAAAGCCTTCATGAAGAGTATATGTTTATGTATGAAAACTCAAAGAAGTGTTGAAAAAGAATCATTTTAAAAAATCTTTGATACGTAGCCTAAAAAAAATGGAGGAAGGCTTAAAATGGAGTATAGTTGAAAATTGTGATTGCTCGGGTTAAAAAATAGAAATGGAATGTCGAGCCATATGCACACATATGCTTATATGTTGAAATCTATTCTCTTTAAAGCAAAAAACCGGATGATAATCGGTTTGACCTTGATTGGAAAAGCTTTAGATGAATAGGTGTTGAAATGGTTTGCATGTTGATATCACAATCACTCCTTTTATATATGCTAGAAGCATTTTTCACACACACACACATTTTTGCTTAATGTGCTTGATTCATTAGCAATGAGAGATTATTTTTGAGAGAATAATGAAAATCTATGATTCTCTTGTTAACTTTGAAAAATAATGGTTTACTATCTTTTATTGCTTGAAACTTGTGATTGTGTGAGTCCCTTGTGAACAAGTTTACTTACTTATTAATATGTGGACCATATGTTAAGGGGGAGATAGTTTGTTTAACTTAGTTCTCTATACAACTTGTTTGCTCACTATCTCATGATTTCATTGTGCATCCCTTAAAACCTTGTTGGTATTTTCAATTGGCATTATCTCTCTATATGTTGTGTAATATGTTTTTGTCTATTCCTTGCCAAAAAGGGGGAGAAAGTGTTTCCCTCACCATGTTACTTACTTTTGATGTAAAGGGGAGGCAATCCATTAAGGGGGAGAAAGTAAGGGGGAGAAAAATTTGTGTTTGCATGAGATAAGAAGAGTTAAGGGATCTTTTGTTTTTGTTTGTATATTGTTTGTTTATCTCACCTATCTTCTTTGTAGAAGATTTCTTTTGGTTGTTTTTGTCTCACAAGTGCTTTGAATATGTGAAGATATTCTTGAAGACTCATGAAGATATTTTAGTCTAGGAATATCTCTTTGTAATGTGAGGATGTGAGAATGCAATCGACATTGATTATAAGAGATCATTGTATGGTGAGGTAGAGGTTTTGTCATGGAATAGCCAAATGGGGAGATTGTTAGGTTCTAGATTTGTGTTGTCTTGATTCCATAACAAAACTTCATTTCCTTGTAATGCTTATTTGCTTAAATGGTTTGTGATGATAAGAGATTCAAGGAAGAAAATCAACTTCTCATGATGCAAAATTCGTCTTCAAGAGGATTGGTACTATTCTTGGATGCTAAGGTATCGAGATCCTTCTTCCTCTTGCAAGGCGTAAGCGCACGCACACACACACACACACATTTTATTCATATATGTCCCTGCTTAGTTGTGCATCATTATATGCGCACACACACACACAATTCATATATTTGTGTCCCTGCATTGTAGTGCATCATTTTATATAACACTTTCACAAACTTGAAGTTGAATGCTCATGCATTGGATTGAAAGTAACATGTTTTGGAAAATGCATGATTGGGGACTATCTCAATGTAGTTTGCATTCTTGTGTAAAATCTATTTGTTTATGTATATGTTTGTATAACAATGATATTGAACTTGAATTTAGTCTTAAATCATTCTTGATTGAGTTCAGGTCATTTTGGTTACTCATACTATTGATCTCGAGTTCTAAGTCAAAAGATACTACATATTCAACTCATGTTGCATACATTGTATTCGTATTCGCATATCGAGTCAAATTCTTATTTTCTTGGTTGAGTATCTTATAGTTTTATGTCCATGATGGAATCTCGGTTTGTAATCTTCAAACAGAATCAAATTCGGAGTTCGGAGACCAAAGCATGGGCGAAGAACGCGAGGGAAGCGCAAAGGGTGAGGTGTGATGGCTTAAGCCATCACCATGCACCAACCCGAGATGGTGCGTGGCCATCTCAGCCCCAAGAGTGTTCTGCCCCAAGATGCCCACGTGCCATCTCGGGGAGATACCAGAAAGAGGGGCAAAAGTGTCTTTTGGGCTTTCACTCTTTAAAACCTCTTATTCCCTCTCATTTCATAAGATAAGAACAAGTTGAGAAATTGAAGATCATGTGCAGAAATTTTCTCTCAACATTTTGATTTTTGTTTTTGTGATAACCTCTTCATTTCTACTCCAAATCACTTGATTCAAAAACAGATTTCGAGTGTCTTGACGATTTCTACAAACCCTAGGCATTCTGGGAACCAAAGGATGTCTACATATGTCGTTGTGATCTGATCTTCAGTTCGTGATTTGCATCCTTGTTGGTAAAATCATCTTCTTCTTAGTTTTCTTCTTAGATCTTCTTATTGATTGATCTATTTGATTAAAAAGCATGACTAGGATGATTTTGATATCATTTTGTGGTTTGTTGATTTGATTTTCAAATTTAGCTAGATTTGTGATATATTGAATGATTTGTGCTAAACTTGATAAACATGAAATTGTTTCTAGAAATCTTTTGTTCTTATGCTTGATTTATTGTTTCTAGATCTAATTTCATTTTCTAAGAACTAGGTTTTGTTTCAATTGATGTCTATATCTTCATATCTATGTTCTTAGTTGATAACATGCTTAGGTTGTCTAGATGCATTTGTGATTGTTCTTTGAAAGCATAATCTAGCTATCTATTTGCATGTCCATAGAATTTGTTGATCATCATTTTCTATGTGGAGTGCTTGTTTGCGTTTTGCATTCATGATCACTTAGATGCCTTGTGAAGAGGTGGAAAGTCTCAAATCTTAGAGTGATTCTTTGATTTGAGCAATTGTAAGTCTTAGCTAGAGTCGGGAGGACTTGTATAGCTAAGCAAGAGGAAGTCTTGACAAGAGGTGTGAGACCTCAGATTGTTGAGCAAGATAGTCTTGACTAGAGTCAGGAGGACTCAGATAGTCGAGCAAGAAGTCTTGCCTGGGGTTGGGAGAATCCGGATAGGTGAGCAAGGAATCTTCCTAAAGACATGGGGTCTTAGATAGGAAGTCGGCTTAGTAGATCACTAGGTTCAAGATGTGTGATTTCTTGGGTGTGTAACTCTATTTGAAATAGTGGATTTGTTTTTACCGGTGGTTGTGGTATCAACCCGTGGATGTTTCCACTTTGGAGGTTTTACCACGTAAGTATTGTGTGTCATTGTTTGCAATTTTTATTAAACAGTGTTTGAAATGCATTGTTTTTAAAGGAAGTTAAAAATTGGAGCATATACCTATTCACCCCCCCCCCCCCTCTAGGTATATTCACAATATAAAGATAAAGGAAATTTCAGTAACTGCGCGGGTTTCCACTAGAGCACTACCTACTCAAATGGCGAAAACAAGAGAATATGATCCGAGGTAGTAGGTCACTGTACGCGTATCTATCCATGTTATACCATACATTATGCATGTTGGGACCAGCCACATCAGTCTTTTAGACTCATTTCAAGAATCTTATTTAAGGATTTGTGTGTGAAGTCAGCAACACGCCCATACACCCATTTACATCACATTTTCTCTCTCTAGATCTAGGAATCAATTGTCTCCCTTAGTGTCCAAAAATGCACACATCCATCCTTTTATATTTTACTTACAAGTGCTCTAAGAGATTTGAATTGAATGTTCAAGGAAGAAGAATCTCTTCATGGATTTATTCTCACTCTTATCTTTTAGTTTATCTTTTGTATTTGGCGTGAGTAGCTAATCACTCATTTAGGGGTTTATGTGATTCAGTTATGAACTTTGGATATTGTAATCAACTTTATCTTTTCTATAGCTCTATCTAATATGTTTCATTTATTGTTATAATTGATTTCAAGGTAAATTCGTCTTTGATTGTAAACTCCTCTTTTTGCAAGATGTTTGAGAAACTATTTGAGTAGAGAATTGGGTATACACTCTATTTGGTTCTTTGAACCTCATTTGATTGGAAGGATTAAACAAAAGTACACTCCTTAAGTGAAATAGGACATATTAATCTCAACTTCTATCTAATCTCAAATGGTAATCAATTTTATACACTCTAGGTTTGTTGCCTGTGAGAGATTAAGCATTAATACTATACATCCTAGTTTGGTGATTTTATAAAGAGATTAGTCGCTTATTTTGATAGATGTACATTCATGAAAACTCACTTGTGAGTGGCCAATATTATACATCCTAGATTGGTTATTCATAAGGGATATACAACCATTCTATACACTCTAGGTTGGTTACATTAGGTTAATGTTCATTAATGTGAGTTTCTACTTTGCCCATTGTTTGCTATTTTGATCCATCAACTTCTTAGTCCTTTATCGTACATTCTCACTTTCATCTACTAACTTAGTTGCATTTCAATTAGTTTAAACGTATTAGTTTAATTTCTTAACAATAACCATTTCAAATTACTTTTATTGCACTTATTACTAGAGTCAATATTTGATCAAAAGTATAAATCGATCTCTGTGGATGATACCCTAACTTGTCATTATACTTGTTTCTCATTTTAAAGACATGCTAAGGACTTTATGAATTTTGTTTGATAAATTTTTTTTAAGTACAGATGGAAACTTGTCAAAATGGAATCGGTGTAGGGGATTAGTGTATATAGTTGTGATTAGATATAGCTTTAGTTAGTTATTTATTATATTAGTTTCTTTTACTTTGTTGGTGTTTGTGGTTGTGCAATTATTAGATACTTAGGTTCATACACGGTAAACGCTCACTTAGAGGCATAATTTTTCTAGCACAAGACAACATTCATTGGATTGGAAGGTTAATTAGGTAGATTGAGAACAATCATTTTGAAGAAGAAATGGCTGAAGAAGTTCCACCAGAAATACCAGTTGAAGAACAAAGAATCAATTTGGAGGAAGAATTGAGCTTGACAACTGAGGAATACTCTTTCCCATCCATAGGAGATGAGCAACCAACAGCTGTTGTCTTGGACGACATTGCTATAAAATACTGGTTGAAAGGGATGCATATCAATCTATTGCCATCCCTTTTTGGACTACCCACTGAAGATTGAATTCATTTTACGAAAGAAAACAATGCAGTGTTAGAGACATTCCAAATAGTAGCCCGAAACATAGTGCTTACTAGGGCGCAGTTGTAGATGCGGTATTTTCAGTATTGTATGAAATATCATGCCAAACAATGGTACATAACGTTGAGATCGGAGACACTCACAACATGGCCCCAAGTTTGTAAAGTTTTCTACAACAATTTTTTTTTTACCGTGAAGGTAACAAAATTGAAGATCAAAATTGCCACTTTCAGTGAAGAGGATAGGGAACCATTTCATGAATCATGGAAGGTTCCATATCTTGCTAGCCCAGGTTCCACCACACACTTACATGGATGAGTTAAAGGTCACTTTCTTTTATGGTAGTCTCTCCGTTATCACTCAAATGATGGTGGCATATCAAATTTTGGAGAAGTTGGCTAAGAACTCACAACAAAAGACCTCAAACACAAGGAGAGGTGGCAAGATAAAGAATAATGGGGCATAAGTGTGGCAATTGAGATATCTATAATGGCTAAAGAGATTCAATTAGGGAAGGTTCTTGAGAACAACTTGAACAATCCCTGAGCCCATGTTAACCAAGTGATGGATGACATAATGCATGGAGAGAAGTAAATGGAACAAGAGGAAACCCAAGTTCTTGAAGGATTCCAGAGGCAAAGGAATGACCCATTATCCAACTCCCACAACCCAGGTTGGAAAAATCACAGAAATTTCTCTAATAGGAACAATAATAATTCAAACAAAAACCAAGGGTTTCAAAATCAAAGTTACAACAGATACAACAACCAGGGTTGTTCTAGCACCAACAACTAGTTGGGAAACACAAACAACAAGCCACAGTGTTAGGATTATGCTCGATAACAAGAGTGTAATATTGTAATTAACAATCTTTTCATATTAATAAAGTGATTTCTAGTTTAAAAAATCTTATAGCATTTATAGTTTAATTATTATAATTGTCAAAAGTAAATAATCATAAGGTCAAAAGACTATGAGAAAAGAGGAATTTTTCATACATCTAGATATGTATGAGGTAGACACAATTCCTTAGTTAGTCTTGAATAATATTCACAACATAATATAGAAGGTTGGGCGCCTTTATCTTGTCAAAGTTGTAAATTATTTTGCTAGCATTTGAGTGGGATCAAATGTGTTATGATGAGTCTAAAATAATCAAAGTGTGGTGTCTTTGGGCAAAAGAATCTAGTTCATCGGGTGAATTGAATAGGATCACAATGAAATACTTAATCTAGAACCGTCAATAGATAAAAGTTTTTCATTTTAAGACAATCAAAGAGTCTATCTCAATCATGAGATACATGATGGACTTATGGATGCAAGTGTTATCATTTGAGCTATCAATGAGTACGATTATATTGAATAGTCTATCCTCGATAGTTTGGTGGTATTCATTTGTTAATCGATAGAGGACTTCATTTATAGATATGGAAATCGTGGCTCCATTTATTGAATGAGAGTAGAATACCATCATATGGATGGTTTGAGGTATTGGATATTAAATCTTAATGTTAAGTTTTCAATAGTGTCTATTGAAACATGCCTTCTGGACAAGTCAAAATATTCAAGTTCAAAATATGGTCATATGAGTAAATATGGTAACTTGGAGAGCTATAGGAAGTCTATGAGCTCTTGGCGATTAATGGTATTCTTCACGAGGATACATTTCTCTAATAAGGTTGTCTAGGGTACGAATGAGTAACATCAACTTATTATATCTTTAATTAAGAGTTCAATTTTAGTTGTTTAGTGGAATGAACTAAATTTAAATAGATCGGACCTAAGTGAATCATTTGTTGATTGTGATTAGGTTGTGTCTATTGGAGCTTAAATTTAGATAGCCCGCCAAGATCCCCAATCCATACGAACTTGCATGGATCACTTAATATATTCTACCGGACCAATATGGGTCCATTTAGAATTGCAATAAGGCATGTGAACTTGTTTCTTTTGTTAAAAATATGTCTAGTTCACATGTGGACTTTTTATTAAGGTCCAATGGATTTAATAAAATATGAAAAATAATATATGGCCCTTACATATATGGTATGGGTGGCAAAGGCTATTAAGAATAGCATAAATATATTATTTTTATTTTATTATTTAATTAAATGGAAATTAATTAATTATTTAATTAAAAGTCAAAATCTTTTTCCTAGTAGGAGATGGTCTCCTAAAACAATACTATTGTTGGTAGTATAGCTTATGTTAAAGACTATATTTGATAAGTAGATAAATAAAATGAATTATTTATCTAATCAAATTAGGAAATCTTTAATATGGTTACAAATACATTATTCAGTTGGATTAGGAGTCTTGGCGTAGGAAAGAACTCTTTTTGGAAAAGGATTCTTGGTCACCAAGTAAAACTACTTAATGGTAGAATTCTTCATTGAAAAGGATTCATAACCACCAAGTTAATCTACCTAAGGAAAGGATTCTTGTCCATCAAGTAATCTTTCTTAGGAAAGAATAAACTCTCCTAATCTAAATCAAAGAGTAAAATTCGGCCAACAACATATGGTTATAGAAGAAGTTAGATTTCCTTTTAGATAAGGACTCTTAACACCAAATAAATCCACCTAAGGAAAGGATTCTTGACAACTAAGCAAATCCTTCTTAGGAAAGGATTTATCATCTTATATATATGTGCAAGAGAATTTCGGTCATGACAAAGGCAACTACAGGTGAATTTTGGCCAAGCTAATTTTTCTAAGAGAAGAATTTGGTCATCATAGAAATTTTGAGGGAGAAAAATCCGATTTTACCCTAGACAAAATTCGATCATCTCTAAGCATTAGTGTGGGAATTCGGCCAAGTAGAGAAAAATGGGGAACGTTTATGTATTCGATAGTAAACTAATATCCTTTACATCAAAAGGGTTTTGTATACAACATCGAATCAAGGTTCACGCAAGTTTTAATCAAATTAATTGATAATTCACAAGTGATCGGATGTTCTTGGATTTTTCTCTTGGAGAATATTTGTAACTAACAAAGAAAAGATTTTTGCTTTGTCTCCATCCTCAGGAATACAATTTAAAGAAAGGGAGCCCACACTCCTAGGTGATTCACGTTCGTGATTGGATTGGAAGATCTTGCAGAATTAATTCGGTGCTTTTTCAATCATCATGCGATAAAGGTATGATACTTTTATATACATCAGTTAATCTAGGGTTAAGGTTCTCATTGCATAAAAGGGAAAAAAAAAAATTATACGCAAACCCTAATTTCATTTTTATCACGCTTCCGTTGCACTTTGAACCTGTTTTTCCCTTCAATTTGTATCAGAGGCCGGTTGTACCCTTGATTAATTATTGTATGTGTTCGTGAATCTTTCTTTTATTGTATATATGCAGGTTTTAGAAAGAGATGACACTCTAGGTATTCACAAATATATTTACATTGGAATGTATGGATATATATATATGTTTATATGTGGTTTGTTATTGCTCAATTTTGGTCCTAGAATTTCAATGTAATTTTGTTTTAGGATTGTAACAAGAAGGATGGTCTATTATCGCCATAATTTCCTTCTTGGTAGTTGCTAAGTTTTTTTTTTATTTTGTTGTTGTAATAATAATAAAGAAAAACTGCAGTATTTTGTTATGTAAATTCTTCGGTAATATATTTAAGTTTCGAAGACTCGAAGGTTTGAAGAATTAGGAGTAACCGGAACAAGTTTGGGACCGTACGATCCGTAAACAACGAACGCACGTGCGAAGAGCGCGCAACCAAGTTTGTTATGGCATGGGTTGCGCACGGCTGCCCTTTTGGTAGCCATGGGCTGCGCGTGGCAGCACTTTATGGGTTTGTGGCATGCACACGCCCATGGGTAAGGGAGAAGGGTGCGCACGCCCATGGGAGGTAGCCGAGGGAGTCCGAACGACGAAGGTAGCGTGAAGACTTGTTCGCCAAGAAAGGAGTTCTTGTATTCCAAGATATATGTAATTTACTTGTTTTTCTAGGATGAAACAAAATTGTAGCTATTTATATTTTTGTAAATATTGCAATGTTTGTCATTTTTTTATAACATGTCTTATAGAATAGGAGTGCCACTCATATATCTCTTTTAGTATTAACATGCATTGAATGGTTTAAGTATCTAAATTAGCATCTAGATAATTTGGTAAATCATTCTTTAGAATTCGATCACACGCCTTAAACAATTGAGTGGGAGAAGGTGTTTTTGAACACCTACGGCCTCCAAGTTTAGTTGAGCTTTATGTTTCATGAATAACCTCCCAAGAGGTATTCATGAATGGAATTTAGCAAGATATTTCCTTACAAGTATAGACTAGACAATTAGCCTAAACGATATCTATTCCCAAAGGAGGGATATTCGTGACGGACTATATTGAAGGTCAATAACTTGGTAACACACTCAATGTGAGTTTATTAATATCCTCCCAAGAGTTCTTGTTAATAAAATCACAAGCTAAAATTGAAAACATCGGTTGTTATGTTAACAATTAGGTGGGACCTAGTCTAACTAGTAAATGGTGCGAACTCCCAAAGGAGGCGTGACATTTGTGGGTGTTGGATCACCGTTGAATTTTTACGATTGAATTATTTTATTTAATTCAAGATAAATATTCAAAAGTGCTTTATCATGATTATTTACTCATATAATTTTTGTTATTGTCCAAAAATCATGACCCCATCCCTAATCAACATCCTTAAAGACAATACTTTAACTGGTGATAATTATGTCACATTGAAAAGGAAAATTGGGCTTCTATTGCAATCTGAAAAGTATAAATTCGTTCTGTGCACTCCTAAACCACCTACTCCTACTAATGAATCTACTCAGGAGCAAAGAGATGAGTATCAGCAGTGGGAATCTCTTGATGAGATGGCTAAATGTTACATTATGGCCACCATCTCCGACGTGTTGCAACAGCAACTTGAAGGAATGGAGACTGCTGCCGATATAATGATGTCTCTAGAGGAGATGTTTTCTATGAGGTATAGGACGACTAAGAGAGAGGCAATGACTGCTTTTATGAATCTTAGGATGAAACCTTGATAGGCTGTGAAAGATCACATGATGAAAGTCATAGCACATCTTAACATTGCTGAACTGAATGGTGCTGAGATAGATGGTGAGACTAAAATTGACATGATTGTCAACTCACTGTTGGATTCCTTTGATCAATTCAAGTTTGACTACATCTTGAATAATAAGGAATACACCTTGCAAGGCCTGATGCAAGATGTTCAAAGCGCAGAAAAGATCCTTGTCAAAGGCAAGGGTCAAGAGATTCATACCGTAGGTAAAGTTGCTACTGTTAAGACCCGTAAGAAGGTCAAGAAACAACAGAAGAAAAAGCAACTAGGGCCTATAAAAAGGAGACAAAGAATGTAACCAAGATCAAAGGAAAGTGTTTCCTTTGTGGTGAAAAGGGACATTGGAAAAGAAATTGCCCAAACTCTCAAGAAAAAAGAGGAAGAAGGTAATATTAATTATCTTGAAACAGGTTTTTTGGCGGATTCTATGGATTCTTGTATCATAGACTCAGGAGCCACTAATCATGTTTGTTTTTCCTTACATGGGTTCAAGGAAAGGAGAAGGCTTAACAGGAATGGATTCAACTTGCGTTTAGGCAATGGAGCGTTGGTGTCTGCTAGTTTAGTGGTAGATATTAGAATTAGTTTAGATTCTTATATGCATTTAGATTTAATAGACGATTAATATGTACCTCAATTCAAGAGGAATTTAATTTCAGTTTTTTGTTTAAATAAATTTGGTTATTCGGTTACTTTTAATAAAACTTTCATTATTAGTAAGAATGACAAAATTATTTGAAAAGGTACATTGAAAACGGTTTATTCTATTTGCATGGAAATATCTCTCACTTGTTAGACACGGAATCAACGGAAAAGATGAAACCTACCTATGGCAATTGCGCTTAGGTCATATCAACCATAATAGGATTAAAAGATTGGTATGTAACGGACCTCTAAGTGACTTAAAGGTTGATGATCTACCAACTTATGAATCTTGTTTGGAAGGTAAAATGAACAAAAGGTCGTTTACGACTAAAGGCGCAAGAGCCATCGAATGTTTAGGATTGATACACACTGATGCGTGTGGACCTACGAGCATTCAAGCTAGAGGTGGATATGAGTACTTCATCACTTTCACGGATGATCACTCAAGATTTGGCTATTTGTATCTCATAAGGCATATGTCAGATGTTTTTGATATGTTCAAAGCATTTAAAGTAGAAAATCAGCTTGAGAAACGCATAAAATTCTTGAGGTCCGATCGTGGTGGAGAATATCTATCTGGTGAGTTTTAGCAATATCTTATTGATAATGGAATAATTTCTCAGTTTTCTGCACCAGGCACACCTCAACAAAATAAGGTGGCAAAAAGGAGAAATAGAACTTTTTTGGATATGGTTAGGTTTATGCTGAGTTATTCAACGCTCCTTAGTTCTTTTTAGGGATATGCTTTACAAACTGCCATGTATATTCTAAATGATGTACCATCTAAGTCGGTTCCTAAAACACCGCATAAGTTGTGGACTGGGCGAAACCCTAGTTTACAACACTTAAGGATATTTGAATGTCCTGCGAACGTGGTAAAAGGAAAGACAGATAAGATAGAGTCCCGTTCAGAAATATGCATATTTGTAGGGTAACCAAAAGGAACAAAAGGATATTATTTTTATAGTCCTTTAGATCTTAAAGTATTTGTTTCGACAAATGCCAAATTTCTAGAAGAGGACTATATGAATAATTTTGTGCCTAAAAGTAGAATTGTCCTAAATGAGCTTTTAGGAGATACAATTCCACAAGAGGTTTCGCAACCAAGCCCAATTGTAAATTCCGTACCAACACAAGATCAACAATCTACCATACCTCATTGTAGTGGGAGGGTTGTTAGAAAACCCGAGAGATACATTGGCCTAGGAGAATCTGTAGAGAATCTTCAGGATGATGATCTCTATACGTACAAGGAAGCAATGGAAGATGTTGATTGTCGCCATTGGCAAAAGGCAATGCAATCCGAAATTGAATCTATGTTCAATAACAAAGTTTGGTCTCTTGTAGACTTACCTAAAATGATAAAACCCATTGGGTGCAAGTGGGTATACAAGAGGAAAAGAGGAATGGATGGAAAGGTGGAAACCTTTAAGGCTAGATTGGTAGCTAAAGGTTATACACAGAAGGAAGGTATCGATTATGAAGAAACCTTCTCTCTTGTGGCCATGCTTAAATCCATTTGGATACTCTTATCCATTGTGGCATCTCTAGACCTAGAGATTTGGCAAATGGACGTCAAGATAGCTTTCCTTAATGGAAGTCTTGATGAAAGCAACTACATGATGCAACCAGAAGGATTCATTGAAAAGGGCCAAAAAGAAAAGGTATACAAGTTGGAAAGATCCATATATGGATTGAAGCAAGCATCCAGATCCTGGAACATAAGGTTCAATTAAGCCTTTAAAGGTTTTGGATTTATTCAAAACCTTAATGAACCTT
This sequence comes from Dipteronia dyeriana, assembly GCA_032871835.1. Lineage (NCBI taxonomy): Eukaryota > Viridiplantae > Streptophyta > Magnoliopsida > Sapindales > Sapindaceae > Dipteronia > Dipteronia dyeriana. The sequence goes on from CM065298.1 coordinate 44,651,005, forward strand.
GTGTATACAAAAGGATTAAAGGCGATAAGTTGTTTTTCCTAGTTCTTTACGTTGATGATATACTACTCATCGGAAACGATGTAGGTGTATTGACATCAATAAAAGAATGGTTAGCAAAACAATTTGATATGAAAGACATAGGAGAAACAAGTTATAATCTTAGTATCCAAGTCATAAGGGATAGAAAGAATAGAACGATTGCATTATCCTAAGCATCATACATAAATAAAATCTTGTCTAGGTTCTCAACGCAAGATTCCAGGAAAGGTATGTTACCTTTCAGGCATGGAATCAAAATTTTTAAGGAACAAGTTCCTACGAATGAGCATGAAGAGCAATTCATAAGTAGGGTTCCATATGCATTGGCAGGTTGAAGTCTCATGTATGCAATGCTCTGCACTAGACCAGATATTTGTTTTGCTGTAGGCATAGTTAGCAGGTTTCAATCAAAACCTGGTCCTGATCACTGGACGGCAGTCAAGCATATTTTCAAGTATCTTAGGAGAACGAGAAATTATATGCTTGTATACTCTATAGGGGATTTAATCCCCGTTGGGTATACAAATTTTGATTTTTAGTCAGATTCTGACTCCAGGAGATCGACATCAGGATCTATGATTACTATTGGATTAGGGGCAGTCATATGGAGGAGTATCAAGCAATCTTGTATTGCTGATTCCACCATGGAAGCTGAGTAAGTTGCCGCATGTGAGGCTGCTAAAGAGTCTGTCTGGCTCTGCCAATTCTTGATTGACTTAGAAGTGGTTCCTGATGCGAATAAGCAGATCACTATCTATTGTGACAATAGTAGGGAAGTGGCTAATTTGAGAGAACCAAGAAGTCATAAGAGAGGGAAACACATTGAAAGAAAGTATCACCTTTTAAGGAAAATTGTGCATAGGGGTGACGTCACAATTAGCAAGATCGCGTCAACAGAAAATCTAGCGGATCCCTTTACAAAGGCTCTTCCTCAAAAGTGTTTTGATGGGCATCTAGAGAATATGGGGATAAGAGAAATGACACATTTGCTATAGAGCAAGTGGGAGATTGTTAGGATTATGCTCGATAACAAGAGTGTAATATTGTAATTAACAATCTTTTCATATGAATAAAGTGATTTCTAGTTTAACAAATCTTATAGCATTTATAGTTTAATTTTTATAATTGTCAAAAGTAAATAATCATAAGGTCAAAAGACTATGAGAAAAGAAGAATTGTTCATACATCTAGATATGTATGAGGTAGAAACAATTATTTAGTTAGTCTTGAATAATATTCACAACATAATATAGAAGGTTGAACGCCTTTATCTTGTCAAAGTTGTAGATTTTTTTGCTAGCATTTGAGTTGGATCAAATGTGTTATGATGAGTCTAAAATCATCAGAGTGTGGTGTCTTTGGGCAAAAGAATCTAGTGCACCGGGTGCATTGAATAGGATCATAATAATATACTTAATCTAGAACCGTCAATAGATAAAAGTTTTCATTTGAAGACAATCGGAGAGTCTATTTCAATCCTAAGATAAATGATGGACTTATGGTTGCAAGTGTTATCATTTGAGCTATCAATGAGTACGATTATATAGCATAGTCTATCCTCGATAGTTTGGTGGTATTCATTTGTTAATAGATAGAGGACTCCATTTATAGATATGGACATCGTGGCTCCATGAATAAGAGTAGAATACCATCATATGGATGTTTTGAGGTATTGGATATTAAATCTTAACGTTAAGTTTTCAATAGTGTCTATTGAAACATGGCTTCTGGACAAGTCAAAATATCCAAGCTCAAAATATGGTCAAATGAGTAAATATGGTAACTTGAAGAGCTATAGGCGGTCTATGAGCTCTTGGTGATTACTGGTATTCTTCACGAGGATACACTTTCTCCAATAAGGTTGTCTAGGGTACGAATTAGTAACATCAACTTATTATATCTTTATTTAAGATTTTAATTTTAGTTGTTCAGTGGAATGAACTAAAATTAAATATATTGGACCTAAGTGAATCATTTGTTGATTGTGATTAGGTTGTGTCTATTGGAGCTTAAATTTAGATAGTCCGCCAAGATCCCCAATCCACACGAACTTGCATGAATCACTTAATATATTCTACCGGACCAATAGGGGTCCATCTAGACTTGTAATAAGGCATGTGAACTTGTTTCTTTTGTTAAGAATAGGTCTAGTTCACATGTGGACTTTTTATTAAGGTCCAATGGATTTAATAAAATAAGAAAAATACTATATGGCCCTTACATATATGGTTTGGGCGGCAAAGGCTATTAAGAATAGCATAAATATATTATTTTTATTTTCTTATTTAATTAAATGGAAATTAATTAATTTGTTAATTAATTATTTATTTAATTAAAAGTCAAAATCTTTTTCCTAGTAGGAGATGGTCTCCAAAAACTATACTATTGTTGGTAGTATAGTTAATGTTAAAGACTATATTTGATAAATAGATAAATAAAAGGAATTATTTATCTAATCAAATTAGGAAGTCTTTAATATGGTTACAAATACATTATTGAGTTGGATTAAGAGTCTTGGTGTCGGAAATAACTCTTTTTGGAAAAGGATTCTTGGTCACCAAGTAAAACTACTTAGTGGTAGAATTCTTCTTTGAAAAGGATTCATAACCACCAAGTTAATCTACCTAAGGAAAGGATTCTTGTCCATCAAGTAATCTTTCTTAGGAAAGAATAAACTCTCCTAATCTAAATCAAAGAGTAAAATTCGGCCAACAACAAATGGTTATAGTAGAAGTTAGATTTCCTTTTAAATAAGGACTCTTAACTACCAAATAAATCCACCTAAGGAAAGGATTCTTGACAACCAAGCAAATCCTTTTTAGGAAAGGATTTATCATCCTATATATATGTGCAAGAAAATTTTGGTCGTGACAAAGGCAACTACAGGTGAATTTCGGCCAAGCTAATTTTTCTAAGAGAAGAATTTGGTCATCATAGGAATTTTGAGGGAGAAAAATCTGATTTTACTCTAGACAAAATTTGATCATCTCTAAGCATTAGTGTGGGAATTCGGCCAAGTAGAGAAAAAAGGGGAACATTTTTGTATTCGATAGTATACTAATATCCTTTACATCAAAAGGGTTTTGTGTACAACATTGAATCAAGGTTCATGCGAGTTTCAATCAAATTGATTGATAATTCACAAGTGACCAGACGTTCTTGGATTTTTCTCTTGGAGGATATTTGTAACTAACAAAGAAAAGATTTTTGTTTTGTCTCCATCCTCAGGAATACAATTTAAAGAAAGGGAGCCCACACTCCTAGGTGATTCACGTTCGTGATTCGATTGGAAGATCTTGCGGAACCAATTCGGTGCTTGTTCAATCATCACGCGAAAAAGGTATGATACTTTTATATACATCAATTAATCTAGGGTTAAGGTTCTCGTTGCATAAAAGGGAACAAACATTATTTATACACAAACCCTAATTTCGTTTTTATCAATCTTCTGTAGCGTTTTGAACCAGTTTTTCCCTTCACACGGAACAACTTCAACTATCAGAAAAACTCATTCCACCCAAGGAACAGGTCACTTGAAGAGATAATGAGAGAATTTATGCAGAATAATCAGAAATCTTCCCAAGAACTCAGGAACTCTCCAAAGTCGACTGAGTAGCTTTTGAGTAGTGACACGCATTTGCCATATATGCAATATCAAAACAAAATTTATAAAACCACAACTGTTCACTCAAATGTATAAAACAAGTATCATGGCAAGTTAAGGTATTGTCCACAGAGATCGGGATATAGCTATGATCAAATATTCAATCTATTACTAATTGCAACAAAAGTAAAATAAATGGTTGTTGATTTAAAACAAACTAATGAGAATAAAAATGAAATTTAAACTACAAGAATATGATAAGGAATGATAAGATATGATAATGGCATGGGGAATGATGCAATCAAAACATAAATGATGGGGGATCCATTTAACCTTTACAAATCATTTGATTAATGAGGGTCAACTATCTTTATGAGTGATTTGGAGTCAACAATGCTCACTCGCGACTACTAGGCCGAATTTAGAGAATTGGAGACTCTAATCACATCAACTCTGTACTATTTAACTACTTGGTTAGCATATGAGAGAGTCACTCTTGGAGCCTAGATAGATTCTAATGGTTGATGACTGATTGGAAGGGCATATTCATAATCAAACTCTTCCATTGAGACCCAAATGCATAGGATGAACATATTCACTGCACATTCATTCCATTCAATTTAGCTAGTTTAAACACCTTAAAAGTGATTATCTAACTTCGATCGAGAGAGGGCATATCTACCCAATTCAAGAAGATTTATATTCCAATATTATAAACTCAAAAGATGTTGATAATCAACAAGAACCAAGAGCGGGCATATCTACTCAATTCAAGAGACAATCAATAAACAATTAATTCATTAAATGAAAGTCAATAATCAAATAACAAAATTATAGTGGATCACCCACAATTCATGTGTTTTTACATCACTCCCACATTGTGTTTAGCTACTACAATATACACAACATGGTTAATTTGCCTTAAGCTAACCTAGAGAGGGTGAATAGGTTTTTACACATTTTTATTTCCCTTGAGCTAACACAAGTTTTTCCCTCTAGATAACTTGTATCACAATTTATTAAACAAAGGCAAGAATATATAGTTCAGTAAAGAATATGCCTTGTCAATCAAAATGAATGTAGACAACAATTTACATGTGATTCAACTTCACTTTGTATATAGGCTTATTTAAACTCAAGCCTTTTGCATATACAAAACTTGTATCAATTACAAAGATATCAAACAAGATATTTATCAACACATTTACAAATATCAAAAAGATAGGGATAGAGAAAATTAACACATGTCTTTTACGTGGTAAAACCTCCGAAAAGGAAACATCTGTTGGTTGATACCACAACCACCGGTTAAACAACTTCCACTAGTAAGATAAAAGTACAATCTCTCAAGTGACCAATCCATCTAAAGAGCCACCCTTCTATCCTACCCAATGAAAGAAGTTTCTCCTTGATTGACTATCTAGAACACCCTGATCCTAGTCAAGACTATAAGCTTAGGTATCCGGATCACCCCGATCCTAGCCAAGACTTCCACGTTTAACTATGAATCATCCCGATCCTAGTTAAGTCTTCCTTGATTACCTATCCGGATCACCCTGATCCTAGCTAAGACTTCCACACCTTTTACAAGGATTTCTAAGTGATCATGAATGCAAAACGCAAACAAGCATGCAACATAAAATATGATGATCAAAACATCCTAAAGGAACTAGACATAAGCATGAAAGTTCATAAGTTAAAATTGTCTAGTTACTATGCACAAATAACAATTCTAGAAAATGTTAAACACCAAAACACGTTTAATATCCAGATTTATTCATGTCATTAAACCTTGAATTAATCATATACATTTATGCATATAATCAAGATTTAGTATCAAACAAAAAGCATGCTAGAATCACAACATATGATCAATAAAAGTTCTAGCAAGAAATATAGAGCATGTAATCACAAAGTATTCAATACAAACCAACTAAGCTCTATATATACAAAAAATTGTGCTAATCATGAATAAAGTCAATTTATGAGACTTAGCGCAAGTAGAGACTATTTCTCATCAAAATCGATCTATCAAAGTCCAAAATAGTCTTAGATAGAAAGCTAGCACAATATAAAACACAAACATGTGAAAATATAGGCTTGAACAAAAACCTACCTTAACATTTAAGATTCTAATCAAGTTCAATCTAGCTTTAATAAAGTCTAAAAATCTAATCAAACTTTACACAATATACATTCATATATAGAATAAGAAAACCCAAGGTAATTGAACACATTTAAGAATAAAACTCAAGAAGAGATTCAATACCTTAAAAAAAAACTGTCCAGTCCCGTTTTTTAGTGTGGAGTCACCTAAAAACGTGATTAAATTGTAGGGAAAATCGTAGAATGGAAGCGTGAAAAATAGAATTAGGGTTTCGGTATAAATTAAAAAAATTCCTTTAATATAACAAGAACCTTAGCCCTAGATTAATTGATGTTTATAAAAAAGTATCGTACCTTTTTCTCGGGCCGATTGAATTAGCACCGAATTAAATCCGTAAGATCTTCCAATACAATCACGAACGTGAATCACTTAGGAGTGTGGTCTCCCTTTCCTTAAATTGTATACCTAAGGATGGAAACAAACAAAATCTTTTTCTTTGTTAGTCACAATTATCCTCCAAGAAGAAAACAAAGAAGGTTAGGTCACTTGTGAATTGTCAATAAAATTAATTGAAACTCGCCTGAACCTTGATTCGATGTTGTACACAAAACCTTTTAATGTAAAGGCTACTAGTGTACTATCAAAAACTAAATATTCTTTCTTCATTTTCATCTTTACCGAATCTCACACTATTTCTTAGAGTTGATCGAATTTTGTCTAGAGCAAAAACAGATTTGTCTACCAAAATTCTTATGGTTGCCGAATTCTCTCCAAGTTGAATTCTTTACGTTAGCTGAATTCTTCTTTTAAATTGAACTAGGGATGGCCGAAATCTTCTCTTAGAATTGTATGGGCTGGTGGAAATTTAAGAGAAATATATATAGGATCATAAATCCTCTCCTAAGAAGGATTTACTTGGTTGTTAAAAATCCTTTCCTTAGGTGGATTTACTTGGTGGTTAAGAATCCTCTTCCAAAAATAATTTTTTCCTACACCAAAACTCCTAATCCAACTCAATAGTGTATTTGTAACCATATTAAAGACTTTCTAATTTGATTAGATAAATAATTCCTTTTATTTATCTACTTATCAAATATAGTCTTTAATATTAATTATACTACTAACAATAGTATAATTTTAGGAGACCTTCTCCTATTAGGAAAAAGATTTTGACTTTTAATTAAATAATTAATTAATCAACAAATTAATTAATTTCCATTTCATTAAATAATAAAATAAAATAAAAAATAATACATTTAGGCTTTTATACATTAGCCTTGCTGCCTATAACAATACATAGGTATATATATTACTTTTCTTTTTTTATTAAATTCATTGGACCTTATTAAAAAGTCCACATGTGAACTAGACCCATTCTTACAAAAAAAAACAAGTCAACATGCCTTAATACAATTCTAGATAGACCCCTAAATTGGTCTGGTAGAATATATCAAGTGATCCATGCAAGTTCGAGTAGATTGGGGATCTTGGCGGGCTATATAAATTTAAGCTCCAATAGACACAACCCAATCACAATCAACAAATGATTCACTTAGGTCTGATCTATTAATTTTAGTTCAATCCACTAAAGAACTAAAATTAAAATCTTAATTAAAGATAGAATAAGTTGATGTTACTCATTCATACCCAAGACAATCTTAATGGAGAAAGTGTATCCTCGTGAAGAATATCAGTAATCGCCAAGAGCTAATAGACCGCCTATAGCTCTCCAAGTTACCATATTTACTCATATGACCTCATTTTGAAATTGGATATTTTGACTTGTCCAGAAGCCATGTTTCAATAGACACTATTGAAAACTTAATGTTAATATATAATATCCAGTACCTCAAAACATCTATATGATGATATTCTACTCTCATTTAATAAATAGAGACACGATATCCATATCTATAAAAGAAGTCCTCTATCGATTAACAAATGAAAACCACCAAACTATCATGGATAGACTATGTTATATGATCGTACTTATTGATAGCTCAAATGATAACACTTGCAACCATAAATCCATTTATCTCAGGATATAGATAGACTCTCTGATTGTCTTCAAATAAAAACTTTTATCCATTGACGGTTCTAGATAAAGTATTTTATTGTGATCCAATTCAATACACCCGGTGAACTAGATTCTTTTGCCTAAAGACACCACACTTTAATGATTTTAGACTCATCATAACACATTTGATCTCACTCAAATGCTAGCAAAAGAATCTACAACTTTAACAAGATAAAGGCGTCAAACCTTTATCTTAAGTTGTGAATATTATTCAAGACTAACTAAAGAATTGTGTCTACCTTATACATATCTAGATGTATGAACAATTCTTCTTTTCTCATAGTCTTTTAACCTTATTATTATTTACTTTTGACAATTATAATAATTAAACTATAAATGCTATAAGATTTGGTAAACTAGAAATCACTTTATTAATATGAAAAGATTGTCAAATACATTATTATACTCTTTCTATCTAGCATAATCCCAACGTAAATTACCTCAAATCTTCTTGGAGAAGATAGAGAATATATAGACGAGCGATCTTCAATTTCAATCACTTGAATCAGAGTTCTAATGTGAAAGTTATGGTGTTTGGAACATGAGAAAAATTTACACAAGTGTTTTTCAAGTTTTACTTTTGGAAAAGAATGAAAAGGAAAAAGGCATATAAAGAAGGGAACTAAAGAAAAGAATGAAGCAACAAATCAAGAGGTACCACCTTCACTATCCCATGGAGGTAGGTTGGCTCCACAGGGGCAGAGGGCAGCTCTTCCTTTGGAGGCCACGCGTCTCCACTGGGATAGGTGCAATGGCCCTCTAGCTTGGTTCTTTCACCTCCCCACATGCACTTCTGCGTTCTTCAACCGTTCTTCGACCTCCGAACTCCGAATTTAAATCCTTCTTCGGATTATGAACCAAGACTCCCTTATGCACAAGAACATCAACAAAACTTGTATAAAAATATTGAATTCAACTCGAAACACAAGAATGAAAACCATGTGCGTTAAAGACACGGAAAGTTTCATAACTTTCTAATTTGAACTTAAAACTTAATGAATGAGTAATCGAAATGACCGGAACTCAATGAGGAGCCAAATAAGTAGAAATTCAAGTCCAATACCATACAAATACAAACATATAAAGATAAGAACACACACATATGCCATTTCCTAGATATAGTCCTAGAACATGCAATTTATCAAAAATTGTCAAATTAAATATAATGCATGTACATACTTTAATAAGTGTGTGTATGTGTAATAAAAATTTGGCACAACGATGTGAAAACACATATGGATGAAATGTGTTTGTGTGCACCTAACCCTTGTAAGAGGATTGAGGTCTTATTATACATTTATTAAGCAACGTAGCCCATTCCTTTTTGAAGACTTCAACTTTGCTTGATTTGTTGTCCAATCTTCCTTGAGGCTTGATAAACCTTAAATCCAAGACAACTAATCGATACAAATGAAATGTTGTTTTGATATGGAATTACGCCAACACAAAACTCAAGGACCTAACATTCTCCCCATTTGGTGAATTCCATGTCAAAATTGAAAATACAAACACGATTAACCTGAAGCTAATCTAGAGGGGATGGTGAATATGTTAGTACACCTTTTTCATTCCCTTGAAACAAACTTATGTTTTTCCCTCTTGATAGCTTGTATCACAATTTTATAAACCAAACAAATTCAAAATCAATCCAATAAAGATATGCTTGGTCAATCAAAGTAATTGTATATAACATAGAATATGATGATCAATACATCCTATGGGAAATAGAGTTATGCATGAAAGTTCATATATCAAATGTTTCTAGTTACTATGCATGAATAACAATTCTAGAAAATGTGAAAACACCAAAACACATTTAGCTTCTAGATGTATTCATGTCACTAAACCTTGAATCAATCATATACACTTAAGCACAAAATCAAGATTTTAAATCAAACAAAAATCATGATAGAATCATGACATGTGATCAATAAAATTTCTAGCAAGAAATACAGAACAAGTATTCACAAAGTATTCAATAGGAATCTATTTAAGCTTTATATATGCAATCAATTGGTGCTAATCATGAAAATGATCAATTAAAGAGACCTATCACAAGTAGAGACTATTGCTCATTAAAATCAATCAATCAAATTCCAAAATAGTCCTAGATAAAAAGTTAGCACAATAAAAAGCACAAACATTTGAAAACATAGGCTTTGATAAAAACCTAACGCAACATGTAAGATTCAGTCAAGCTCAATCTAACTTTAATAGAGTCTAAAACTCTAATCACACTATACATAATATACATACATGTATTGAAGAATAAAACCCAAGGTAATTGAAGACTTGAAGCTCAAATAACAAAAGAGAAATCAATACCTCAAGTGAAAACGATGCAGTCCCATTTTTATGGGTGAAACTACAAGATAACTCAATCAAATAACTCCAAACTATTATGGAAAAGATAGAGGACTGGTAGAAAAGATTTCTCCAGCTTGAATCACTCAAATCAGACTCCGAATAAAAACGATATGGATTTTGGAAGATAGGAAAGTTAGAGAATTTTCTGCACAAGTTTTTCAAGTTTTTCTTCTTGTAAAAGAAAGGGAGGGAAAAGGATATTTAAAGGAGATAGAGTGGAGGGAAATAAACAACAAGTAGAAGGGGGACACCTTATATCCTATGGAGGCATGTAGTTCTCCACGGGGGTAGAAGGCCTTCTTTCCCGTGAGGCTCTACGTGCTTCCACGGGAAAGGGGGATTGTCCCCTTCCTTTCTCCTTTGAGTTCCTTTCGATCTTCGGCCATATATTTGGCCTTCAAACTCCGATTTTGAATCCATTTTCAAATTACGAACTAAGACTCCTTCATGTACAAAAGATGTCAAGAATTGTTTTTCAAGAAATACCGAATGCAACTTGAAAAACAAAGATGAAAATCATGCATGATAAAATCATGAAAAGTTTCTCAACTTCCTAATTCGAACTTGAAACTTAATGAATGAGTAACCGAAACAACCGAAACTCAATGAAGAGTTATTTAAGCACAAATTCAAGTTCAATATCATACAAATATAATAAAATAAACACAAGAATACATAAGTATGCATTTTCCTATATAATCCTAGAACATGAAATTTCCAAAAAATTGTCAACTTTGAATCTAATGCATGTGCATACATGAATAAGTGTATGTGTATGTGTTATACCAAATTTTCCACAATGATGCAAGGACACATATGAATGCTATGTGTGTGTATATGCCTAGACCTTGCAAGAGGAGAGAGGTCTCGATATACCTTTTGCTATGTAATTAAGTTTTGTTCTTCCTGTAACCACCACTTTGCTTGAAATGTTGTCCATCTTCCTTGAAGCTTGATGTTAATAGCCAAATTTGGCTAGGGACCAAAGGAAAAATTTTCACTCTCCTAGCCCCGGTCCAAATCCGAGATTACCTACCATGATACCATGGTTCCTAGGATCGAGCTATTAGAACCTCCCGCAGAAGCAAGGAAAGGTCACCGAACCATGGGAAGGCCCCAAGTTCAGATCGAGCTCCTTACACCAAAGCTAGAACCCAAGGCAAGCCTAAGTATGACGATTCAGGCTCCCAATGGTCAAAATTACCTCGCAATCTCCCAGAAACCTGCCATCTTCTCTAGACATAAAGAGGGACCTATAAGGGCGTCAAGTTCGTACTACAGTATCGCTTCACTTCGTTAGAGGATGATTTGAAACCATCTGGACCAGTAGGAGAAAGCTCATAGAAGTTCTGATACCACCAAAGAGCTCCCACGGGGTCATCTCAAGCTCCAAGGGACTTGGAAAGGTCATACCAAGCTCCTAGTACCAAGACTAGAACACAGATATAACTCTCTCTTTAAGGAAACAAACACCATACTCGACGACGTCCATGAGGCATCATGCCAGGAAGGCTCAAAGGATCATATCTACTCTCCAACGAATATTAATCACCACGTACGTGCAGGGTAAGTAATTGAGTCAGAAGAGTAAACAAACTTATCTCTTCCCTAAATATTTCGGATTCCGTGATTAAGTCAAATTCAATGACATTTAAACAAAATATCCCACCTGATAAAGAGGGATTCGATTCAGAGATTCATGGCAGGAGAATCATGAGTTAAACCTATTCGGACTATGCATAAAGACGCCCAAGCACGAAGGAAAAGAGGTAAAAAAGAACGAAAATAGGAGGACGAAGAGTGTTTACCTAAGTCTAAATTCTGTGATCAGAACAGGGTCATCAAAATTATCTACTTCTCGACAGGCACAAAGCAGCCACCTCACTGTACCCTAGAGTGATTGAGAGCATTTGAGTGATTTCTATGTATACCATGTGATTCATAAATAAAACAATTCAATTTCCCTTTACATGTCGTGTTTACACTTATCTTAACATTTACCATCGCCTGAGCAAACTAGGCAACAAAGATACCACCCCGGCTGCCATCTCCACAATAGTAGTCTTGACAGTGCTAATCGAAATTCCTCGACCCGATCGTAATTTTCGGTTAACACTTTCTGGCATAGTCTGTGGGAACACCCATACCCAATTAACCAAATCAAAAGTTTACGTGTTTGTTATTTTACAGGAGTTATGAGGCTCTACTCCTCCTAGGGAAAACATTCAGCTGCATCAACATGAAAGCTCTAAGGAAGGGAAGGAAATCTAGGCATCATAGACAAGCTTTAATCCAGCCAACAGTTGGGTGGGCTTCTGGCCCTCCTAGGATAAACCAGGCCGTGCTTAACCAATAAGAAGCGGCCTTTGTAGAGAACGTCTGCCTTCATCAGCTTACCCAGGGCATCGTAGTCAGTCAGGAAATCCTAAAATTCAGGGAGATCCAAATAGTCCCGGAACCAGGTAGCCCACCTTTGACAGTTTTGGACCTCCTCCGCTGAAGCCAGCCCACAATAGGACAAGACCTTAACCCTAGATCCAGGATAGACTAAGGCCCGTTCCCTCAGTTCCGGGTAGGCTATCGTGTTATCAACCCAGGCGAGTCAAATCGGTTGCAGATGCCTTGCCACGTGAGAAGCGAGAAGCTCCCCATCTGGAAACCTCAATAAGGGAAACCCGGGCTAGAGAGAAAGGTAGCCAGCAAAGCCCTTGAGCAGATCCCATTCGTAAAGAATACCGGGTCAAAATCTCCAGCTTATTAGAGGGATCCGACTGTGAGGGATCTGAGTTCAACTCAAATAAACCTAGGAACAAGCGCCTAAAGGATCAGTTGGCGAAGCTATAGAAAGAGATCCAGTAGATAAAGATGGGAGAGCACAAAGAGGTCAAGAAGGATCCCTTGAGCAAAATGAATGCCCTCTTCACCTAAAAGATTCAGGAAGCAGAGTTCCTGTCAAAATTTAAAATGTTGATAGATAAATTCTTCGGAACAGAAGACCCCTTGATCCACTTGGAGAGAATCGTCACACAATTGGAAGTCCAGAATACCACCAGGGTTGCCATGTGCAGGATGTTCCCTACCACCCTGGCTGATTATGCAAAGACTTGGTTCATAAAGTTGCCTGCTGAAAGCGTGGATTTGTGCACAAAGCTATTAACTGATTTCAGCTCACAATTCCAAGGGGTCGAACCACGTCCAAAGGATCTCATACATCTTGAATATGTTGTCCAGGAGTGAGGTGAATCACTTAGATTTAATTTAGAATGCTTTCACAAGGAAGTCATCCAAATAAGAGTCTTCACTGAGAAGGATGTAGGGAAAAAAACACTTCAAAACACAACAGAAGCGTGAGAAAATTTAATAAAAATTATAAAATTAGTTTGTGTATAAATAAAAAATTTCCCTTTGACTAACAAGAACCTTAACCCTAGATTAATTGATGTATATAAAAAGTGTCGTACCTTTTTCTCGTGATGATTGAACAAGCGCCAAATTGATTCCGTAAGATCTTCCAATCCAATCACGAACGTGAATCACCTAGGAGTATGGGCTTCCTTTCTTCAAATCGTATACTTAAGGATGGAAACAAAAAAAATCTTTCTCTCTGTTAGTTACAATAATCCTCCAAGAAGAAAACAAAGAACGTTAGGTCACTTGTGAATTATCAATCAATTTGATTGAAACTCGCGTGAACCTTGAATCGATGTTGTACATAAAACCTTTTGATGTAACGGCTACTAGTTTACTATCGAAAACCAAACGTTCTTTCTTCCTATTTCTTCTTTCCCGAATCACACACTATTCATTAGAGTTGATCGAAATTTGTCTAGAGTAAAATCAAATTTTTCTCCCTTAAAATTCCTATGATGACGGAATTATTTTCTTAGAAAAATAGGGTTGGCCGAAATCTCTATGCATTTTCAATTAGGCTGGCCGAAAATCACACACACACACATATATATATTTATAGGATCATAAATCCTCTCCTAAGAAGGATTTACTTGGTAGGCAAGAATCATTTTCTTAGGTGGATTTATTTGGTAGTTAATAATCCTTATCTAAAAGGAATTCTATCCTCTCCTATATATACATTGGCTAGCCGAAAATCATAGGATATACATTAGGAGACTTAATTCTTTTCCTAAGAAGGATTTACTTGGTAGTTAAGAATCTTTTTCTTATGTAGATTTACTTGGTGGTTAAGAATCATTTTCAAAAAGGAATTCTATCCTACACCAAGACTGATAATCCAACTCAATAGTGTATTTGTAACCATATTAAAGATTTCCTAATTTAATTAGACAAATAATTCATTTTATTTATCTACTTATCAAATATAGTCTTTAACATTAACTATACTACCAACAATAGTATAATTTTAGGATACCATCTCCTACTAGGAAAAAGATTTTGACTTTTAATTAAATAATTAATTAATCACCAAATTAATTAATTTCCATTTAATTAGATAATAAAATAATATAATATAATTAAGCTATTCTAAATAGCCTTGCCGCCCAAGCCATATATATGGCCCAATATATTATTTTCTTATTTTATTAAATCCATTTCATCTTTATAAAAAGTCCATATGTGAACTAGACATATTCTTACAAAAAGAAACAAGTCCACATGCCTCAATACAATTCTAGATGGACCCCAAAAATTTTCAGGTAGAACATATCAAGTGATCCATGCAAGTTTGTGTGGATTAGGGATCTTGGCGGGCTATCTAAATTTAAGCTCCAATAGACACAACCCAATGACAATCAACAAATGATTCACTTAGGTCCGATCTATTTGATTTTAGTTCATTTCACTAAAGAACTAAAATTGAAATCTTAAATAAAGATTGAATAAGTTGATGTTTACTCATTCATACCCTAGACAACCTTATTGGAGAAAGTGTATCCTCGTGAAGAATACCAATAATCGCCAAGAGCTCATAGACTGCCTATAGCTCTCCAAGTTACCATATTTACTTATATGACCACTTTTTGAACGTGGATATTTTGACTTGTCTATAAGCCATGTTTCAATAGACACTATTGAAAACTTAACGTTAAGATTTAATATCCAATACCTCAAAACATCCGTATAATGGTATTCTACTCTCATTTAATAAATGGAGCCACGATGTCCATATAAATGAAGTCCTCTATCGATTAACAAATGAATACCACCAAACTATCGATGATAGACTATGCTATATAATCGTACTCATTGATAGCTCAAATGATAACACTTGCAACCATAAGTCCATCATTTATCTCAGGATTGAGATAGACTCTCCGATTGTCTTCAAATGAAAACGTTTATCCATTGACGGTTCTAGATAAAGTGTTTCATTGTGATCCTATCAATGCACCCAGTGCACTAGATTCGTTTGCCCAAAGACACCTCACTTTTATGATTTTAGACTCCTCATAACACATTTGATCCCATTCAAATGCTAGCAAACAAATCTACAATTTTGACAAGATAAATGCGCCGAACCTTTTATCTTAAGTTGTTAATATTATTTAAGACTAATTAAAGAATTGTGTCTACCTCAAACATATCTAGATGTATGAACAATTCTTCTTTTCTCATAGTCTTTTGACCTTATGATTATTTTACTTTTGACAATTATAATAATTAAACTATAAATGATATAAGATTTGTTAAACTAGAAATCACTTTAGTAATATGGAAAGATTGTCAATTACATTATTACACTCTTGTTATCGAGTATAATCCTAACAAAGAAGACCCTCGCCAACTTCCGGCGGAACTTATAGACAGGCAAGCTCTTTCGATCCTTTGCCAAGCGACCTTTAGAGACCTATCAGAAGGCTTATGATCGGGCTCTTGAGCAGGTTGAAATTGATGAACAACTCAAGGTCAAAATGGAGCATGACTATATGAGAGTAGTAAATCGCCACAAGATGGAGGTGCCCAGACCTAATCCAGCCTAGAAAAACTAGAATAAACCTCCCAACAGGTTGACGTACCACTTCCCTAATTCCTAACCCATACAAGAAAGATATCCAGCAAGGCTAACCCCTCAGTGAGTTTTGCCTTCTCTAATGACTAGCTCTCGTAAGGAGAGATGAAAGAGGGTATGATCATTACACCCCTTTGAACGCATCTCAAGAAATAATCTGCCCCTTCATTCGGGATAAGGGGATACTTAAGAAGCCTTCACCCATGAAAGCCCTGGCAGACACGAGAAAAAAAAAACAAGTACTGTGACATTCATGAAGACGTAGGGCACAACACTTCAGAGTGCTATAACCTGTGTAACCAGATTGAGGCTCTGATAATGGGAGGATGTTTGATAGAATTCTTGTAGCAGGTCAGGGATAACATACAGACTGAAAAGGATGTACAAGTTGAGATCTGTGACCACGCTGAGAAGAGGAAGAGGGAACAGAAGGATTTGATTTAGCAGATCCAGGTTATTAACTCCAAAATTGGCACCCCATTTATTCCAGGAAAAATCATGTGAGGAAGTTCCCCCAGGTTGATGAAGGCCGGGTATCTTCAAGGTTGACAAGAGCCTGCTAGCTCATCTCAGACAACCCAGATTGTAGTCACTGAAGCATATGTCTATAACACTGTACAGCCTCACGATTACCCCATGGTGATCACGATACAGATTGTCAATTGCATGGTCCACCGCGTGCTCATCAACACAGGCAACAACGTATACATCCTCTTTAAGGATACCTTTGAGAAGCTAAATTTGAAGGATTGGTGCTACAATAGCTGCTCAACCCTACCATATGGCTTCACTAAGGATTCAATCACACCAGTGGGTCAAAGATCCTTCATGTGATCGTCGGAACCGTACCTCTCCAACATAATATTATGACAGATTTCGTTGTGGTTGACACCCCATCGGCCTCTAACGTGATACTAGGGAGACCCTTCCTATCATCCTTGAAAGGGGTCTTGTCCATCTACCATAACGTCCTAAAGTTTCCAGTGGGGGACAAGGTAGGGGAGGTACGTGGTGACCAGCAAGCAACCAGGAAATGCTATGCAGTGTCTGCCAATCCGACGGCTTTGGCAAAGCAGTTTATACATGTTACAATAATCCAGGATGTGGAAACACCCAAGATGAACCTAGAAGATGCGGAGCCCGCCAATCATCCAGAAGATGACCCCTTGACGCTGGATGAGGAAGAACATATCAGATAATGGGCCAGCGGGTGCCCTGTTGACAAGCTAGAAGAGATACCCATCAGAAATGACAATCCCTCTAAGGTTTTCAAGATCAGAGCTACCTTCGAACCGAAAGTCAATGAAGGTTTGATCTGGTTTCTCTAAGAATTTAATGACACCTTTGCTTGGAGTCATAGTGAGATGCATGGGATTCCAATATCATTAGCTGCACACCGAATAGCAGTAGATCCAACCTTCAAGCCCGTCAAGCAAAAGAGGCATCATTTTAATACCGAAAGAAATGTTGCGATTCAAGAGGAAGTTGATAAGTTGATCAGTGCGGGCTTCATAAGAGAGGCACGCTACCCAAAATGGATTGCTAAAGTAGTCATTATGAAGGCAAATGGGAAGTCGCGTATGTACGTCGACTACACCAACCTCAACCAGGTGTGTTCAAAAGACAGCTTTCCTCTACCAAAAATTGACCAACTGGTAGATTCCACAACTGGAAATAAGGTTCTCAGCTTTATGGATGCATTTTTGGGGTACAACCGGATTATGATGCACCCCACCAACCAAGACAAGACCAGCTTCATCACGGGGCAGGGTCTGTATTGCTACAAGGTGATACCTTTCGACCTCAAGAACGCGGGTGCTACCTACCATCGATTGGTTAACCAGCTATTCAAGTCAGAGATATGAAAAACAATGGATGTGTACATATATGGTATGATCACTAAATCCTGAGAAGCAGAAGAACACCACGATCATCTTCACAAGACATTCCAGATAGTAAGAGAGAACTATATGCGGTTGAATTCTGCCAAATGAGCTTACGTGGTAACCGTGGGAAAGTTCTTGGGCTTCATGGTGAATGAAAGGGGAATTGAGGCAAACCCCAAAAAAATCTAAGCTATCCTAAACGTAGATTCTCCTACTACTCTCAAACAAGTCCAAGTGTTAACAGGGCGTATAGCAGCGCTCAATAGGTTCGTCTCACGTTCCACAGATAAGTGTTTCATTTTCTTCAAAGCCATCAAACAGAGGAGAAATATGAAATGGGATAAGGACAATGAGCAAGCTTTCCAGGACCTAAAGGAGTACCTTATCTGCCCACCATTGTTAGTTAACCCAATACCAGGGGAAGAGTTACAGATATACCTGGCAGTGTTAGAAAGGGCAGTAAGCAGGGATTTAGTGATGGAGTACGGGGATGGGATCCAACGACCTATCTACTATGTCATCCATAAGCTATTCATACCCGAGAAGAACTACCTCCTCCTTGAGAAACTCACCTTTGACATGGTTGCCTCGACCAGAAAGCTCCGTCCTTATTTTCAAGCCCATACAGTGGCAGTTGTAATGGACCAACCTTTCAACCAATTTTTACAGAGCCCGGATATATCTGGAAGGCTGGCCCTGTGGGCTTTGGAGCTCACCCAATTTGACCTAAAGTATAAACCTCGAATCACGATCAAACTCAAGCCCTAGTAGACTTTGTAACCGAGTTCTCAACCATCTCGAGCGAAGAGACACCGGTAACAACAGGTCTGGCCCTTGAGAAACTTCAAGAGGGTTTTAATTGGCTAGATGAAAATACAAACACAGTTAAATGCTCAAGGCTAACCTAGAGGGGGGTTGAATAGGTTAGACACCTTTTTCGACTCCCTCAGAAACAAACAAAAGTTTGTCTCTCTAGATTTCTTGTATCACAATATATATATTAATTAAAGACAATTAATTAATATAAAGAGTGTGATACAAATAAGTAATTGTAACACATACACAATCTATATTATATAAAGGAAGTCAACTTACATAAAGATTCTATCCACAACACAAATACTAGAGAGATAGGGATAGAAAAAAGTTGACACAAGATATAACATGGTAAACCTCTGAAGAGGAAACATCCACGGGCTAGAAGCCACCGGCAAACAAAATCCACTAGTAGATAAAACAAGTACAATCTCTCAAGTGACCTCTTCACCTAGAAACACACCCTCTTATCCTACTCTTGAAGTTGTCGCCCTATGCTTAACAATCCGATGCCTCACACCTCTTGTCAATACTTCCTCGCTCACCTTATCCGGATCCTCACGACCCAAGGCAAGACTTCTTGCTCAACTATCCGAGTCCTCCCGACTCTAGTCAAGACTTCCTCGCTAACCTATCCGGATCCTCACGACCCTAGAGAAGACTTCTTGCTAGACTATCCGAGTCCACCTGACTCTAGCCAAGACTTCCTTGCTCACCTATCTGGATCCTCATGACCCTAGGCAAGACTTCTTGCTCGACTATTCGAGTCCTCCCGACTCTAGCCAAGACTTCCTTGCTTGACAATCCAAGGTCTCACACTTCTTGCCAAGACTTTCTCGCTCAACACCATAGGTCTCACACCTATTGTCAAGACTTCCTTCTCACAAGGCATCTAGGTGATCATGAATGCAAAACGCAAACAAGCATGCAATATAGAATGCTATGATCAACACATCCTATGGAAAATACTACACATGAGCATGAATGCACAAATCACATATAGTCTAGACTATCATGCATGTATAAACAATCTAGATCATGTAAGATATGTTCAATATTAATCACAACCTAGATACATGCATAGATCTAAACTTGAATCACAAGATATGTTCAATTAATCACAAGATCAAGTTTAAATTACACAAACCAAAAACATGCTAAAATCATATGACAAATTCAATTAGATTTAAGCTAAACCTTCAGAGAAAAGATGGAGGATTAATAGACAAACACTCTCAACTTTGAATCACTCAAATCTAAGTTCAAATGAAGAAGTTAAGGTGTTTGGAAGGTGAGAAAATGTAGAGAGAAAAATTCTGCACACTAGTTTGAATTTCTTCTTATAATGAAATGTGAGAGGGAAAGAGTTTATAAAGGAGAGGGAAAGAAAGGAGCTAAATAACCAAAAAGCCCTCCTTTGATATTGCTCCCCCGAGATGGCGCGTGGGTATATCGGGGCAGCAAGGTTTTGCGGCCGAGATGGCCACACGCCATCTAGGGCTTGCACACATTCATGGCTTCGGCCATGATGCAATCTCCTCGAGCTTCCCTCGCGTTCTTCGACAGTTCTTCGGCCTCCGAACTTAGAATTCAAATCTGTTAGCGGATTACAAACCATAACTCTTACACATACATGGACATATAAGATACTCAACCCAGAAAATAATAATTCGAGTCGATATATGAATATGAAGACAATGTATGTAACATGAGTTGAAAGTGTAGTATCTTTTGACTTAGAACTTGAAATCAATAGTTTGAGTAACCGAAATGACCAGAACTCAATTAAGAATGATTTAATACTATTGAAGTTCAATATCCATGTTATACAAACATATACACACACAAACACAATTCACACTAGAATTCAAACTACATAGAGATAGTTTCCAATCATTCATATTCTAAAACATGTTATTTCCAAACCAATGCATGAGCATTCATCTTCAAGCGTGTGAATGTGTTATACATGGTGCACAACAATGCAGGGACACATATGAATGAATTGTGTGTGTGTGTGTGCCTATAATGGTGCACAACAATGCAGGGAAACAAATGTATGAATTATGTGTGTGTGCCTAAGCCTTGTAAGAGAAAGATAAGGTTTTAGTATACCTTTGTAGAATCATATTACATCCTTTCTCTTTGAAGACATAAAACTTGCTTTGACTTGTTGTTCATCCTTTTTTGAAGCTTGAATCATCATGAATCTAAACAACTAAATCATTACAAGTAAGCATCATTTTGATAAGGAATTAATGCCAACACAAACTAAAACCTAACAATCTCCCCCTTTGGCAAATTCCATGTCAAAACATCTATACATTTACTACAAATATAAAAATGAAGATAGGTCACAAAATCACTCCCTCACATTACATTGAGTAAGATTCCTATAACTGATCTTCATCAACTCTTGAACTTCATCTTGATCTTCTCTTGAAGTAACCTACAAATCATCTCAAAGCATAATGCATATACAAGAGAAAAACAACAAAAGACAACATATAATATGGATAAGAATATACAATTAAGTCCACAAATACATGTATCTCCCCCTCAATACATGCCAAAATACAAGAATTCTTAACCAAATCTTAATACTAATTATTACATGCCATTGAAAGTTCAAAGTTCACAAAAACAACATAAAAAGGAAACTAAGTAACTAGCAACTCTTTAGCAACTCTTTCTCCCCCTTTTTGACATGAAATTATGCCAAAAGGTAAGAAACATATCATGAGACTCAAATACTAGCTACTAGATCCAACAAAGAAAGATGTGCGTGTAGTTGACCTAACATAATGCTTGAGAGGTGGTCTTGAACTTGAGGCAATACACTCCTCCAACTCTTTTATTCTAGCATCTTGTTTATCAACTATAGCACTAAGCTCATCAACCTTTTTCTTCAAATGTAAAGCCCAATCCGGAAGAATGTTTATGCTAGTCTCTTGAAAATCAACGTGTGAACTACTAAATAGTCTAAAAGTATCAAATGTCTTACCCTTATCCTTATATGACATGTATGACACACGTTTATCACTATATTTTTCCAATGGTTATACCAACACATCATCTCCTCTACTTTCAACACCACGAGCTAAACACAAAAAAGTTATAAACCCCGGTAATGCAAGCTTCTTATCTCTTCTAGTTGAGAAAGCCGCATTATCCAAATAAAACATAAGTAAATCCTCAAGGTTTATATGTTGATTAGTCACTAAGGCATATACTATTTTGATCTTGTCTTTATTCAACTCGGTTGAATTCGAAGATCCAATAATATTAGTGCAAATGAATAGATGCCAAAAGGCACTAGCCTTAGTTAACTCATGTTGGCTAATATATGCTCTACATTTCCACTCAAAAGAAGCATTGTCACTAAGAGTTCTACCCATGATATTAAGATTCTCAATAACATCTACATCTAGAAAGTTTGAATCTATATCATTAGATAGCCCCAGAAACTTGTTGATGTTTTCAGGGTTAACTCTAAACACAACACCCCTAATCTCCATCAAAGCATCTAATAAGGTGGCACTCTCTATATTCAACATAAAACTCTCTAACAAGAGTATCATTCACTATTCCTAACATGCTCACCCAAGATTCTCAATTCCTATCCTTAATGCATTTAAGAACATAAGAATCTTTACATTCACCTAAGTCAATACCTCTCTCTTGAAATATCTTCTTAGTTCAAAAGATCCCTAAATCCTATGACCTTGAAGCTTTGGATCCCTTTGAGGTAGACTTGGCTTTCACAATGGGATTCGATTGATTTCCACTCCCGGTAACCTTAGTTCTTCCCATTTGTACTTGTGATATAAGATGCTATATACATGCAACAAAAGTGAGTGAAAGACAAAAACAAGCATATTAGTCACAAATATATAAACACAAAGACATATGACTTAAGAATGAATCATCATGCAAGACAAAGATAGTGAGTAATATCTTACAAGTATCATTAAGTCAAAATATGCCAACATGTAACAAAATGAAGCATGTGAACATATCATAAAAGAGAATAATGTTTAGCATACATTGATCCCCCTTGATAAATGCTATAACTAAAATCAATGATAGCATAAAGTTCACAAAGATATTCACACAATCACACATTCAAGCAATTTAAAGAAATATCAACAACATAAACTTCATATGCTAAGAGAGATACACAAAGATTTTTCAAGTTCTCTCATAATTCTTCAACAATTGCTAAAATATCATCATACTCATAAAGAAAGTGTGTGTGAGAGAGATATGCTTCAAATATATATCAAGAAGTAGTTTGATAATCAACATGCAAACAATTTCCAAAAACTATTCATCTTAAGCTTTTTCTATAAAAAGTCAAACCGATTATCATCAGGAATTTTTGCTTTTAAGAGAATAGATTTCAACATATGAGCGTTTGTGTGCATGTGGCTCGTCATCCCATTTATGTTTTTCAACCCGAGCTCATTTGATTTCCAACTAAACTCCTTTTAAGCCTTCCTTCTTTTCTTTTTAGGCTTTGAATCTAAGATTTTTTTTTATGATTTCATTTCAACACTTCTTTGATTTTGTGTTTATTTTTTTTACATAAACAAAAATTCTCTACATGACGGCTTTCACTCATTACAATGGTGTAGCTCTTTCCAACATTGGGTAGCTTTCACAACCAATATGTGTAGCCCATTCCATGAAAGTGCTCGTTGAGTTCTATGTAATTGCTAAAGCAAAATGGATACTAACCATAGGTCATTTTAAATGTACTTAAGCACAAAAACTTCAAGGTGTATCCAATGTTTACATATTAGTAAACTCAACCTACTAGCAAAACATATAAGAGAAGCAAGGTGCAATTTTTAGAAACCAATATTTTATGGCTCATAAGCATATGATCTAAGAGCAATAAGTAGAGACTTATTCAAGATCATTACTTCTCTAATGAGTAGCTTTCAAAGAATATGAAGCTCATATTTTCAAAAGTAATGCCACTCAATATACCATACACAAAGAATCATCAAAGTTAAGATCAATGTGAACAGTATCACTATTAGATCCTAAAATAGCAAATGTCATTGAGAACCATATGTATGCTATACAAAATTCTCTAATATAACATGCTATGAGATGTATGTCAAAAATTGAGCCAAAAGATGAATATCTAAGAGAACATGCATTAGAGTATAGAGATACCTTTTTGCATATTATATTCACCAAATATCATACTTCCGCCCTTTTTATGAGCACTCTTGCCTTGAATGTCCTCATGACACCAAGTTGACGTTGTTTCACATCAAGAGTATAAAAAGTATAATATCTCAACTCAATCAACACATATAACAAAAGAACTTCTCTAAAGTTAATCAACAAATTTTGACTATCATAACAATCATGATGTGAGATAACCAAGTTCATATCAAAACATGGAGTGTTCAAAGCTAGCAAGCAAGAATTCTCAACACAATTGATATATAGCCTCAAAGTTATCTCATATGTGCTTCTTATTTTAGTGATAAGAGCACTCACCCTTGAACCACTTGTTCTTGGGTGTACCTACACAAACATTTCCAATATCATCCTTGACAACAATGTTAAATCTAGAGTAAAGTCCTTCAATGACTTGATTAACAAGAATATCATTAACACACTCTTCTTTAACATTTTCAACACAAGCTTTGTCAAGTTGAACAAGATTAATATTATTTCTACTCCACAACTTCTTCTCATGCTTAGCAATATTATCATGTTTCTCAACTTTCAAAAACTTAGCATGTTCAAGTTGAAGTTTAATCTCCTTATCCCTAGATTCATTTCCTAATTTGAGTTTTTCGATATATTTATAACACCTAGGCTTAATGTGACCTATTGTGTTGCAATAATGACAAATTGGAATAAAAGATGAGATTATACCTTTTGGAGTTGAACTAGCTTCACTAGGAGATTGCAAAGATACCTTGTTTGTCAACTTCTTCTTAGCTTTTGATCTTCTCTTCTTGTGTGGTTTCTTATCAATTACGACTTCATCAAAGTGTGTAGGAAGTGGTGCTTCCAAAAGCTTCTCTTCAACTACCAAGTCGTCTTCACCACTATGAGAATTAGCAAGATTCCTAAAACTAGACACACTAACCGAATCATTCACTAAGTCCTTGATTGGCCTCCTTAGCCGTGTCTATCTCTTCCATCAATTCTTGTTTTCTCTTCTTCAAAAAAGATATCACATTATCCTTCTCAAGGTTTATCTTTTTAAGTTCTCTAAACTTCTTCATTATATCACCTTTCTCACCAAGAAGTCTACGAGTAACAACCATAAACTCATCTTGTTGCTTCTTGATCAAATCTTCCTTCTCAACTACTTCTCTTTGAGCATTGTCTCTAGCCTCTTCAAGCTTTTCTATCTTTTTTAACAACTCAAGATTAGTAGGAATGGAACGAGAGCTTACATCATGATTTGCATCAAGGTTCTTGTTCAAAGATATTGTACCATCAACATCTAGTGGAGAATAAGAAGCCGTTAGAGTTACAAAGTTGCTCACCAACTCTTCATCACTTGAAGACTAACTACTAGAGCTCTCATTGTCACTAGAATTATCATCACTCCAAGTAGCCGCCAACACTTTGCCTTTCTTTTCTTTCTTAGATGGCTTTTTGCTGCACTCACTAGCAAAGTGACAAAAACCATGACAATTATAGCATTGAACCTCTTTATTGTTCATGGCTTGACTATTCTTCTCAATCCTTGGAGATGACGTTCTCTTGACTCCCTTTTCCTTAGAAGACTTGCCTCTAGGCTTGGCATTCTTCTTTAAAAACTTCTTGAACCTTCTAACCAAAAGAGCCATCTCTTCATTTTCATCATCACTCTCCTCCTCAGTAGCATTGAGAGCGATTCCCTTACTCTAAATCTTTGGCTTCAAGCACATCTCATAAGTTTAGAGAGACCCAAGCAACTCATCGATGTTCATACTATCCACATCCTTACTTTCCTTAATGGTCGTCACCTTTGATTTGAATCTCTTAGGAAGAGACCTAAGAATTTTCCAATTTAAACGCTCTTTTGAGATAGGTACTCCAAGTGCTTGACATTGGGTAGCAATATTAAGAAGCCAAAATTGGAAGTCTTCAAACTTTTCTTCTTCACTCATACTTAAACCTTCAAATTGTGATGCCAACATTTGAAGCCTCGATTTCTTCACCGCTAAGGTTCCTTCATTAGTAACTTGGAGAGTATCCCAAGCTTCCTTTACGGATTCAAGATTTTGAATGTAGGAGAATTGATGCCCATCAACTCCTCCAAAGATGGCATTCATAGCACGATGGTGCCATTTAGCAACCTCAAACTCATTCGTTGTCCATTCACTCATTGGCTTGAGTATAATGGTTCCATCCTCTTAAACCTTGGTAGGAGGACTATAACCTTCTTTAATTACCATCCAAGCCCTTTAATCAATAGAGCTGATGTAGGCTTTCTTCCTCAACTTCCAATACCCATAGTTAGTGCCTCGAAGTAATTGTGGCCTAGTATTTGAGGCTCCTTCCGCCATTACATCATCTTGTAAACCCACGACTTCAAACACCTTACAAAAACCATGAATGTATCTCCCCGGACTCACACTAAGTGCAATCTAGTGTCCTGCTCTGATACCAATTGGAAATACAAACACGGTTAAATGCTCAAGGCTAACCTAGAGAGGGGTGAATAAGTTAGACACATTTTTCGACTCCCTCAGAAACAAACAAAAGTTTGTCCCTCTAGATTGCTTGTATCACAATATATATATTAATTAAAAACAATTAATCAATATATAAAGACAAGTAAAGTGTGATACAGACAAGTAAAGTGTGATACAAACAAGTAATTGTAACATATACACAATCTATATAATAGAAAGGAAGTCAACTTACATTAAGAGTTCTATCCAAAATATAAATACTAGAGAGATAGGGATATAGAAAAGTTGACACAAGATATAACGTGGTAAACCTCCGAAGAGGAAACATCCACGAGCTAGCAGCCACCGGCAAACAAAATCCACTAGTAGATAAGACAAGTACAATCTCTCATGTGACCTCTTCACCTAGAAACAACCCTCCTATCCAACTCTTAAAGTTGTCACCCTATAATCAACAATCTAAGGCCTCACACCTCTTGTCAAGACTTCCTCGCTCACCTTATCCGGATCCTCACGACCTAAGGCAAGACTTCTTGCTCAACTATCCAAGTCCTCCCGACTCTAGTCAACACTTCCTCACTCACCTAACCGGATCCTTAGGACCCTAGGTAAGACTTCTTGCTCGACTATCCGAGTCCTCCCGAATCTAGCCAAGACTTCCTTGCTCACCCATCCGGATCCTCACTATCCTAGGCAAGACTTCTAGCTCGACTATCCGAGTCCTCCCGACTCTAGCCAAGACTTCCTTGCTTGACAATCCAAGGTCTCACACCTCTTGCCAAGACTTCTTGCTCACCACCATAGGTCTCACACCTATTGTCAAGACTTTCTTCTCACAAGGCATCAAGGTGATCATGGATGCAAAATGCAAACAAGCACGCAACATAGAATGCTATGATCAACACATCCTATGGAAAATACTTGACATGAGCATGAATGCACAAATCACATATAGTCTAGTCTATCATGCGTGTATAAACAATCTAGATCATGTAAGATATGTTTAATATCAATCACAACCTAGATACATGCATAGATCTAAACTTGAATCACAAGATCAAGTTTAAATCACTAAAACTAAAAACGTGCTAAAATCATATGACAAAGTCAATTAGATTTAAGCTAGAGTTCTAAACCATATTCCTAATCATTGATTCAACAAAACACATCAATAGCTCAAAAGAACATATGCACATGTATTATGTGAGAATTCGACCAAGAGAGCCTAATACATATGAGGAACTATTTTTCAAAAAATCAATCAATCAAAGATCATCAAATAGTCCTAGAATCAAAGCTAGCACAATACAATCCCAAATATGTGAAAATATAGGCAAAATCAAAACCTAACTCAACATGTATGATTTCAATTGAAATTCAACCTAGCATTGAAAGAGTTCAAAACTCAAATAAAAACACTCACAATATACAAATATATGTTAAAGAAGAAAACCCAAGGCAATTGACCAAGTTTTAAAAGAAATCTTTGAGAGAAAATCAATACCTTAGTTAATTTAGGTGCAGTCCAGTTTTTGTGTGTTTAGACTCCAAAAACAGCATCAAAACTCTCACACCTTCAGAGAAAAGATGGAGGATGAATAGAAAAACACTCTCAACTTTGAATAACTCAAATCGGAGTTCAAATGAACAGGTTATGGTGTTTGGAAGGTGAGAAAATGTAGAGAGAAAATTTATGCACACTAGTTTGAATTTCTTCTTAAAATGAAATGTTAGAGGGAAAGAGTTTATAAAGGAAAGGGAAAGAAAAGAGCTAAATGAACAAAAAGCCCTCCTTTAATATTGCTCCCCCAAGATGGCGCATGGGAATCTCAGGGCTGCAAGGTGTTGTGGCCGAGATGGCCACGAGCCATCTCGGTTTGCACACCTTCATGGCCTTCGGCCATGATGCAATCCCCTCGCGCTTCCCTCTTGTTCTTCGATCATTCTCTGGCCTCCAAACTCAGAATTTTAATCCGTTTGCTGATTACAAAAAATAACTCTCACATGAACAGGGACATATAAGATACTCAACCCATAAAATAATAATTCGACTCGATATATGAATACGAAAACAATGTATGTAACATGAGTTGAAAGTGTAGTATCTTTTGACTTAGTACTTGAAATCAATAGTATGAGTAACCAAAATGACCTGAACTCAATCAAGAGTGATTTAAGACTAAATTAAAGTTCAATATCCATGTTATACAAACATATACACACACAAACACAATTCACACTAGAATGCAAACTACATAGAGATAGTTTCCAATCATGCATATTCCAAAACATGTTATTTCCAAACCAATGCATAAGCATTTATCTTTAAGTGTGTGAATGTGTTATACATGGTGCACAGTGATGTAGGGACACAAATGAATGAATTGTGTGTGTGTGCCTATAATGGTTCACAACGATGCAGGGACACAAATGTATGAATTGTGTGTGTGTGCCTAAGCCTTGTAAGAGAAAGATAAGGTCTTTGTATACCTTTGTAGAATCATATTGCATCATTTCTCTTTGAAGATTTAGAACTTGCTTTGACTTGTTGTTCATCCTTTTTTGAATCTTGAATCATCATGAATCTAAAAAACTAAATCATTACAAGTAAACATCATTTTGATATGGAAATAATGCCAACACAAACTAAACCCTAACACTGGAATATTGTAAAACTTGGACCCTTTGCACTGATAGGGCATTTGGGCAGATAAGAGGAGTTGTTGGTAAAGTCCTGATCGATCCTGAAAAAATGAAATGTTGCCACTGTTTTAGGTTCAAATTTAAATCAACCAATAATAAATCAGAGTACAAAGCTCTCGTAGCCGGAATGAAGGTCGCCTTCAAGCTCGCAGCCGATTAATTAAAAGTCAAGAGCGACTCACTGCTCAATGTCAACCAGGTTATAGGACTTTACCAAGCCAAGGGTGACAACATGGTAGCCTACCTAAAGCTAGTCCAGCAACTAAGAGAAAGGTTCAAGGGGTTCCGGATCGAGTAGACACCTCGACAGCAAAACCCCCAGGCAGACACCTTAGCAAAGATAGCCGTGTGTGGAGGTCAACCTCTACCTAAGGGAGTTCCCCTCCAGGTGATATCCCAATCGAGCATAACTATAGTTAAAGAAATCTGCCTTGTGGATCGGCTGTTCTATTAGATGGACCCGATAGCTACTACCTCCAGGAAGGAAAGCTTCTCGAGATCCCTGACCAAGCCCAAAAAGATAAAAGATTGTTGGTTCGTTATTGCCTGATTGACAGGTACCTCTACCGGAGGGGTAAATCCTTTTCTCTACTTCGATGTCTTCATCCAGACAATGCCAACTGGGCGTTAAGAGAGGTCTGTTCTGGGGACTGTGGGAACAGTATTGGTAGGGAGGCCTTAGCATATCAAGTGCTCTGTAGAGGGTATTACTTCCAACTATTCACCAAGACACAAATAGTTTTGTACAATCATGTGGACCATGTAAGAGGACCTCAAACTTGAGTCACCTACCACCAGAGCAATTGTCATCTCTCAGTTCACCCTACCCATTTTCCATGTGGGAGGTCAACCTGATCGGACCGCTTCCTACCACTCTTGGGCAAGCTAAGCATGCTATCGTGGCAGTCGACTATTTTACAAAGTGGGTCGAGGCAGGACCTCTCTCCCAAATTTTAGAAGAAAACACGATGAGGTTCATCAAAACCAACGTGGTTTGCAGGTTCGGGACTCTACTCATAATCATAGCCGACCTAGGTAAACAGTTTGATAATGCCCGATTTAAGAACTTCTATAAAGGTTTGAGAATCAACCTCAGGTTCGCTTTAGTAGCCCATCCTCAGACTAATAGGCTGGTCGAGTAAACCAACAAGGCTATCAGGATGCTGTTGAAGAAAAAATTACAGCAGAAGAAAGGCAAGTGGGCTGAGGAGCTCCCCGAAGTTCTTTAGGCATATCAGACCATGAAAAGAATAGCTACTAGAGAAACACCCTACTCTCTGGCCTTTGGTGTTGAAGCATTCCTTCCCATCGAGCAAAAACTAACCTCGTTCAGAGTATATGTTAGGTTTTAGTTTAATTTGGCATTATTTCCATATCAAAATGATGTTTACTTGTATTGATTTAGTTATTTAGATTCACAATGATTCAAGCTTCAAAGAAGAATGAACAAAAAGTCAAAGCAAGTTCAAAGTCTTCAAAGAGAAAGGATGCAATATGGTTTTACAAAGGTATACTAAGACATTATCTCTCTCTTACAAGGCTTAGGCACACACACATAATTCATACATTTGTGTCCATGCATCGTTGTGCACAATTATAGGCACACACATACAATTCATTCATATGTGTCCCTGCATCATTTTGCACCATGTACAACACATTCACACACTTAAAGATGAATGCTCATGCATTGGTATGAAAATAACATGTTTTGAAAATGCATGATTGGAGACTATCTCTATGTAGTTTGCATTCTAGTGTGAATTGTGTTTGTATGTTTATATGTTTGTATAACATGGATATTGAACTTGAATTTAGTCTTAAATCATTCTTGATTGAGTTCCGGTAATTTTGGTTGCTCATACTATTGATTTCAAGTTCTAAGTCTAAAGATACTACACTTTCAACTCATGTTGCATACATTGTCTTCTTATTCATATATTGAGTCGAATTATTATTTTCTGGATTGAGTATCTTATATTTTTATGTCCGTGAGAGATTTATGGTTGGTAATCCACTAACAGATTCGAATTCCAAGTTTGAAGGCCAGAGAATGGTCGAAGAACACGAGAGGAGTGCAAGGGAGTTGCACCTTGGCCAAAGGCCATCAAGAGGTGCAAGCCTGAGATGGCACATGGCCATCTCGGCTGCAATTCCTTGCTGCCCCGAGATGCCCACGTGCAATATTGGGGAAGAAATAACAAAGGAGGGTAATTTCTTCTTTTTGCTTCATTCTTTCCCTCTTCTTTATGTTCCTCTTCCCTCACACATTTCATTCTACGAAGCAATTTAAAAATTGAGTGCAGAAATTTCTCTCTACATTTTCTCACCTTCCAAGCGCCATAACTTCTTCATTTGAACTCCGATTTGAGTGATTAAAAGTTGAGAGTGTTTGTCTATTCATCCTCCATCTTTTCTCTGAAGGCTAGAGTGAGTTTTATTGCTTTTATTGGAGTCTAAACTCATAAAAACGGGACTGCACCAAAATAAACTAAGGTATTGATTTTCTCTCAAAGTTTTCTTTTAAAACTTGGACAATTACCTTGGGTTTTATTCTTCAACATATATGTGTATTGTGAGTGTTTTGATTTGAGTTTTGAACTCTTTTAAAGCTATGTTGAGTTTCAATTGAAATCTCACATGTTGAGTTAGGTTTTGATTTTGCCTATGTTTTCACATGTTTGGGATTGTACTGTGCTAGCTTTGATTCTAGGACTATTTTTTTGATCTTTGATTGATTGATTTTGTGAAAAATAGTTCGTCACATGTATTAGGCTCTATTGGCCGAATTCTCACAATGATACATGTGCTTATGTTCTTTTGAGATATTCATGTGTTTTGTTGAATCTATGAATAGGAATATGCTCTAGAACTTTAGCTTTAATCTAAATGACTTTGTCATATGATTTTAACATGTTTTTGGTTTATGTGATTTAAACTTGATTATGTGTTAATCGAACATATCTTGTGATTCAAGTTTTAGATCTATGCATGTATCTAGGTTGTAATTAATGTTGAACATATCTTACATGATCTAGATGGATTAAACATGCATGATTGACTAGACTACATTTGATTTGTGCATTCATGCTTATGTCTAGTATTTTCCATAGGATGTATTGATCATAACATTCTATGTTGCGTGCTTGTTTGCGTTTTGCATTCATGTTCACCTAGACGCCTTGTGAGAAGGAAGTCTTGACAATAGGTGTGAGGCCTATGGTGTTGAGCAAG
Source organism: Dipteronia dyeriana (assembly GCA_032871835.1). Lineage (NCBI taxonomy): Eukaryota > Viridiplantae > Streptophyta > Magnoliopsida > Sapindales > Sapindaceae > Dipteronia > Dipteronia dyeriana. The sequence goes on from CM065298.1 coordinate 44,683,488, forward strand.
AAAGTCTTGGCAAGAGGTGTGAGACCTTGGATTTTCAAGCAAGAAAGTCTTGGCTAGAGTTGGGAGGACTCGGATAGTCGAGCAAGAAATCTTGCCTAGGGTCGTGAGGATCTGGAAGGGTGAGCGAGGAAGTCTTGACTAGAGTCGGGAGGACTCGGATAGTTGAGTAAGAAGTCTTGCATTGGGTCATGAGGATCCGGAAGGGTGAGCGAGGAAGTCTTGACAAGAGGTGTGAGGCCTCGGATTGTTAAGCATGAGGGCAACATCTTCATGAGTAGGATATGAGGGTAGTTTCTAGGTGAAGGGGTCACTTGAGAGATTGTACTTATCTTATCTACTAGTGGATTTTGTTTGCCAGTGGTTGCTAACCCGTGGATGTTTCCTCTTCGGAGGTTTACCATGTTATATCTTGTGTCAACTTTTCTCTATCCCTATCTCTCTTATATTTGTATTTGTTATTTGAATACTATGGATAGAACTCTTTATGTAAGTTGACTTCCTTTCTATAATATAGATTGTGTATGTGTTACCATTACTTGTTTTGTATCACACTTTACTTGTTTTATATATTGATTAAGTGTCTTTAATTGATATATATATATTGTGATACAAGCAATCTAGAGGGACAAACTTTTGCTTGTTTCTAATGGAGTCGAAAAAAGTGTCTAACCTATTCACCCCCCCCCCCCCCCCCCCTCTAGGTTAGTCTTGAGCATTTAACGGTGTTTGTATTTTCAGTACAACACTTTGAACCGGAAAGCAACGAGGTCAAGCTCCGAGCTAGTCCAGACCTCCTATAAGAGAAACAAAGTCGAGTGGCTGAGAAGATGGCGATTTGCCAGAGCAAGATTGCTAGATATTTTAACAGAAAGATCAAAGCCAAGAACTTCAAGGAGAGGGATATGATTCTAAGGAAAGTAACCTTAAAAACCCAAAAAAGGTCAGATGGGGTCCTAGGACCTAACTGGGAGGGGTATTTGGTGAAGCTAGTGGTCCGTAATGGTGAATACAAGCTCGAAGGCATGGATGGTCGACCATCGATCACACCTAGAATACAGATCACTTGAGGAAGTTTTATCTCTAGGCAGGGGACACTTGAGCAGACTACGTCCGTTTAGGTTTCAATAAAATCCCCAACAACAATGTATTCCATTTTGATCATCAATAAAGTATGCTATTAATTTCTCCATCTCTGATTTTGTTCTCCATAATCTGTTAATTTCTCCATATCCGATTAGGTTCTCCACGAGCAAGTTCACCATAACCGTTTTAAGACCAGGGATTAGTCGGGGAAGCCCTCTCGCTACCCTTAATGCCTTGGCGGGGCACCACTCCCCGCCAAAAAGTGTCTGAGTATAAGAGCATAGTTGTCATCCAAATCTCGAGACCAAAATATAGCTAGATAGACCTTTTAATGCCTTGGTCGGGATACCACCCCACAAGAAGGGTCTGAGTGTATGAGCATAGTCGCCATCCAGATCTCGAGACTAGGATATAGCTAAATAGCCCTCTTGATGCCTTGGTCGGGCTACAACCCTAAAAAAGGTCTGAGTGTAAGAGCATAGTTGTCATCCGGACCTCAAGACCAGGATATAGCTAGATAACCTCCTAATACCTTGGTTGGGCTACCAACCCAAGAAAGGTCTGAGTGTAAAAGCATAGTTGCCATCCAGATCTCGAGTCCAGGATATAGCTAAATAGCCCTCCTGATGCCTTAGTCGGGTTACAACCCCCGAGAAGGATCTAAGCTTTAACACTAGTTAGTTTAGTGACTGAGGTCACCATTACAAGATACCTTCCCAAATGTCGGGAGAAAGGGGTATCTACGTTGTTACTACACAACTTTCACCTAAGTATCAAACACTTGATTACTACTAACCATTGGTTTTCATAAGCATGTGATTTTTTATATCGACAGTTTAAAGTTTGAATTAGGAATCATCAAGGATGCGAGATACAGTTCAAGGGGACTCTTCCCAATGATATAAATTCCTACCGAGTGTTGGGAATTAGAGCTAGATAACTACCTATCTGGTAGGCTTACGCTTAATAGATTTAGAGTCTTTCTTTACCAGATTCAACTAAGTTAAGATTATTTCAGAGGTGGCGTCAAGGTCGAGGTCAGGAATGAGGCAAGGAGTTATCAGCTAAGTTTAAAGTTCATGATCAGGATCAATCAAAGCAAACACGACAGAAATCTTAACAAGCTCTCATTAATGATAATGAAGCCTACCCCATTATAAGGCTACAATCATCATTCAGGGAGCCCAATCCCTGATTCCGAGCTACACTAAAATAGAATAAATAAGGAATAAACTAAACTGGTCATGAGCAAAGTAGGGTGCCCACCCCACTTTATGGGTAATCAAAGCAAGTCATAACCTTAGGAGGAATGGGTAATCAATTACTTGTTGCTCAGCTTGGTCCTCCTCGAAGGCTTCATTAACCATAGCCATAACCTTAGAATGAATGGCCTCATCAAGAGGGGTAGCCGTTGCCTCCATCTCGTTCTGTTTAACCTTCAAATTTACTCAGCAGAGCTTTTCAAAGCGGTTTCTGGCTCCCTTCCGGTCTTCTGGTTGACCTCTTTTGGGCTAAACAGGCAGAACCCTACTTGAAGATTCACCAGAACCTAAGACCGAGAGGAGGAAAGGGAAGATCTACCACGACAGGTTGTTTCATGGCTTTTACCACGTTTGAAGGTTCCATACTATCTCCAACAGGACGAGACATCTCCGTAACCTTGATCATGATCTCCTCCCCTGTCCCAGTTGGCTAAAATTGATAGATAAAGTAAAGAGGGAAGGCTTCGATGACCTAGAAAGAGATATAAAGTACACATCGCTGAAAGAGGCATCCACATCGGCTTACAGCTTGGCCGTTTGAGCTTTCAAATCCTGGACCTGGATATTCAACGTCTTGGCCTCAGCTTTCTAATAATCCCACCACATCGCTCAACATTCAGACCGGAGGATCTCTTGGTCGAATGACAGCTTTATCCTCTCATGATACTGAAGCTACGCCATCTCTACCTTCATTTCCCTCTGGCTGGATGTCATCTCCTGCACTAAGGCTTGGGCTCATGAAAGTAACCCTATAGCCCTCTCAGCCTCAGCCTTAGCTTTTGTCCCACGGTCGCGAAGAGAAGCCACCTGATGACCCAAGGCCATGTTGAATTTGAAAGCCAACAGATTGGAAAGCACAATTTAAAAATGATCAAGCTAGCTGATATAAGAAAAGACAAAAAAGGGTGTTTACCTCGGTAAAAAGAGTAGACCCCTTGGTGATCGGGATATCCACGGGTATTGAAGCCATCAGGGAAAAGTTTCCACCTGGGCAAGATGTAATAAACTTCCCCAAGACTTCATCGTGCATAGTAGAGCTAGATTGATGTCGAGGGCGAACGAGACGAACCTCCTTAACACCAGCTTCGAGGTCCTCTAAACCTCGAGGAATAGGAGCGTAGAAGAAGGGGCAGGAACATCAGGTAAATTAACAGCAGGGGCAAAAAAAGTAGCAGCAGCAGTAGATAGGGTAACTAAAGAAGGAGTGGAAATGGTCATATCAACGGCATGAGAAGCATAGGTCTCTTTGCTCCGTATCTTGGTTGCTCACGATGCTAGAAGCGCCATCTTGGACCTAACCTGGAAGGGGATGGAGCAGAAGAAATCCCAACCGGAACAGTGGGCCCCAATTTCTCCAAGGTAGCCAAAGGGACTCCTCGGACAAATCTAGTAAGAGGAGAAGGGGTGCGAACTTACTGGGCCTCACGGGAAGCTAGAGCAACAACAAAAACTATTTTTAAAAAAGTGTCAGAACCAAGCTATCCAACAAAGCAGAGCAAGATAGCTTAGTGTTATTTTACATACCAGGGGTAGCAACTAAGATTCGCAGGTATAGGTTTACTCTGCAAGGATCAAAGGAATCTACGATAGGAAACTTCAAATTCAAATAATTTCTGGCAAGGATGGCCCTCAAGATTGCCATAGACTCTACGGTTAAAGAATCTTTATCCCATGAATGTTTGTCATTGAAAGTTGTGGGGACCTCGAATTCATGCCCGCCAATAAAGATCGAGCTTCCCCAATCATTACCTACCAGAATCTATTCCTCTTTCCAGGTGGGATCCTTCCTGAAAGTGCCGGGAATAATGAAGTTGAGTTTGTTCTTAGCTTTTACATAGAACTGACCTCGGGGGGCATCGGATAGGTTTAAAATCTAGAAGAGCAGGCCAATTCATCTACTGTGAGCTCGTTGGCAACTTTACCCAGCATGCATTGTTCTCTCCACAACATAAGGAATTTGATAAGATACCACCAGAAGCCAGTCATCAACTGGAGGGGAGCTAGTTGTAGGGCATTGAGAGCTCATCGGTGGGTAGGGTGAAGAGGAGGCCTGACCCTATTCTCGAGGGCCACTGTAAGGACCTCGATTTTATGATTGGCTTATTTCATGAAAAACCACACCATTTTGAGGATGATTAGGTAATGGGTAGCTTAGGTCCTCATTGGCAAGCTTCCAAGCATCACCACGAATTCAAAAGCAAAAGGTATATACACCTGACTTTGCCTTTTAAAGAGTTAAGGTGCACACACACACCTCATTCATGCTTTGTTTTATATTGCAATTATGATGTCTATTGTTTAATTGTGTGCATCTTTTCACAATCACACATACATGTATTTGAGTTGTTGTATGTGTCTTCATGCACTTCATTCTTAGTTTTAAGCGTGGTTTTATGTGTTGTTTGTGCTTGCACGATGGTGTGCTTGTCTTATCGCATTGAGTGACCATTTGAGAAGGTCTCATTCTTCTCTTGGTTTATGTCATTGGTCACATGGTTGTTTCCATGAGTTTGGGCACTCTTGTTGTTGTCCAAATCTGACCTTTGGTCACTCATTTAAACATAAAATTTGCTACGGTCATCCAAATCATATTTTTTTTATTGGAGTAAAAAGTAGACTTCCATACCTTTCCAACAGTATAGTATACGAAGGTTTGGATGTTGTTTGGTCATGTTTTGAGCCTCTTGTATATAAGGCTGGGATGTTGAATTCCCACTGCACGGGTTATGCGCGGGTCTGACCCGCGCAATGACCTAACATGTGTTTTTTTAGTCTCTGTACATAAAAATTTGTACGGTTACTACACGGGTCACTGCGCAGGTATAGACCAGTGTATAGACTCGTGAACTACACGAAATTTGGCAAGTTTTTATCAAAACGATGTCGTTTTGTCTAAGGTCTTTATATATATGTTCTCTTCTTCTTCCTTGCCTTTTTAGAGCTCAAAGAACACATTGTTAGAGAGAGAAAACCTCCATTTGAGAGAGAAAGCACCAAGCTTGCTTTTTTAACTCTCCAAACCCAAAACCCATCTTCATCTTACATCATTCTTCATCATATGAGCATGGATGTTCTTGATTTCATGACTAGGTAAGTAAGAACTTCATTGAACATCTTTTATTGTTCTTCTTACTCTAGATTAGGTGTTTATTGCATGATTAATACCTAGACTCCACTTTATTGCATATATGTATGAGTCTTGATAACATGATTGAGTTTGTTTGTTGATAGCTAGCATTAAGGACATATTTGCCCTCTAGCTAATTAGGTCATATTAATTGTATTTTAATGATTTCATTAATGACCATGTCATGCTTAAAGACAACATATGTTGAAATGGATTTGTTTGATAACTAGGATATAATGTTGCAGAACTATATCTATTAAGTCTTTATAAGCATTCATTTAGGCATTGATATCTAGGAATGTACTTAGATACATTATTAAATTCCTAGATCAGCATTTAGTGTTTTGCCTAGCATTATTTGCTTGTTTGAATATTTCATCATATTCACATAGGTTGTGGAACTCTTCATTGAGTCAAGTCTTGTGGCTTCGGTGTGAAGTTGCATAAGCAAGAGAAGCCTTACAACTAAGGGTGGGTTGATAATCAATTGGTCGGTGCCACTGTAAAAGGCCTGAGGGAGTAGAGTAGGAGGCGTTCACGCCAAGAGTAGTGTATCAGGGGATATCTCTAGGGACTGAACCAATAATGGTAAGTGGAGGTGTCCATAGCCTGAGGTTTTCGAGAGTAAGACTCCGAGAATCACTTGAGGGTGTAACCTTTGCTCATATAGTGGATTTCTACGATCGAGTGTGGCGCACTAACAGCCCGTAGTTTTTCCCATTTGGAGGGTTTCCACGTATACATCTTGTGCTGTTTATATTTTCTCACTTTACACTTGATGTTGTATGCTTGTTTTATTGGGTAAATTTTGAATATCGACTAATCAAGAAAAATTGATAATTTACTTGATTAAAACCTATTCACCTCCCCCCCCCCCTCCTCTAGGTTATTAGACACACGTTTTCTAAGGAACTTTCAATTGGTATCAGAGAGGGTTCCTTAACATAATTAGGTGATCGGATCTCTTATTTATTGTCTTGCATTTGTTTGCATTTGTTTGTTGCATTACATTTGCATTCATTCATTCACTTCATCTAAACACCATATGTGAGAGTTAAACACTTAGAGCGAGTATTGTTGTGGTGACCTCTAAAGATGAGAGGGAGAAATATGTCTCCGATGATAAGATGACTCTCATGATAGAGAGACTTAGGAGATTTATGAAATCTCAAAAGAAGGGTGTGACCTCCAAATTGAAATAGGAGAAGAGTATGACTTTCGAGGTTACAGGGAAAAAGAAAATCTCACGGAAAGATGACCCTTGCCTTAAGTGTTGTTGTTTTCGCCACATTGCCTTCATGTGTAGTAACTTGAAGTACAAGAACGGAGGAGAATCTATGATCGCTACTTGCGGTGATAGAGAAGTAGATGTGATTGAAAGTTGTTCCACAAGCTTGGGTAAGTGTGTGAACAACTACTTGGCATTTCTGATTTCTTACCATGAAGAGACACAAGCCATCACCAAATGTGTGTCATTGGAAGATTTTAAGACTGGTGACTTGGAGTTGAGAAACCGAAGAGAAGCAAGCCTTGATAATATTAATCCTAAAGAAGAGGAAAATGTTTGTGTGGCAATAAATGACCAAGACAAAGACCTTGAAGAGAAAGTTGTCACAGTTAATAAGAAGCTAAGTGATGTGACCCTTCTTAAAGTTTTGAAGCAAAATGAAGAGCTCTCTAAGGAGAATAAGACTTTGAGGTTGTGGAAGGTTTCCTTGGAAGAAAATATCCGTACCCTTGAAGAAAGCAAGCAAAATTGTCAAAATCAACTTCATCGGTACAAAAAGATCATAGATGATCAAATGGAAGACATATCCATTCTCATCTCCAAATTAAAGATCATGGAGAAAGTGACCTCCAATGATGAATCCTTGATGATGGACAAGATTGATATGTCCAAGAATGAGAAGGAGATTGAAGTTTTCCACCAATTGATGAAGGTAATGAAAGATGAGCTTGCTAACAAAGAAAACTCCTTAAAGATTGTCAATGAGAGAGAGATGAGGTGCCTTGAAGAATTAAAGAATGCCAAGATCAAACAACCACAAGCTCAAGGCAAGAGCAAAGCTTCATCAAAGAAATATTTAACTCAAGGAAAGTCCACACAAGCCTTGGCAACTCAACAAAAGCCTAGGCAATCCAAGAAGAATGGACAAGATCTTGAGAAGTCAATCACCTCCTCCAACAAGCCAACTATTAAAAAAGGAGGTGATCACAAGATACATGACCAACTAGGGAGGCAAGTTCAACCGACTCAAAAGAAAAACCACAAAGGTGCCACCAATTGGCTGAAGCTCCAAGGAGAAACAAACCGATGCACCATCAAAGACAACCTCATCAATATGGCGATGCCCAGATGAGATCACAATGCAATGGTATAAATTCTTATTTTGTACCTACTTGTCATTTTTGTGGTATGATTGGTCACTTAAGACCAATGTGCTTTAAATATATTGAGAGGTGTAGGTTAGAAAGCATAAGAGATAAACAGTTGAAAAAGAGGGCTAGCTGGCATGAACCTAGGGAACTTAAAAAAATGTCTTTGACCACTAAAAATGATGAAGTGGAACCTAGGTGAGTTAGAAAGAATGAACCCGCTTGCGTTAGTGCCCGTATGACACTCGTAGACTCAACTAGGTCCAATGGACTTGGTAGGTTTATAGGGATTCATGCCTCCCATTGACTTGGTAGGATTTGACCCCATTTGAAGAGCTCATGCAAAGAGAGCGAACTTGCATGATTTGCGATGTGCAAAAAACTAATTGATTTTATGCTCTTTTGATAATTGTTTGAGATTCTTGGTTGTACATATATGTTTATTTGTTTTTTTTTTCAATAAGTGTGAACCATTGCTTTGTTTGCAATCCATGTCATATTTATGTTCAAACATGCATTTTTTGACAAGGAGAATTAATTGGGAAAGTACATTTGGATTACCTATAATTTATCTCCATGACATGTGAACTTGCATATTTGACATGCTTAAAATGATATGCATGAATTGACTTGAATGCAACATGTCTTGCCTGTAAAGCATCCTTGTCACGCATTTTTCTTTAAATCAAAGTCCTTAAATCCCTCTCAATTACTTGTGTTTCATAAAGTTTGTTTATATGATGTGCTAATAGCTCTCTTTGCTAAAGCAACCCCATAGGTGGAGCTCCTTTGCTTATCTCATGACAAAGGGGGAGAAGTCTTGAGAAATATAGGGGGAGCATTGGTTATGCTTTGGGGAGAGATCATGAGAGAGAGTAACCCATTTAGGGGGGGCATTGCACATGCATTGGGAGCATTGGTTATGCTTTAGCGACAGATCATGAGAGAGAGTAACCCATTTAAGGGGTGCACATGCATTTGTTTATATTGCTTAATTGAGTGCAATTTCTTTTTATTCTTGTTCACCTCACATACACTTGTTCTTGGAAAGTGCTTTCTTGCTATTGTGTGTAGGTATGATGATCTACGAAGAGATTGAAGACCTTAAAGATTTAGAATATTAGGTATCTCTTTTTGTAACGTAGAATGGATTCTCAAGGACAATAGCTAGATTTTTTTTATTTGTGTGAGAAATTATTTGTGAGTGCTTGTTTTTTCATGAAATAGCCAAAGGGGGAGATTGTAAGGACCTCGATTTTATGATTGGCTTATTTCATGATAAAACACACCATATTGGGGATGATTATGTAATGGGTAGCTTAGGTCCTCATTGACAAGGTTCCAAGCATCTCCATGACTTCAAGAGAAAAAGGTATATACACTTGACTTTGCCTCTTGAAGAGTTTAGGTGCACACACACACTTCATGTATGCTTTGTTTTGTCTTGCATTTGTGTTGTCTATTGTTTATTTGTGTGCATCTTTTCACAATCACACTTACATGTATTTGAGTTGTTGTATGTGCCTTCATGCACTTCATTCTTAGTTTTATGTGTGGTTTTATGTGTTGTTCACACTTGCACGATAGTGTGCTTGTCTTAGCACATTGAGTGACCATTTGAGAATGTCTCATTCTTCTCTTGGTTTTGATCGATGGTTACATGGTTGTTTCCATGAGTTTGGGCACTCTTGTTGTTGTCCAAATCTGACCTTTAGTCACTCATTTGACCATAACTTTTTCTATAGTCATCAAAATCATCTTTTGTTCATTAGAGTAGAAAAAATATTTCCATACCTTTCCAACGGTATAATATACGAAAGGTTTGGATATCGTTTGGTCATGTTTTGAACATCTTATAAATGAGGTTGGGATGCTGAATTCCTAGTGCACGGGTTATGCACAGGTCAGACCCACGCATTCACCCGCGTAATGACCTGACGGGTGTTTTTTTAGTCTGTGTACAGACACTTGCGCAGTTACTGCATGGGTCACTATGCAGGTATGGACCACCGCACAGACACGTGCACTACCCGAAACTGAGCAAGTTTTTTATCAAAACGATACGGTTTTGTCTAGGGTCTTCATATATATATATGTTCTCTTCTTCTTCCTTGCCTTTTTAGAGCTCAAAGAACACATTTTTAGAGAGAGAACCTCCCTTTGAGAGAGAAAGCACAAAGCTTGCTTCTTTAACTCTCCAAACCCAAAACCCATCTTCATCGTGCATCATTCTTCATCATATGAGCATGGGTGTTCTTGATTTCATGACTAGGTAAGTAAGAACTTCATTGAACATCTTTCATTGTTCTTCTTACTCTAGATTAGGTGTTTATTGCATGATTAAATACCTAGACTCTACTTTATTGCATATATTTATGTGTTTTGATAATATGACTGGGCTTGTTTGTTGATAGCTAGCATTTAGGACATATTTTCCCTCCAGCTAATTAGGACATATTACTTGTATTTTGATGATTTCATTAATGACCATGGCATGCTTAATGACAACATATATTGAAATGGCTTTGTTTGATAACTAGGATATAATGTTGCATAACAATATCTAGTTAAGTCTTTATGAGCATTCATTTAGACATTGATATTTATGAATTGTACTTAGTGACATTCTTAATTTCCTAGTTAAACATTTAGTGTTTTGCCTAGCATTACTTGCTTGTTTGAATATTTCATCATATTCACATAGGTTGTTGAACTCTTCATTGAGTCAAGTCTTGTGGCTTCGGTATGAAGTTGCACAAGCAAGAAAAGCCTTGCAACCAAGGGTAGGTTGACAAGCAATTGGTCGGGTGCCACTATAAAAGCCCTAGTGGGTAGAGTAGGAGGCGTTCATGCCAAAAGTAGTGTATCAGGGGATATCACTAGGGATTGAACCAAGAGTAGTGAGTGGAGGTGTCCAAAGCTTGAGGATGTCAAGAGTGAGAGTATAAGAATCACTTGAGGATGTAACCTTTGCTCATATAGTGGATTTCTGCGATTGAGTGTGGCGCACTTAACAGCCCGTGGTTTTTCCCATTTGGAGGGTTTCCACATATACATTTTGTGTTGTTTATATTTCCGCACTTTACGCTTGATTTTGTATGTTTGTTTTATTGGGTGAGTTTTGAATATTGACTAATCAAGAAAAATTGATAATTGACTTGATTAAAACATATTCACCCCCCCCCCCCCCCCCCCCCCCCCCTTCCCCTCCCCCTCTATGTTATTAGACACACGCTTTCTAGGGAATTTGTATCGCGACGTGAATTGGAAGCATGCCTTTAAGAGGATTGAAGACGTCATAATTCTTGGGGGAACAGAGATGGAAACACTATCGAGGATGCCATACTTGGTCCTCAGGTAGTCAATCGACTTCGGGTCCGTGGTAGAATCCAGGATAACCTTAAAGTCATAAAGAATAAGCCTCTCCGGAAAAGGACCAACAACTGCAACTTGACCTATCCCAACAACGTCATCCCTGGGTTCCCTATCAGAGTCTTCATCAACCAAGTTCAAAAGGTTATCAGGCTTATTAGAAAACCCAGTTTCGATAGCAACGTTCCTATTCGATCGGCAACCTTGCAAGTTAGGAGGTGAATCATAGCTATTGAAACTCCTTCGCCCCGGTTTTCCATGGGCAAGACTAGAAACTTCCTCGCCATCAACTATGGAATCTACAATGTCAAGGATAGTTTTCGACATGGTAGAGAAAGGCTTCGAGGTAGATGAAAGAAAAGTTGAAGGTTTTGCTCAAGAGCTAACAAGAGGAAGGGTTTTTTCTTTTTGGAAAATTTGAAATTTGAGAGAAAGAAAGTGTGAAGAATGTGGTGAATTGTCGGGTTTAAATAGAGATGAAAGGAGCAATGACGTACTTGGAAGCAAGATCTTCGGTCGAGATTACCTTGAATCAAGCAGTCTGGCGAAACGGAGCTGGATTATCTTGAGAAACGCACCGGTCTTTGCTCGCCACATCACTCGTTCATTTAAAGAGAGGATTTCCACCAATATTTTGGTAGCAACAATGAAGGGAAAAATTTCCCAATTAAAACGAAAAATCTGACTCCAACCCCAACTCAGTCACCGATTTTCACGTCAGAGGGGACTTCTATTAATAGTGACCAAAGGAAAATGTTTCACTCTTCTAGTCCTAGTCCTAGTCCAAATCCGAGATTACCTACCACGATACCACGGTTCCTGGGATCGAGCTATTGGACCCTCTCGTAGAAGCAAGGAAAGGTCGTTGTACCATTGGAACACCCCAGGTGAAGCCCGACATGATTAGATCGAGCTCCTTAAACGAAAGCTAGAACCCCATAGCAAGCCCAATGCATGACGATACAAACTCCTTGAGGTCGAAATTACCTCGCAACCTCTCAGAAGCCCGCCATCTTCTCCAATAAAAAAGAGGGACCTATAATGACGTCAAGTTCATAATTTAATATCGCTCCACTTCACCGGACGAAGATTCAAACCCATCTGGACCAGTAAGAGGAAGCTCACCGACACTCTGTTACCACCAAAGAGCGCCTACGGGGCCATCTCAAGCTCTAAGGGACCCTGAAAGGTCAGACCAAGCTCCTAGTACCAAGAGTAGAACACAGATATACATCTCACTTTGAGGAAGCGAACTCCATACTCGATGACCTCAATAAGGCATCACGCCATAACGGCACACATGATCATATCTATACTCCAACGAACATTAAATCACCGCGTATGTGTTGGGCAAGTATTTGAGTCTGAAGAGGTAACAAACTTATCTCTTCCCTAAATATTCTGGATTCCGTGATTAAGCCAAAGTCAATGACATTTAAACAAAATATCCCACTCGATAAGGAGGGATTCGATTCAAAGATTCATGGCAGGAGAGTCACGAGTTTAACCTATTCGGACTTTGCATAAATACGCCTTAGCACAAAGGAAAAAGGTGAAAAGAGAATGAAGAGTGTTTACTTAAGCCTAAATTCTATGATCAGAACAGGGCCATCAAAAATATCTACTTCTCTACAGGCACGAAGCTGCCACCCCACTATACCCTAGAGAGATTGAGAGCATTTGAGTGATTTCTATGTATATTATGTGATTCATCAATAAAACAATTCAATTTCCCTTTACATGTCGTGTTTACTCTAATCTTAACATTCACCATCGCCTGAGAAAACTAGGTACCAAAGGTACCACCCCGGCTGCCACATCCGCAGTAGTAGTCTTGAGGGTGCTAATCGAAATTCCTCACCCCGAGTGTAATTTTCGGTTAATGATAATCCTCAAATCCTAGACAACTAATCAATACAAAGCAAAATTTATTTTGAGATAGAATTATGCCAACACAAAACTCGAAAACCTAACAATCTCTCCCTTTGGCAAATTCTATGTCAAAACACCTATTCATATACTAAAACATACAAAAATGAATATTGGTCACAAAATCACACCCTCGCATTACAATGAGTTAGTATTCTTAGACTAATCTTCATAAAGTCTTGAATTCTTCCATGTAGTCTTCTCTTGTCACCACCTAAAATCAACTTGAAGCACAAAACATATACAAGAGAAACATAGATATATGACAAGATATTTAGATAAATGTGAATAAAGTTTGAATGGAGATACACATGTCTCCCCCTAAATACATGCATACTATCATCAACAAAATATCATAATTCAAATATCACAAACCAAAAATTCAAGATACCAAATGAAACAAACAAAAATAAAAGAAGCAATCCTAAGATTAAAAGAGCATAAGTTTTAGTATCATTGTTTTTCTCCCCCTTTTTGTCATCAAATATAGCCAAAAGGTTAAGAAAACATAACAATTCTCAAGATGGAGCATGATAAAAGAAAGTTCTTCTTGTTGTTGATCTCTCATGATGCTTTTGTAGTGGATGAATTGCTAGAGGCAAGTTTGTCTTCTAGGTACTTAATCTTCTCATCGTGTAGTTCCATCTTTGCATCTAGTACTTCCACTTTAGCATTTAGCTCTCATATCTTAGTCATAAGCCCTTCTTGAAAATGCAAAGCACATTCCGGCAGACTACTTGTGCTATACACTAATTAATCAAGGGTACAACCTAGCTTTGATACCAATTAGAGGAAAAAACACGCCACGGAAACGAAAAGTTTGATTGGTATATTTTAAAAAAAATCTTTAAAAGAGAGAACCTTAATCCTTGATTAATTAACATATAAATAAAGGTATCATACCTTTTTCACGTGATGATTGATGTTGCATTGAATTGTAACCGTAAGATCTTCCAATCCAATCACGAACGTAATCACCTAGGAGTGTGAGCTCCCTTTCTTAGAATTGTATACCCGAGGAGGGAAAACAAAAAACTTTTTCTTTTGTTAGTCACAATAACCCTCCTAGAGAAAACAATTGGTAACTTGTGAATTCTCAATCTTTTGATCGAAACTCGTGTGAACCTAATTCGATGTTGTGCACAAAATCTTTTGATATAAAAGCTACTAAAGCACTATTGAAAACAAAATGCTCCTCCTTTTTTTCTCTTGCCCGAATTCTCAAACAATTTATGTATGAGTTGGATTTTTTTATTAAGCAACATAAGAAAAAAAAAACTCTCTCAAGACATCTTGGCCGAATTCTCTTGACAGGTATTTATAGGTGGCTGAATGCTCACACAAAGAGGAATTATGTTTCACCAAAAATCCTATCAACTTTTGAATTCAACCTTATCCCAACACATTAGTGTATTATCCAATAACTAGCTATTGAATATTAATTAAATTGTGACTTTATCAAAAACTTTCTAATTTGACCAATTATCAATTAGAGTTTAGATAGATATCAAAAAATTCATAATTTGACTAAATAAATAAATTCCTTTTATTTATCTACTTATTAAATAAAGTCTTTGATACTTATCATACTACCATTAGTAGTATGACACTAAAAGACCTTCTCCTAGTTAGAAAAAGATTTTGGCTTTTAATTAAAAATTAATTAATTTACACTTAATTAAAAGATAAAATAAAAACAATATATTAGGCTAATAATCTTAACCTTGCCACCCAAGCATATACCTTGGGCAAGATATTATTTTTCCATTTTATTAAATACATTGGACTTTAATAAAAAATCCTCATGTGAACTAAACTCATTCTTGCTAAAAAAGAAACATGTCCACATGTCTTAAATTAATACATTAATATAATTTAACAGCCCATTTAATTGAAATGTGCAAGTTATTTTTAATGTATTAATGAAATGCTAATCGTACCCCACTAGGGCCGCCCCAGGATCCCTACACCCTTGGCCACCCATTCCGGGTAATTGAAGGGTTACAGCGTGTCTTGATCACACAAGACCGCACCTCTCCAAAAATTTTAGATTTCGAAATCCAAAAACAATTCTAGATAGACTCAGAAATTAGTTTGGTAGAATATGTCAAGTGATCCATGCAAGTTCGTGTGGATTGGGAATCTTGGCGGGCTAACTAATTTTAAGCTTCAATAGATATAACCTGATCACGATCAACAAATGATTCACTTAGGTTCGATCTATTAATTTTAGCTCATTCCACTAAAGAACTAAAATTGAACTCTTAAATAAATATAGAATAAGTTAATATTCCTCATTCGTACTCTATATAACCTTATTGGAGATAGTGTATCCTCATGAAAAATACTAGTAATCATCAAGAGCTCATAGACCGCCGCTCTCCTAGTTACCATATTTACTCATATGACCACATTTTGAACTTGATATTTTGACTTGTCTAGAAGCCATGTTTCAATAGACATTATTGAAAACTTAACGTAAGATTTAATATCCAATACCTCAGAATATCCATAAGATGATTTTCTACTTACATTTAATAAATGAAGCCATGATGTCCATATCTATAAATGAAGTCCTCTATCAATTAACAAATGTATACCACCAAACAATCGAAAATAGATTATGCTATATAATCGTACTCATTGATAGCTCAAATGATAACACTTGTAGCCATAAGTCCATCATTTATCTCAAGATTGAGATAGGCTCTCTTATTATCCTTAAGTAAAAAAAAATCTACTAACGCTTATGGATAAAGTATTTCACTGTGATCCTACTCAATGCACCTAGTGCACTAGATTATTTTGCCCAAAGACACTAAACTTTGATGATTTTAGACTCATCATAACACATTTGATCCCATTCAAATGCTAGCAAAAGAATCTACAACTTTAACAACATAAAGGCGCTTAACCTTTATCTTAAGTTGTGAATATTGTTCAAGACTAACTAAAGAATTGTGTCTACCTCATACATATCAAGATGTATGAACAATTCTTTATTTCTTATAGTCTTTTGACCTTATGATTATTTACTTTTGAAAATTTTAATAATTAAACTCTAAATGTTATAATATTTGTTAAACTAGAAATCACTCTATTAACATTAAAAGATTGTCAAATACATTATTACATCTTGCTATTAAGCATAATCCTAACACTATTGAGGCCGAACTTGTGGCTTGTTTGGCAGTAGTACAAGAAAGCCTTATGGTTTATAAGATTTGTAGAAGATTTGGGTGTCTCTAAGGACAAAGGGAAGCCATTAACTATTTACTGTGATAGTCAAGCTACAACTGTTTACACTAAAGACTCCAAGTATCACAATAAATCCAAACATGTAGAGACAAAATATAATTTTATCAGAGACATCATATTGAAGAAAGAAGTAATGATTCAATATATTTCAACCCATGAGATGGTAGTTAATCCTCTCACTAAAGTTGTAACTAGAGATGTCTATGAGTCAAATGCCAAGTCATTAGGGTTGTGTAGATTGTAATGATAGATTGAATCATTGTACTAATTAATGTTATTATACTTATAAATAAAATTGATTTCTGTTTGAAATCGCACTAGCATATTGTATTTCACACATGAATATGTCATCAGGTTGAGACCAGCATTCTTACACTTGTTGTCGCTTCAGTTGCTTAAAGAAACAAGCTGAGATGAGACACATATACATAATAAAGAATATATGAGAAATATATTCTTAAAGAAGCTTATATATATAAGAAAATGTCACCTTAACTATGTCAAGATGAGGTTCTTAATAAATATACATATATATTTTAGAATTGACCATGATAGACTATATTATCATTGATACTTGATTAAGCAAGATGTGAGTTCTTAATATGGCACTAAAAGGTGGTGAGTTTTTGAGAACTCAGGTTAGTCACAGAGTGTGTGACTGAACATAAATATGTATAATGAATTAAGAAAAGACACAGTGTGTGCATTTGTGACCGATGTGGAAAATGAGAGAATGAATCCCTACTTCCTCACTATGTAAGTTCCATTGAAGTTATACAAAATTTAAAAAGATGTTCTTATGACTATTCACTTTCTCTTGAAGTGACAGTATAGTGAAAGCTCCTTTAACGTGTTATTTCTATGGCTATGATAATCTGGCTTATGGGGCATGTCTAAGGTATCAATTGTTTTGGAGACTAAAATACAGAGATAGAATGAGAGGATTTAATAAATTTTTATCTTACCTACATATTTACCGTCTAGCCATATGTATTTGGAGATACAATTGTAAATACATGAAATGTGATAAAGTCAATCATAACTTCTTGAGGGATTAAGTATGCTTTAGATTGATAAAAAATTAGGAAATTAAATCTTGGACACAACAAATGAACAACATTATATCTCTTGCAAATAGTGGATTTACAATTGAGATTTCAAAGCCCCATAATTTTATGTTGATTGTTCATAGGTCACACGATATAGTTATTTGTATGAATACTCTTACATGATTTTATGATAATATCATAATTGTGTTCTCTCTTATAGAACTGTGTTGGACCCACTTGTACGAGTGGGAGATGTTAGAAAATTTTAGGTACACCCAAGATGGGTCCAATCCCAAGTATATAGATATCTAACATTAAATCAGCCCAGCCCATAAACATATACACATAATCAAATAATTGTATGTTTTCTGTAGAAATAACTGCAATAGCAGTTTTACACGTATTAAAACACATGCAGTTAATTAAAAGAGAGTAACTGATTCATGTGTAAGTGTAATTTTTTTCTGTTGTTTTTACGTGTAATTGTGTTTGTGTGCATTGAGAAAGAAACCCAAAGAGAAAATAATAGCAGAGATATCATATACTGTGATTTGAGTAATAGTTTCGGTTTGTTGGTGACTATTTCCTGACCGGTAGAACAATTTATAGACAATCCAGAACCGAAGAACGATGTGTAACTCTTTCATGAAGAATGAAAAAAAAATTGACAAGTTTAGACACAAAATAAAGAGTGTCGATATTTGCACCTCTTAAAACTGTATGTACATCACAAATTTATATATTTTTTTAATTCTAAAGTTATCCTTAAGCTAAATTATGAATATATCATTCAAAAGATATTATAATATTTCTTTTCTCTATTTTTTAAATATTTACTAACTAATCTAAATTTGAAAAGTAAAATAAATTGAATAAAGATTAATGAAAACGGATATCAAAATCAATAGGGATCCCTAAAACCTCAAAACCTAAAAATAATAGAGGTGGCAGCTTCCTCCATCCTAGATTTGAAATGATGGGGAATGCAATTTCATTATCAAATTCAATAGGGATCCTCGAAACCTGAAAACATGAAAAAAAAAACAAATGATGCCTCTTCCAATCTAGATTTGAGAAGATCCTCCATCAAAATGTTAAAGGGGTGGTTCTTCCAATTTTTTAAATTATTCTATAATATTTTTTCCAAAAATAAAAGAAAAGGTATATTTGGTAATTTGTGTGATATGTTTACAAAATATAATCTCTATAAAAATAATAATAATGGGGTGGGGTGTGTATAAAAAAAATGATTGCACATACAGATTTTCAACCGTACAAATGTCTTCACTCCAAAATAAATATGGCATTGCCAAGGCCCGCATGGGCAAGTCTAATCAATACATGAGTTATAAACAAGATCGGGCCCAACAAAAAACAAGCCTAATAAAAAAAACATTAATTGCCGGGCCTAACCCGTCAGACACTTATAATACAACCTCAAGTTTTTTTTTAATGACTATAACCTCAACTCCTTAAGGCTATGTTTATTTGCTCGTATTATATTAACCAATTAAAATGTATTAAAATAATACAATCCAATATTTGGTTTATTTTTCATTGTTCACTGTATTGTATAAGATAATACTTTTAAATCGGTATAATATCGTAGAAGTCGTATTAGTTAATACAAAATAGAGAGGTTGTATTAGTTAATACAGTCTACTACATCTTAATACAAATTAACACCAAAAACATTATTGTATAAGAATAATACAATGCAATTTAATACAATGTACAAAACGAGCCATAAGTTGCTTAAAAAAAAAAGAATACAATCTTAAGTTAGTAGGTTTAACTGAATTTAATACATCAAATTGTGCATCAAATTTGTTCATGTTGGCATAATTGGGTTTGGTTTGGAAACCAATTTAGACACCCAAGTGGTCCAATAGCACAAACTGTACATGGACAAGTCCAAGTCCATAAGTAACAAGCCCAGTAGCAGTTATTGAATGTTAAAAAACTGCTCAAGCAATATACAGATATATATAAATAATACACTCAACGAGTATTATGTGTGCATGAGAAAAGGCAAGACAATAGGGTTGTCTAATGTTATCATTTATATGTATGGGAAAGCATTGTATGTACAATGTAAAAGCATGTGTGTGTGCTGTGCAATACAAAGGCATGTGTGTGCAAGAGAGTATTGCATGTAATAGTGTATATGTTCATATGTTCATCAGAGAACAAAATACAAAGAATATAAACACAAGTGAGATGTGGAGAAAATCTGTAGAATTTTCTCCCATCCAAAATCAAAGTGTGGGTTCTTACATTGTGATCAGAGAGGACTTTTCGATCGTATGATTGTCCTCCGACCGGTGATACAGTTCCAGGCGTTCAATCCTGCTTCCGCTGGAATTCAGATTTTCGATGGTGAACGGTAATCCAAATTCATTTTTAATTATACCGAATTTTATTTTCTTTGTATCAGAGCATGATTGGGACTGTATTCTGGTAGAAATGTCATGTTTATGAATTGTTATTCATGTTTTGAATGCATCACAATTAGATAATGGCATAACACCACTCACTTGTTATATTTCATTTTAGATGGCATGATTATATACATATATATGTAATTATATGTTCTGAATTTTATTGCCATGTTATAACTTCAAAATTGAGAGAATTTTGAAGAATTAAAAATTGAGAGAATTTTGAAGAATTAAAAATTAAACCCGTGACTGTTATGGGGTTTAATTTTTATTGTCATTTTTTTGTTTCTCTGGGATCCTGGTACCAGTATATAGAGCCTTTCGATAGCTTTCCAACGATAGGTCATTTGCATAATTTGGTTAAGAAACGAGGGAGAAAAACAATTTCGAATATTTACGTTCGAAATCAAAATCTGGAAACTTGTTTTTGTTCTTCAATGTGGGTGAAGAACATGAAGAACATGTTCCATGCACCTATGAACGGTGAGTGCGTTTCATCCCTAACTTGAATGTCGCAATTAAGGGAATAAATGGAATTAAAATTAAATTTGGAGTTGGATAGTGGTGGTCCCATGATCGGGAAAGTCAGGGAAGACGGCGAGTGCATCTCACTCTCCTCTGACGCGAGTGGGCATTGGCATACCATGCATAAGTGGTTCTGGTGTTGACATGTGGACACACTAGAAGATGACACGTGGTGGGTTTTTGTCTTTTGTGAAAAGTGGCCCATTCTCACTCTGACATAAGACGTCGATGTGTGTGAAAGAAATCGGTGACGGTTTCTGGCCACCGGGGAAGTTGTCGGCGACGGTTCTAAACCATCGGTAAAGTATTTGTTTGACACGTCATCATGCCATGTCATCACAGACCCCACCGGATTCCGATTATGGTACTCTAATCGAGAATTTTTCGGTTGACTTTTTCGACGGCCGATGAATTTTTGGCGTCAAAAAAGGTGGTTTTCCCGCCATAAACATCGGTTTTTCGGCAACTATGAGTGGTTTTCCGACCACCGATGGCAATTTTCCGGTGAAAAAAAATATGTTTTTTTTTTTTTTTTTATTAATTCCATTGATTTGTTTAACTCTAATGGGAACTGAATTAATGCCATATAAATTCCGGATGGGAATTATTTTTTAATAAGACACATTCTAGCACAGATTCAAGTGACAATATTTGGTATGGATTCCAATGACAGTTTTCAGTATGATTTTCGGTGACAGTAAATTGTTACGGTTTTTAGTACGGTTTCCGATGACGATCTCCGGTGCGGTTTTCGGTAACAGTTTCCGATGTAGATTTCAATGATGGTTTTCGGTGGCATTTTCAACCACCGTGGATTTTTCCAGTTGGAATTTTAGCATTGTTTTCTAACGGTCATGGAATTTTCCTGCAAAAAAAATTTACCACCAAAAATTAGCTTCAGTGAGAGTCATGTATATCGAAAAGCCTTCGTTTAAAATTCTTCGTCTAACTAATTATGCAATCAGGAAAAAGAAATTTTATTAGAATGTACATTTCCAATGTACAAGGTTATTAAAAGACAAATTTTCTAAATAACTTTGAATTTTTTTAGAATAAATCTACATTAACTCATATGTCTTAATGGAGAAGATTTAATGAATCTTATTAAAGACATAATGCCGTAGTCAATTTGTACTCATGTTTTTATGTGGAGAGATGCAGTGGATAATCTTTTAATGAAATTTCCCCGAAGCGTTAATAGATCTATAAGGTTGGAAAAGGTAGAGTAAGGTACCACGATGTATTTTGGTCATATAGCGTGTGAACTAGAAATAGTAGAGGAGCGTTACACTCTTGGGAATGTGAGGTGATCTACTACATCCGTAATGAATATTCTTAGTGCTAGGCACATGAGTTGTTGCACATGCGAAAGATGACCATTTTTGAGAAAATGACAATTAGATGAGTTGTGAAGACTTAAAGAGTCTTTCTCAGTGATGATCGATATAAATATGAAATCTATAGAATGAATAGCATGTAAAGTCACGTATTTTGAGAAAATACTGTTGTTTTAATAAACCGTTGTATAGTAAATAATTTTGGTTAATTTACTTTGTAGTAAAAACGGTTTGACCCATAAAATATTTTTTTTTTGGACTTGTGCATTGTATTCTTCTTAATTTATATGATCACTTGTTTTGGGAAATCTAAATTGTTGAGTACAATATTAGAATTAGAATTTTGCGCAAAGTACTAAATTAATGATGATTAAATTTTTGGAAACGGATGGTAATTAGATGCTTTGATGACTTTTTTGATTTTGTTCCTTAAATTGTTTCATCATTTGTTCGGTCATCATTTGTAGAAAAATTAAATGTGTGTATTTTTGAAAATTAATATGCTTGCATAGTAAATTGTATGTCTCTACATAGATTAGCATAAAATATAGATTATATATCTATAATATTGTGACCAATTTGATAGCGATAAACTAAATCTTGTAATCTAGGGAATAGATATATAATAAGGTTTAGTGTATTTTAAGAGTAAGAAGTTCTTGAGACTATAAAATTAATCATGATTGAACTTTGGCATAGTACTTATTTGCTCGACATACAGGATGTGAAGGCTTATCAAACAAGAAGTTAAATTACTCGCATTATGTTGCGGAGTAAGTTAAAATAGTAGCCTCACATGTATGTTTTATAAGTACAATAGGATTTAAGTAAAGTGGTTTACTTTTTAGAGTTTGGCTTAAAAGGGAAATTTTAGTAGTATTTTGATTACTAAAATTTTAGTATGTTCGGTATCAAGGTTTGATCAATTATAAGAAGCGCCAAAATTAGTGGCAGCCTCTAATAAGGATATAAAACATGATATACCAACTAGACGATATGATCTCTTTTGATAGTTGGAATATATAAAATTAATATGGCACGTTGTTATTTTGGTAGTAGAAGATGAGCGCTTAGAGGCGGTTTAGGCTTCAAACCAATTTTATATGAAAGATTCCAACTTGTACAAAATTTTAGTTTTGAACATATTAATGGAAATAGATATTTCCAAAAGGAGAAGAGAATCTAGTTAAAACCACTTAATCTTAGATCGGAATATGTAAGAAGTTAAGGGATAATGAATTCAGGCAGGACAAAACTAAAATAGCTTATTATCGTTGTGACAAGCTGAGTCATTTTCACTCATAAATGCATTGAGTCGAAAAGAGTAAAACCCAAACTCAAGAATTTGTTAAGTTATGTTTAAGTTTCTAGCCATGTATTTTCTTTTTGATTCTTGTCCTTTGTGAACAGTAGATAAGTAAAGATATATAATCCAACAAGAAACTGTAAAGCACACTTTAAGTATAGTTAGATTATTAGAGACAAGATGTATATGCGCTAGATTTTTTTTTTTTTTGGAGTTTAGTACCTACAAAGTGGGTTTGCATGGTAACTTAAATTTGTACTCCACTATGTTCTAATATACACTTGAGAACTAACTGGGTTTTAGTGTCCGCGATTGTCCTCATTGATTCGGGTTATCGTTAATGATCATGATGGTTGTATGAATATTAATTCCAATTATATCCATATGGTACTTGATAATTGTTTAATGGTTTTATAGTATTATACGTCAGTAGAGACAGTTATAATTTTTGTTTGTTTTTCAATCATTACAATGGTAATAGTGCAGATATTTTGGCATGCTAGATTAAGTCATGTTGGACTAGATAAAATGAGTATATCAGTCAAAGAGGACTGATTTGACTCATTTATCTTAAAGATCATGCAAATTATCTAGCAAGAAAAACAACTTGAAAACCATTTAATAAGGAACTAGATCAGGAATTCCATTGCAACTAATTCATAATTATATTTGTGATTGAATGAGTGTAATGTTAGGATTATGCTCGATAGCAAGAGTATAATAATGTATTTGACAATCTTTTCATAATAATAAAGTGATTTCTAGTTTAACAAATCTTATAACATTTATAGTTTAATTATTATAATTGTCAAAAGTAAATAATCATAAGGTCAAATGACTATGAGGAAAGAAGAATTATTCATACATATAGATATGTATGAGGTAGACACAATTCTTTAGTTAGTCTTAAATAATATTCACAACTTAAGATAAAGGTTGGGCGCCTTTATCTTGTTAAAGTTGTAGATTCTTTTGCTAGCATTTGAGTGGGATCAAATGTGTTATGATGAGTCTAAAATCATCAAAGTGTGGTGTCTTTGGGCAAAAGAATCTAGTTCACCGGGTGAATTGAATAGGATCACAATGAAAAACTTAATCTAGAACCGTCAATAGATAAAAGTTTTTCATTTTAAGACAATCAAAGAGTCTATATCAATCCTGAGATACATGATGGACTTATGGATGCAAGTGTTATCATTTGAGCTATCAATGAGTACGATTATATTGAATAGTCTATCCTCGATAGTTTGGTGGCTTTCATTTGTTAATCGATAGAGGACTTCATTTATAGATATGGAAATCGTGGCTCCATTTATTGAATGAGAGTAGAATACCATCATATGGATGGTTTGAGGTATTGGATATTAAATCTTAATGTTAAGTTTTCAATAGTGTCTATTGAAACATGGCTTCTGGACAAGTCAAAATATTCAAGTTCAAAATATGGTCATATGAGTAAATATGGTAACTTGGAGAGCTATAGGCAGTCTATGAGCTCTTGGCGATTAATGGTATTCTTCACGAGGATACATTTCTCTAATAAGGTTGTCTAGGGTACGAATGAGTAACATCAACTTATTATATCTTTAATTAAGAGTTCAATTTTAGTTGTTTAGTGGAATGAACTAAAATTAAATAGATCGGACCTAAGTGAATCATTTGTTGATTGTGATTAGGTTGTGCCTATTGGAGCTTAAATTTAGATAGCCCGTCAAAATCCCCAATCCACACGAACTTGCATGGATCACTTGATATATTCTACGGGACCAATTTAGGGGTCCATCTAGAATTGTATTAAGGCATGTGAACTTGTTTCTTTTTGTAAGAATAGGTCTAGTTCACATGTGAACTTTTTTATTAAGGTCCAATGGATTTAATAAAATAAGAAAAATAATATATGGGCCATATGTATGGTATGGGCGGCAAGGCTATTTAGAATAACTTAATTATATTGTTTTTTATTTAATTATTTAATTAAATTGAAATTAATAAATTTATTGATTAATTAATTATTTTATTAAAAATCAAAAAAAAATTCCTAGTAGGAGATGGTCTCCTAAAATTATACTATTGTTGGTAGTATAATTAATATTAAAGACTATACTTGATAAGTAGATAAATAAAAGGAATTATTTATCTAATCAAATTAGGAAGTCTTTAATATGGTTACAAATACACTATTGAGTTGGATTAGGAGTCTTGGTGTAGGACGGAATTCATTTAGAAAAAGGATTATTAACCACCAAGTAAATACACCTAAGGAAAGCATTCTTAACAACCAAGTAAATCCTTCTTAGGAAAGGATTTGTGATCCTAATATATATTCTTTTGAATTTCAGCCAGCTCATATATATATATAAGAGGATAGAATTCCTTTAAGAAAATGATTCTTAACTACCAAATAAATCTACCTAAGGAAATGATTCTTGCCAACCAAGTAAATCCTTTTTAGGAAATGATTTGTGATCCTATATATATACCCTTGTGAATTTTGGCCAGCCCAATGATTCTTAAAGTAAAATTTCAGCCAACCTTAAGTTTTTCTAAGAGAGAATTTTGTTTGGCAAGAGAGAATTTTGAGAGAGAAAAATTTAGTATTTTACTCTAGACAAAATTCGATCAACTCTAAGTTATAGGGTGTGGAATTCGGCTAAGGAGAAAAGAGAAAAAGAGAATGTTTTTATTTTTGATAGTACACTAGTGTCCTTTACATAAAAAGGATTTTGTGTACAACATCGAATCAAGATTTATGCGAGTTTCAATCAAATTGATTGATAATTCACAAGTGGCCAGAAATTCTTGATTTTTCTCTTGGAGGATATTTGTAACTAACAAAGAAATAGATTTTGTTTGTTTCCATCTTCAGGTATACAATTTGAAGAAAGGGAGCCTACACTCTAGGTGATTCACATTCGTGATGGGATTGGAAGATCTTGCGGAATCAATTCAACGCTTGTTCAATCGTCACGAGAAAAAGGTACGACACTTTTATATACATCAATTAATCTAGGGTTAAGGTTCTTGTTATTTAAAAGGGAAAAAGTTTTATTTATACGCAAACCCTAATTTTTATTAAATTTTCTCACGCTTCTGCTGCGTGTTTTTTTCCATACATGTAAAGACTAGATTGAAATTTCATATCCAGTTACATTCATTAATATCTTTAGACGTCTCGGTTATATCTATTTGATCTCTTATAAATCGAAAGCATTGGATTGCATTCAGATTATTTGGTTGAGGATCATATTAGATGATAAATTTTTGAATTTAAAGAATAAACTGAGTACGTAATATCTTTATGAACGGTTCAAGGAATTGTTTAGTAAGAAAGATATAAAAAGATATTTATTTATTCTTATGATTTCGTAACAAATTGTGTAGCAGAAAGAAGGAATTAAATACCGTTGGAAATGGTTAAGTTTGTGATGATGCATGTGTATTATTTAGTATCTTACTAGAAAAATATGATAATTGCTACATACTTACTTAATCATGTTCCATTTGATCAAACACTTCTACACCATATGAATTCGGGACAGGTAGGTAGCCAGGTCTGACTAATCTACAACCATGGGGGTATTTAGATTATGTTTATAATCCATCTCATAAAAATGAGAAATCGGATGCAAGAAGGGAAGTTGTATCTTCGTTTGATACTCTGTGCATTCCAAAGGATTAAATAAACGATGGTGTATAATTAGATATAAGTGTGACTGAATTTGAATCACAAGATGTCATTTTTCGAGAATGAATTTCTTAGTAGAAGTGAATTTAATATAGATATCCTTTTTATTTTTGAATTAGATGATCTGTGTTAATATACGAGTGGCGGTAAATTAAAATTTAACTTGATCCTCCATCCCTAGTGGGAGTGGAATTCTAAATGGATCTTTCATCCCTAGTGGGAGTAGAAGTGAAAATCTACACCCTAGTGGGAGTAGAAATCCTCATGGATCTTTCATCTCTAGTGGGAGTAAAACAGCTGTTAAATCAGCCACAGTAATAATTTACCAACTCGTGGACATAATCACAAAATTATCCCATGTCATCTTTCGTAGATTGAAAAGGAATTTTTTTGATGATTACTTCGCTCGACAGTGATGAGCCAGAGATTTTAGAATTGAGATATCACTACTAGCTACTAAGTGAGTATATGAATGGAAGCGATGGAAGAAGAGATGGAGTATAAAAAAGTTATCATGTCTGGGACTTGATTTACTTACCGCATAGTCATTAGACCATTATGAACATATGGATTCCATATATATCATATGTAAGGTAGAAAGTTATAAGAGTTTATGCTTTAAAGATGTAATTTGAATGGATTTATTAAATAAATAAAAGGAAAAGTTCAATACATTCTTGTTGTGTTGTTTATTATATAACTTGTGCATTTATTTAACATCCAAGATTGTCGGATGTAATCTCAAACTGTGTATATGAGTGTCATATACAGATGAATACAGTAAGAGACGTGCAATCTAAAGAGTCCATAGATAGCAAATAAAGCTGGATACTTTATTTGTGGTTAACTATAGCTACGGTCCATTTCGTAATGTACGATGATTATATCCCGAATCATTCATATGAGATATGGGAATGGAGACACCTTGTATGATGTGATTATTTAGGACTGGGCCATGATCTATATGAATCTCTCACCAAGATCCGTTTACCGATGAGATTCATATATATCAGCTAAAGATGGCTATATGTTGGTGATCTTAATCCTGAGTGTCTTATCGACTCGTTCGGGTTAGATCGTGGTCTTTGATATACCATGGGTGATGTCAGATGCATTTCTTGATCAATATACTCTGTATGTTGGGATTGCGGTTTGGCTTGTGGCTGGGAAAGTTTGTACACAATAGTGTAATCCACTCGTTCTTGTGAGAAGTAGATGGTAGTTCCCTTAAGGGTTGATTCGGGGCTTGGACAATATGAGCGCTCTCCTTAATTCTGTAAGGAAATAAGATTTATTTTCCATTAGAGAATCAATGATACTTAAAGGATATATGTGATTATAAGGATATAACGGACATTATGACCCAGCTCTAATTATGAACTACTATGGAGGATCACACCATATGTAATAGCTATATCGATGGACACCGAGTTGTATCGGTATGTGAAAAGCGACTACAGTTAAGAGAGTACAGCTTCGGGGTTTTAGTTGAATAACACTGGAGTTAATAATCAAGGAATATTAATTAAAGAGTTTAGTTAATGATTCCGAGGATTATTGGAGCTCAAAATACTGTGAGTCCATTAGGTCCCCTTGCTAGCCCAATTGATTTAGGTAACAAGGGTCACGGTTAATTAATTGGATTGTCCAATTAATTCTGTTACAAAAGTGACACGTATATATTCGGGAATTAATTGAATGATGAGATTATTTAATTAATGAATGTTAATAGTTAAATTAATTAAATAATTAGATTATTTAATTTTATTGATAATTATGAATTATTAATTAACTATTAATTGGAGGGTTTTAGTTGATATATGGATTTAGGTGAAGATAAAATAGCAGGATTATTTAATTATTACTAAATCATTTATCTAAGTATTTGAATTTAAGTTTAAATTTAAAATACTTATTATCACTTTTAATATATTAGATATATTTTAAAAGAAAAATTAAAAGATATATATCAACAAATAACACAAGAGATTGCATTGGATGCAAATTGATGTGTACATGAAACAATAGTCAAAAGAAGAATTTGCATAGGATGCAAATACTTAATTTATATATATATATATATATATTTGGTGAAGCAAGTAGCGTGAAAAAGAGATATAGATATATTATATTGATTAGCAAATAGTGCAACATATATAGATATAAATCAAAAGCGTTATATATATATATATATATATATATATATATATATATATTTATATTTATATTTGTGAGCAGTCATGCCTAAATATATATATTTGTGAGAAGCAGTGATATATATATATATATATATATTGTGAAGCAGTGCAAAGATATTATATATATATATATATTCGTGAAAAACGAAGCAAGCTATAGATAAATATATTGTTTCATGTTTTGTGTGTTTTTGAAAGACATAGAAGAAAAAATTTCTTCAATTCTCTCTACATCTTCCATTCAAGTTCTGAGATCGTGACAGGAGTACATTGTAAAGTGAAGGAGTTTCCAAACATTGGTAAGATTGGTTCAGACAGGAGCATATCAAAAAGTGAAGGACCCTCCAAACGTTGGTAAGACTTTCTTCTTCTGATTTTTGTTGATTACAATTTCCTGTATTTACATATTGTATGTATTAGTTCCGAAAAATAATTACAATCCCAAGTTCATTGGTCTCAGATACAGATTATGATCTGTATATATAAAAAATTTAAAACCTAGTTCCGCTACGTGACCAGTGAACGGGGTTTCAACAATTGGTATCAGAGCCAATTTATTTTTCGAAACAGGAAATTGTTTCGATGCTCCTGTATGTATGAATTGTGTAGGCACAACTTAAATTGACTGTATGATGTTTTTGTATGTATATATTTTTTTTAATTTACAAAAACATGATTGATCGTTAATTATATGGTACTATGGATTTAGAGTTTATGGGTTGTATTATTTTTTTTATGTTTATATTTTTTTCTGTTATTGTATTGTTAAAAAAAATGCAACATATATTGAAGATCTGGAAAAATCGCGAAGATGGATTCATGAGATGAATCAGAGTGACCTGAAGAGACATGAAGATATCTAAAGTTACTAGAAGACTTAGGAAATTTTTGTAATTTTAGATTCCAATTTTTAGGTTAAATAATCCACACTCGGTCATTCATGTATGTTTTATATTATATGATGATAAAAGCATTGTCATGCATACGTATGTCATTTAGATTAGATGTGCCTACACAAATATATTTGATATGCTAAAGCCTGATATTGTATGTATTTTTTAATGTGATTAAAATGGGCAATATACATAATTGGCTATGAATAATGAGATTAGTTTTTAATGGTTAGAAAACTTGGTAATTCTCATTAATATTAATCTAGTTATTAAAGAGTTTAATAAGTTAGATTAATAGGGTCATTTATTTTAATTAGGATTAATATGATTAATTACCTAATAATAAATTAACCAAATAAAGTGTTAGGGTTTTAATAGTTAAAACTTGGTAAACACTAGCATAATAATCTAACCCTAGTAAATAGTTTACAAAGGCTTAGATTATTCACTAATAGTGAGTGGGAGAGGGATATATGACATATATATCCCGCGGTCTCTATCATTAGTTCAACACCGTGAGATCCGAGTGGGGCCTCATGACGGCTTTGTTTTTGTCTTCCATAAGGAGGGTTTCCACAAAGGTCAATACAAAGGTTGGCTTCCTAACGGATAGGATTTCTTAGGGTATTTCGGGATTGACCGACCCTAAGGCGGCAATTCTCGAGTTAAGCTCATGAGATCTGAAATGGTGGGTTACACTCACAAAGGTTTTGATTAAGTTTGTTAATTAAAAACCTGACTGAATGAACGATGGTTGAATGATACGGAATAAGAGTTATTCTAGAATATCATTTGATTGAGAATGTCTCGGTCTAACATGCAAAGACTTGACTGATCCTAAGGCGGCACTTCTTTGTGGTATGTTGGATTGTCATGGTATTGTAACTAGTTTTAGGGTAGTTCTAGTTCGTTAAACATGTGCATGCATCATGTTTAAATTTATACCAAAGCACTCGCACTTTTTTTAAATAAATGACTGAATGAATGTTTTATTTATTTCAGCAATAATGACTTCTGCATTACTTTAAATTCTCGCAAACGACAAATTAACTGGTGATAACTACACTAAGTGGAAACTTAACATTAATGCAATATTGGTAACCAAATACCTCAAGTTCGTGCTTACGGAGGAATGTCCTCCAGCTCCTACTGCCAATGCCACACGAGCTGTTCGTGAGACATACGAGCGATGAGTCTCATCTGATGAGAAGGCCCGAACATATTTGTTGGCTTCTATGACAAACATACTTGTTACAAAGCATGAAGCAATGACTTCAGCATTCGAAATCATGGAGTCATTGCAAGCTATGTTCAGGCAACCCTTAGAGCAAAAGCGACATGAAGCCATTCATCTGCTATGCTCGCTCGTATGAAGAAAGGAATGTCAGTTCGGGAACATGTCCTGAGCATGATGTAAAACTTCAACACGACAGAAGTCAATGGCGGGGCCATTGACGCCATTCAAGTGAACATCATACGGATGACTCTTCCAAAGAGTTTCAATCAGTTTAAGAGCAACTACAGGATGAACAAGTAAAAGTTTAGTCTTACACAGTTGCTCAATGAGCTTAGTACCTTTGAGTCTTTAATTAAGGACAATAAGGGAAAGACCGGTGAGGCAAATGTTGCTGAACCATCTTCCTCTTCAAATAATAAAAAGGGGAAAAGGTCTGCTGGGAAGGTGAAGGGTAAGCCCAAACCCAACAAAGCCCAAAGCAAAAAGAAGGGCGTCTCCACCGACCTAGGCAAAGGAAAATGTTTCCATTGCGATAAGCCCGGGCATTGAAAGAGGAACTGTCCTCAATACTTGGAGGAGGTAGCCAAGAAGAAAAAGACGAAAGGTAAATATGATTTACTTGTTCTTGAATCTTGTTTAGTGGAAGATGATTCTTCATCCTGGATAATTGATTCGATGGCTACTAACCATGTTTGTTCTTCTTTACAGTGGACTAATTCTTGGACACAGCTAAAAGAGGGAGCCTTCTCAATGCGTGTGGGGTCGGTGGATGTCGTGTAGGCAAAAGTAGTGGGAGCAATAAGATTGCAATTTTGTAATAATAATAGTTTTTTATTATTGAACAATGTTTTTTATATTTCTGGATTTAAACGGAATTTGATTTCCGTTTCTAAATTGTTAGAACAATCGTATTCTATTTATTTTAATAATAAGTCTGTTATTATTGGAAAGAATGGTCTGAATATTTGTTCAGGGATTAATGAAAACAATTTACATGTGTTAAGACCGTTAATACATACTACACTGCTCAACACCGAAATGTTTAAGGTTGAAAAAACCAAAAACTAAACGACATAAGATTTCTCCAGATAATGACACGTATCTCTAGCATCTAAGGCTTTGTCATATCAACCTTGACCGGATAGACAGATTAGTATAAAGCGGACCTTTAAGTGAGTTAAAGGTTGGCACATTACCTGTCTACGAATCTTGTTTGGAAGGTAAGATGACTAAGAGACCTTTTACTGGAAAAAGGCTTATAGCTAAAGAACCATAAGAGCTTATACATACAGATGTCTGTAGACCAATAAATGTTAAAGCCAGGGGTGGTTATGAGTATTATGTCACCTTTATAGATGACTACTCAAGATACGAATACATCTACCTAATGCAACGGAAGTCGAAAACATTTGAAATGTTCAAAAATTTTCGAACTGAAGTTGAGAATCAATTAGGTAGGACTATCAAGTCACTACGATCGGACCGTGGAGGTGAGTACCTTGACCAAGAGTTTAAAGACTTCATGGTCGAGCATGGGATAGTTTCCTAACTCACAGCTCCCGGTACACCTCAGCAAAATGGTGTAGCGGAGAGGAGAAATAGAACCCTAATGGAAATGGTGAGATCTATGATTAGTTTCTCATCATTACCAAATTCCTTTTGGGGATATGCGTTACAAACAGCGTCATACATTTTGAATGTAGTGCCATCCAAATCTGTTTATAAGACTCCCCTAGAGTTGTGGAATGGTCGTAAAGCTAGTTTGCGACATTTTCGCATATGGGGGTGTCCAACACACGTGCTGAAGATTAGAACTGGAAAGCTAGACTTCAAATCTGTTGTCTGCCTGTTTGTAGGATACTCCAATGAGACCAGAGGTGGACACTTCTATAGTCCTGAAGATAACAAAGTATTTGTATCGACAAATGCAACGTTTCTTGAGGACAATTACATTAGTGACCATAAATCTCGTTCCAAGATTGTATTAAATGAGTTGGAACCTGGTGAGACTAATGCGTCATCAACAAGAGTTGTTGTTCCATAAACATCTGAGAGTCAGATGGTTCCTGATTAGGATACACTACCATCTACACGTAGTGAGAGGGTTGTGAGACAACCTGAACGCTATTTAGCTATAGGTGAGGGACAAGGTGTTGTCTCTGCTGACAGTGTTGATGATTCATTGACATTTAAGAATGTAATGGAAGATCCTGATAAAGAGGAATGGCTTAAAGCCATGAATCTCGAGATGGAGTCCATGTACTCTAACTCAGTCTGAGATCTTGTAGACTTACCGTATGGGGTAAAACCCATAGGGTGTAAGTGGATCTACAAGAGAAAGAGAGGAGTAGACGGGAAGGTAGAGACCTTCTAGGCAAGACTAGTGGCTAAGGGTTATACCTAGAAAAAGGCCGTCGAGTATGAAGAGAACTTCTTGTCAGTTGCCATGTTTAAGTCTATTAGGATTCTCTTATCCATTGCTGCCTATTTCGATTACAAAATTTGGCAAATAGACGTCAAGACTGCATTCTTGAATGGCAATCTTGATGAGAGCATCTATATGATTTAACCAATGGGATTCTTGTGTCCAGATCAAGAGCAAAAGGTTTGCAAGCTGAAAAGGTCCATCTATGGGCTTAAGCAAGCATCTAGATCTTGGAACATCAGGTTTGATGATATGATCAAAACCTATGGCTTCAAGTAGAATGTCGATGAGCCTTGTGTCTACAAACGCATCATTGATAAGAAAGTAGTTTTCTTGGTCCTATACGTAGATGATGTCCTACTCATTGGGAATGATGTGGGAGTGTTATCTGATGTAAAGGGCTTGCTGGCTAGCCAATTTCAAATGAAAGATTTAGGAGAGGCGAGTTATGTTCTTGGGATCCAACTTATAAGGGATCGTAAGAACAAACTTAAAGCACTGTCTCAGACATCATATATCGATAAGATTCTTGTACAATTTTCGATGCAAAACTCCAAGAAAGGTAATTTACCTTCTAGGCATAGAGTTAATTTTTCTAGGGAACACTATCCTAAGGCACCTCAAGAAGTTGAGGATATGAGACATGTACCCTATGCATCGACAGTAGGTAGTCTCATGTATGTTATGTGATGCACGAGATCGAACATCTGCTATGCAGTAGAAGTAGTCAGTAGATACCAGTCTAACCCAGGATTGGATCATTGGGTCGCTGTCAAGACAATTGTCCAGTATCTTCGGAGAACGAGAGACTATATGCTAGTGTATTCTGGGCAAGATTTGATCCCGTTAGGATACACAGATTCTGATTTTTAGTCAGATAGGGATTCTATGAAATCCATGTCTGGATCAGTATTCACCCTGAGTGGTGGAGCCATTGTGCGGAGAAGTATCAAACAATCTTGCATTTCTGACTCCACCATGAAAGCCGAATATGTAGCCGCTTGTGAAGTTGCTAAAGAGGCTGTTTGGCTCCTTAAGTTCTTGAGTGATCTAGAAGTTGTTCCAGATCTGGATAGGCCTGTCACACTTTATTGTGATAACAGTGGTGCTGTGGCTAATTCTAAAGAACCAAGAAGCCACAAAAGAGGGAAGCATATAGAGAGAAAGTATCATCTCATTAGAGAGATAGTGCAGAGAGAAGATGTGATCGTCACCAAGATAGCCTCACAAGACAATCATGCTGATCCATTTACGAATACCTTACCCACTAAAGTGTTTTCTGGTCACCTAAATGGTCTAGGGTTACGAGACATGCCTCACATGCTTTAGTGCAAGTGGGAGATTATTGGGGTTTATGCCCTAAGATGTAATTTGTGAATGGATTTATTAAATAAATAAAAGGAAAAGTTCAATACATTCTTGTTGTGTTGTTTATTAAATAACTTGTGCATTTATTTAACATCCAAGATTGTCGGATGTAATCTCAAACTATGTATATGAGTGTCATATACAGATGGATACAGTAAGAGACATGCAATCAAAAGAGTCCATAGATAGCAAAAAAACCTGGATACTTTATTTGTGGTTAATCTATAGCTGCGGTCCATTCTGTAATGTACGATGATTCTATCCCGAATCATTCATATGAGATATGGGAATGGAGGTACCTTGTATGATGTGATTACATAGGATTGGGCCATGATCTATATAAATCGCTCACCAAGATCCGTTTACCGATAAGATTTATATATATAAACTAAAGATAGCTATATGTGGGTGATCTTAATACTGAGTGTCTTATCGACTCCTTCAGGTTAGATCGTGGTCTTTGATATATCATGGGTGATGTCAGATGCATTTCCTAATCAATATACTATGTATGTTGGGATTACGGTTTGGCTTGTGGCTGGGAAGGTTTGTAAACAATATTGGAATCCACTCCTTCTTGTGAGAAGTAGATGGTAGTTCCCTTAAGGGTTGATTCGGGGCTTGGACAATATGAGCGCTCTCCTAAATTCCGTAAGGAAATAGGATTTATTTTCCATTAGAGAATCAATGATACTTAAACGATATATGTGATTATAGGGGTATAACGAACATTATGACCCAGCTCTAATTATGAACTACTGTGGAGGATCACACCATATGTAATAGTTATATCGATGGACACCGAGTTGTATCGGTCTGTGTAAAAGCGTCTACAGTTTAGAGAGTACAGCTTCAGGGTTTTAGTGGAATAACACCGGAGTTAATAATCAAGGAATATTAATTAAAGAGTTTAATTAATGATTCTGTGGATTATTGGAGCTCAAAATACTGTGAGTCCATTAGGTCCCCTTGCTAGCCCAATTGATTTAGGTAACAATGGTCACGGTTAATTAATTGGATTGTCCAATTAATTCTGTTACAAAAGTGACACGTATATATTCGGGAATTAATTGAATAATGAGATTATTTAATTAATGAATGTTAATAGTTAAATTAATTAAATAATTAGATTATTTAATTATATTGATAATTATGAATTATAAATTAACTATTAATTGGAGGGTGTTAGTTGATATATGGATTTAGGTGAAGATAAAATAATTGGATTATTTTATTTTTACTAAATCATTTATCTAAGTATTTGAATTTAAGTTTAAATTTAAAATACTTATTATCACTTTTAATATATTAGATATATTTGAAAAGGAAAATTAAAAGTTATATATCAACAAATAACACAAGATTTTGCGTTGGATGCAAATTGATGTGTACATGAAACAATAGTCAAAAGAAGAATTTGCATAGGATGCAAATACTTAATATATATATATATATATATATATATATATATATTTGGTGAAGCAAGTAGCGTGAAAAAGAGATATAGATATAAATTAAAAGCGTTTTATATATATAGATATTGGTACAGGTGAAAGAAAGCAGAAAGTAACTATATATATATATATATTGTGAAGCAGTGTAAAGATATTATATATATATTCGTGTAAAACAAAGCAAGCTATAGATATATATGTTGTTTCATGTTTTGTGTGTTTTTGAAACACATAAAAGAAAAAGTTTCTTCAATTCTCTCTACATCCTCCTTTCAAGTTCCAGAGATCGTGACGTGCCCACATGCAGTTACCAGTCTCGGGAGATAGCGAGGAAGATCAAGTGGTTTAGACAGAAGCACATCGTAAAGTGAAGGAGTTTCCAAACGTTGATAAGATTGGTTTAGACAAGAGCATATCAAAAAGTGAAGGAGCCTCCAAATTTTGGTAAGATTTTCTTCTTCTTGTTTTTGTTGATTACAATTTCCTGTATTTACATATTGTATGTATTAGTTCCGAAAAATAATTACGATCCCAAGTTCACTGGTCCTAGATACAGATTATGATCTGTATATATAAAAATTTTAAAACCTAGTTCCGCTGCGTTACCGGTGAACGAGGTTCCAACAAAAGTACTAATGAAAGGTATAAGGCGTGATCAATCATAAATGAAGAAACTTATTCTCTGAAAGTAAAGGTTTCTTCCATATGCCTTATTCTAGTAGTAGTCACATATTTGAACCTAAAATTACACCAGCTAGATGTAATGATTGTACTTATCGATAGAGAACAAGAGGAAGAGATTTACATGGAGTTGCCTGTAAATGTTTTGTTTCAAGAGATCAAGAGCACATAAGTGTGCTTGCTTGATTAATGTATGGTTTGAAACAATCCTCTAGAAAGTGGTATCATTTATTTCATCAAGCTGTAATATCTTACAGATTAATGATGACTAAAGATAGCCATGGTAAGTACACTAAATAGATTAAGGATAACTTTTATGTTATCTATATATGTGGACTATATGTCTTGGTTAGAAATAATGAAGAATTTGTAAAACCATAATGAAATGGTAATTCTCAAATTTCTTTGAGATTTTATATGAGCAAGGTGGCTTATATATATATATATATATATATATATATATATATATATATATATATATTAGGAGTAATAGTTTATTCGAAATGAGCAATTATAGGCTCATAGATACTCCTATTGTGAAATTACAAACTCTTAGCCTCAATGTGTACCTTGAAACTCCATAAGATCAAGTTATTAATTACAACGTCTTTATGTTAGTACAATGTAGAGACTCAAGTACATTGTTATATGTATAAAGTCTATCATTAGTTACGTCGTAAGATTAGTGAGTGGACACTAATATTATCCTTGATTAAAGTATTGAGATGATGTCAAGAGGATTATCACATACCATGAAAGTATGACTAACTAATTAATGTACATTGTGATATGTTCAAGGCCCAATAGAAATTATGATACAAGATTGATAAATGTATACCAATATAATCCTAGATTGAGAGGATTATGATATAACTTTAATAGTAAGGAAATTTACTATTAATGCTAGCATAATTACACACATAATGTAATAGAAATATATCGTCAGGTTGAGACCAGTATTCTTACATGTGCGGTCGTCTCGGTTGCTGAGATAACAAGCTGAGATGAGACACATATATATTAGAGAATATGTAGGATATATTTTCATGGAGCTAGTATATATGAATATGTCGCCTTGACTTTGTCAAGTTGAGGTTCACAATAAATATACTAATATATTTTAGAACCGATCATGATAGACCCCAATATCATTGATACCCGATTCAAGTCAGATGTGAGATCTTAATGTGTCACTAGAGACAGGCGAGCTTTTAAGAACTCAGGTTAGTCACGAGAGTTGTGACTAGACTAAGATCTATACAGTGAATAATATAAAGACATATGCATTCTTATTTAGAATGAAATTCACTGTAACACATGTTTCATTCCACGTGTGCTATTTGTGACCGATGTGGAAAATGAGAGAATGAATCTCTGCTTTCTCATTGTGTAAGTTCCATTAAAGTTTTAGGTTAACTTCAAACAGTGTCCTCATGACCATTCACTCTATCTTGAAGTGACAGGATAATGTTAGCACCTTTAGCGTGTTTTTCTATGGCTATGGTAATTCAACCTATGGGGCACGTCTAGGGTAGCAGTTGTTCTGGAGACGGAGAGATAGAGATGATATGGGAAGATTTAATGATTTTTTATCTAACTTATGTATTCACCGGTCGACCAATTGTATTTGTTACAATTGTGAATACATGAAATGTGATAAAGTCAATCATAGCTTTTGAGGGATTAAGTATGCCTTAGACTGATAAAAAATATAAATTAAATCTATGATACAATAATGAACAATATTATCTCTGGTAAATAGAGAATTTACATTTGAGATTATTAGCTCTTATATATATATATATATATATATATATATATATATATATCACATCTTACGTCATTTGGGGAGTGGCAGATGTTGATTAATAAGGTTGCACCTAAGATGGGCTTGTGGTAACTTAACTGTGCTGGCCCCACTTGTGCGAGTGGTAGATGTTGGCATAATTGGGTTTGGTTTGGAAACCAATTTAGACACCCAAGTGAGCAAAAAGCACAAACTGTACATGGATAAGTCCAAGTCCATATGTAACAAGCCCGATAGCAGTTATTGAATGTTAAAAAACTGCTTAAGCAATATACAGATATATATGAATAATACACTCAACGTGTATTATGTGTGCATGAGAAAAGGCAAGACAACAGGGTTGTTTGATGTTATCACGTATATGTATGGGAAAGCATTGTCTTTACAATGCAAAAGCTTGTGTGTGTGATGTGCAATGCAAAGGCATGTGTGTGTGCAAGAGAGTATTGCATGTAATAATGTATATGTGCATGTGTTCATCAGAGAACAAAATACAGAGAATATAACACACAAGTGAGATGTGGAGAAAATCTGTAGAATTTTCTCTCATCCAAAATCAAAGTGTGGGTTCTTGCATTATGATCAGAGGGGACTTTCCGATCGTGTGATCGTCCTCTGACCGGTAATACAGTTCCAGGCATTCGATCCCGCTTCCACTGGAATATGAATTTTTTATGGTGAACGGTAATCCAAATTCGTTTTTAATTATACCGAATTTTATTTTCAAGCCTATTTTATATTTTTGTTTGAATTTTTTTTCCTATACCACTTAAACTTTAAAAAAAAAAGCATAATCATGTTTCGATTCACTTAACTTTTTTAAAATCAAAAGTGTCACTATGCTAGAAGAATACTCTATTTATTGAATAGATTAAACTAACGTATAGCATTATATCAAAACACCGATCATCAGATCATTATATGTTTAGAAACAGAGAATGGACAAAAAGAGGAGAAACTAAGAAGAAACAAAAGATTGATTGGATCATGATATGTTTAGAAACAGAGAACGGACAGAACGAGAAGAAACATAAGATTGGAAAACACTAGTCATTCAATTCATTCATCATATATGATTACAAAAGGCTTTGCTGGGGATTTTTTTATAGCTAATAATATAAAAGAGATAAACACAAAACTCTTGATAAAGATAAAACAATAATAAACTAATCTCTTAAGTATATAATTATTCTCAAAATAAACACAATATGATAACTACTAAT
Organism: Dipteronia dyeriana; assembly: GCA_032871835.1. Lineage (NCBI taxonomy): Eukaryota > Viridiplantae > Streptophyta > Magnoliopsida > Sapindales > Sapindaceae > Dipteronia > Dipteronia dyeriana. Next base: position 44,723,524 of record CM065298.1, read on the forward strand.
ATCTAAATAAAACATCTAGATAATTTCACATCATTCTCATGTGCAAAGAAAGACTCGACTTCTATCGAGTCAAACAAGTTGCACCCATTGAACTAGAAAATACCACATCTTGTTTCTTGTTGGGACACTCTATCCATATATCCAAGTTCCATTCTTCATAGAAATAGGAAAATGAACAATCTCAAGACTTATAGGTACATCTTAACGACATCAAAACACACTGAATTGTATGTGTAGCAGTACATAAACATTTTGTAGGGATCTTAAAAGAAATGTCTAAGAGTTTATTGGTATGATCTTTTACCCCTTTGAATATTGTTTCGTCAAGTGTTTGTACCATTTCATGAGTTTATACCACAATGAAGGACAACCACTTGAACTTCAAGAACATCAACATTTTCATGTCTGTCATATGTTAGATCTTGTGATGATCATTCTACTTTTAAAGTGGGTTGTGATGGATCAACAATTTCTGCAGCCTATTTAGCATCATTTTAGTTTCCAAGCAACTTGTGAAATTTTGAAAATTGGATATCCAGCTGACAATAATCATCCTAAATACATCTAGGGTGTGTACAAAATGATGAACAGACCCGAACCAAAAGAATGGGTGTTTGGCTCAGTTCGTATATTCTATTCTGTTTAAACCGTTTTTGTATTTTTAAAAACTGAATATTTTTTTGTTCAGTTCGGTTTTTGATAACCAAAACCAGTTTGAACCGATGTGTAAGACCCAAATTCTAATTTTTAAAAATTACAGTTGAATAAGTGTTTTATTCCTATTATAATTCTTACACTTGAATGATATTATTATTTATTAAAAATAAAATAAATAAGGAATTATGATTTTTATTAGGAATCCTACATTTTCTAAACTCTTTTATTTAATATTCTCTTATTCTCTTTTACATTCATAAGAAGGGAAAAAAACCCTAAAACTCTTTTTGTTGAATGACAAGTGAAGAAAATAAAAACTCATATTTTCGGTTAAGAATAGATTTTCAAGCAAGAAGAATATAGAGGTTTTCAAGGTTTTTCTTTTCATTTTTGTGCATTTTTCTTTACTACTTAAATGTTTAGTGGAATCAAAATTAGGGTTTTGATTTCGTAGTAACCCTATAAGAACATTAGAGTGATAGGTTGGTTCCTATTTTCTGTTATCATTATGCTTAGGGCTGACCGGTGTATATTCCTGTTGGTATATTTGGGTATGGATTGGAGACCCATTATACAACCAAGTGGACCAAACCCAAGCCCATGGCATGTATGCAAAGCCCAAGCAACCTAGCCCAATACATGCAAAGCCCATGTACCAACTTGTATAACTGCATGAGTAGTTTTATTCTATTTTGTATATATGTATATCAGTTTTAGAAACTGATTGGTAACAGACAAGCAACACAAATATATATACATTACGTGTATTGGATATTTGTGTATGGTAAAAAGGCAAGACAACAGGGTTGTCTGATGTTATGTATGTGCATGGAAAATACAAAGCATGTGTGTGTGCTATGCAAAACAATGCATATGTGCATGTGTTCATCAGAGAACAAAATACAGAGAATAAAAACACAAGAGAGATGTGGAGAAAATCTGTAGAATTTTCTCCCATCTATAATCAAAGTGTGGGTAACATGCATTGTGATCAGAGGGGACATTCCGATGATGTGATCGTCCTCCAACCAGTGATATAGTTCCAGGTGTTTGATCCCTGCTTCCGCTGGAATTCAGATTTTTGAATGGTGAATGGTAATAATCCAAATTCGTTTTGATTATATCGAATATTATTTACATTGGTATCAGAGCATGATTGGGACTGTATTATGGTAGAAATGTCATGTTTAGGAATTATTATTCACGTTTTGAATACTTTGCAATTTGATAATGGCATAACACCACACACTTGTTATTTTTTGTTTGAAATTGCGTGATTGTATACATATATATGTGATTATATGTTTAGGAGATTATTGCCATGTTATAACTTCAAAATTGAGATAATTTTGAAGAATTAAAAAACAGAACCCGTGACTGATATGGGGTTCGAATTTTATTGTCATTTTTGTTTTCTCTGCGATCATGGTACCATTAGATAGAGCCTTTTGATAGCTTTCCACGATAGGTCATTTGCATAATTTGGTTAAGAAACGAGGGAGAAAAACGATTTCAAAATTTCATGCAGTGGATTAAATTATGGAAAATTGTTTATTCTTGAAGGGGGGTGAAGAACATGAAGAACATGTTCCACACTCCTATGATCGGAGAGTGTGTTTCACCCCTAACCCAAATGTCATAATTAAGGGCATAAATGGAATTAAAATTAAATTTAGAGTCGGATGGTGGTGGTCCCATGATCGGAAAAGTATGGGAAGACAGCGAGTGCATCTCACTCTCTTCCGACGTGACTGGGCATTGGAATACCATGCATAAGTGGTTCTGGTGTTGACACGTGGACTCACCAAAAGATGACATGTGGCGGTTCTTTTGTCTTTTGTGACAAATGGCCCATTCTCACTTTGACAAGTGGCATCGATGTGTTTGAAAAAAACTGTCGACGGTTTTTGGCCACCATGGAAGTTTCCGGCGACGGTTTTAGACTTCCAAAACAGTTACCGGTGCCACATCATCATCCACCGAACCGGTTCCGGTACTCCGGCTGACATGTTTTCCAATGACTTTTCCGGTTTCCGGAGAATATTTCCGATGATTTTTTTCGGTGACCAATAAATGGTTTTCCGACAACCAAAGGCTGTTTTTCAAAGATCATAATTGGTTTTTCGGCGACCGATGGCAGTTTTCTGACGATAATTTTTTTTTTTATTTTAATTTCAATTTTTTTTTTATTAATTCCATCGATGTGTTTCACTCCAATGGGAGTTGAATTAATGCCCTATAAATTCCGAATGGGATTTTTAATAAGACGTATTCAAGCACGAATTCAAGTGACAATTTTTGTTCTGGATTCCACCGACAGTTTCTAGCATGATTTTCGGTGACGGTTTCAGGTTAAGGTTTCCGGCACGATTTCTGATGAGAGTCTCCTGTATGGTTTTCGGTAACAGTTTCCGATACGGATGTCAAAGATGGTTTTCGGTGGCATTTTCAGCCACCGTGGATTTTTTCGAGTAGGACATTTAGCACTGTTTTCTAACGGTCATGGAATTTTCCTGCGAAAGGCCTTCGTTTAAAATTCTCCATCTTATTAATTATGCATCATAAGCAGGGGATCTCTTAAAATGGTCAACCCCTTGGACTTCGAGTTCTAGCCTGGCCTCTTTGGATAGGGACTCGACTGTCAAAAGGGTTGACTATTTTAAGAGATCCCTTGCTTATGATGCCCTTCTCCTTCGGGAATTTCAGTGAGGGCTAGTTTTAGCTGGTGAATTTTTTAAGGTCAAGAATCAGGCAACTGAAAAAGCCCGAACCAACTGGGAGTTGTTGATCAAGAATAATGTGGATCAATCCCTGGAATCTCTTTGGACTCAGATGAAGGAGTGGAAAGCTTATTGCCGTAGTCGAGGCAAAGAGCCCCAACCCATACATTTGGAGGTTCCATCAGAGCACTCCCTCTCGACCTTTTATACCAGTCAGGAGTCGGGCGTGGAAGGTTTAGTGCCTGATGTTGGACCGATCCCGGGAGAAGATTACAACAAATGGATGGATGATTCAGTCGATATGATTGCTTGTCCTTCAAATGAAAGTCTCCTCCGTTAATACGAAATGGTGCCTGACCCGAGCATCGGCAAGAGTTCTAAATCCCCCTAACCTTGATTTATTTTGTAGAAATTTCATTTTTGTAAAGATTCTTTGTAACGATTCTTTGTAAAGATTATCAATGAAATTCTGAGTTAACTGTAATGCTGAAAACTGAGTAGTTTGATCCGATTCATTGCTCAAAAAAAATTCACCGAATCATTCTTGGGGTTGCTTTTAATGCCGAATCTTTATGTATCCCTATCTCTCTGATATTTGTATTTGTTATTTGATTACTATGGATAAAACTCTTTATGTAAGTTGACTTCCTTTCTATAATATAGATTTTGTGTGTGTTATGATTACTTGTTTGTATCACATTTACTTGTTTTATATATTGATTAAGTGTCTTTAATTGATATATATATATTGTGATACAAGCAATCTAGAGGGACAAACTTTTGTTTGTTTCTAAGGGAGTCGAAAGAGGTGCCTAACCTATTCACCCCCCTACCTTCTAGGTTAGCCTTGAGCATTTAACCGTGTTTGTATTTAACCGTGTTTGTATTTTCAATTGGTATCAGAGCAGGACACTAGATTATACTTAGTGAGAGTCCAGGTGATACATTCACGGTTTTTGCAAAGCTTTTAAAGTCATGGGTTTACAAGATGATGTAATGGCATAAAGAGCCTCAAATACTAGGCCACCATTACTTAGAGGCACTAACTATGGGTATTGGAAGTTAAGGATGAAAGCCTACATTCGCTCTATTGATGAAAGGGCTTGGATGGTAGTGGAAGAAGGTTATAGTCCTCCTACCAAGGTTCAAGAGGATGGAACCATGATACTCAAGCCAAGAAGTGAAAGGACAACAAATGGGTTTGAGATTGCTAAGTGGCATCATCGTGCTATGAATGCCATCTTTGGAGGAGTTGATGGGCATCAATTCTCCTACATTCAAAATCTTGAATCCATAAAGGAAGCTTAGGATACTTTCCAAGTTACTAATGAAGAAACCTTAGCGGTGAAGAAATCAAGGCTTCAAATGTTGGTATCACAATTTGAAGGTTTAAGTATGGGTGAAGAAATAAAGTTCAAAGACTTCCAATTCCGGCTTCTTAACATTGCTAACCAATGTCAAGCACTTGGAATACCTATCTCAAAAGAGCGTTTAAATTGGAAAATCCTTAGGTCTCTTCCTAAGAGATTTAAATCAAAGGTGATGGCCATTGAGGAAAGTAAGGATGTGGATAGCATGAACATTGATGAGTTGCTTGGGTCTCTCCAAACTTATGAGATGTGCTTGAAGCCAAAGATTAAGAGTAAGGGAATCGCTCTCAATGCTATTGAGGAGAAGAGTGATGATGAAAATAAAGAGATGACTCTTTTGGTTAGAAAGTTTAAGAAGTTTTTAAATAATAATGCCAAGCCTAAAGGCAAGTCTTCTAAGGAAAAGGAAGCTAAGAAAACATCATATCCAAGGAATGAAAAGAATAGTCAAGCCATGAACAAAAAAGATGTTCAATGCTAAAATTGTCATGGTTTCGATCACTTTGCTAGTGAGTGCACCAAGAAGAAATCTAAGAAAGACAAGAAAGGAAAAGTGTCGGTGGCTACTTGGAGTGATGATAACTCTTGTGATAATGAGAGCTCTAGTAGTGAGTCTTCAAGTGATGAAGAGTTGGTGAGCAACTTTGTAGCTCTAACGGTTCTCATTCTCCACTAGATGTTGATGGTACAACATCTTTGAAGAATATCTTTATGGAAGCTCTAGTTCCAATCCTACTATTCTTGAGTTGTTGGCCAAGATAGAGAAGCTTGAAGAAGATAAAGATAATGCTCTAAGAGAGGTAATTGAGAAGGATGATTTGATCAAGAAACAACTAGATGAGTTTGTGATTGTCACTCGTAGACTTCTTGGAGAGAAAGATGATATTATGAAGAAGATTAGAGAACTTGAAAAGATAAACCTTAAGAAGGATAATGTGATAGCTTCTTTGAGGAAGAGAGAACAAGAATTAATAGAAGAGATATACACGGCTAAGGAGGCCATCAAGGACTTAGTAAATGATTCGTTAAGTGTGTCTAGTGTTATGAATCTTGTTAACTCACATAGTGGTGAAGACGACTTGGTAGTTGAAGAGGAGCTCTTGGAAGCACCACTTCCTACTCACTTGGATGAAGTGATTGATAAGAAACAGCACAATAAGAGAAGATCAAAAGCCAAGAAGAAGTTGGTGAACAAGTTATCTTTGCAAACTCCTAGTGAAGCTAGTTCAACTCCAAAAGGTACAATCTCATCTTTTATTCCAATTTGCCACTATTGCAACACAATAGGTCACATTAAGCCTAGGTGTTATAAATATATTGAAAAATGTAAATTAAGAAATGAATCTAGAGATACGGAGATTAAACTTCAACTTGAACATACTAAGGATTTGAAAGTTGAAAAACATGATAATATTGCTAAGCATGAGAAGAAGTTGTGGAGTAGAAAGAAAAGTAATCTTGTTCAACTTGACAAAGCTTGTGTTGAAAATGTTAAGGAATAGTGTGTTAATGATATTCTTGTTAATCAAGTCATTGAAGGACTTTACTCTAGATTTAACATTGTTGTGAAGGATGATATTGGAAATGTTTGTGTAGGTACACCCAAGAACAAGGGTGAGTGCCCTTATCATTAATATAAAAAGCACATGTGAGATAGCTTTGAGGCAATATATCAATTGTGTAGAGAATTCTTGCTTGCTAGTTTTGAATACTCCATGTATTGATATGAACTTTGTTACCTCACATCATATTTGTTATGATGGTAAAAAATTATTGGTTAACTTTAGAGAAGTTCTTTTGATATATGTGTTTACTGAGTTGATATATTATGCTTTTTATACTCTTGTTGTGAAACATCGTCAACTTGTTGTCATGAGGACATTCAAGGCAAGAGTGCTCATAAAAAGGGCGGAAGTATGATATTTGTTGAATATAATGTGCAAAAAGGTATCTCTATACTCTAATGCATGTTCTCTTAGATATTCATTTTTTGACTCAATTTTTGATATACATCTTATAGCATGTCATATTAGAGAATTTTGTATAGCATGCATATGGTTCTCATTGGCATTTGCTATTTTAGGATCTAATAGTGATATTGTTCACATTGATCTTAACTTTGATGATTGTTTGTGTATAGTATATTGAGTGGCATTACTTTTGAAAATATGAGCTTCATGCTCTTTGAAATCTACTCATTAGAGAAGTAATGATCTTGAATAAGTCTCTACTTATTGCTCTTAGATCATGTGCTTATGAGCCATAAAATCTTTGTTTTCAAAAATTGCACCTTGCTTCTCTTATATGTTTTGCTACTATGTTGAGTTTACTAATATGTAAACTTTGGATAGACCTTGAAGTTTTTGTTCTTAAGTACATTTAAAATGACATATGGTTAGTATCCATTTTGCTTCGGCAATTACATAGAACTCAACAAGCACCTTCATGGAAAGAGCTACACACATTGGTTGTGAAAGCTACCCAATGTTGGAAAGAGCTACACCATTGTGATGAGTGAAAGCCACCATGAAGTGAATTTTGTTTATCTTAAAAGAAATGGAAAAATCAAAGAAGTGTTGAAATGGACTCATGAAAAGAAAAAAAATTTGATTCAATGCCTAAAAAGAAAAGAAGGAAGGCTTAAACAGGAGTATAGTTGAAAATCAAATGAGCTCGGGCTGAAAAACCGAAATGGGATGACGAGCCACATGCACACCCATGCTCATATGTTGAAATATATTCTCCTAAAAGCAAAAATTCCGGATGATAATCGGTTTGACTTTTTATGGAAAAAGCTTAAGATGAATAGTTGTTGGAAATTGTTTGCATGTTGATTATCAAACTACCTCTTGATATATATTTGAAGCATATCTCTCTCACACACACTTTGTTTATGAGTATGATGATATTTTAGCAATTGTTAAAGAATTATGAGAGAACTTGAAAAATCTTTGTTTATCTCTCTTAGCATATGAAGCTTATTTTGTTGATATTTCTTCAAATTGCTTGAATGTGTGATTGTGTGAACATCTTTGTGAACTTTATGCTATCATTGATTTTAGTTATAGAATTTATCAAGGGGGAGCATTGTATGCTAGACATTGTTCTCTTTTATGGTATGTTCACATACTTCATTTTGTTACATGTTGACATACTTTGACTTAATGATACTTGTAAGATATTACTCACTATCTTTGTCTTGCATGATGATTCATTCTTAAGTCATATGTCGTTGTTTTTATATCTTCGTGACTAATATGCTTGTTTTGTCTTTCACTCACTTTTGTTGTATGTATATAGCATCTTATAACACAAGAACAAATGGGAAGAACTAAGATTACCGGAAGTGGAAATCAATTTAATCCCATTGTGAAAGCCATGTCTACCTCAAAGGGATCCAAAGCTTCAAGGACAAAAGATTTAGGGATCTTTTGAACAAAGAAGATATTTCAAGAGATAGACATTGACTTAGGTAAGTGTAAAGATTCTTATGTTCTTAAGTGCTTAAATGATATAAATTGGGAATCTTGGATGAGCATGTTAGGAATTGCGAATGATACTTTTGTTAGAGAGTTTTATCTTGAATATATATGGAAAGTGCCACCTTATTGGATGCTTTGGTAAAGATTAGGGGTGTTGTGTTTAGAGTTAACCCGAAAAACATTAACAAGTTTCTTGGGCTATATAATGATATAGATTCTAGTTTTCTAGATATGGATGTCATTGAGAATCTAAATATCATGGGTAGAACTCTTTGTGACAATGCTTCTTTTGAGTGGAAAGGTAGAGCATATATTTGTCAACATGAGTTAACTAAGGCTAGTGCATTTTGGCATCTATTCATTTGCACTAACATTATTGGATCTTCGAATTCAACCGAGTTGAATAAGGACAAGATCAAAATAGTGTATGCCTTGGTGACTAATCAACCTATAAGCCTTGGAGATCTTCTCATGTATTACATTGATAGTGCGGCTTTCTCTACTAGAGGTGATAAAAAACTTGCATTACCGGGGTTTATTACTTCATTATGTTTAGCTCATGGGGTTAAGAGTAGAGAAGATGATGTGTTAGTTCAACCCTTGGAAAAGTATTGTGATAAACTTCGTTCATACATGTCATATAAGAATAAGGGTAAGACTTGTGAAACTTTTGGACTATTTAGTAGTTCTCAAGTTGATAGTCATGTGATTAGCATAAATATTCTTCCGGATTGGGCTATACAATTGAAGGAGAAGGTTGATGGACTTAGTGCTATAGTTGTTCAACAAGATGCTAGGATAAAAGAGTTGGAGGAATGTATTGCTTCAAGTTCAAGACCACCTCTAAGATCAACTACTCGCACGTCTTTCTTTGGTGGAACAAGTTGCTAGTATTTGAGTCTTGTGGTATATTTCTTAACTTTTGGCATCATTTCATGTCAAAAAGGGGGAGAAAGAGATGCTAGTTACTTAGTTTCTTTTTATGTTGTTTTTGTGAACTTTTGAACTTTTAATGGCATGTAATAATTAGTCTTAATATTTGGTTAAGGATTCTTGTGTTATGGCATGTATTGAGGGGGAGATACATGTATTTGTGTACTTAATTGTATATTCTTATCCATATTATATGTTGCCATTTGTTGTTTTTCTCTTGTATATGTATTGTGCTTTAAGATGATTTGTAGGTTGCTTCAACAGAAGATCAAGATGAAGTTCAAGAGTTGATGAAGATTAGTTATAGGAATCTTACTCATTGTAATGTGAATGAGTGATTTTATGACCTATCTTCATTTTTATATTTGTAGTAAATGTATAGGTGTTTTGACATGGAATTTGCCAAAGGGGGAGATTGTTAGGTTTTAGATTGTGTAGGCATTAATTCCATATCAAAATGATGTTTACTTGTAATGATTTAGTTGTTTAGATTCATGATGATTCAAGCTTCAAAGAAGAAGGAACAACTAGTCAAAGCAATTTCAAAGTCATCAAAGAGAAATGATGCAATATGGTTCTACAAAGGTATATTAAGACCTTATCTTTCTCTTACAAAGCTTAGGCACACACACAATTCATACATTTGTGTCCCTGCATCATTGTGAACCATTATAAGCACACACATACAATTCATTCATGTGTGTACCTACATCGTTGTGCATCTTGTATAACACATTCACACATTTGAAGATGAATGCTCATGCATTGGTATGGAAATAACATGTTTTGGAAAATGCATGATTGAAGACTATCTCTATGTAGTTTACATTCTAGTGTGAATTGTGTTTTTTTTGTGTATATATTTGTATAACATGGATATTGAACTTGAATTTAGACTTAAATCATTCTTGATTGAGTTCGGCCATTTCGGTTACTCATACTATTGATTTCAAGTTCTAAGTCAAAAGATACTACACTTTCAACTCATGTTACATACATTGTCTTCGTCTTTGTATATCGAGTCAAATTATTATTTTCTACGTTGAGTATCTTATATGTCCATGTTCGTGAGCGTGTTACAGTTCGTAATCCTTAAACGGAATAAAATTCTGAGTTCAGAGGCCAAAGAACGGTCGAAGAACGCGAGAGAAGTGGAAGGGAGTTGCACCATGGCCAAAGGCCATCAAGTGGTGCAAACCCGAGATGGCGCATGGCCATCTCGGCCACAACTCCTTGCTGCCCCGAGATGCCCATGTGCCATCTCGGGGAAGCATTCTCAAAGGAGGGCATTTTAGTCCTTTTGCTTATATTCTTTCCCTCTCCTTTATATTTCCCTTCCCTCTCACATTTCATTCTAAGAAGAAATTTAAAACTTGAATGCAGAATTTTCTCTCTATATTTTCTCACCTTCCAAACACCATAACTTATTCATTTGAACTCTGATTTGAGTGATTCAAAGTTGAGAGTGTTTGTCTATTCATCCTCCATCTTTTCTTTGAAGGTTTAGTTTTATTGCTTTTGTTGGAGTCTAAACTCACAAAAACAGGACTACACCAAAATCAACTAAGGGATTGATTTTCTCTCAAAGTTTTCTTTTAAAACTTGGTCAATTGCCTTGGGTTTTCTTCTTCAACATATATATGTGTCTTGTGATTGTTTTGATTTGAGTTTTGAACTCATTTAAAGCTATATTGAGTTTCAATTGAAATCTCACATGTTGAGTTAGGTTTTGATTTTGCCTATGTTTTCACATGTTTGGGATTGTATTGTGCTAACTTTGATTCTAGGACTATTGGATGATCTTTGATTGATTGATTTTGTTAAAAATATTTCCTCACATGTATTAGGCTCTCTTTGGCCGAAATCTCACAATGATACATGTGCTTGTGTTCTTTTAAGCTATTCATGTGTTTTGTTAAATCTATGAATAGGAATATGCTTTAGAACTTTAGCTATAATCTATATGACTTTGTCATATGATTTTAGCATGTTTTTGGTTTATGAGATTTAAACTTGATTATGTGTTAATTGAACATATCTTTTGATTCAAGTCTTAGATCTATGCATGTATCTAGGTTGTAATTAATATTGAACATATCTTACATGATCTAGATAGATTAAACATGCATGATTGACTAGACTACATTTGTTTTGTGCATTCATGCTCATGTCCAGTTTTTTCCATAAGATGTGTGTATCATAACATTCTATGTTGCGTGCTTGTTTGCGTTTTTCATTTATGATCACCTAGATGCCTTGTGAGAAGGGAGTCTTGACAATAGGTGTGAGACCTATGTTGTTGAGTAAGAAAGTCTTGGCAATATGTGGGAGACCTTAGATTGTCAAGCAAGGAAGTCTTGACTAGAGTCGGGAGGACTCGAATAGTTGAGCAAGCAGTCTTGCCTAGGGTCATATGAATCCGAAAGGGTGAGCTAGGAAGTCTTGATTAGAGTCGGGAGGACTCGGATAGTTGAGCAAGAAGTCTTGCCTTGGGTCGTGAGGATCTGGAAGGGTGAGCGAGGAAGTCATGACAAGAGGTGTGAGGCCTCAGATTGTTGAGCAAGAGGGCAACATCTTCATGAGTAGGATAAAAGGGTAGTTTCTAGGTGAAGGGGTTACTTGAGAGATTGTACTTGTCTTTTCTACTAGTGGATTTTGTTTGCCGGTGGTTGCTAACCCGTGGATGTTTCCTCTTCGGAGGTTTACCACGTTATATCTTTTGTCAACTTTTCTCTATCCCTATCTCTCTTATATTTGTATTTGTTAATTGAATACTATGGATAGATCTCTTTATGTAAGTTGACTTCCTTTCTATAATATAGATTGTGTATGTGTTATGATTACTTGTTTGTATCACACTTTACTTGTTTTATATACTGATTAAGTGTCTTTAATTGATATATATATATTGTGATACAAGCAATCTAGAGGGACAAACTTTTGTTTGTTTCTAAGGGAGTCGAAAGAGGTGCCTAACCTATTCACCCCCTACCTTCTAGGTTAGCCTTGAGCATTTAACCATGTTTGTATTTTCAAAGATGTTATAGTGAAGGTGGGAGAGTTAATCATCTTAGTAGACTTCATGATACTGAAGATGGAGAGTGATCCCTCCAAGGCTAGAGAGATGCCTATTCTGCTTGGGCGACCATTCATGTTGACCGCCAGTGCAATAATAGACATCCACAAGGGAAAACTCTTTATGACGATGTCAGGCCAAATAGCAGAGTTCAAAGTATTTGAGAGCATGAAGTACCGAACTGGGGGTCTTGATTGCTTCAATGTTAGAATTGCTAAATATGAGAACAAGTTTCACCCTTTGCTAGGAGAGTATGTAGCACTCGCTCTTTGCAAATCGAATGAAAGCCAAACTCTGTTACTGAAGCATGAAACCTCAAGTTATGAGGACACTATCTCCTAACTCAAGGAAGAGAACCGAGTGCTAGCGGAAAAGAACTTTGAGTAGACTACCAAACTCGATGAAGCCTTAAGGGAGAATGAAGACTTACAAGACAATGTTGAAAGTGAATTGTCTTTGATAAATGACGAATTTAGGGAGAAGAATAAGTCTTTGAGTAAGGATTTTGAATGGAGGATGAAGTCATGGTCCAAGTGATCAAGGCTAGAGAGAAGGCTATTAACATTTTAAGAGCCAAATGAAGGGAGAGTCAAGTGAAGCTTGCTGACAAGCACAAATTTTGATACCAAAAGAATTTATAAAATCCCAAAATGTGTTCAAAATGCTTTAAAAATAAATATAATGGCAAGTCAGGGATCGATTGCTAGTGATGACTAAGTTGAATTCTTGAACTGACAATGCAATAAAAATAAAATGAAATAGTTTTGGTTTTGAAATTATACTAACATGCAAAATATAATTAAACTAATCAAATGCAACTAAGCTAGAGGATAACTGTGTGAATTAATGATGTAGAGACTAAGGAGTTGATGAATCCAATATGCAAACAATGAGTAAATCAAGAACTTGCATGAATGTCATCAATCTATTTTAACCAATCTAGAGTGTATAGTACTGACCACCCACAAGTGATTTTACATGAATGCACATCCATCAAATAAAGGACTAATCTCTTTATAATGTCACCAATCTAGAGGGTATAGTATTGGTGCTTATTCTCTCACAAGTTGTCAACCTAGAGTGTATAAAATTGATTACCCATTTGAGATTAGATAGAAATTGAGATTATAAAGTCCGGATTTCACTTGAGGAGTGTACTCTTATTTAATCCTCCCATTCAATTGAGCTTAAGAAAACCAAGTAGAGTGTATACCTAACTATCAACTCAAACAATTTGTCAACAAATTAGCAACGAGAGTAGTGTTCAATCCAAGACAAATTCATTTTGAAATCAATTAAAACAAAGAATGAAATAGATTACATAGATTAATAAAAGAAATAGAGTTCAATACAATGCCTAAGGTTCACAAATGAATCACATCAACCCCTTAGTGGTGATTTAGCTACTCATAATCGTTACAAAGCAACATCTAATAGAAAAGAGTAAGAATAGACCCATGAAGAGATTCTCTTTCCTTAAAGCTTCAAATTCAATATCCTATATCTCTTGTTGAGTATAAAATCAAAGAGATGATGTGTGGACTTTTGGATGTAGAGGGAGAAAATGATTCCTAGATCTAGAGAGAGAAAAGATAAGTAAAATCAATATGTTGGCGTGTGGGTGATCTAACAAACCAATCTATATATAGGATTCCTAAATAGGTCTAAAATGCTGATGTGGTGAGACTTGACGCAAGTAATGCACTGGTAATATGTGGGTAAGGTACCCACATAGTGGTCATTCCACTTTTGATTTTCTCCCTGGTTCTTGGTATTTCCACTTGTAGTGTGCTGGTGAGGTCCCGTATAGTACCCGCGTTCAGGTTAAAATCCGAGACTCTTCCATCGGTGCATGGTTGGTGTGTGGGTGAAGATCCTTGTACTGGGCAATCTTCAAGCAACATCTCTCTATTTTCAGGTAATGTATGGGTAAGGTACCCATGCAGTACCTGCGAACTGAAGTCTTCAATTTTTACTTTGCACAATTTGTTCCCTTTTTCGCATGAACGCAACGATTCTTGTTTCTAATACCTTAACTGTATTGAATTCCTACAATCACTATAAAGAGCCAATAAGACACATAAAAACACACGAAAACAAGCCAAAGGACATGGAAATAAGGCCACAATATAGTACACTTTTGGCACAATCAAATTCCCCCAAACCAAACCTTTGCTTGTCCACGAGTAAAACTCAATACAAACAAGGACAAAGATAAACAAACAAAAGACTCTTTCTAAAAATTTCCTAGAAACAAGCAAACAATTTGAAATGCCGTATTTCTAACTGGTGGTGAGATGTAATTAAGTGTGATAGAGAGGAGTAGGCACATGCATAATGTTCTAAAGCAACTTGAAGGCACTAGAGGGGAATTCACACGTTCGCGAATCCTACACCTTAGAGGGCTCTCATATCGGAACTACTCACTCCCACATTTTGAGTGTAATTCGCTTCGACTCTAAACCTCACATGGATTCTCTCTCTTCTTTTCGCTCAGAGTCCTAAGTTTGAACTCAAGCTAGTTATACAAAGATAGAATTTATGCATTAAAGTCTAATGCATTGCATACAATGTACATTTAAAGACTACTATTTTTATGGTGAACTAGCCTAAGAAGGAATCACTATGCCATGGATGTGGAAGATCATGCTTCAACAAATATTCCCAATCTAGACTCATCATAGATCATAAAGGTCTTTCCTTTTGATTGTAATGGGGCCACGGGGTTAAATATGGTGTCAAAAGAAATAGGGAGAATTTAGAGTTCAAAAATCACCAATCATGCTCAATTCATATACACACACCCCATACATATCTCTAATTCACAAGAAAATTTAACACACTAGCGTATAGGCATTGATTTTCACATAAGAAAATCATTTATCATTCTTTCTCTGCATTTTCTATTTCTTTTCTTTTTCTTTTTGTACTTCGCACACTTTACATTTTAAAATTTCGGTTATAAGTGCAATTTGTTGGCACTTTTGCATTTTGAGCCTATGGTTGTACATTACAAAATTGCCTAAGTACATGGTTCTTAACTTCTGAGAGATATTCACCTTTCAAACACCACAAAACACCACACCCTAACATGATTGGCAATAAAAGGGTAGGTATGTGTTTGGCTATGGGTACATGGTTTTATGTTGTTCCAAATGAAAGGGATACGTGTTTGGCTTCAAAATTGGCTTTGGGGCACACATTTAGGGATTAGGAATGTGTTTAGGCTTATATGAGTAGTTAAATGTATACAATACCTAAGATCATTTCCATAATTTATCTATCAAGGGAATGAATTCATCCGTCAAGCAATCCACTATATATATATATATATATATGATGAATGTGATGTCCTATGGCATATCATGCACATGATGAGAAAAGTGTTTCAAGAATATAAAAAATTAAAATACTCAAATGCACTTTTTCCATGGGCTTGTGTTTGTGAATTCATAGGTAGTTATCACTATTAGAACATGGTGTAAGAGCACCGAGTCCTCTCAACTTAAGCACAAAAAAGAATGAGACTAGCCCATGACATTCAAGTGAGACCTCTAGAGTGACAACTAGCTACTCAATTAAGCACACTATACATCACTAGACTAGCAAAAAGCACATGCTCAAGGCATCACACTCAAGCTAGTTAAAGCTCAAAAATTTGGCCATGAGACAAAGCGAAAATTTGGACAAAAGAGACTAAAAAAACAACAACTCAAAAATATAAAAAAAAATGACTCAACAAGGTGCCGACACCCTTGAACCAAAACTCAACATTGTCCATAAAGTTGTAAACAAGAGAGCCTGGCTTAACAGTGGGCACCTAACTCGACACAAAACAAAATAAACCTAGGCACTAATCATAACACAATCAAGACCTAATAAAGTTAAAAACGACTCACAACTAGGCTCAACATATAAAATGAGACAAGCAATGTAATATTGCAATTATGCACAAGCACATACATACATGCTCATAACCAACATCAAGCATTTTCACAAAATTGATAGAGTGGGGGACAACAACCCCCCAAACCGAATCTAACTATATGCATGTATAAGACATGTATAAACTGTGAGTACTTAAAACCCCAAATTGAGTAAGGCTATATATGTAATTAAAACATATACACTCACATGTAATCTCAAAAGAGCCTTCGGCTCATCTCATCAATCAAAAATGAATAAATCAATAATACAAAATCCAATATCATAATTAAGCATGAAATATCATCATTCACAAATATCCAAAAATTAAATCAACCAAAAATATATCAACAAATAAAATCATCCACAAAAGTTATTAAAGCTAAACAAAAGTAAACTAAAAGTAAGATTTTGGTGTAGAAATAGAGAGTTCAAGAAATCAAACAGAGGTGGGTTGCCTCCTTGCAAGCTTTTCCTATGTAGATAGGCTCTTGCTCTTTGTATGTGCACTCTTGTTCTGCATATTCCTCAAAGACTCACAAATTATTGTTGTTTCTTCCCTAGAGATAAAGTGCTTAGCATCAATATACAAGCTACAAAAATAGCTTCTTCTAGATGCTTCAGTTTATCTGCCACACCAAAACACATATTAGTAAGTTATGGCAGACTAAATTTTTCAGAATACCTGCCCATGCCCATGCCCATCAGAGCTTGCTACACCACTTCATTATTTAAAAGATACAAACTTAATAAACTATATAAATTCTACAATAGATTTTACCCCCAAACCTAATTCTTTCTCTCCTCTGAATTACAAAATGAAATTTCACACGTAAAGGATAAGAGAAATATTTATTTGAAAAAGTGGAAAATGGATTGTGAAATTTTATCACGCATCAAAAGTATTCAATGTGATGCATTCTCAGAAAGGCTAGGATCCACTAAGGGTGGTTTGACCAGGTTGGGAAATTCTTTCTTCTTTGTGACGCAAATAAACTTAGATGACTTCTTCTAGTTCTATTTGTCCTTGTTTTTTACTAAATTCTTTTGGTCTTTTCTCACCCAAATTTTCTTAATTCTTGGTGGACTCCTCTTTTTCCTATGACCTCTCATTTTCCCATGTCTAATAAACTGGTACTTTTCAGCTCTCATATGCCTTGTTGTTGAACAAAAAATAGCTAATGGAACAAAGGTTAGAAGAAGTCCCTCTTAATGAGTGACTTTGAGGCTGTTGGATTTGCTTCACTTGTAACTTATTGACCTCTTTCTCGACCTCCTTCTCGACCTTGTCTAGTTGAGACATGTAATCACATTCTTTAATCTTTGCTATCTTGAGAACCTCTTCTTTTCTGCTAAGTGCTTATTCACTTCTTCAAGGGCATTGTCTTTTTGTACAACTTATATATGCATCCTCTTTGACCTGCAAGCTATCTCTTTTTCAAATTCCTTCTACATCCTCGCTAAGTCCTCTAAGTATTTCAATGTTATATTCTATTCAGCTTTGAATCTTTCAATTTGTACTTCCAGCTTCTTGTACTTGTCAGAGACTTCACCATTCTCCATTTTTAGTATACTTGTTGGGATTTATGCCATAAAGCTTGTATTTTGTAAATGTGAATGAAACATTAATACAAGAAGTAGTTTATTCTTTCTATAAATCTGTCTCATACATTTATATCATGTATACTTAACATCAAAACTTGTCGGATGTAATCTCTAATCAATTATATAAGTGTCATATACAGTGTAATTCAGTTTGAGATGAGCAATATTAAGAATCCATAGAAAGCAAATAGAGTTACGTACTTTATTTGTGGTTAATCTACAGATGCGGTCCATTCTATAATGTACAATGGTCTTAACCTAGATTATTCATATGGTGATATGAGAATGGAGGCACCTTATATTATGTGATCATATAGGATTGGGTCATGATCTATATGAATCTCTCACCAAGATCCGTTACATGTTGAGATTCATATTTATCAACAAATGATAGCTATATATGGGTGATCTTAATCATGAATGTCTTATCGACTCCTTTAGGTTAGATTGTGGTTTTTGTTATACAATGGGTGAGATCGGAGATGCATTCCCAGTCAATAGCTTTGTATGTTGGAATCGCGGTTTGGCTTGTAGCTAGGAAGGTCTGTATACAACAGTGGAATCCACTCATTCTTGTGAGAAGTAGATAGTTGTTCCCTGAAGGGTTCATTCGGGGCTTGAACAATATAAGCGCTTTCCTTCTTACGTAAAGGAAGGTAGGATTTATTGTTCATTAGAGAATCAATGGTACTCAACAGAAACGATTTAATTAGAGGGGTATATTGGACTTTATGACCTAGCTCTAATTATGAACTACTTGTGGAGGATCATACCTTATGAAATAGCTATATAGATGGACAACTGTAATTTCAGTTTGTGTAATACATCTACAGTTGTGAGAGTGCAGCCTCTAGATTTTAATGGAATAACTCTGAGTATAATAATCATGAAATATTAATTCTAAGTATTTTTGGAGCTCGAAACTATGGGTCCATTAGGCCTCCTTGCTAGCCCGATGGGTCACAATTAATTAATTGGATTGTCCAATTAATTGTGTTATGAAAGTGATATGTATATATTCATGGAATAATTGAATAATGATATTATTTTATTAATAACTTAATAATTAAATTAATTAAATAATTAGATTATTTAGTTAATGAATTAATAATTAAATTAATTAAATAATTAGATTATTTAACCAATGAATTAATAATTATGAATTATTAATTATTAAATGGAGGTTGCAGGTTCAAATCATGACTAAGACAAAGATTAAAATAATTAGATTATTTTATTATTTACTTAGTCTAGTATAAGTTTAAGTCAACTAGGGTTAAATGGGAGTTAGATTCCTATTTTACCTAAGACACTTAAATACTAATATCTTTTTAATATATGGAGATATTTGAAAAAGATATGTATCTTGTTATTAAACATATATATATATATATATATATATATATATATATATATATATATATTGACATAACAAAAACAAAAAGACTTATTGATTCTTTGAGCCAAAAAGCACAGAGCAAACAAAAAAAAAACCTAGAAGATCTAGGTTAATTTTTTAGCCAAAAGAATAAAAAAATATTTTTCCTCGTGGTGGCTAAAACATAGCAAGAAGAAAAGGAGTTTTCTTCAAGCCTCTGCATCCTTCTTGTTCCTTGAAGATTGTGATATGCCCACTCATAGTTACTGGATCGCAGGACATAGCGAGGAAGACTTTGTGGTTTGTAATCAAAATAAAGCTTAAAGAAACGAAGGAGTAGATCTTCAAGGGTATGATCTAACACTCATTCTATATTTTAGTATATTGTATATGGTTTATACGTTGCAAAAAAAAAAAAAAACAAACCCCGTTTCCGCTGTTCAACGTAAATCCGAGTTCATGTTGTACCATCTTCCACTTTGAGCATTTTTACTTCAGGAGTGAGCTTCTTGTTTTGCTCTTAAAGCTCATCTACTTTCACTCTTCCTAAGGCTTTCTTGCCTTTGTTGGTGTCCATGACCTCAAGCTTGTAATATGTAAATGTTATAAAAATATGAATAAAAGAAATTAGTTTTTATTCTATAAGTATTGATTTATTAACATTCGTACACTTATATCATGTGTGCAAAACATCCAAGTTTGCAGGATGTAATCTCAAGCTCAGTATATCGGTGTGTGATACGTGACGTGTATATTTTTGTCGTTAGAAAATATACGTCAAAAATATTTATATAGAATCACAACAATGCCGCAAAAGTTTAAAAATGGCAAGTCGGGTGTCGTCCATGGAGAAATGGAATTCAAATGGCTAAAACTAGTTAACTAGTGTTAAAATAAAACAAAACATGAAAAGATAGAGACGGTTGTTTGAAAGTTAATAAATATAATGCAAACTACAATTATATTAATTAATCTAACATGCAACTAAGTTAGTTAGAATGCAAATGGTGAGATATGGTATGGGATGTGAATGTTGGAATTAATGCAATCAAAACACAAGTGATGCGCAATCCATTTACCCTTTGAAGAGCATATTCGATTATTAAAGGCTAATCTACCTTTAAAGGTGACTTAGACCAATAGCTCTCACTCGTGACTACTTGGCCGGATTTGGAGAGATAAAGTCTCTTATCACATCAACTCTCTACTACACAACTACTTGGTTGGTTTATGAGGGAGTCCTCTTTAGGTTTAGGTAGATTCTAATGGTTAGGGATGGCTTGGAAGGTCATATTCACAATTCACCCCTTTCCATTGAAGCCTAAATGCATAGGAAAGGCATATTCACTACACATATATTCTATTCAATTTAGCTAGTTTTAATCACCTAAAAGTGGGTATCTTGTTAGTGCCTAGAGTTACAGATTGCGCAGCGAAAGGATTTTTAAAATTTTAATTCAATCATAAACTAACAAATTTGTACAGTATAAATGAAAACAATAATAAGGAGATGAAACGATTTCATACTAGCGTTTGAAGGCTCTTTCTTTTGTTTTTGATTTTCTTCTTGATTAGAACCACAATTTCTTCCCGGCTATGTCACGCGATTGGCAACAACGTGTGGGCGCGTCACGGTGCTCATAAACAACAAGAGGATGAAGAGAAGAAGTACCAAAGAAAACCTTTTTTCTTTCTTTGACCGCCTGCCTAGAGTATCTAGGTTTTTGTTTCCCTTATTGTTCTGTGCACACATATTGCATCTCATGCAATTGAGAGTTGTGCGTTGATATGTGTTTTTTCAATCAATTTTTTTTAAACAATATATCTTAAATTTATTTTAAACGATAACTTTTATTAATTAATCCTTTAAAATATCTAATATGTATAAGGATAATTAATAACTTTGAAATTAAACTTTTTAAATTCAAATTTGATATTTAATTAATAAAAATAAAATAATCAAATTATCTTATCTTCATTCAAACACAAATATCCATCAATATCCTCCAAGTAATGATTAATCGCATAATTAAATAATCTAATTATTTAATTAACTTAATCAGTAACATTAATTAATTAAATAATCTCATTACTCAATTAATTCCTAAATAGAAGCGTGTCACTTTCGAAACACAATTAATTGGACAATCCAATTAATTAACTGTGACCCTTGTTACTTTAAACAATTGGGTTAACAAGGGGACCTAATAGATCCACAATATTTCAAGCTCAAATAATCCTTAGAAATAATTAATTAAACTCTTTAATTAATATTTCATGATTATTAATTTCGGCGTTATTCCACTAAAAACCTGAAGCTGCATTCTCTCAACTGTAGACATTTTTACACAAACCAATATCTTTTGGTGTCCATCAATATGCTATTACATATTGTATAATCTCCACAAGTAGTTCATAATTAGAGCTGGGTCAAAATATCCGTTTTACCCCTCATTAAGTACCATTGATTCTCTAATGAACAATAAATCCTATATTCCTTACGGAATTAAAAGAGCACTTACATTGTTTAAACCTCAAATAAACCCTTAAGGGAACAACCATCTACTTCTCGCAAGAAGGAGTGGATTCCACTATTGTGTACAAACCCTCATAGCCACAAGTCAAATTGTGATCCTAACATATGGAGCATATTGATCGGGAACGCAACTCCGACCTCACCCATGGTATATCAAAGACCACGACCTAACCTGAATGAAGTTGATAAGACACTCATGATTCAGTTCACCTATATACAGTCATCATTAGTCGATATATGAATCTCTAAAACGGATCTGAGTGAGAGATTCATACAGATCGTGGCCCAGTCCTATATGATCACATCATACAAGGTGCATCCATTCTCATATCACCATATGAATGATCCAGGATAAGATCACCATACATTACGGAATAAACCACAATTGTAGATTAACTACAGATAAAGTACCTAGCTTTATTTGCTATCTATACACTCTTTTGATTGCTTGTTTCAAATTGAATCCATCTGTATATTACATTCATATACTCAGTTCAAAATTACATCCGGTAATCTTGGATGTTAAGTACACATGTTATATAAAAGTTTGAAAAAGTTTTAATGAATAAACTACTTCTTTTATTTACGTTCAATTGACATTTAAGGGCAAAAAACCAAACAATCTCCCACTTGCACTAAAGCATGTGAGACGTGTCTCGTAAACCTAGACCTTCTAGGTGACATGTAAACACTTTAGCCAGTAAGGTCATCATAAATGAACCAACATGATTGTCCTATGATGCTGTTTTGATTAAGGTCACATCTCCTCTCTATAATATCTCTCTGATGAGAAGATATTTCCTCTTTATATACTTTCCTCTGTTATGGCTTCTTAGTTCTTTGTAATTAGCCACTATACCACTATTATCATAATAAAGTGTGACGGGCTTATCCAGATCTGGAACAACTTCCAGATCACTTAAGAACTTGCGAAGTCAAACAACCTCTTTAGCAGCTTCACAAGCAGATACATATTCGGCTTCCATGGTGGAATCGGTAATACAAGATTGCTTAGCACTCCTCCATACAATGGCTCCACCACCAAGGGTGAATACTGATCTAGATATGGAGTTTCTAAAATCCTTGTCTCACTGAAAATCAGAATCCGTATATCCTAACGAGATCAAATTCAATCCAAAATACACTTGTATATAGTTTCCCGTTCTCCGAAGGTACTTGAGAATAGTCTAAATAGCAACCCAATGATCCATTCATGGGTTAGACTAGTATCTAATGGCTACTCCCACTATGAAGCAGATGTCCAGTCTCGTGCATAACATTACATACATGATACTATCTATCGCTGACGCATAGGGAACACGTCTTATATCCTCAACTTCTTGAGGTGTCTTAGGACACTGTTTCTTAGACAAGTGAACTCCATGCCTGGAAGGTAAATTACCTTTCTTAGAGTTTTGCATCAAAAAGCACACAAGAATATTGATATATGATACATGAGACAATGCTAGAAGTTTTTTCTTGTGATCCGTTATAAGTTGGATCCTTAGAACATAACTCGTCTCTCATAAATCTTTAATTTGTAATTGGCTAGCCAACCCTTTACTTCCGATAATACTTTTACATCATTCCAAATAAGTAGGATATCATCTACGTAAAGTACTAAGAAAACTAATTCTTATCAATGATGTGCTTGTAGACACAAGCTTATCAACGTTTTGCTCGAACCTATAGGTTTTGATCACATCATCAAACCTTACGTTCCAAGATCTATATGCTTACTTAAGTCCATAAATGGACCTTTACAACATGCAAACCTTTTGCTCTTAATCTATAGACACAAATCCCTCTGGTTGTATCATGTAGATGCTTTCATCAAGATTGCCATTCAAGAATGCACTCTTGATGTCCAATTACCAAATTTTGTTATCGAAATAGGTAGCAATAGATAAGAGAATTTGAATAGACTTAAACATGGCTACTTGCGAGAAGGTCTCTTCATAATCGACCCCTTTTTTCTAGGTATAACCCTTGGCCACTAACCTTGTCTTGAAGGTCTCTGCCTTCCCGTCTACTCCTCTATTTCTCTTATAGATCCACTTATACCCTACGGGTTTTTCCCCCATCCAGTAAGTCTACAAGTTCATAAACTGAGTTAGAGTACATGGACTCCATCTCGAGATTCTTAGCTTTATGCCATTCCTCTTTGCCAAGATTTCCCATTGCATTCTTAAATGTCAATAGATCATTCACACAATCAGTAAAGATTACATATCGTCCCTCACCTATACCCAAATAGCGTTAAGGTTGTTGTATAACCCTCCCACTACGTCAAGGTGGTATTGTAGCCTGATTATGAATCATTCGATTATCAAATATTAATGGATCAACAACTCTTGTTGATTGAGCACTAGTCGTACATTTAATACAACATTACTTCAAGGTTTATGATCACTAATATAGCTATCCTCAAGAAACATTGCATTTGTTGATACAAATACTTTGTTCTCTTCAGGACTATCGAATTATCCACCTCTAGTCTCTTTGGAAAATCCTATAAGCAAGAAAACCATAGACATGGGGTTTAGCTTTCCACTTTTGTTCTTCATCACTTGTACTAGACACCCCCATATATGGAAATGTTACAAACTAGCTTTACGACCATTCCACAACTCTAAAGGAGTTTTAGAAACATATTTGGATGGCATTACATTCAAAATGTAAGCCGCAGTTTGTAACCCATTTCCTCAAAAAGAATTTGGTATTGATGAGAAACTAATCATAGATCTCACCATTTCCACTAGGGTTTTATTTCTCCTCTTTGTGACACCATTCTGTTGTGGTGTTCCAAGAGCTGTGAGTTGGGTCACTATCCCATACTCGTCCATAAAGTCTTCAAACTCTTAGTCAAGGTACTTACCCCCACGATCCGACCGTAAAGACTTGATAGTCTTTATTAAAAGGTTCTCAACTTCAGTTCTAAATTCTTTGAACTTTTCAAAAGTTTCCAACTTATGTTGTTTTAGGTAGAAATATCCATATCACGAGTAGTTATCTATAAAGGTGACAGAATACTCATAACCACCCCTTGCCTTAACATTCTGACATCAGTCCACAGATGTCATAATGTAGATTCTCTAGTGGTTCTTTAGCTCTAAGCCCTTTTCCAATAAAAGGTCTTTTGGTCATTTTACCTTCTAAACAGGATTCACAGATAGGTAAGGTGCCAACCTTTAACTCACTTAAATGTCTGCTTTTCACTAATCTATCTATCTTGTCAATGTTGATATGGCCAAGTCTTAGATACCATAGATACGTTTCATTTTCTGGAGAAATCTTATATCATTTTGTTTTTTATTTTTCAACTATAAACATTTCAGCCTTAAGCAGTGTTGTATGTATTAACGACCTTAAAACATACAAATTATTTTCTTTTAATCCTAAACATACATTTAATCCATTCCTTGCAATAACAACAACTTATTATTAAATTTCTAGTAAATCCAAGAATAAAAAATATATTATCCAATAATAAAAAACAATTTCCAAAATTTAGTCTAACTATACCCACTGCTCTTGCTGAGAAAGGACATCCCCTGACCTAACATGCATAGAGAAGGCTCCCTCCTCAAGCTATGTCCAATAATCAGTCCACTGCATAGAAAAACCGAATCAACTATCAAGAGTGAAGAATCATCTTCCACTAAACACGACTCAAGAAAAAGTAAATCATATTTACCTTTCATTTTCATCTTCTTGGCAACCTCCTCTAGATACTGAGGACAATTCCTCTTCCATTGACCAACCTTGTTGTAATTGAAACACTTTCCTTTGTCTTGGTCGGTGAAGGGGACCTTCTTCATTCCCTGGGCTTTCTTGGGTTTTCTTGGGCTTAGGCTACCCTTTGCCTTCCAACAGACCTCACATCTTCTTATTACTATAAGAGGATGGTTCGACAACATTTGCCTCACCAGTCTTACTTGTGTTGTCCACAGTCAAGGACTCAAAATTAGTGAGCTCATTGAGCAACTGAGTGAGACTGAACCTTAGCTTAATTGTCCCATAGTTACTCTTAAACTGATCGAAACTCTTTGGAAGAGTCATCAGTATGATGCTAACCTAACTAGGTTCATCAATGGCCCCACCATTAATCTCTACCATGTTTAAATAGAACATCATGCCCATGACAGGTTCCCGAATAGATACACCTTTTTTCATCCAAGCAAGCATTGCAGAACAAACAACTTCGTGCTACTTTTACTCAGAAGGCTTCCCGAACATAACCTGCATTTACTCCATTGTTTCAAATGCAATACCCATTGCTTCGTGCTTAGTGATAAGTACGTTTGTCATACTAGCTAATAGATATGTTCAGGATTTCTCATCTGATGAGACCCATTTTTCATATGCCTCATGAACAGTTTGTGTAACTTGGGCAGTAGGCGTTGGAGGACATTCCTCCGTAAGCACAAACTTTGGGTTCTTGGTGACCAAGATTAAATTTATGTTATGTTTCCATTTAGTGTAGCTATCACCAGTTAATTTATCATTGTCTAGGATTTGTAACAATGTAGATGACATGGCTGAAAAAACATAAATAAAGAATTCATTCAATCATACATTCAAAACATGTATGAATGTTCAATATAAAATTAAACATGATGCATGAAAATGTTTAATGAACAAGAACAACCCTAAGAAAACAATGTTTCTATGCCACGACAATCCAATATACCACAAGCATGTGCCGCCTTAGGGTCGGTCAAATTCTTGCATGTTAGATCGAGACCTTCTCAATCAATTGATATACTAGAATAACTCTTATTCCAATATCATTCAACCATCGTTTATTAAGTCAGGTTTTAATTAACCAGTTTAATTAAAACCTTGTTAGTGTAACCCATCATTTCAGATCTTATAAGCTTAACTTGAGAATTACCGCCTTAGGGTCAGTCAATCCTGAAATCCCCTCGGAAATCCTATCCGTTAGGAAGTTAACCTTGGAATCGGTTCTTATCGAACCACTCCTTAAGGAGGACGAAAGCAAAGACATCACGAGGCCCTACTCGAATCTTACGGTGTTGAACTAATGATAGAGACCGTGGGATATAATGTCATATATCCCTCTCCCACTCACTATATTACATTTAGTGTTTTCCATTATAATTAATGCACCTAGATTAAACTCGATTAAATGGCTAATTTTAATCTTAACGTCTAGTGCATTAATCACAAAATTATTAGAATCCTATTCCAATAACTAATAAACTAATTTGAATTTTTACTCTTAAAAATCTAGTTCATTAGTAATAATTCTAATCTAAGTAAACTATATACTAGGACTAGAACAATTAAATGTGTATTTAACAAGTTTTAACTATTAAAACTAAACACATTATCAGGTCCAATTATTATTAGGGACTTAATCGAATAATTCCTAATATTTGTATAGGACCCTACTAATCTAATTAATTAAACGCTTTAATTAATAGTTTAGTTATTAATGAGAATTACCAAGTTTTTACTCCTAAAAACTAATCCCATTAATTTATAGCCAACTATGTGAATTAACCATTTTAACCAAATTAAAAATAAACACATAATATCGATGGCTATAATGCATGTATGACATATCAACATATATATATATATATATATATATATATATATATATATATATATATATGTGTGTGTGTGTGTGTGTGTGTGTGTGTGTGTGTGTGTGTGTGTGTGCACTACTAATCTATATGGTATGTGTATGTATAACAATGCTTAAATTATCACATAATATAAGCATACATAAATTAACTGAGAACAATGAGTTTATGTAACTTTAAAAGAAAAAAATCTAATTATAAAAAATATCCAAGGCATTCCTTGGTATTCTTGTAATTCCAAAAATCTTTAAGTCCATCTGTAATATCGTCCGGGCCCAAAATCACGCCCAACTTGATTTAATTTATTTTAATGGATCCATCTTGTAGATTAAATCCATAAGACCAAATGTTAATCTGACATTTTTTGTAGGCCCGAGATTTCCTAAAAAAAAATTGGCCCAAACATGCTCGCGTACACGTAGCTATAGTGCTTACGAATAGGGAGTGCATGACTGCTGCTTAAAGAACACAACATTTTGTGCAATACTTGTGCATGTGAAGTAGTAGTGCAATGCACAACATGTGGCATGCATATCTGTTGCAAACACAAAGTGAGTTGCAGCTGTGCAACACGTAACACTTGGAGCAACATGCCTTTGTGAGGCATGCGCTTTGCACATTTGATGTGCAAAATTTTGAAACGGTGCAATAGAATTTTGTGATGCATGCGCTAATTTGCATAGAAAAATATTGAAGCGGTGCAACACGAAACACTTGCGCATGTGATGCATGCGCTTTGCACATCTGATGTGCGCCTGCTGCACACATGCACAACAATTGTGCTTCACATCGCGCACACTACTGCATGTTTGTCTTTCGGATCATCGCGCTTCACTGATTTTCATTAATAAAAAATAAATTACATAATAATTTTTTTATACAATCCATAATTAATATTGCATTAGAAATTTAATATTACAATTAATATCCAAAACCCTAAAACCTGCCATACCATAAAAAATTACGATCAACCATGTTTAAATTAAATGATTTAATAATAAATATTCATAAAATCATAAAACATTCATACATGCAATCAGGAGAATTCAAATTTGATTATACTATACAACAAAGGCTCTGATACCAATTTCTTAGTGCCCATGGTTATAGATTGCACAACGAAGAGTTTTAAAATTTTTAATGCAATCATAAACTAACCCATTGGTTCAGTATAAATGAAAACAATAAGAAGGAGATGAAATGATTTCATACCAGTGTTTAAAGGTTCTTTCTTTCTTTTTCGATTTGCTTCCAAATTAGAACCACAAGATCTTCCCGGATTGTCCCACGATTGGCAACAACGTGTGAACACGTCACGGTACTCAAGAACAACAAGAGGATGAAGAGAAGAAGTACCTAAGAAAACCTTTTTTTTTCTTTGGTCACCTACCTAGACTATCTAGGTTTTTTCCCCCTTTTTGTTCTACGCACACAAATTGCATCTTATGCAATTGAGAGTTTTGCCTTTTTTCAATCAGTGTTTTTAAAATAATATATCTTTTATTTATTTTAACTGATAGCTTTTATTAATTAACCCTTTAAAATATCTAATATCTATAAGGATAATTAATAATTTAAATTTTTAAATTCAAATTTGATATTTAATTTATTAAAAATATAATAATCAAATTATCTTATCTTCAATCAAGACCCTCTAACTAATTATTAATCGAACAATTAAATAATCTAATTATTTGATTAACATAATCATTAACATTCATTAATTAAATAATCTCATTATTCAATTAATTCTCTAAAAATTCCCTTTATCTTTGTAGTGTAAATATACCTATGGGGGGGGGGGGGGGATGGGTTGAATAGGTATATGCTCATATTTTTGTCTTCTTTTAAAGACAATACATTATTAACAATGCTTGATAAAAATTGCAAACAATGACACAATATTTACGTGGTAAACCTCCGAAGAGGAAACATCCACGTGTTGATACCACAACTAACGGCAAAAGCAAATCCACTATTTCAAATAGAGTTACACACTCAAACAATCAACACATGCTCCCTAAGCTATCACTCTCACTCTATCCTTGAACCCTGTGATCTACTAAGCCGACTTCCTATCCAAGACCCCCTGTCTCTAGAAAGATTCCTTGCTCACCAATCCGGATCCTCCCGCCCCTAGGCAAGACTTCTTGCTCAACTATCCGATTCCTCCTGACTCTAGTCAAGACTTTCTTGCTCAACAATCCGAGGTCTCACACCTCTTGTCGAGACTTCCACTTACTTAGCTATCCAAGTCCTCTCGATTCTAGCTAAGACTTTCAATTGCTCAAATCAAAGAATCACTCTAAGATATGAGACTTTCTACCTCTTCACAAGGCATCTAAGTGATCATGAATGCAAAACGCAATCAAGCACTCAACAAAGAAAATGATGATCAACAAATTCTACGGACATGCAACTAGATAGCTAGATTATGCTTTCAAAGAACAATCACAAATGTATCTATATAACTGAAGCATGTTATCAACTAAGAACATAGATATGAAGATATAGACACCAATTGAAATATAACCTAGTTCTTAGAAAATGAAATTAGATCTAGAAATAATCAATCAAGCATAAGAACAAAAGATTTCTAGAAACAATTTCATGTTTATCAAGTTTAGCACTTATCAATCAACTTATCACAAATCTAGCTAAACTTGAAAATCAATTCAACAAACCACAAAATGATATCAAAATCATCCTAGTCATGCTTCTTAATCAAATAGCATCAATCAATAAGAAGATCTAAGAAGAAAACTAAGAAGAAGATGATTTTACCAACAAGGATGAAAATGACGAACTAAAGATATGGTCACAACGAAATATCTAAACATCCTTCGGTTCTGGAAGTGATTGGGGTTTGTAGAACTCTTCAAGACACACAAAATCTGTTTTTGAATCAAGTGATTCGGAGTAGAAATGAAGAAGTAATCACAAAAAGAAAAATCAAAATGTTGAGAGAAAAATTCTGCACTTGTTCTTCAAATTCGTTTTTTCTCAACTTGTCTCAAGAATGAGAGGGAATAAGAGGTTTTAAACAGAGAACAATGACCGTTTTGCCCCCATTCTTTAGTGCCTCCTAGAGATGGAGCATGGGTATCTCGGGGCAGAGCATCTTTGGGGATGAGATGGCCACGCGCTATCTCTGGATGGTGCAAAGTGATGGCTTGAGCCATCACACCTCTTCCCTTGCGCTCCTCTCACGTTCTTCGAACGCTCTTTGGCCTCCAAACTCTGAATTTGAATCCATTTGAAGATTACAAACTGGGACTCCCTCACGGACATGGAAATATAAGATAATCAACCCAGAAAATAAGAATTCAACTTAATATACAAAGACGAAGACAATGTATGCAACATGAGTTGAAAGTGTAGTATCTTTTGATTTAGAACTCGAAATCAAAAGTATGAGTAACCGAAATGACTGGAACTCAATCATGATTAATCTAAAACTAAAATCAAGTCCAAGATCCATGATATACAAACATATAAACAAACAAACACATTTCACACAAGAAAGCAAACTACATAGAGATAGTCTTCAATCATGCATTTTCCAAAACATGTTACTTTCATACCAAATGCATGAGCATTCAACTTCAAGTGTGTGAATATGTTATACTAAATGATGCGCTACAATTCAAGGACACAAATGTATGAATTGTGTGTGTGTGCGCATATAATGATGCACTGCTAAGTAGGGACACATATGAATGAATTGTGTGTGTGTGCGCGCTTACGCCTTGCAAGAGGAAGAAGGATTTTGATACCCTAGCATCCAAGAATAGTACCAATCCTCTTGAAGATGAACTTTGCATAATGAGAAGTTGATTTTCTTCCTTGAAGCTCTTATCATCACGAACCACTTAAGCAACTAAGCATTACAAAGAAATTAAGTTTTGTTATGGAATCAAGCCAACACAAATCTAAAACCTAACAATCTCCCCCTTTGGCTATTCCATGACAAAACCTCTACCTCACTATACAAAAATCACTCATAATCAATGTTGATTGCATTCTCACATCCTTATATTACAAGGAAATATTCCTAGACTAAAGTGTCTTCAAGAATCTCCAAGAATATCTTCACACATTCAAAGCACCTATGAGACAAGAACTACCAAAAGAAATCTTCTACAATGAAGATAGGTGAGATAAACAAACAATATACGAAACAAACAAAAATTCCCTTATCTCTTCTTATCTCATGCAAACAAGATTTCTTTCATGCAAACACAAATTCTTTCTCCCCCTTAAGACAAAATTTCACCCCCTTAATGGATTGTCTCCCCTTTATATCAAAAGTAAGTAACATGGTGAGGAAAACACTTTCTCCCCCTTTTTGACAAGGAATAGGCAAAAATCATATTACACAACCTAAAGAGAGAGATAAATGCCAATTGAAAATACCTACAAGGTTATAAGGGATGCATAATGAAATCATGAGATAGTAAGCAAACAAGTTGTATAGAAAACTAAGTTTAACAAACTAAGTTCGCCCTTAACAGATGCTCCACATATTAATAAGCAAGTAAACTTGTTCACAAGGGAATCACACAATCACACATTTCAAGCAATAAAAGAAAGTAAACCATTATTTTTTCAAAATCAATAAGAGAATCATAGATTTTTATTATTTTCTCAAAAATAATCTCTCATTGCTAATGAATCAAGCACATTAAGCAAAAATGTGTGTGAAAATGCTTCTAGCATATATAAAAGGAGTGATTGTGATATCAACATGCAAACCACTTCAACATCTATCCATCTAAAACTTTTCCAATCAAGGTCAAACCGATTATCATCCGGATTTTTTACTTTAAAGAGAATAGATTTCAACATGTGAGCGTGTGTGTGCTTATGGCTCGTCATCCCATTTCTGTTTTTTAACCCGAGCAATCACAATTTTCAACTAAACTCCATTTTAAGCCTTCATTTCTTTTTAGGCTTTGTATCAAAGATTTTTTTTAAATGATTTTTTTTCAACACTTCTTTGATTTTTCTTACATAAACATATACTCTTCATGATGGCTTTCACTCATCACAATGGTGTAGCCCTTTCCTACATTGGGCAGATTCACAACTAAGGTGTGTAGCCCTTTCCATGAAGGTGCTCGTTGAGTTCTATGTAGATGCCGAAGCAAAATGGATACTAATCATAGGTCATCTATCATGTGCTAGACAATGAACATCAAGATGCATCCATAATCTACATGCTTTCAAACTCAATTACTCAAACTTAAACATATTAGAGAAGCATTTTTACACTTTTGAAAACAAGATTTACAAATACTTAAGTGCATGATCTAGAAGCAATAAAAGCTATTTTATCAAGATCATTACTTCTCACATGAGTAGCTCTCAAAGAAATAGATATGCAATATAGTTTTGCTTATCAAGCCACTCATAACCACACACAAGCATTAATCAACACAAATCATATATCGAGTCAAATTATTATTTTTTGGGTTGAGTATCTTATATGTCCATGTCCATGTGAGAGTTATGGTTCGTAATCCACAAATGGATTCGAATTCTAAGTTCGGAGGCAGAAGAATGGTCAAAGAATGCGACGAGAGCGCAAGAGGAAAAGAAGTGCATCCAAGCACTCTTACCCAAGATGGTGCGGGGCCATCTCGGGACAGAATGCTTGCTGCCCCGAGATGCCCACGTGCCATCTCGGGCAGCAAGCATGCTTGGACACTTAAGGGCAAAATGGTCATTTTATGCTTCATTCTTATCCCTCTCCTTTATAATCTCTTTCCCTCTCACTTGTTATTCTAAGAAGAAATTTAAAACAAGTGTGCATAAATTTTCTCTCTAAATTTTCTCACCTTCCAAACACCATAACTTCTTCATTTGAACTCCGATTTGAGTGATTCAAAGTTGAGAGTGTTTTTATATTCATTCTCCATCTTTTCTCTGAAGGTTTAAGTAAATTTTCTGCTGTTTTTGGTATCTAAGCATACAAAAATGGGACTGCACCTAAATCAACTAAGGTATTGATTTTCTCTCAAAGTTTTCTTTTAAAACTTGGTCAATTGCCTTGGGTTTTCTTCTTCAACTTATATTTGTATATTGTGAGTGTTTTGATTTGAGTTTTAAATCTTTCAAAGCTAGGTTGAGTTTCAATTGAAATCATTCATGTTGAGTTATGTTTTGATTTTGCCTATGTTATCACATGTTTGAAATTGTATTGTGCTAGCTTTGATTCTAGGACTATTTGATGATCTTTGATTGATTGATTTTGAGAAAAATAGTTCCTCACATGTATTAGGCTCTCTTGGCCAAAATTCTCACATAATACATGTGCATATGTTCTTTTGAGCTATTCTTGTGTTTTGATTGAATCTATGATTAGGAATATGCTCTAGAACTTTAGCTTAAATCTAATTGACTATGTCATATGATTTTAGCATGTTTTAGGTTTATGTGATTTAAACTTGATCTTGTGATTTATTGAACATATCTTGTGATTCAGGTTTAGATCTATGCATGTATCTAGGTTGTGATTAATTTTGAACATATCTTACATAATCTAGATTGATTACACATGCATGATTAACTAGACTATATGTGATTTGTGCATTTATGCTCATGTCTAGTATTTCCCATAGGATGTGTTGATCATAGCATTCTATGTCGCGTGCTTGTTTGCGTTTTGCATTCATGATCCCCTAGATGCCTTGTGATAAGGAAGTCTTAACAATAGGTGTGAGACCTATGGTGTTGAGCAAGAAGTCTTGGCAAGAGGCGTGAGGCCTTAGATTTT
This sequence comes from Dipteronia dyeriana, assembly GCA_032871835.1. Classification (NCBI taxonomy): domain Eukaryota; kingdom Viridiplantae; phylum Streptophyta; class Magnoliopsida; order Sapindales; family Sapindaceae; genus Dipteronia; species Dipteronia dyeriana. The sequence goes on from CM065298.1 coordinate 44,757,598, forward strand.
GGAGCAAGAAAGTCTTGGCTAGGGTCGTGAGGATCTGGATAGTCAAGAAAGAAGTATTGCCTCAAGTTGGGAGAACTCGGATAGGTGAGCGAGAAAGTCTTGACTAGAGTCGTGAGGACTTAGTTGAGCAAGAAGTCTGGCCTTGGGTTGTGAGGATCCGGATAAGGTTAGCGAGGAAGTCTTGACAAGAGTTGTGAGGCCTCGAATTGTTGAGCATAGGGCGACAACTTCTAGAGTAGGATATGAGGGTAGTTTCTAGGTGAAGTGGTCACTTGAGAGATTGTACTTGTCTTATCTAATAGGGGATTTTGTTTGTCGATGGCTGCTAACCTGTGGATGTTTCCTCTTCAGAGGTTTACCATGTTATATATTGTGTCAATTTTTCTCCATCCCTATCTTTCTAATATTTGTATTGTGGATGGAACTCTTTATATATGTTTACTTCCTTTCTATAATATAGATTATGTATGTGTTACAATTACTTGTTTGTATCACACTTTACTTGTGTTTATATATTGATAAATTGTCTTTAATTAATATATATATTTTGATACAAGCAATCTAGAGGGACAAACTTTTGTTTGTTTCTAAAGGGGTCGAAAAATGTGTCTAACCTATTCACCCCCCCTCTAGGTTAGCCTTGAGCATTTAACCGTGTTTGTTTTTTCAATTGGTATCAAAGCAGGATACTAGATTGCACTTAGTGTGAGTCCGGGGTGATACATTCACAGTTTTTGCAAGGCTTTTGAAGTCATGGGTTTACAAGATGATGTAATGGCGGAAGAAGCCTCAAATACTAGGCCACCATTACTTCGAAGTTGAGGATGAAAGCCTACATATGCTCTATTGATGAAACGGCTTAGATGGTAGTGGAAGAAGGTTATAGTCCTCCTACCAAGGTTCAAGAGGAATGAACCATGATACTCAAGCCAAAGAGTGAATGTACAACGAATGAGTTTGAGGTTGCTAAATGTCATCATCGTGCTATGAATGCCACTTTTGGAAGAGTTGATGGGCATCAATTCTCCTACATTCAAAATCTTGAATCCGTAAAGAAAGCTTGGGATACTCTCCAAGTTACTAATGAAGGAACCTTAGCGGTGAATAACTCGAGGCATCAAATGTTGGCATCACAACTTGAAGGTTTAAGTATGGGTGAAGAAGAAAAGTTTGAAGACTTCCAATTTTGGATTCTTAATATAGCTAACCAATGTCAAGTACTTGGAGAACCTATCTCAAAAGAGCGTTTAAATTGGAAAATCTTTAGGTCTCTTCCTAAGAGATTCAAATCAAAGGTGACAACCATTGAGAAAAGCAAGAATGTGGATAGTATGAACATTAATGAGTTGCTTGGGTCTCTCCAAAATTATGAGATGAAGCTAAAGATCAAGAGTAAGGGAATTGCTCTCAATGCTATAGAGGAGGAGAGTGATGTTGAAAATAATGAGATGGCTCTTTTGGTTAGAAGGTTCAATAAGTTTCTAAAGAAGAATGCCAAGCCTAGAGGCAAGTCTTCTAAGGAAAAATAAGTCAAGATAACATCATCTCCAAGAATTGAGAAAAATAGTCAAGCTATGAACAAGAATGAGGTTCAATGCTATAATTGTAATGGTTTTGGTCACTTTGCTAGTGAGTGCACCAAGAAGCCATCTAAGAAAGACAAAATGTTGGTGGCTACTTGGAGTGATGATAATTCTAGTGACAATGAGAGCTCTAGCAGTGAGTCTTCAAGTGATGAAGAGTTGGTGAGCAACTTTGTAGCTCTAACGACTTCTCATTCTTCACTAGATGTTGATGGTTCAATATCTTTGAACAAGAACTTTGATGCAAATCATCATGGAAGCTCTAGTTTCATTCCTACTAATCTTAAGTTGTTGAAAAAGATAGAAAAGCTTGAAGAAGCTAGGGATAATGCTCAAAGAGAAATAGTTGAAAATGATGATTTGATCAAGAAGCAACTATATGAGTTTGTGGTTGTTACTCGTAGATTTCTTGGTGAGAAAGGTGATATTATGAAGAAGTTTAGAGAACTTGAAAAGATAAACCTTGAGAAGGATAATGTGATATCTTCTTTGTAGAAGAGAGAACAATAATTGATGGAAGAAATAGACACGGCTAAGGAGGCCATCAAGGACTTAGTGAATGATTCGATTAGTGTGTCTAGTATTAGGAATCTTGTTAACTCTTATAGTGGTGAAGACGACTTGGTAGTAGAAGATGAGCTCTTGGAAGCACCACTTCCTACACACTTTAATGAAGTCGTGATTTATAAGAAACCACACAAGAAGAGAAGATCAAAAGCCAAGAAGAAGTTGGTGAACAAGGTATCTTTGCAAACTCCTAGTGAAGCTAGTTAAACTCTAAAAGGTACAATCTCATCTTTTAGTCCAATTTGCCAACATTGCAACACAATAGGTCACATTAAGCCTAGGTGTTATTAATATATTTAAAAAAGAAAATTAGGAAATGAATCTAGGGATAAGGAGATTAAACTTCAATTTGAACATGCTAAGACTTTGAAAGTTGAGAAACATGATAATATTGCTAAGCATGAGAAAAAGTTGTGGAGTAGAAAGAATACTAATCTTGTTCAACTTGACAAAGCTTGTGTTGAAAATGATAAGGAAGAGTGTGTTAATGATATTCTTGTTAATCAAGTCATTGAAGGACTTTACTCTAGATTTAACATTGTTGTCAAGGACGATATTGGAAATGTTTGTGTAGGTACACCCAAGAACAAGTGGTTCAAGGGTGAGTGCTCTTATCACTAAAATAAGAAGCACATGTGAGATAGCTTTGAGGCTATATTTTAATTGTGTTGAGAATTCTTGCTTACTAGCTTTGAATAATCCATGTATTGTTATGAACTTGGTTATCTCACATCATGATTGTTATGATGGTCAAAATTTGTTTATTAATTTTAAAGAATTTCTTTTGATATGTTTGTTGATTGAGTTGAGATATTATGCTTTTTATAATCTTGTTGTGAAACATCATCAACTTGGTGTCATGAGGATATTCAAGGCAAGAGTGCTCATAAAAAGGGCGGAAGTATAATATTTGGTGAATATAATATGCCAAAAGGTATCTCTATACTTTAATGCATGTTCTCTTAGATATTCATCTTTTGACTCAATTTTTGTTACACATTTCATAGCATGTCATATTAGAGAATTTTGTATTGAATACATATGGTTCTCATTGACATTTGCAAATTTAGGATCTAATAGTTATATTGTTCACATTGATCTTAACTTTGATGATTGTTTGTGTATGGTATATTGAGTGGCATTATTTTTGAAAATATGAGCTTCATATTCTTTGAAAGCTACTTATTAGAGAACTTGCTTCTCTGATATGTTTTGCTAGTAGATTGAGTTTACTAATATGTAAACATTGGATACACCTTGAAGTTTTTGTGCTTAAGTGCATTTAAAATGACCTATGGTTAGTATCCATTTTGCTTCGGCAATTACATAGAACTCAACGAGCACCTTCATGAAAAGGGCTATACACATTGGTTGTGAAAGCTATCCAATGTTGGAAAGAGCTACACCATTGTGATGAGTGAAAGCCGTCATGAAGTGAATTTTGTTTATGTAAAAAAAGGAAAAAATCAATGAAGTGTTAAAATGAGATCATAAAAAAAAATTATTCAAAGCCTAAAAAGAAAAGGAGGAAGGCTTAAAAATGAGTTTAGTTCAAAATCAAATGAGCTCGGGTTGAAAAATAGAAATAGGATGACGAGCCACATGCACACACACGCTCATATGTTGAAATCTATTCTCTTAATAGCAAAAAATTCCGGATGATAATCGGTTTGACTTTTTTTGGAAAAAGATTAAGATGAATAGTTGTTGGAAATTGTTTGCATGTTGATTATCAAACTACTTCTTGATATATATTTGAAGCATATCTCTCACAAACAAACTTTGTATATGAGTATGATGATATCTTTGTAATTGTTGAAGAATTATGAGAGAACTTGAAAAATATTTGTACATCTCTCTTAGTATATGAAGCTTATTTTGTTGATATTTCTTCAAATTGCTTGAATGTGTGATTGTGTGAACATCTTTGTTAACTCTATGCTATCATTGATTTTAGTTATAGCATTTATCAAGGGGGAGCATTGTATGCTAGACATTGTTCTCTTTTATGATATGTTCACATGCTTCATTTTGTTACATGTTGACATATTTTGACTTAATGATACTTGTAAGATATTACTCACTATCTTTGTCTTGCATGATTATTCATTCTTAAGTCATATGTCTTTGACTTTATATGTTTGTGACTAATATGTTTGTTTTTTCTTTCACTCACTTTTTTTGTATGTATATAGCATCTTATTTCACAAGAACAAATGGGAATAACTAAGGTTACCGGAAGTGGAAATCAATCGAATCCCATTGTGAATGCCAAGTCTAACTCAAAGGGATCCAAAGCTTCAAGGTCAAAGGATTTAGGGATCTTTGCAACTAAGAAGATATTTCGAGAGAGAGGCATTGACTTAGGTAAATGTAAAGATTCTTATTTTCTTAAATGCATTAAGGATAGGAATTGAGAATCTTGGGTGAGCATGCTAGGAATAGTGAATGATACTCTTGTTGGAGAGTTTTATCGTGAATATAGAGAGTGTGCCACCTTATTGGATGCTTTGATGGACATTAGGGGTGTTTTATTTAGAGTTAACCCGAAAAACATTAACAAGTTTCTTGGGCTATCTAGTGATATTGATTCAAACTTTCTAGATGTTGATATCATTGAGAATTTTAATATCATGGGTAGAACTCTATGTGACAATGCTTCTTTTGAGTGGAAAAGTAAAGCATATGTTAGTCAACATGAGTTAACTAAGGCAAGTGCATTTTGGCATCTTTTTATTTGCACTAATATTATTGGATCTTCGAATTCAACCGAGTTGAATAAAGGCAAGATCAAAATAGTATATGCCTTAGTGACTAATCAACCTATGAATCTTGGGGATTTGCTTATGTTTTACTTAGATAATGTGGCTTTCTCAACTAGAGGAGATAAGAAGCTTGCATTACCAGGGTTTATAACTTCTGTGTTTAGCTCGTGGTGTTAAAAATAGTGGAGATGATGTGTTGGTACAACCCTTGGAAAAATATAGTGATAAACGTGTGTCATACATGTCATATAAGGATAAGGGTAAGACATGTGATACTTTTGGACTATTTAGTAGTTCACAAGTTGATTGTCAAGAGACTAGCATAAACATTCTTTCGGATTGGGCTTTACATTTGAAGAAGAAGGTTGATGAGCTTAGTGCTATAGTTGATAAACAAGATGCTAGAATAAAAGAGTTGGATGAGTGTTTTGCATCAAGTTCAAGACCACCTCTCAAGCATTATGTTAGGTCAACTGCATGCACATCTTTCTTTGGTGGATCTAGTAGCTAGTATTTGAGTCTTATGGTACGTTTCTTACCTTTTGGCATCATTCCATGTCAAAAAGGGGGAGAAAGAGTTGTTAAGAGTTGCTAGTTACTTAGTTTCCTTTTTAAGTTGTTTTTGTGAACTTTTGAACTTTCAATGGCTTGTAATAATTAGTCTAAAGATTTGGTTAAGAATTCTTGTATTTGGTATGTATTGAGGGGGAGATACATGTATTTGTGGACTTAATTGTATATTCTTATCCATATTATATGTTGCCATTTGTTGTCTTTCTCTTGTATATGCATTGTGCCTTAAGATGATTTGTAGGTTGCTTCAAGAGAAGATCAAGATGAAGTTCAAGAGTTGGTGAAGATAAGTTATAGGAATCTTACTCATTGTAATGTGAGGGAGTGATTTTGTGACATATCTTCATTTTTTTTATTTGTAGTAAATGTATAGGTGTTTTGACATGGAATTTGCTAAAGGGGGAGATTGTTAGGTTTTAGTTTGTGTTGGCATTAATTCCATTAAAAAATTATGTTTACTTGTAATGATTTTGTTGTTTAGATTCATGATGATTCAAGCTTCAAGGAAGAAGAAACAACAAGTGAAAGCAAGTTCTAAGTCTTCAAAGAGAAAGGATGTAATTTGATTCTACAAAGGTATACTAAGACTTTATCTTTCACTTACAAGGCTTAGGCACACACACACAATTCATTCATATGTGTCCCTGCATTGTTGTGCACCATTATAGGCACACATATACAATTCATTCATATGTGTCCCTGCATCATTGTGCACCATGTATAACACATTCACACACTTGAAGATGAATGCTCATGCATTGGTATGGAAATAACATGTTTTGGAATATGCATGATTGGAAACTATCTCTATGTAGTTTATATTCTAGTGTGAATTTTGTTTGTGTGTGTATATGTTTGTATAACATGGATATTGAACTTGAATTTAGTCTTAAATCATTCCGGATTGAGTTTCGGTCATTTCGGTTACTCATACTATTGATTTCAAGTTCTAAGTCAAAAGATACTACACTTTCAACTCATGTTGCATACATTGTCTTCGTATTCATATATCAAGTTGAATTATTATTTTTTGGGTTGAGTATCTTATATTTCCATGTCAGTGTGAGATTTATGGTTTATAATCCGCAAACGGATTCGAATTCTAAGTTCGGAACCAGGATAACGGTCAAAGAATGCGAAGGGAGCGCGAGAGGAAATGAAATGCATCCACGCACTATTTCCTGAGATGGCACGTGGCCATCTCGGGATAGAATGCTTGCTGCCCCGAGATGCCCACGTGTCATCTCGGGCAGCAAGCATGCTTGGACACTTAAAGTTAAAATGGTCATTTTATGCTTCATTCTTATCCCTCTCCTTTATAATCTCTTTCCCTCTCACTTTTTATTCTAAGAAGAAATTTAAAACAAGTGTGCATAAATTTTCTCTCCAAATTTTCTCACCTTCCAAACACCATAACTTCTTCATTTGAACTCTGATTTCAGTGATTCAAAGTTGAGAGTGTTTTTATATTCATCTTCTATCTTTTCTTTGAAGGTTTGAGTAAGTATTTCTGCTGTTTTTGGTATCTAAGCATACAAAAATGGGACTGCACCTAAATCAACTAAGGTATTGATTTTCTCTCAAAGTTTTCTTTTAAAACTTGGTCAATTGCCTTGGGTTTTCTTCTTCAACTTATATTTGTATATTGTGAGTGTTTTGATTTGAGTTTTAAATCTTTCAAAGCTAGGTTGAGTTTCAATTGAAATCATTCATGTTGAGTTAGGTTTTGATTTTGCCTATGTTATCACATGTTTGGAATTGTATTGTATAGCTTTGATTATAGGACTATTTGATGATCTTTGATTGATTCATTTTGAGAAAAATATTTCCTCACATGTATTAGGCTCTCTTGGCCGAAATTCTCACATAATACATGTGCATATGTTCTTTTGAGCTATTCTTGTGTTTTGATTGAATCTATGATTAGGAATATGCTCTAGAACTTTAGCTTAAATCTAATTGACTATGTCATATGATTTTAGCATGTTTTAGGTTTATGTGATTTAAACTTGATCTTGTGATTTATTGAACATATCTTGTGATTCAAGTTTAGATCTATGCATGTATCTAGGTTGTGATTAATATTGAACATATCTTACATAATCTAGATTGATTACACATGCATGATTAACTAGACTATATGTGATTTGTGCATTTATCCTCATGTCTAGTATTTCCCATAGGATGTGTTGATCATAGCTTCTATGTCGCATGCTTGTTTGCATTTTACATTCATGATCCCCTAGATGCCTTGTGATAATGAAGTCTTAACAATAGGTGTGAGACCTATGGTGTTGAGCAAGAAGTCTTGGCTAGAGGCGTGAGGCCTTAGATTTTGGAGCAATGAAGTCTTGGCTAGGGTCGTGAGGATCTGGATAGTCGAGAAAGAAGTCTTGCCTAGAGTTGGGAGAACTCGGATAGGTGAGCGAGGAAGTCTTGACTAGAGTCGTGAGGACTTAGTTGGGGAAGAAGTCTTGTCTTGGGTCGTGAGGATCCGGATAAGGTGAGCGAGGAAGTCTTGACAAGAGGTGTGAGGCCTCGGATTGTTGAGCATAGGGCGACAACTTCTAGAGTAGGATAGGAGGATAGTTTCTAGGTGAAAAGGTCACTTGAGAGATTGTATTTGTCTTATCTACTAGTGGATTTTGTTTGCCGGTGGCTGGTAGCCCGTGGATGTTTCCTCTTCGGAGGTTTACCATGTTATATCTTGTGTCAACTTTTCTCTATCCCTATCTCTCTAATATTTGTATTGTGGATAGAACTCTTTATATATGTTGAGTTCCTTTCTATAATATAGATTGTGTATGTGTTACAATTACTTGTTTGTATCACACTTTACTTGTATTTATATATTGATCAATTGTATTTAATTAATATATATATTGTGATACAAGCAATCTAGAGGGACAGACTTTTGTTTGTTTCTAAGGGAGTCGAAAAAGTTGTCTAACCTATTCACCCCCCCCCCCCCCTCTAGGTTAGCCTTGATCATTTAACCATGTTTGTATTTTCAATCATGTAAATCATTAGCAATTCTACATTTACGAATGTATTTATAACATCTAGGTCTTATGTGTCCTACCATGTTGCAATAATGACAAATAGGTATGAATTTGAGAAGTTTACCATTTGCTTGAGTAATCAACTCATTTTGCCTTCTCACGTTTTTACCTCTTTGGCGTGCAACACTAAATGTCTTGCCTTTTGCATTTGATGATGATGTAGCTTGTCTTTAGCATTGTTAAGTTTTTTCCTTGACTTTCATTGTTGATGTTGAGGCACCTCCGGTAGCATTCATGGCTTTACCGTTAGAGAGTGTACCTACAATTAAATTGCTTCAAGCTTTGAAAAAAGTAGATTTGTTAGATAAAGGAGTTGATTTTTGTTTAACATATCATAAACCTCTTTTGTCTCTTGAAAGCTTTCTAACCTTAATGAGAGCTTTCACATTGTTAGAGCTAGATAACATCTTGTTTATCATCTCTTTAGCCTCATTAAGTTTGTCATTAAGCACTTTCTCATGATTCTCATGCTCATTAAGTTTTACTTTAATCACATTTTCAATTCTCCTAGGACGATCAAGAGATTCATCTCTTTGCTCAATTTCATGCTTCAAAATACTTAATCTATCACTGCTATCAATCAAGTTTTTCTCAAGATTAAGAATTTTGTCATTAAGATCAATAACACATTTTGAGCTACAATCATGATTTTCTACCTTCTTGGTGAGAGACTTATTGATCTTAGAGATCCTTTCATTTTCTTGAATAAGATCTTCGATCTTTTGATCATCTAAGTCAGTAGACTCACCTTTAACAAGAGAAGCCACAAAAAAATACATTTCTATAATCATGATGAAAAAAAAAATACTACAAATAAGATCTATCTAAGTGCGTCTAGAAACCTGCTCTGATACCAATTGAAATTTACCTTTATCTTTGTATTGTAAATATACCTAGAGGGGGGGGGGGGTGTGAATATGTATATGCTTCAATTTTTGTCTTCTTTTAAAAACAATACAATTTTAACAATGCTTAATGAAAATTGCAAACAACGACACACAATATTTACGTGGTAAACCTCCAAAGAGGAAACATCCACGGGTTGATACCACAACCACCGGCAAAAGCAAATCCACTATTTCAAATAGAGTTACACACTCAAGCAATCAACACATGCTCTTCAAGCTATCACTCTCACTCTATCCTTGAAACTAGTGATCTACTAAGCCGACTTCCTATCCAAGACCCCTTATCTCTAGGAAGATTCCTTGCTCACCTATCCTGATCCTTCCGACCCTAGGCAAGACTTCTTGCTCAACTATCTTTTCCGAGTCCTCCCGACTCTAGGCAAGACTTCTTGCTCAACTATCCGAGTCCTCCCGACTCTAGTCAAGACTTTCTTGCTCAACAATCCGATTTCTCACACCTCTTGTCGAGACTTCCATTTGCTTAGATATCCAAGTCCTCCCGACTCTAGCTAAGACTTCCAATTGCTCAAATCAAAGAATCACTCTAAGATATTAGACTTTCTACCTCTTCACAAGGCATCTAAGTGATCATGAAAGCAAAATGCAAACAAGCAATCAACATAGAAAATGATGATCAACAAATTCTATGGACATGTAACTAGATAGCTAGATTATGCTTTCAAAGAACAATCACAAATGTATCTAGATAACCAAAGAAGTTATCAACTAAGAACATAGATATGAAGATATAGACACCAATTGAAACACAACCTGGTTCTTAGAAAATGAAATTATATCTAAAAATAATAAATCAAGCATAAGAACAAAAGATTTCTAGAAACAATTTCATGTTTATCAAGTTTAGCACAAATCAATCAAGTTATCACAAATCTAACTAAAATTGAAATCAATTCAACAAACCATGAAATGATATCAAAATAATCCTAATCATGCTTCTTAATCAAATAGCATCAATCAATAAGAAGATCTAAGAAGAAAACTAAGAAGAAGATGATTTTATCAACAATGATGAAAATTTTGAACTGAAGATCTAGTCACAACGGAATATCTAGACATCCTTTGGTTCTATAAATGCTTAGGCTTTGTAGAAATCTTCAAGACACTCGAAAATTGTTTTTGAATCAAGTGATTAGGAGTAGAAATGAAGAAGTTATCACAAAAACAAAATCAAAATGTTGAGAGAAAAATTCTGCACTTGTTCTTCAAATTCGTTTTTTCTCAACTTGTCTCAAGAATGAGAGGGAAGGAGAGGTTTTAAAGAGAACAACCAAATTACCATTTTACCCCCATTCTTTAGTGCCTCCCCGACATGGAGCATGGGAATCTCACGGCAGATCACCTTTGGGGCCGAGATGGCCGTGTGCCATCTCGGGATGGTGCAAAGTGATGGCTTGAGCCATTGCATCTCTTCCCTTGCGTTCCTCTCGCGTTCCTCTCGCGTTCTTCGGCCGTTCTTTGGCCTCCAAACTCCGAATTTGAATCTGTTTGAAGATTACAAACCGGGACTCCCTCATGGACATGGAAATATAAGATACTCAACCCATAAAATAAAAATTTGACTCGATATATGAATACGAAGACATTGTATGCAACATGAGTTGAAAGTGTAGTATCATTTTATTTAGAACTCGTAATCAAAAGTATGAGTAACCGAAATGACCGGAACTCAATCATGATTAATCTAAGACTAAAATCAAGTCCAAGATCCATGTTTTACAAACTTATAAACAAACAAACACATTTCACACAAGAATGCAAACTACATAGAGATAGTCTTCAATCATGCATTTTCCAAAACATGTTACTTTCGTACCAAATGCATGAGCATTCAACTTCAAGTGTGTGAATATGTTATACCAAATGATGCGCTATGATGCAGGGATACAAATGTATGAATTTTGTGTGTGTATGCATATAATGATGTACAACTAAGCAGGGACACATGAATTAATTGTGTGTGTGCACTTACGCCTTGCAAAAGGAAGAAGGATCTCGATACCTTAGCATCCAAGAATAGTACCAATCCTCTTGAAGACGAACTTTGCATCATGAGAAGTTGATTTTCTTCCTTGAAGCTCTTATCATCACGAAGCACTTAAGCAACTATGCATTACAAAGAAATGAAGTTTTGTTATGGAATCAAGGCAACACAAATCTAAAACCTAACATTCTCGAATAGACACGTGTCACTTTCGTAACACAAGTAATTGGACAATCTAGTTAACTAACCTTGACCCTTGTTACCTTAATCAATCGGGCTAGCAAGGGGACCTAATGGATCAACAATATTTCGAGCTCCAATAATCCTTAAAAATAATTAATTAAACTCTTTAATTAATATTTCACATTTATTAGCTTCGGTGTTATTCCACTACAAAAAGCTACACTCTCTCTACTGCATATGTTTTTACACAAACCAATAACTTTCAGTGTCCATCGATATAGCTATTACATATGGTATAATCTTCCACAAGTAATTCATAGTTAGAGCTGGGTTATAATGTCTATTATACCCCTCTAATTATATCTTTCCATTAAGTACCACTGATTCTCTAATGAACAATAAATCCTACATTCCTTACCGAATTAGAAGAGCGCTCATATTGTTCAGGTTCTGAATCATTTCTTAAGGGAACTACCATCTACTTCTCGTAAGAATGAGTGGATTCCACTATAGTGTACTGACCTTTCCAGCCACAAGACAAATCGTGATCCCAATATACAGAGCATATTGATCGATAATGCAACTCCAACCTCACCCATGGTATAGCGAAGATCACGATCTAACCTGAATAAACTGATAAGACACTCAGGATTAAGATCACCCATATATAGCCATCATTAAACGATATTTTTGAATCTCATCATGAAACGGATCTTAGTGAGAGATTTATACTGATCATGGACCAATCCTATATGATAACATCATACACGGTGTCTCCGTTCTCTTATCACCATAAGAATAATCCAGGATAAGATCACTGTACGTTACAGAATGGACCGCAGCTGTAGATTAACCGTAAATAAAGTATCCAGCTTTATTTACTAACTATGGACTCCTTAGTTTGCTCGTTTCAAACTGAATCCATCTGTATATGACCATTATATACTCGGTTCAAAATTACATCTACAATCTTGGAAGTTAAGTACACATGATATATAAAATTATGAAACAATTTGAATGAATAAACTACTTCTTTTATTTATGTTCAATTCACATTTACAAATTACAAGCTTTAGGGAAAAAACCCCAACATATATAACTCGGCTTCAGAGAGGTCATATCTACCCAATCTAAGAAGATATAAATTCCTTTTAAAAACTTAAAATAAATTTATACTAATCATGAACTAAGAGAGGGAATTCTACTTAGTCCAAAAAGTAATCAATTGCATTAAAAACCATTGAATAAAACTAAATAATAAAATACATCACTAAATGATGTAATACCCAATACTCATGTATGACTACATCACTCCCACATAACAAATAACAAGAAGAAGAAAGATAGAGAAGACCCATGTGGAAACCTCATTTCTTCAAGCTCAATCCAATCTCTAAGTGTCCTTTTTGAGTACGATAAAGATTATGTAAGATGGTTTGGGTTTGGTAAAGGAAGATTCCTAGGTCTAAGGTTAATGGTTAGTAATGTAAGGGTTTAAAGAGAGAGGAGAGTGAAAATACAATCACGGTTAAATGCTCAAGGCTAACCTAGAGACGGGGTGAAAAGGTTAGACACAATTTTTGACTCCCTTAGAAACAAACAAAAGTTTGTCCCTCTAGATTGCTTGTATCACAATATATATATTAATAAAGACAATTAATCAATATATAAACACAATGAAAGTGTGATACAAACAAGTAATTGTAACACATACACAATCTGTATTATGGAAAGGAAGTTAACAAACATAAAGAGTTCTATCCACAATACAAATATTAAAGAGATAGGGATAGAGAAAAGTTGACACAAGAAATAACGTGGTAAACCTCCGAAGAGGAAACATCCACGGATTAGCAGCCACCGGCAAACAAAATCCACTAGTAGATAAGACAAGTACAATATCTCAAGTGACCTCTTCACCTAGAAACTACCCTCTTATCCTACTCTAGAAGTTGCCCCCTATGCTCAACAATCCGAGGCTTCACACCTCTTGTCAAGACTTCCTTGCTCACCTTATCCAGATCTTCACAACCCAAGCCAAGACTTCTTGCTCAACTATCCGAGTCTTCCCAACTCTAGTCAAGACTTCCTTTCTCACCTATCTGAGTTCTCCCAACTCGAGGGAAGACTTCTTGCTCGACTATCCAAGGCTTCACACCTCTAGCCAAGACTTCCTTGCTTGAAATTCCGAGGCTTCACACCTCTTGCCAAGACTTCTTGCTCAACACCATAGGTCTCACACCTATTGTCAAGAATTCCTTCTCACAAGGCATCTAGGTAATCATGAATGCAAATTGAAAGCAAGCACACAACATACAATGCTATGATCAACACATCCTATAGAAAATACTAGACATGAGCATGAATGCACAAATCACATATAGTCTAGTTAATCATGCATGAGTAGTAAATATAGATCATGTAAAATATGTTCAACATTAATCACAAACTAGATTCATGGATATATCTAAACTTGAATCACAAGATATGATCAACAAATCACAAGATCAAGTTTAAATCACAAAAACCTAAAACAAGATAAAATCATATGACAATGTCAAATAGATCTAAGCATAAGTTTTAGAGCATATTCCTAATCATAGATTCAACAAATCACACGAATAGCTCAAAAGAACATAAACACATGTATTATGTGAGAATTTCGGCCAAGAGAGCCTAATACATGTGAAGAACTATTTATCTCAAAATCAATCAATCAAAGATCACAAAATAGTCCTAGAATCAAACATGTGATAACATAGGCAAAATCAAAACCTAACTCAACCTGAATGATTTCAATTGAAACTCAACCTAGCTTTGAAAGATTTAAAACAAAAATCAAAACACTCACAGTATACAAATATATGTAGAAGAAGAAAACCCAAGGCAATTGATCAAGTTTTAAAGGAAAAGTTAGAGAGAAAAACAATACCTTAGTTGATCTAAGTGCAGTCCAGTTTTTGTATGATTAGACACCAAAACCAGCAGAAAGATAAACTCAAACCTTCAGAGAAAAGATGGAGGATGAATAGATAAACACTCTCAACTTCAAATCACTCAAATCAGAGTTCAAATGAAGAAGTTATGGTGTTTAGAAGGTGAGGAAATTTAGAGAGAAATTTCTGCACACTTGATTTGAATTTCTTCTTAGAATGAAATGCGAGAGGGGGAGAGTTTATAAAGGAGTGGGAAAGATGAAAGATGAAAAGACATTTTTTCCCTCCTTTGGAAGTGCTCCCCCGAGATGGCGTGTTGGCATCTCGGGGCAGCAAGGTTGTGCGGCCGAGATGGCCACGTGCCATCTCGGGCATGCACACCTCCATGGCCTTTTGGCCATGGTACATTCCCCTCGCGCTTCCCTCGCTTTCTTTGACCGTTCTCCGGCCTCTAAACTCAGAATTCGAATCCGTTTGCGGATTACAAACTATAACTCTCACACGGACATGGAAATATAAGATACTCAACCAATAAAATAATAATTCGACTCGATATACGAAGGCAAAGACAATGTATGAAACATGAGTTGAAAGTGTAGTATCTTTTGACTTTGAACTTGACATCAATAGTATGAGTAACCGAAATGACCGAAACTCAATCAAGAATGATTTAAGACTAAATGCAAGTTCAATATCCATGTTCTACAAACATATACACACACAAACACAATTCACATTAGAATGCAAACTACATAGAGATAGTTTACAATCGTGCAGATTCCAAAACATGTTATTTCCAAACCAATGTATGAGCATTAATCTTCAAGTGTGTGAATGTGTTATACATGGTGCACAACGATGCAGGGACACATATGAAAGAATTGTACGTTTGTGCCTATATTGGTGCACAACGATGCAAGGACATAAATGTATGATATGTGTGTGTGCCTTAGTCTTGTAAGAGAAAGATACGGTCTTAGTATACCTTTGTAGAACCAAATTGCATCCTTTCTCTTTGAAGACTTAGAACTTTCTTTGACTTGTTGTTTCTTCTTCCTTGAAGCTTGAATCATCATTAACCTAAAAAACTAAGTCATTACAAGTAAACATCATTTTGATATGGAATTCATGCCAACACAAACTAAAACCTAATAATCTCCCCCTTTGGAAAATTCCATGTCAAAACACCTATACATTTACTACAAATATAAAAATGAAGATAGGTCACAAAATCACTCCCTCACATTACAATGAGTAAGATTTCTATAACTAATCTTCACCAACTCTTGAACTTCATCTTGATCATCTCTTGAAGCAACCTACAAATCATCTCAAAGCACAATGCATATACAAGAGAAAAACAACAAACGGCAACACATAATATGGATAAGAATATACAATTAAGTCCACAAATACATGTATCTCCCCCTCAATACATGCCAAATACAAGAATTCTTAACCAAATCTTATGACTAATTATTACAAGCCATTGAAAGTCCAAAAGTTCACAAAAAAAACATAAAAAGGAAACTAAGTCACTAGCAATTCATAACAACTCTTTCTCCCCCTTTTTGACATGAAACGATGCCAAAAGGTAAGAAACATACCAAGAGACTCAAATACTAGCTACTAGATCCACCAAAGAAAGATGTGCGTGTAGTTGACCTAACATAATGCTTGATAGTTTGTCTTGAACTTGATGCAATACACTCCTCCAACTCTTTTATTCTAGTATCTTGTTTTTCAACTATAGCACTAAGCTCATCAACCTTCTTATTCAAATGTAAAGCCCAATCTGGAAGAATGTTTATGCTAGTCTCTTGACAATCAACTTATGAACTACTAAATAGTCCAAAAGTATCACATGTCTTACCCTTATCCTTATATGACATGTATGACACATGTTTGTCACTATACTTTTCCAAGGGTTGTACCAACATATCACTCCCCTACTTTGAACACCACGAGCCAAACACAAAGAAGTTATAAACCCCGGTAATGCAAGCTTCTTATCTCCTCTAGTTGAGAAAGCTGCATTATCCAAATAAAACATAAGGAAATCCCCAAGGTTTATAGGTTGATTAGTCACTAGGGCATATACTATTTTGATCTTGTCTTTATTCAACTCGGTTGAATTCGAAGATCCAATAATATTTGTGCAAATGAAAAGATGTCAAAATGCACTTGCCTTAGTTAACTCATGTTGACTACTACATGCTCTACCTTTCCACTCAAAATAAGCATTGTCACACAGAGTTCTACCTATAATATTAAGATTCTCAATGATATCAACATCTAGAAAGTTTGAATCAATATAACTAGATAGCCCAAGAAACTTGTTAATGTTTACCAGGTTAACTCTAAACACAACACCCCTAACATCCATCAAAGCATCCAATAAGGTGGTACTCTCTCTATATTCATGATAAAATTCTCTAACAATAGTGTCATTCATTATTCCTAGCATGCTCACCCAAAATTCCCAATTCCTATCCTTAATGCATTTAAGAACATAAGAATCTTTACATTTACCTAAGTCAATGTCTCCCTCTTGAAATATCTTCTTAGTTGCAAAGATCCCTAAATCCTTTGACCTTGAAGCTTTGGATCTCTTTGAGGTTGAATTGGCTTTCACAATGTGATTCGATTGATTTCCACTTCCGGTAACTTTAATTCTTCCCATTTGTTCTTGTGAAATAAGATGCTATAAACATACAAAAGTGAGTGAAAGACAAAACAAACTTATTAGTCACAAATATATAA
Organism: Dipteronia dyeriana; assembly: GCA_032871835.1. Taxonomy (NCBI): domain Eukaryota; kingdom Viridiplantae; phylum Streptophyta; class Magnoliopsida; order Sapindales; family Sapindaceae; genus Dipteronia; species Dipteronia dyeriana. The sequence goes on from CM065298.1 coordinate 44,774,940, forward strand.
ACACAATGACATATGACTTAACAATGAATCATCATCCAAGACAAAGACAGTGAGTAATATTTTACAAGTATCATTAAGTCAAAATATGCCAACATGTAACAAAATGAAGCATGTGAACATATCATAAAAGAGAACAATGTCTAGTATACAATGCTCCCCCTTGATAAATGCTATAACTAAGATTCATGATAGCATAAGGTTCACAAGGAAGTTCACACAATCACACATTTAAGCAATTTGAAGAAATATCAACAAAATAAGCTTCATATGCTAAGAGAGATAAACAAAGATTTTTCAAGTTCTCTCATAATTCTTCAACAATTGCAAATATATCATCATACTCATAAACAATGTGTGTGTGTGTGAGATATGCTTCAAATATATATCAAGAAGTAGTTTGATAATCAACATGCAAACAATTTCCAACAACTATTCATCTTAAGATTTTTCCATAAAAACTCAAACCAATTATCATCCGGAATTTTTGCTTTTAAGAGAATAGATTTTCAACATATGAGCGTGTGTGTGCATGTGGCTCGTCATACCATTTCTGTTTTTCAACCCGAGCTCATTTGATTTTCAACTAAACTCCTTTTTAAGCCTTCCTCCTTTTCTTTTTAGGCTTTGAATCAAAGATTTTTTTTATGATTTCATTTCAACACTTCTTTGATTTTTTCCAATTTTTTTTTTTTACATAAACAAAAATTCACTTCATGACGGCTTTCACTCATCACAATGGTGTAGCTCTTTCCAACATTGGGTAGCTTTCACAACCAATGCGTGTAGCCCTTTCCATAAAGGTGCTCGTTTGCCGAAGCAAAATGGATACTAACCATAGGTCTTTTTAAATGTACTTAAGCACAAAAAATTCAAGGTGTATCAAATGTTTAGATATTAGTAAACTCAACCTACTAGCAAAACATATAAGAGAAGCAAGGTGCAATTTTTAGAAAACCAAGATTTTATGGCTCATAAGCACATGATCTAAGAGCAATAAGTAGAGACTTATTCAAGATCATTACTTCTCTAATGAGTGACTTTCAAAGAATATGAAGCTCATATTTTCAAAAGTAATGACACTCCATATACTATACATAAACAATCATGAAAGTTAAGATCAATGTGAACAATATCACTATTAGATCCTAAAATAGCAAATGTCAATAAGAACCATATGTATGCTATACAAAATTCTCTAATATGACATGCTATGAAATGTATTTGAAAAATTGAGTCAAAAGATGAATATCTAAGAGAACATGCAATAAAGTATAGAGATACCTTTTTGCACATTATATTCACCAAATATCATACTTCCGCCCTTTTTATGAGCACTCTTGCCTTGAATGTCCTCATGACACCAAGTTGACGATGTTTCACAACAAGAGTATAAAAACCATAATATCTCAACCCAATCAACACATATAACAAAAGAACTTCTTCAAAGTTAATCAACAAATTTTGACCATCATAACAATCATGATGTGAGATAACCAAGTTCATATCAATACATGGAGTATTCAAAGCTAGCAAGCAAGAATTCTTAACACAATTGATATATAGCCTCAAAGCTATCTCACATGTGCTTCTTCTATTAGTGATAAGAGCACTCTCCCTTAAACCACTTGTTCTGGGGTGTACCTATACAAACATTACCAATATCATCCTTGACAACAATGTTAAATCTAGAGTAAAGTCCTTCAATGACTTGATAAACAAGAATATCATTAACACACTCTTCCTTAACATTTTCAACACAAGCTTTGTCAAGTTGAACAAGATTAGAATTCTTTCTACTCCATAACTTTTTCTCATGATTAGCAAAATTATCATGTTTCTAAACTTTCAAGGCCTTAGCATGCTCAAGTTGAAGTTTAATCTCCTTATCCCTAGATAAATTTCCTAATTTGCATTTTTCAATATATTTATAACACCTAGGCTTAATGTGACCTATTGTGTTGCAATAATGGCAAATTGGAATAAAAGATGAGATTGTACCTTTTGGAGTTGAACTAGCTTCACTAGGAGTTTGCAAAGATACCTTGTTCGCCAACATCTTCTTGGCTTTTGATCTTCTCTTCTTGTGTGGTTTCTTATCAATCACGACTTCATCAAAGTGTGTAGGAAGTGGTGCTTCCAAGAGCTCCTCTTCAACTACCAAGTCGTCTTTACCACTATAAAAGTTAACAAGATTCCTAACACTAGACACACTAACCGAATCATTCACTAAATACTTGATAGACTCCTTAGCCATGTCTATCTCTTCCATCAATTCTTGTTTTCTCTTCCTCAAAGAAAATATCACAATATCCTTCTCAAGGTTTATCTTTTCAAGTTCTCATCTTCAACTTCCAATACCCATAGTTAGTGCCACGAAGTAATGGTGGCGTAGTATTTGAGGCTCTTTCCACCATTACATCATCTTGTAAACCCATGACTTCAAAGGCCTTGCAAAAACCGTGAAAGTATTACTCCGGACTCATACTAAGTGCAATCTAGTGTCCTGCTCTAATACCAATTGAAAATACAATCACGGTTAAATGCTCAAGGCTAACCTAGAGGGGGGGTGAATAGGTTAGACACCTTTTTCGACTCCTTTAGAAACAAACAAAAGTTTGTCCCTCTAGATTGCTTGTATCACAATATTTATATTAATTACAGACAATTAATCAATAAATAAACACAATGAAAGTGTGATACAAACAAGTAATTGTAACACATACACAATCTATATTATAGAAAGGAAGTTAACATACATAAAGAGTTCTATCCACAATACAAATATTAAAGATATAGGGATAGAGAAAAGTTGACACAAGATATAACGTGGTATACCTCCGAAGAGGAAACATCCACGGGCTAGCAGCCACCGACAAATAAAATCCACTAGCAGATAAGACAAGTACAATCTCTCAAGTGACCTCTTCTCCTAGAAACTACCCTCATATCCAACTCTAGAAGTTGCCGCCCTATGCTCAACAATCCGAGGCTTCACACCTCTTGTCACGACTTCCTTGCTCAACTTATCCAGATCTTCACAACCCAAGGCAAGACTTCTTGCTCAAATATACGAGTCTTCCCGACTCTAGTCAAGACTTCCTTGCTTACCTATCCGAGTTCTCCCAACTCTAGGCAAGACTTCTTGCTCTACTATCGAAGGCTTCACACCTCTAGGCGAGACTTCCTTGCTTGACAATCCGAGGCTTCACACCTCTTGCCAAGACTTCTTGCTCAACACCATAGGTCTCACACCTATTGTCAAGACTTCCTTCTCACAAGGCATCTAGGTGATCATGAATGCAAAATGCAAACAAGCACGCAACATAGAATGCTATGATCAACACATCCTATCCAAAATACTAGACATGAGCATGAATGCACAAATCATATATAGTCTAGTTAATAATGCATGAGTAGTCAATCTAGATCATGTCAAATATGTTCAACATTAAGCACAAACTAGATTCATGCATATATCTAAACTTAAATCACAAGATATGATCAACAAATCACAAGATCAAGTTTAAATCACAAAAACCTAAAACATGCTAAAATCATATGATAATGTCAAATAGATCTAAGCATAAGTTCTAGAGCATATTCCTAATCATAGATTCAACAAATCACATGAATAGCTCAAAAGAACATAAACACATGTATTATGTGAGAATTTCGGCCAAGATAGCCTAATAAATGTAAAGAACTATTTATCTCAAAATCAATCAATCAAAGATCACAAAATAGTCCTAGAATCAAAGCTAGCACAATAAAATCCCAAACTTGTGATAACATACGCAAAATCAAAACCTAACTCAACATGAATGATTTCAATTGAAACTCAACCTAGCTTTGAAAGTGTTCAAAACACAAATAAAAACACTCACAATATACTAATATATGTATATGCAGAAAACCCAAGGCAATTGATCAAGTTTTAAATGAAAAATTAGAGAGAAAATCAATACCTTAGTTGATCTAGGTGCAGTCCCGTTTTTGTATGATTAGACACAAAACACAGAAGCAAAATAAACTTAAACCTTCAGAGAAACGATGGAGGATGAATAGATGAACACTCTCAAATTCAAATCACTCAAATCGGAGTTCAAATGAAGAAGTTATGGTGTTTGGAATGTGAGAAAATTTAGAGAGAAAATTCTGCACACTTGATTTGAATTTCTTCTTAGAATGAAATGTGAGAGGGAGAGAGTTTATAAAAGAGTGGGAAAGAAGAAAGATGAAAAGACATTTTTGCCCTCCTTTGGAAGTACTCGCCCGAGATGGCACGTGGGCATCTCGGTACAGCAAGGTTGTGCGGCAGAGATGGCCACACGCCATCTCGGGCATGCACACCTCCATGGCCTTTTGGCCATGGTGCATTCCACTCGTGCTTCCCTCCCATTCTTTGACCGTTCTCAGGCCTCCAAACTCGGAATTCGAATCCATTTACTGATTACAAACTGTAACTCTCACATGGAAATGGATATATAAGATACTCAACCCAGAAAATAATAATTCAACTCGATATACTAAGACGAAGACAATGTATGAAACATGAGTTGAAAGTGTAGTATCTTTTGACTTTGAACTTGAAATCAATAGTATGAGTAACCGAAATGACCGGAACTCAATCAAGAATGCTTTAAGACTAAATCCAAGTTCAATATCCATTTTCTACAAACATATACACACACAAACACAATTCACAGTAGAATGCAAACTACATAGAGATAGTTTCCAAACATGCATATTCCAAAACATGTTATTTCCAAACCAATGCATGGGCATTCATCTTCAAGTGTGTGAATGTTTTATACATAGTGCACAACAATGCAGGAACACATATGAATAAGTTGTATATATGTGCCTATAATGGTGCACAACGATACAGGGACACAAATGTATGATATGTTTGTGTGTGCCTTAGCCTTGTAAGAGAAAGATAAGGTCTTTGTATACCTTTGTAGAACCAAATTGCATCCTTTCTCTTTGAAGACTTAGAACTTGCTTTAACTTGTTGTTTCTTCTTCCTTAAAGCCTGAATCATCATGAACCTAAACAACCAAGTCATTACAAGTAAACATCATTTTGATATGGAATTCATGCCAACACAAACTAAAACCTAACAGAGAGAGTGTTGGAATAAAAGGGGAGAGAGACTTTTCATTTTAGATCAAGACATATTTCTAGGGTTGCAAAATCGGGTCCAAAAATATTGATGTGGCAGTCCTGACGCGCGTAATGTGCGGGTACTGCAAGGGTATAGCGTGGGTAGTAAAAAATACGTACAAGGTTATACTAAACAACCTAGAGGGGGGTGAATAGGTTGTCTTTCACTTTTAACAAATCTTTCGAGACTAGTGACAAAACCTTGATAAGCATACAAATTAACATTCAACATGATTGTTATAAGAAAACAATATATTCAAGTATGCTGAAATCTCCACTCTTAGTCTACAATACATACAACAAGAATCAATGTATCTTGTGAACAAATATATTCAATGTAGAATAAAATTCCATAAGTTGTACTTAGAGTATTACAATGTGGTATTTTACAACTTGAATGGAATAACACAAGACACAAAGTTATCTAACATATACAAACAATATTATGAAAGGATGTCAATTACAAATATGACGATAAACAAAATATCAATTACACATATATAGATATGATAGATAGGGATAGAGAAAAATCAATGCAAGATAAAATGTGGTCAACCTCTGAAGAGGAAACATCCATAGGTTAGCAACCACCGGCAAATAAAATCCACTAGTAGATAAAAAAAGTACAGTCTCTGAAGTGACCCATTCACCTAGAAACTACCCTCCTATCCTAATCATGAATATGTCACCCTCTTGCTCAACAATCCGAGGCTTCACACCTCTTGTCGTGATTTCCTTGCTCAACTTATCCGGATCTTCACAACCCAAGGCAAGACTTCTTGCACAACTATACGAGTCTTCCCGACTCTAGTCAAGACTTCCTTGCTCACCTATCCGAGTTCTCCCAACTCTAGGCAAGACTTCTTGCTTGACTATCCAAGGCTTCACACCTCTAGGCAAGACTTCCTTGCTTGACAATCTGAGGCTTCACACCTCTTGCCAAGACTTCTTGCTCAACACCATAGGTCTCACACCTATTGTCAAGACTTCCTTCTCACAAGGCATCTAGGTGATCATGAATGCAAAATGCAAACAAGAATGCAACATAGAATGCTATGATCAACACATCCTTTGCAAAATACTAGACATGAGCATGAATGCACAAATCATATATAGTCTAGTTAATCATGCATGAGTAGTCAATCTAGATCATGTAAAATATGTTCAATATTAATCACAAACTAGATTCATGCATATATCTAAACTTGAATCACAAGATATGATCAACAAATCACAAGATCAAGTTTAAATCACAAAAACCTAAAACATGCTAAAATCATATGACAATGTCAAAAAGATCTAAGCATAAGTTCTAGAGCATATTCCTAATCATTGATTCAACAAATCACATGAATAGCTCAAAAGAACATAAACACATGTATTATGTGAGAATTTCGGCCAAGAGAGCCTAATACATGTAAAGAAATATTTATCTCAAGATCAATCAATCAAAGATCATAAAATAGTCCTAGAATCAAAGCTAGCACAATACAATCCCAAACTTGTGATAACATACGCAAAATCAAAACCTAACTCAACATGAATGATTTCAATTGAAACTCAACCTAGCTTTGAAAGTGTTCAAAACACAAATCAAAACACTCACAATATACAAATATATGTATAAGAAGAAAACCCAAGGCAATTGATCAAGTTTTAAAAGAAAACTTAGAGAGAAAATCAATACCTTAGTTGATCTAGGTGCAGTCCCGTTTTTGTATGATTAGACACCAAACACAGCAGCAACATACAATTAAACCTTCAAAGAAAAGATGGAAGATGAATAGATGAACACTCTCAACTTCAAATCACTCAAATCGGACGTCAATCGAAGAAGTTATGTTGTTTGGAATGTGAGAAAATTCAGAGAGAAAATTCTGCACACTTGATTTGAATTTCTTCTTAGAATGAAATGTGAGAGGGAGAGAGTTTATAAAGGAGTGGGAAAGAAGAAAGATTAAAAGACATTTTTACCCTCCTTTGGAAGTGCTCCCCCGAGATGGCGCATGGGTATCTCGGGGCAGAAAGGTTGTGCGGCCGAGATGGCCACGCGCCATCTCGGGCATGCACACCTCCATGTCCTTTTGGCCATGGTGCATTCCCCTCCCGCTTCCCTCGCATTATTTGACCGTTCTCCAGCCTCCAAACTCGGAATTTGAATCCATTTATGGATTACGAACTGTAACTCTCACACAGACATGGAAATTTAAGATACTTAACCCAGAAAATAATAATTCAACTCGATATACGAAGACGAAGACAATGTATGAAACATGAGTTGAAAGTGTAGTATGTTTTGACTTTGAACTTGAAATCAATAGTATGAGTAACCGAAATGACCGGAACTCAATGAAGAATGATTTAAGACTAAATCCAAGTTCAATATCCATATTCTACAAACATATACACACATAAACACAATTCACACTAGAATGCAAACTACATAGAGATAGTTTCCAATCATGCATATTCCAAAACATGTTATTTCCAAACCAATGCATGAGCATTCATCTTCAAGTGTGTGAATGTGTTATACATGGTGCACAACGATGTAGGGACACATATGAATGAATTGTATATATGTGCCTATAATGGTGCACAATGATACAGGGACACAAATGTATGATATGTGTGTGTGTGCCTTAGCCTTGTAAGAGAAAGATAAGGTCTTAGTATACCTTTGTAGAACCAAATTGCATCCTTTCTCTTTGAAGACTTAGAACTTGCTTTGACTTGTTGTTTTTTCTTCCTTGAAGCTTGAATCATCATGAACCTAAACAACTAAGTCATTACAAATAAATATCATTTTGATATGGAATTCATGCCAACACAAACTAAAACCTAACAGAGAGAGTATTGGAATAAAAGGGGAGAGAGACTTTTCATTTTAGATCAAGACATATTTCTAAGGTTGCAAAATCAGGTCTAAAAATATTGATGTGATAGTCCTGACGCACGCAATGTGCGTGTACTGTACGGGTATAGCGTGGGTAGTAAAAAATACATACAAGGTTATACTAAACAACCTAGAGGGGGGTGAATAGGTTGACTTTCACTTTTAACAAATCTTTTGAGACTAGTGACAAAACCTAGATAAGCATACGAATTAACATTCAACATGATTGTTATAAGAAAACAATATATTCAATTATGCTGAAATCTCCACTCTTAGTCTACAATACATACAATAAGAATCAATGTATCTTGTGAACAAATATATTCAATGTAGAATAAAATTCCATAAGTTGTAATTAGAGTATTACAATGTGGTACTTTACAACTTGAATGGAATAACACAAGATACAAAGTTATCTAACATTTACAAACAATATTGTGAAAGGAAGTCAATTACAAATATGACAATAAACAAAATATCAATTACACATATATAGATATGAGAGATAGGGATAGAGAAAAATTGATGCAAGATATAACGTGGTCAACCTCTGAAGAGGAAACATCCATAGGTTAGCAACAACCGGCAAACAAAATCCACTAGTAGATAAGAAAAGTACAATCTCTGAAGTGACCCATTCACCTAGAAACTACCCTCCTATCCTAATCATGAATATGTCAACCTCTTGCTCAACATTCTGAGGCCTCACACCTCTTGTCAAGACTTCCTCGCTCACCCATTCGGATCCTCATGACCCTAGGCAAGACTTCCTTGCTTGACATTCCGAGGTCTCCCTCCTCTTGCTAAGAGTTCCTTGCTAAAAAACATAGGTCTCACACCTATTGTCAATACTTCCTTCTCACAAGACATTTAAGTGATCATGAATGCAAAACGCTAATATGCACGCAACATAGAATAAGATGATCAACAAATTCTATGGAAACTAGAATAAATTATTGAGCACACAAAGTATATTTTCTAGTTTATAATCCAAAAATGACACCACACAAGATGGTGCGTGAGCATATTAAATGTATGGGTTAGATACACTCCATGAAGATCTAGACATAGACAATAAAGTTCACAAAACAAGACTGTCTAGATCTTATGCATGATTAAAAATCTAGAGCATGCCAAATTTCCAAACACACACTTTAAACCAAGATTTTATTCTTGTTACTAAAGCTTGAAATAAATATGTTCATAAAGCATATATTCAAGACTTTAGAACTAAAACAAAAATGCTAGAAACACAAGATATGATCAAACAAATCTCTAGCAATCATTTAGAGCATATATTCACAAAATAGTCAATTAAACTCTAATAGACTCTAAATATAAAATCAAATGTGCTAATCCTAGATCTATTCAACAAATGAGTTCTAGCACATGATAAGACTATTAATCATGAAAATAAAATCAATCAAAGCACAAATAGTCCTAGAGAAGATGCTAGCACAATACAACTCACAATCATGTGAAATCATAGGTTTGATTGAAACCTAACTCACAATCAAATTTCTAATTAAGCACGACTAGAATTTAATTAAAGATCTATCACTCATCAACATATGTTCATGTCAAATACATACAAGTAGGAAGAATACCCAAGGTATTTGAACATTAGAATCAAGGAAATCAAAAGATAAACCATTACCTTGTCAATTTCGAGTACAGTCACAAAAATTATGCCATCCACAAGAAAAACTTGAACAAATGACTTCAATATTGCTTAGAGAAGATAGAGGACTTCAATATGAAACTTCTCCAACTTGAATCACTCAAATCAGATAAGAAATGAGAGAGTATGGTGATTCAAAGTTGAGAGAAAAAACCTTGACAATTTCTGCACTACATTTTCTTCTTCCTTGGATTCAAAGGAGAGAGAGAAGAGATATATAAAGGAGAGGGAACAAAAAAGCATGAAAGGATCAAACTACCCCCTTTAAGAATGCTTCCTGGATATGGTGCGTGGGCAGCTCGGGGCAGCAAGGATTTGTGGCAGAGATGTCCACGCGCCATCTCGGGCTTGCATCATGTGATGGCCTTTGGCCATGGTGCTCCTCCCTTGCGCTCCTCTCCCGTTCTTCGACTATTCTTTGGCCTTTGAACTCAGAATTTGAATTTGTTTATGGATTACAAACCATAAATCTCTCACGAACATGGAAATATAAGATACTTAACCCAGAAAATAAGAATTCGACTAGATATACAAAGATGAAGACAATGTACACAACATGACTAGAAAGTATCATAACTTTTGACTCAGAACTTGAAATCAATAGTATGAGCAACCGAAATGACCGAAACTCAATCAAGAATGATTTAAGACTAAAATTAAGTTCAATATCCATGTTTTACAAACATATACACATACAAATACAACTCACACTAGAATGCAAACTATATAGAGATAGTCTACAATCATGCATTTTTCAAAACATGTTATTTTCATACCAATGCATGAGCATTCAACTTCAAATGTGTGAATGTGTTATACCAAATGATGCACAATAATGTAGGGACACATATAGATGTAATGTGTGTGTGTGCCTTTAATGGTGCACAACTATTCAAGGACACAAATGTATGAATTATGTGTGTGTGCTTAAGCCTTGAAAGAGAAAAGAAATGTCTTAATATACCTTTGTAAAATCATGAAGCACTTTTCCCTTTGAAGACTTGAACTTGCTTGAATAGTTGTCATTTCTTCTTTGAAGCTTGAATCGTCATGAATCCTAGACAACTAAACAATACAAAGAAAATGTTGTTTTGATATAGAATAATGCCAACATAACTCACAAACCTAACAGGTAGTACCTGATGCATTCAATTTTCCTTCTCCGGTCTTATCCATTTATACGGGTAGTGCGCAGGTATAGTGTAGGTAGTACTTGCACATGCACCTAATGTCCACGCGGTAATGCATGTGTATAGCATGGGTGGTACCTGCGTATATACTGCACACTGAAGCCTTTTCTTCTTTGATTTTGGCCTGTTTTCGTATAATCTTCGCTTTCATCCTGACTTCTGAAATATACCTAATTGCCTACAAACATATCAAAAGAACCATAAGACACACATAAAAACACCCAAAAATGAGACAAGGGATAAGGATATGAGGACCAAAATATAGAGCAATTTTGGCGCGATCAATATAGAAGGATTCAGATTGAGGTGTGCATTCTGAAGAGTCCATATAGAGCAAATAAAGTTGGGTATTTTGTTTTCGGTTAATCTAAAGTTGTGATCCATTCCGTAATGTACGATGGTATTATCTTAGACAGACTACTCATGTATTAACGTGGGAATGGAGGCAAATTATAAGATGAAATCTTATAGAACATGGCCATGATCTATATAAATCTCTCTCCAAGACCCGTTAAATTAAGAGATTCATATATATATTGACAAATGATGGTTGTATATGGGTGATCTTAATCCAGAGTATCTTACTGACTCCTTCAGGTTGGATTGTGGCTTTCGACATACCATGGGTGAGATCAAAGTAATATTCTTGATCAACAACTCCGTATCTTAGAGTCACGGTTTAGCTTATGGCTAGCAAGGTTCTCACAAATAGAGGAATCCACTCTTTCATGCAAAAAGTAGAGGAGTAGTTCCCTTAAGGGTTGATTTGGGGCATGAACAATTAAGAGCGCTCCACCTCTTCAATAATAGAAGACATAATATAATTGTTCGTTAGAGAATCAATGGTACTTAAAGAGAAATATATAATTAGAGAGATATAACGGACTTTATGACCTGACACTAATTTTGAACTATTCATGGTGGATCATACCATATGTAATAGCTATATCGATGGACAATGAGATTTCAGTCTATGCAATACATATGTAGTCAACCTTGGGTTTTTAGTAGAGTAACCGTGAGGTTAATAATCGTGAAATATTAATTGTGGAGTTTAATTAATAGTTCAAAGTATTATTATAGCTCAATGTTTTGGGTCCATTAGGTTCCCTAGCTAGCCCTTTATGGCTATTGATAACAAGGGTCACGGTTAAATTAATTGGATAGTCCAATTAATTGTGTTACATAAGTGACACAAATAGATTTAAGAATTAATTAAATAATAAGATTATTTGTCTAGTATATTAATAATTAAATTATATTAATATTTAAGAATTATTAATTATTTAATTATTAATAGGAGGTTACAAGTTAGAATTATGGCTAATACAAAAGGACAAAAAGTAATATAGATTATTTTAATCATAGAGGTCATATGTTCAAGTCGAAGTGGTGACAACATTAAAATAGGATTTGAATCCTATTTTGACTTGGACTACTAAAGCCAAAGATCCTGATATATATAAATAGGTACATATCGGGAAACAAAAAGTAACCAAACCTAAAACCTGATACATAGAGAGAGAGAGGGTGCGGCCAAAAGCAAAAAGAAAATGAAAAAGGTTTCTTTTGTTCTTCTTGTAAGAGCCGACCGAAATCAAAAGGAGAGGACAAAGTGTTATCTTCTTGTTCTTTTGTAACCTCCATCTAGTCATGTCTATATCTATGACATGCCTACACACAAGTTATCAGATCATGGATCATAGCTTGGAAGGCTATGTGGTGAAATCGGAATCAAAGTTTCAAGAGAACAATCAAGTATACTTTTAGGTTTTTTTATGCGTGCATATACAAAGATTGGTTCCAAAAATATGTTTTCTAATTGAAAAGTTTTGAAACCTATATTTATTCTACTGCTCAATTTTTGTTTTTTTTCCTACAATTGGTATCAGAGCTAGTTTTTTTTTGTATACATATGGAAAAATTTAAGTTATTTTCTTTTGATTCCGTTATGTATCATATGTGTAGGCACAATCTAAGCATATAAGACTGTTGTATATACATATATCTATAGGATTTTTTTATTCATCTATGTAATCAAGAAAGCCTTTTATTTTTAATGGTTGTTCTTGATATTTGTTTTCTATGAATATATATTTTTTATGTATATGTTGCGAAGGAGATTTTGATGTTCGAAAGGATTCGAAGGAAAAAAAAAACTACCCTATGCGAGCAAATGGTAGCCGCAAGTGACAAGTTGGGCGCACCGGGTGTATGCACAGTTGTCGCAGCAGCAACTATGTGTTTGCAAGGTAAGTTTTGGGTTGTTCTTGGACCTTGGTTACATGTTAGGGTAACACTTTGGCCTTGCTGCGATAGGCGGCAACCCATTGGAAGCCAAATGGATAGCCTTGACAAGTCCAAGGCTGCTCTGTGCGTCTTCACGCCTGTGCGGCTTTAAGGCTTGTGGGCTTCATGCAGTATATATTCGACTGGAAATAAAGTGATGGGCCCTATGGTTCAATCCATGGGATGGATCACCTGATGCAAATCAAGTTGGACTTGGTTGGGAGTCCATATATGCAAAGAGGTGGACTCGAAGAATATTGAAGACCATGGATTTATAAGAAGACCAAAGAATGTTTTGGATTATTTTTTGTAATTAGAATTGTTTAAGAAAGATAACCCATTTTACTCGGTCAACTCATGTGTGCTTTTTTTTTTAATCATGAGATGATTTGTATTTTATAAGCATTGTTATACATAAGAATGCCATATAAATTAGGTGTGCCTACACTTGCATTATATAATATCATACATACATAATTTCCATGATTTGTGTTTCTTTTATTGAGAATAAAATAGGTTTTTCACATAATTGGCTATTAAAAATGAGATTAGTTTTTAGGAGTAAAAACTTGGTAATTCTCATTGATAACTAATCTTTTTAAGGAAAATCCCTAGTGACTCCATGTAAAAATACAATGATACTATTACGAAGGAGGGATAGAGCCCAAAAACCTTAATAGTTATCTCTTAGTGTTGCATTTAGAAGAAATGATTGTTATCGTCATCTAACGTTTTGTCCACTTATTGACAGATACGAATTTGCCACCTCCAGCTTGGAAGAGAGAAATAAGAGGTTGACTGTTTTCATATATGTTGTTGTATTCGTCTTAAATCTTTAGTACAAATACAATCTCCTGATCTGTTATCATTTTCTCTGTATATCTTACTCATTCTTTCGTTAATTTACCTATTTTCCACACGTAAAACCGGTATCGAAGGTACGTACCCCAACTGTGATATACCTGGGTTACGGTCTCGAGGGTGTTAAATGAGATTCCTTACCAAGAGAAAATTTTCGGTTTACACCTTTCTCGCTTACCATATTTTATACTGACTAGAGCGTCAGAAATTCCACCCAATAGAATATCCCCATATGTGGTTCGCTAACGCTCATTTGTTTTGCTGGAATGCCAAGTACCTAGATTCATTTATGTTTTACCTATGTATAAAGATCTAGTGTGAAAGTGGCCTAAGTTACCTACCAGGATCTTTTCGCCTAAGTATTAGGATTCCTAAGGAAGGAATGCCAGGTACCCTGATTCGCCTAAGCCAAATGTTGGGAACAACTTTCATTTCAAGTAATGGTTACTGGTAAGAAGCGATGAGCGAAATTCTCCAAGCATTATAGTTCCTGACTCCAACCCTACTTAGGTACCGGTGTTCAAGTCTAAGGGGACTTCTGTTAACAAACTTTTTTAGTAGGGGTCCAAAGAGGAATCTTCCACCAGCTGATTTCTGATAGAACCAGGATCAGAACAACTTTATCAGTACCAAGAAACATTGATGCCATGATCTAAAAAGGATCGTTACCACAGTATGTCTTTTCCCTGGTATCAAAGAGTATCGGTAGTGCAGTACCAGGTACCTGGTATCCCATTTATTTTATTTATTATACAGGAATATGTGCTAGGTACCAACCATATCAGTCATATCTCTCTAATCCTTCCTCCTTCAATGTTATTAGGGTTGAGGAGATCGGGTACCATGACCAAGGATCGAGACCGAGGACCAAGAACTAAGACCAGCCTGTCACACCAGAAATGGAACCTTAAGTGCCTTGTCTCCTCCTTATCCTCAAAGCCCTAACGAGCTGGGTGATTTTATTCCTACCTACCGCTCCTTACTCCTTACTTATACAAAATCACGGTACGAGATACCTACCCCTCATAACCTATCGCGTAATGGGGTTAAGGGTGCTAACTAAAATTCCTTACTCAAAGTGATTATTCGGTTAACATCCTGAATCTCTTAAAAAGGGCCATGAGTTTCTGGACCCTTTCAAGGTGGGACGCCTTATAACCTCCCTTCGCTTGACATTGTACTATTACCTAGTTGACTACCAGTTTCGAATCGCTCTCGATATGAAGGTCTTCTGCCCTAAGGTGTGCAACTACCCTTATTCTTACTAGTAAGGCCTCATGATCGGCCTCGTTATTGGTAGCGCTGAAATCAAATCTAAAATAGTGGCAACATTCGATCTTCTCTATAGCGATCAAGATGATTCCTACTTGATTGGATCCTCCATCTATATACATAATCAAGATTTCTCAAGCAGTATCGGGATCAGGTATCGCACTGAACCCAGCCATGAAATTAGCTAGTGCTTGGTCTTTGATTGTGGTTCATGCATTGTATCTGATATCGTACTTGGTGAGCTCGAGGGCCCATAGTGCCAACCTTCCTCATACGTCTGACCTTTGGTGAAACTATCGCAGAGGCTGATCAGTGACCACCGTGATTAAATGGACTTGGATGTATGGGTGGAGCTTCCTGTTATGGTCACGAGAGCAAAGGCAAGCTTCTCTAAGAGGGTGTATTTTTTCTCTGGTTTATATAAAGCTCGGCTTAAGTCATACATTAGTTGTTCAACCCTATCCCCACATTCTTTTGCCATGGTCTCGTTGATAGGAGTCTCGGATACTGCTAATTACAATTGTAGTTCCTCTATTGGTATCGGTTTGACTAACAGTAGTGGACTAGCTACGTACTTTTTCAATGATTAAGGCTAGCTCATTGTCTTGATCTCACTTCATGTCCTTGCCCTACTTGATAGCTTTAAAGAAGGGAAGTCATTTATCGGTGGACCGTAATATGAAGCGGTTAAGAGCTGTTATCCGACCAGTTAGGCCGTGTGTATCTATTTGAGTGAAGAGGAAGAATCAAGATCGAAGATGGCATTGATCTTCTTCGGATTGGCTTCAATCCCTCTTTCATGGACCATGAATCTGAGGTACTTCCTCTTTGCTACCCCGAATGCACATTTGGTGGGATTCAACCATATCTTACTCTCTCTAAATACCTGAAAGTCTGACGAAGGTCGTCTTGGTGCTACTCGGCTACCTGGGACTCAGTGATTGTGTCATCGCTATACATCTTCATTGTCTTTCCTATATGTTTCTTAAATAGCCGGTTCACCAAGCACTGGTAAGTAGCACCTACATTCTTAAGACCAAATGGCATTATCTTGTAGCAATAAAGGCTCTATCTGGTGATGAAGCTAGTCTTGTCTTGGTCAGTGAGGTGTATCATGATCTGATTGTACCCTGAGAATGCATCTATAAAGCTAAGGAGCTTATTTCCTGTGGTTGAATCTATCAGCTGGTTGATTTTTTGTAGCGAAAAATAGTCCTTCCGGTAAGCACAGTTAATGTCGGTATAATTAACGGACATGCACCACTTCCCGTTTGCTTTGGTCACCATCACCACATTAGCGATCCATTCAGGTCATAGGGACTCCCTCATGAACCTAGCCTTCAGAAGCTTTTCAACCTCCTCCTTAACCATACCAAATCTCTTTGGGCTGAAGTGTCACCGCTTCTGTTTGACTAGTTTAAATATGGTATTGACCGCCAATCTGTGGGCCGCCAAAGAAATGGGGATTCCTGGCATCTCCTCGTGGATCTAAGTGAAGATGTCATTGTATGCTCGAAGGAGTCTAACCGGATCCTTCTTCACTCATTTGTCCAGCAATGCTCCTACCTTAACCACTTTTGAGGGATCATCCCCCCGTGATTGGGATCTCTTCTAACTTATCTACTGGGTAACCATTGGCCCACCTTCTATCCTTCTCCACAACGGGAGTCTCCACAACGGGTACCTCTTCTACTGTCCAATTCTCCTAGTGGCATCTAGGTTCTCGAGATTCCCTCTTGGTAATTCATAGTCTTGCATGACATTTACTGGTGCACATTGCTTAGTTAGCACCGCGGGACTAATAGACACCACGTTGCATTTGTGAACTGCCTGTTGGTCTCCTCGTACCTCACCTACCTTGTCACCTACCGAAAATTTCAAGATATTGTGGTAGATAGACAGGAAACCCTTGATGGCTGATAGGAAAGGCCTCTCAAGGATTGCATTGTAGGATAACAAGGTATTCATCACAATGAAATCAGTCGTGAGGTTCTGCAGGAGTGGTGTTTCTCCTACTATCCTAGGTAGGATCATCGACCTGGTTGGTATCAATGAACTCGTACAACAATGTGGTATAGCTATTGTAACAAGGACATTTTAGGTTGAACTCCTCCAGAGCATCCTTAAAGATGGTGTCCACACTGTTGCCGGTATCTATAAGAACACGGTAGACCAAGTAGCTGGCTATATGCACAGTGACACCATGGGGTCATTATGAGGTTGTACCGTGTTATGCATATCATCCTCAGTGAAAACAATCTGAGTTGAGCAAGAAGATCACAGTATCCATGGACTATTCTGATAATGTTCTATTCTGCATCAATCTAGGGCACCTTCTAGCATGGTTCTTCCTGGAATTATTGGAAGTTCCTGCTAGGGTAGGACCCCCGCTATAACCTGGATCTGCTGTGTCAGATCTTTCCCCTTCACCTTCCTTCTTTCCTCTTTTACCTTGATATCCGTCTGTACCTCCTTCCCTACCTAGATGTTATCTTACACATATTGTAAGAATTCTACTAGAAAACCTCATATTACCAACGTCTCGATCTAGTTGCGTAAACTGTAGCACTCTGATGTATTGTGCCCCATATAATCATGAAAGTCATAATATTTGTAGTGATTGTGCTGGTCAGATAGAGCTCTTATAGGAACGGGCTTCTTGAGCAGCTCGTTATCACGGATAGCAAGGTAATTGATTTTACGGGATACCTTGATAGCGGTGTAGTGACTGTATTCCTCATTCTCTCTAGCTATCCTCGCTACTTCCCTTGGAGGCGATGTTGCTCTGAGAGGATCCTCCTGGCTAGGTACCACTCCCGCTGAGGCTAGAAAGGTGGCGATCAATACGTGGATCGGTTGGGAGGTCAGTTCTGGACCTTCCAGACCAATGTAGGCTTCAACACCTCCTGCTTCGGACGCTTGGAAAATCTCAAGTCGTCTGCTCCACTTTTACTAGGAGTTGTTCATCTATCTCTACCTCTTCGAGGGCCTGTCATAGGCCTCCTAGTATGTTTCAAGTTGGTGCTTTGTAAAGGACCCGGAACAATCTGCCAGCCTAAAGATTCCTCTGAAGTTGTCTAGTGTATCAATTTCTATGAAGACTCCCATTTGGACCACTTCTTTATGGAATTTTCCCACATAGGATTTAAATGATTCCCTTCTCTCCTAGATAACATATTGGAGGTGGATGGGATCCTTGATGCATGATTTCATACCCTGGAAATGAGCACAAAAATAATTGGTTAATTTGGTAAATGAGTGGAGACTACCTGGTGGTAATTTTCTGAACCACGTCTTGGCATAGTCAAACAATGTCGTCCGGAACATCCTGCACATGGAAGCTCGGTAGCATTCTAGACCTTCATTTGTTACACGAAGCTCTCAAGATGGCTCAAAAGATCATTTGTTCTAGAGTGCTTATCAGCCGGTATCTTGAACTTAGAGGGTAGCTCTGCATCTCTGATTCTTCTTAAGCTATAAGAATTCATCTCGCCCAAGGGATCTTTTCGGTTCTCCTCGTGATTACATTTCTTTAACTCCTGGATCTCCTTAGTTATCCTGGTCACCTTGTCTTGTAGGCACTTGGATCCACCATGCCTGGACTCTACCTTTGAATTCTAGTTATCAAACCCCTTCGATGCCACAGAGACTTAATCCAAGTTCTCTTCTTAGGGGAGGTTCTCATGGGCTCTTCTTTGTTACTGGAGGCTACCTACTGTTGTGGTTCGAGGATGCCTCTACTCTAATGTCGATCTATCCTAGAGGTGAGGTACCCATGGAGAGATATCAAATACAGACTTCACATGTCAATGTTGAAAGTTGTTGGGTCGATCCAGAACTAGGGGCAAGGGCTCAAGTCTGTCACGGACCGATACAGTAGGTGGTGGTTCAAGCTTGTCAAATACAGATATCCTGGTAGCTGAACTGGCGGTATTGCACCAGATGTTAGGTATCGTAGGATAAAGGGTGATACCTTCTATGGTCATATGAAGGTGGACACACTCTACGAATGCCACAGCCTTTTACTCTATAATAGACTGAACTACTTGCGGGGTAGCTAGAACCTGAGGCGCGGTCCGAGCGTTCGATAGAGGGACTGGAGCTTGATTACAATGCTTTGATTTCTTCCCTCACTTCTATCCCTTCCAAGCTAAGGCAAATGATTAGTTCCCTAATGGTTTGGGCTGCCCTTGTAAGAATCGAAGCCTTATTTTGATATGATATCAAAAAAAAATATTCACAGACTTTTAAAGGGTGTGGAAATCTTCCCACAGATGACGTCAAAAAGTGTTAACCGAAATTCATTCTTGGTAAGGAATTTCAATTAACACCCTCAACCCACTACAAGGTAAGTTACGCGGGTGGGGGGGGGTAGGTAGCTCGTACCTTCGTGACTAAAAATAAGGAGAATACAATAAGAGACACAAAGAAGAGTATGTTATAATGTAAGTATAGAGTAGGACTGTTTTATTGAATATAAAGCTTAATTGTACAATAATGGTGGTCTCTCTCTCTCTCTCTCTCTTACACAACTGGCGATGGCAAACTCGTACAAGTCGTTAAGAGGATAATTACTCTCTGGCGAAGATGAAAACTCTCTTTTTATCGAAAAAATGGCGAATGCTTTGTTTTGACTCCAGACTATTGGGTATCAAAAATCAGATGCTTTCTCTGAATTCAGGCATTGTATTTAACTCCTCCAACTCTCCCAATCAAATCTCCAATATTTTGGCCAATTTATTTGCCGTTTAACAAAATTGATTAGCATTGATAGAGGCTGCCAATTAACGCGAGAATTGCTCCCTTCAATTACATCATGTTTCCGTTTGTATTTGGATTACGAGTTAATTGACTTGTTTCATCTCATTTATAGCGCTTTAATTGGCAAAGGGTTCAAAACCTTTTCTTTTGTGTTTACTAGAGGAGATTGTTGATCCTGTACCTTTGTGGCACGGTACCTTGACATACTAGTCTACTCTTGTTAGTGTGGCATTTGTTCTATCATGCTGGTATCTTCACGGTATCATTCTTCTCGTTTGGAGGGTAAGACAATACTCCGGTCAGATCCTGGACTGATATCATGGTACTTAGGTACCGGGTAGAGGTCGTGGTACCGAGGTACCAGGTAGGAGGTATCGTGGTACTGGCTCTACTTAATATCTAGCAATATGTGCAATATGGTACCAACCCCTTCCCAAATCATGGTATCATGCATCCCTGGTATCTGGGAACCAGTCCGAATCTAAATCTTACCAGGTACCAAGTAGATGGAAACTTCTTCTTTGGTCCCTCATCAAAAAAGGTTGTTAACAGATATCTAGAAATCTAAGCATGTTTATCAAACAAGAACTATATTAGAATAATAGAAATCACAATAAAAAATGACCTAGTTCTTACAACATGTAACTAGACCTAGAAGTCAACAATCAAACTTATGAACACAAAATATTTCTAGAATCAAGTTCATGCTTATCAAGTTTTAGCCAAAATATATTCAAATGAACATCACACAAGCTAAACTCGAAAATTATTCAAACAAACAACAAAGTTGAATCAAAATCATTCTAGGCATTTTTTCTTAATCAAATAAGGACATTCATGAAGAAGAAAATGAGAAGAAAGTGATTCATATACAAATGATGAAATCACGACTAGAAAACAAATCACAGTGAAAAATCAAGACATCATTTGGATCTAAAAACCTTTGAAGTTTTTTGGTCTCTTCAAGGCCAACAATTTCGGTTTTTGAATCACTCAAATCGGAGTTGAATTGAGTGAGCTATCACTAAAACAAAAATTCCAAATCTTAGAAGAAAATTTTCTGCACTTGCTCTTCAAATCACACAATTGAAATATGAGTGGGAAAGAGGTTTTAAAGAGAGGGAGAGTGATGTGGAGAGAAGCAAATAATGGGCGGCAAAGGCCATCTCTCCACCGCACTGTCCCGAGATGGTGCAAGGGTATCTCAGGGGCAGCAGGGGTTGCTTCCCGAGATGGCCACTCGCCATCTCGGGGAAGTGAGGCTTGATGGCCTTTGGCCATCGCCTCTTCCCTTTGCACTCCCTTCGCATTCTTCGACCGTTCTTCATCCTCCAAACTTTAAATTTGAATCCATTTATAGATTATAAACCATAACTCCCTTATGCACATGGACGACTATGAAACTTAGACCAGAAATTATGAATTCGACTCGATATACGAAGACGAAGACAATGCATGGTAAGTGATCGGAAAGTTTCATAACTTTTTACTCAGAACTAGAAATCAAATGAATGATTAACCGAAAGGACCAAAACTTAATAATAATATAGGACCAAAATCAAGTCCAAATTCCATGAAACATAAACAAACAAAACATAAACATACAAGAATGACATATCCTAGATATAGTCCTAAAACATGCAATTTACAAAATTTGTCAATTTAAGTCTAATGCATAAGCATTCAATATCAACTGTATGAATGTCTTATACAAATTGAGCACAATGATTCAGGGACACATATAGATGCAATGTGTGTGTGTGCCCTTACGCCTTGTAAGAGGAAGAAGGATCTTGATACCTTAGCATCCAAGTAAGCACCAATCCTCTTAAAGACGAACACTGCATGAGAAGTTGCTTTTCTTCTTTGAAGCTCATATAAATCACGAACCACCTAAGAAACTAGACATTACAAAGAAAGAGAGTTTTGTTATAGAATAAAGCCAACACAAATCTTAAAACTAACAATCTCTCCCTTTTTTTTTCCATGGCAAAACCTCAACCTCACTATACAATGATCAGTCAAAAACATAATCACAGTTGATTGCATTCTCACAACCTCACATTACGAAGAGATCCTTAGACTAGAATGTCTTCATAACTTCATGAGTCTTCAAGAATCTTTTCATTAAACATCAAAGTACATGTGAGACAAATATTGTTTTATTAAATAACTAAAAAAATAGCTATTGTGACAGTATGAATCTCCCAAACTCACTTTTTCTCTCAAACAAGCTAAAAATAGGGAATTCGTTCGTGTCGTTAAGTGGAAAATCCTCTTAATAATGGTGATAATCTCACTAAATTATGGGTGCATAATTGAATACTCGGGTTAAAATCTCAAGTATGCCTTTCGGGGACTCAAGTTTTTTATCTTCAAATTCTCCCTCCCTTGTCTGGATCTTGACATCGCCTTTTAAACCCTCTCCATCATCAATCAAATCCTATAATTTAGACCAATTGATTGGTTACGTTACCAATAAATGATTGGCATTGATAGAGGGGGAATTGCTCATGTTGATTACTTCAGATTTCTATTTAAGTTTAAATACAAATGAATGGTGAATCTGTTAACCTGTATGATCTTATCATGACACTTTAATGGCAAAATGGAGCTTTTTGGTTAACTTCCTTCCAACTTGATAGGTAAGATATGTACCTTGAACAAGTGGCGAGACAACATCTAGGTTCTGGCCCCAAGTAGACATCCTAGAATCAGGATGCTAAGTGGAAGGTACCGTAATACTAGCTTGCCTTTGTACCTGGTAGCTTTTGGAGATGTGAATGTTGATCCTCTTCCAAATAGTGATGTCGAGGTACTTGGGCGGCGTAGGACCCAGTATTTCGAGGTGGGTCATAGCAGGTAGATCTTACCTAGCATCAAGAGGTACATCATGCCAGGTAAATATGGGTGGAAAATTTCTCTTTGATCCCTGCCAAGAATGGCTATTAACTGAAGTTCCCCTAACTTGAATACCGGTAACTAGTTGGGGATGGAGTCAAGTTTTCAGGATCTTTTAGGAAATTTTTTGTTTATGGCTGGTGACAAGAATCTGGGAAGAAATCTTCACAATAAATACGTGGTCCATGTTTCGAGCCAGGGAACCTCAATCATTTGAAAAAACAAAATTGACTCACGAGTTTCTTGATATTTCCTTTCCCATCAGTCGAGATTCTCATCTTCCGGATGACATTTTTGTTACCAGTAGCCACCTCCTCCTTCTCTATTTAAATACATGACCCCTCTCATCTTATTAATGCCTTCTCAACTTTTTAAAAAAAAAAAACAAAACATAATCCCTAACATGTTCTAGCTTTCTGCCTTATTTGTTTTCTTCAAACCATTATCCTTCAGTCTTCTACCACTTCTTCTACTACTACTATGTCTTCATCTGATAGCTTAGAAAAGATCTTTGATGGCAATTCCACTAGTCTGGCTCATAGGAAGAGAGCCTGTAAGGATGACAACGGTGTGAGCGATTTTTCACAACCTGAACATCACCGCACCAATCGAAATGTCTTCATTGGAACTGGTTTTTCAAACAATTCAGACACTCTAGCCAAGATTGTTATAGAGGACTCTAGCGAAGGTTAGGACTGGTAGAGATATGGCTGAAGTTGCCACAAGTATACCAGGAGGGACGTTTACTCTTCCTATGACTTTCGCATCATCCCTGATTTCACTGCTACGACTGAATCAATCTAGCGTCTGAGGGCTAAGTTCTTGATTATCGATAGCCTTATGATCACCATCCCATACCAAGGGTACGATGTGTACACCCTTTCTCTAGGTGAGCTTCCGATTCATACTACTGCATTTGATAGGGGAGTTAGACTACATTTCCACCCTACACTTCGTAGGGCGCTCCACTCTTTGTAACTCTCTCCCCTTAAGCTAACACCAGGGTTTTAGAGACACCGGATTAGTTTTCTCGTATTATGAAGGATACTGTGCAAGAAGCTAATCTTAATAGAGAACCTGGGTTTGATGAACTGAGACACGTATTCCAGGTTACCGCTAACTCTCCTTGTCCAAGGGGCAGTTTTATGTCCAGGCCTAGAGCGGTTTGAAGTTCATAGTACTGGGTGCCATGAAGAAGGACACCTACTAAAAGGAGGAGTGGGTTGTAGTTGGTGGTGATTGTGGTAGCTCGGTCCATATCGAGGGGAATGAGTTTAAGGCTCTCACCAGATTCAGCGGTAAACCATCCTAGGAGAAAGTTACCACCCTCTTCGTAAAATTGAACGTGATTTTGAAGGCCATCGTTGATCGATCTTTCATCGACCTGCAGTATCCTACCTCAGATCCCTTCAACACCAGTAGGGTAGACTGTTACTTGTGTATCTTCTTTGCTTCTCCCGGTAGATGATATTTTCTAAGTATACTTTATTTTGTTTCTTTGTTGATCTTGGTAGTCTCTAGCCTTTTCTTGTTTCTCAAAGTTTCTATGATTTCCTATCGGTCCAAAGGGAACCTAAACCCTCTAACGACCATTTTTATCTCTACATTATACACCTCATGGGTCCCATATCATTTAGACCGCTTGAACTCCTTCTTTATCTAGCAGAGTTGTAAGAATTATCCCTCTTTCTACTTCAGTAGGATAGGACAGGCGTGGGTCAGTCCTTGTCAAGGTACCAAGGGCAACCCTTCCTTCTCGTTCTAATCCCAGATCCCACATGGATGTATTTGTTGTAGGGAAAAACAGGTACAAAAAGAAACGGAAGCGTGAGAAAATTAGAAATTTAGGGTTTGTGTATAAATAAAAAAAATTCCCTTTTTATGCAACGAGAACCTTAACCCTAGATTAATTTACGTATATAAAAAGTGTTGTACCTTTTTCTCGTGACGATTGAACAAGAGCCGAATTGTTTCCGCAAGATCTTCCAATCCAATCACGAACGTGAATCACCTAGGACTGTGGGCTCCCTTTCTTTAAATTGTATACCTGAGGATGGAAACAAACAAAATCTATTTCGTTGTTAGTTACAAATATCCTCGAAGAGAAAAATCAAGAACGTCCTGCCACTTGTGAATTATCAATCAATTTGATTGAAACTCTCGTGAACCTTGATTCGATGTTGTACACAAAACCCTTTTGATGTAAAGGATACTAGTGTACTATAGAAAACAAAAACGTTCTCTTTTTCTCTTTTCTCCTTGGCCGAATTCCACACCTTTTTTCTATGAGTTGATTGAATTTTGTCTAGAGCAAAAACAAATTTTTCTCCCTCAAAATTCTCTCTTGCTATGCCAAATTTTCTCTTGAAAATTACCTAGCATGGCCGAAATTTTCATCATAGAATTCTTAGGGCTGACCGAAAATCACACACACAAACACACACACACACACACACACACACACACACACACATATATATATATATATATATATATATATATATAGGATCATAAATCCTTTCCTAAGAATGGTTTACTTGGTTGGCAAGAATCCTTTCCTTAGGTGGATTTATTTGGTAGTTAAGAATCCTTATCTAAAAGGAATTCTATCCTTTTGTATATATATATGGGCTGGCCAAAATTCATATGATTATAATTAGGAGACACAAGTTCTTACAAAAAGACACAAGTTCTCATACCTTATTACAATTCTAGATGGACCTCTAAATTGGTTTGGTAGAATATATCAAGTGATCCATGCAAGTTTGTGTGGATTGGGGATCTTGGCGGGCTATCTAATTTTAAGCTACAATAGACACAACCCAATCAAAATCAATAAACGATTCACTTAAGTCCGATCTATTTAATTTTAGTTCATTCCACTAAAGAACTAAAATTGAACTCTTAAATAAATATAGAATAAGTTGATGTTTACTCACTCATACCCCAGACAACCTTATTGGAGAAAGTGTATCCTCGAAAAGAATACCAGTAATCGCCAAGAGCTCATAGACCACCTATAGCTCTCCAAGTTACTATATTTACTCATATGACCACATTTTGAACTTGGATATTTTGACTTGTCCAGAAGCCATGCTTCAATAGACACTATTGAAAACTTAACGTTAAAATTTAATATCCAATACCTCAAAACATCCATATGATGGTATTCTATTCTCATTCAAAAAATGGAGCCACGATGTCGATATCTATAAATGAAGTCCTCTATCGATTAACAAATGAATACCACCAAACTATCGAGGATAGAATATGCTATATAATCATACTCATTGATAGCTCAAATGATAACACTTGCAACCGTAAGTCCATCATTTATCTCATGATTAAGATAGACTTCACGATTGTCTTCAAATAAAAACTTTTATCTATAGACGGTTCTAGATAAAGTATATCATTGTGATCCTATTCAATGCACCCAGTGCACTAGATTCTTTTGCCCAAAGACACCACACTTTAATGATTTTAGACTCATCATAACACATTTGATCCCAATCAAATGCTAGCAAAAGAATCTACAACTTTAACAAGATAAAGACTCCCAACCTTTTATCTTAAGTTGTGAATATTATTCAAGACTAACTAAAGAATTGTGTCTACCTCATACATATATAGATATATGAACAATTCTTCTTTTCTCATAGTCTTTTGACCTTATGATTATTTAATTATGACAATTATAATAATTAAACTATAAATGCTATAAGAATTTTTAAAATAGAAATCACTCTATTAATATGAAAAGATTGTTAAATACATTATTATACTCTTGCTATCGAGCATAATCCTAACAATCTCCCACTTGCTCTATAGAAAATGTGTCGTATCACCCATCCCCATGTTCTCTATATGCCTATCAAAACTCTTTTATGGAAAAGCCTTTGTAAAGGGATTCGTTAGATTTTCTTCTGACGCGATCTTGGTAATCGTCACGTCACCCCTATGCACAATTTCCCTTAGAAGGTGATACTTTCTTTCAATGTGTTTCCCTCTCTTATGACTTCTTGGTTCTCTCGAATTAGCCACTGATCCACTATTGTCACAATAGATAGTGATTTGCTTATTCGTATCAGGAACCACTTCCATGTCAATCAGGAATTGGCAGAGCCAAGCAACCTCTTTAACAGCCTTTCATGCGGCAACATACTCGGCTTCCATGGTGGAATCGACAATACAAGATTGCTTGATACTCCTCCATATGACTGCCCCTCCTCCAATAGTAAACATAGATCCTGATTTTGATCTGCTAGAGTCAGAATGTGATTGAAAATCAGAATCTGTATACCCAACGGGAATTGAATCCCGTCTAGAGTATACAAGCATATAATCTCCCGTCCTCCTAAGATACTTGAAAATATGCTTGACTGCCATCCAGTGATCAGGACCAGGCTTCAATTGAAACCTGCTAACTACGCCCACAGCAAAACAAATATCTGTTCTAGTACAGAGCATTACATAGATGAGACTTCCTACTGCAGAAGCATATGGAATCCTACTCATGAATTGCTCTTCATGCTCATTCTTAGGAACTTGTTCCTTAGAAAGTTTGATTCCATGTATAAAAGGTAACATACCTTTTTTTTTGGAATTTTGCTTGGAAAACCTAGACAATATTTTATCTATATATGAGCTTGGGATAATGCAATCGTTCTATTCTTTCTATCCCTTATGACTTGGATACCAAGAATATAACTTGCTTCTCCTAAGTTCTTCATATCAAATTGTTTTGCTAACCATTCTTTTATTGATGTCAATACACCTATATCGTTTCCGATGAGTAGTATATCATCAACGTAAAGAACTAGGAAAACCAACTTGTCGCCTTTAATCCTTTTGTATACACAAGGTTCATCAAGGTTTTGGTTAAATCCAAAACTTTTCACGGCTTGATCGAACCTTATGTTCCAGGATCTGGATGCTTGCTTCAATCCATATATGGATCTTGGCAACTTGCATACCCTTTTCCTTTGGCCCTTTTCAATGAATCCTTCTGGTTGCATCATGTAGATGCTTTCGTTAAGATTTCCATTAAGGAAAGCTATCTTGATGTCCATTTACCAAATCTCTAGGTCTAGAGATGCCGCAATGGATAAGAGTATCCTAATGGATTTAAGCATGGCCACAGGAGAGAAGGTTTCTTCATAATCGATACCTTCCTTCTGTGTATAACCTTTAGCTACCAATCTAGCATTAAAGGTTTCCACCTTACCATCCATTCCTCTTTTCCTCTTGTATACCCACTTGCACCCGATGGGTTTTATTCCTTTAGGCAAGTCTACAAGAGACCAGACTTTGTTTTTGAACATAGATTCAGTTTCGGATTGCATTGCCTTTTGCCAATGGAGACAATCAACATTTTCCATTGCTTAATTGTACGTATAGGGATCATCGTCATTCGGAAAATTCTCTACAGATTCTCCTAGACCGATGTATCTCTCAGGTTGTCTAACAACCCTCTCACTATGACGAGGTATGGTAGATTATTGATCTTGTGTTGGTACGGAACTTACAATTGGGCTTGGTTGCGAAGCCACTTGTGGAATTGCATCTCCTAAAAGCTTATTTAGGATAATTCTACTTTTAGGCACTAAATTATTCATATAGTCCTCTTCTAGAAATTTAGCATTTGTCAAAACAAATACTTTAAGATCTGAAGGACTATAAAAATAATATCCTTTTGTTCCTTTGGATACCCTACAAATATTCATGTTTCAGAACGGGACTCCATCTTTTCTGTCTTTCCTTTTAACACATGAGTAAGACATCCAAATATCCTAAAGTGTTGTAAACTAGGCTTTCGCCCGGTCCACAACTCATGCGGTGTTTTAGGAACCAACTTAGATGGTACATCGTTTAGAACATACATGGCAGTTTGTAAAGCATATCCCCAAAAAGAACTAGGGAGCGTTGAATAACTCAACTTAGACCTAACCATATCAAAAAGAGTTCTATTTCTCCTTTCTGCCACCCAATTTTGTTGAGGTGTGCCTGGTGCAGAAAACTGAGAAATTATTCCATTATCAATAAGATATTGTTGAAACTCACCAGATAGATATTCTCTACCACCATCAGACCTCAAGTTTTTTATGCGTTTCTCAAGCTGATTTTCTACTTCAACTTTAAATGCTTTGAACATATCAAAAGCATCCGACTTATGTCTCATGAGATACACATAGCCAAATCTTGAGTGATCATTCGTGAAAGTAATGAAGTACTCATATCTACCTCTAGCTTGAATGCTCATAGGTCCACACATCAGTGTGTATCAATCCTAAACATTCGATGGCTCTTGCGCCTTTGGTCGTAGACGACGTTTTGGTCATTTTACCTTCCGAACAAGATTCACAAGTTGGTAGATCATCAACCTTTAATTCACTTAGAGGTCCGTCACTTACCAATCTTTTAATCCTATTAAGGTTAATATGACATAAGCGCAAATGCCATAGGTCGGTTTCATCTTTTTATAATTTTACTCTTTTATGATTATGTTCCGTTGATTCCGTGTCTAACAAGTGAGAGATATTTCCATGTAAATAGAATAAACCGTTTTCCAATGTACCTTTGCAAATAATTTTTTCATTCTTACTAATAATAAAAGCTTTATTAAAAGTAACAGAATAACCAAATTTATTTAAATAAGAAACTGAAATTAAATTTCTCTTGAATTGAGGTACATAATAAACGTTTATTAAATCTAAATGCCTATAAGAATCAAAATTTATTCTAATAACTCCCACTACACTAGTAGACACCAACGCTCCATTGCCTAAATGCAAGTTGAATTTATTCTTATTCAGTCTATTCCTTTGACCCATTTCACAATAAAAGAAACACTTTCCTTTGATCTTGGTTACTTTCTTGGTCTCCTTCTAAGATGATTCAAGTTGCTTTTTCTTCTGTTGTCTCTTGACCTTCTTACGGGTCTTTAACAGTAGCAACTTACCAAGCATATGAATCTCTTTACCCTCGCCTTTCGCAAGGATTATCTTGGTGCTTTGAATATCTTGCATCATGCTTTGCAAGGTGCATTCCTTATTATTAAAGGTGTAGTCCAACTTGAATTGATCAAAGGAATCCGATAGTGAGTTGATAATCATGTCAATTTTGGTCTCACCATCTATGTTAGCACCATTCAGTTCAGCAATGTTGAGATGTGCTATGACTTTTATCATGTGATCTTTTACACCCTGTCCATGTTTCGTCCTAAGTTTCATAAAATCAATCACTGCCCCTCTCTCTTTGTCATCCTAGACCTCATAGTAAACATCTCCTCTAGTGACATCATTATATCGGCAGCAGTCTCCATTCCTTCATGTTGCTGTTGTAACAAGTCAGAGATGATAGCCATAATGTAACGTACATTTAGCCATCTCATCTGATGACTTCCACTACTAATACTCATCTCTTTGCTCCTGAATAGATTCATTAGTTTGGTGGTTAAGGAATAGACAAAATGAACTTATACTTTTCAGTTTGCAACAACAACCCAATATTCCTTTTTCCATGTGACATAATTATCATTAGTTAAAGCATTATCTTTTAGGAATTTGATTAGGTATGGGGTCATGATTTCTTTTTATTAACAAAAAATATATAAGTAAATAATCATGATAAAGCAATTTTGAATATTTATCTTGAATTAAATAAAATAATTCAATCATAAAAATTCAACGGTGATCCAACACCCATAAATGTCACGCCTCCTTTGGGAGTACGCACCATTTACTAGTTGGACTAGGTCCCACCTAATTGTTAACATAAAAACCAACGTTTTCTATTTTAGCCTTGCAATTTTATTAACAAGAACTCTTGGGAGGATATTAATAAAATTACATTAAGTGTGTTACCAAGTTATCGACCTTCAATATAATCCCTCACGAATATCCCTCCTTTAGGAGTAGATATCGTTTGGGCTAATTGCCTAGTCTATCCTTGTAAGGAAGTATCTTGCTAAATTCGATTCATGAATACCTCTTGGGAGGTTATTCACAAAACATAAAGCTCAACTAAACTTGGAGGTCGTAGGTGTTCCAAAACACCTTCTCCCACTCAATTGTTTAAGGCGTGTGATCGAATTCCAAAGAATGATTTACCAAGTTATCTAGATGCCAATTTAGATACTTAAACCATTCAATGCATGTTCATACCAAAAGAGATATATGAGTGGCACTCCTATTCTATATGACATGTTATCAAACAATGACAAACATTGCAATATTTATAAAAATATAAATAGCTACTATTTTGGTTCATCCCAGAAAAACAAGTAAATTACATATATCTTGGAATACAAGAACTCATTTCTTGGCGAACAAGTCTTCACGCGACCTTCGTTGTTCAGACTTCCTCGGCTACCTCCCATGGGCGTGCGCACCCCATGCCGTTACCCATGGGCATGCGCATGCCACAAACCCATAAACGGCTGCCATGCACATCCCATGGCTACCAGAGGGCTGCCGTGCGCAGCCCATGCCACAACAAACATGGCTGCGCGCTCTTCGCACGCACGTTTGTTGTTACGGCTCGCACGGTCCCAAACTTATTTCGGTTGCTCTTAATTCTTCGAACCTTTGAGTCTTCGATACTTGAATGTATTATAGAAGAATTTAAATAAAAAAAAATACTGCAGTTTTTTTTATTACAATAGTGCAGTTTTTTTTTATTATTACAGCAACAAAATAAAAAAAAACTTAGCAACTACCAAGAAGGAAATTATGGCGATGATAGACCACTCTTCTTGTTACAATCCCAAAACAATATACATTGAAATTCTAGGACCAAAATTGAGCAAAAACAAACCACATATAAAACATATATATCCATACATTCCAATGTAAATATATATGCGAATACCTAGAGTGTCATCTCTTTCTAAAACATGCATATATACATTAAAAAGAAAAAGATTCACGTACATACATCAATTAATCAAGGGTACAATCAGGCTCTGATACCAATTGTAGGCAAAAACGGGTTCAAAACGCAACGGAAGCGTGAGAAAATTAGAAAATTAGGGTTTGCGCATAAATAAATAAAAATTCCCTTTTATGCAACGAGAACCTTAACCCTAGATTAATTGACGTATATAAAAAGTGTAGCACCTTTTTCTGGTGACGATTGAACAAGTGCCGAATTGTTTCCACAAGATCTTCCAATCCAATCACGAAGGTGAATCACCTAGGAGTGTGGGCTCCCTTTCTTTAAATTGTATACCTGATGATGGAAACAAACAAAATCTATTTCGTTGTTAGTTACAAATATCCTCCAAGAGAAAATCAAGAACGTCCGGCCACTTGTGAATTATCAATCAATTTGATTGAAAATCGCGTGAACCTTGATTTGATGTTGTACACAAAACCCTTTTGATGTAAAGGATACTAGTGTACTATCGAAAAAAAAACGTTCACTTTTTCTCTTTTCTCCTTGGTCGAATTCCACACCCTTTTCTATGAGTGGATTGAATTTTGTCTAGAGCAAAAACTAATTTTTCTCCCTCAAAATTCTCTCTTGCTATGCCAAATTCTCTCGTGAAGATTACCTAGCATGGCCAAAATTTTCATCATAGAATTCTTAGAGCTGGCCGAAAATCACACACATATATATATATATATATATATATATGATCATAAATCCTTTCGTAAGAAGGATTTACTTGGTTGGAAAGAATCCTTTCATTTGGTGGATTTATTTGGTAGTCAAGAATCCTTATCTAAAGGGAATTCTATCCTTTTTTATATATATATATATATGGGCTGGCCGAAATTCATATGAATATAATTAGGAGATTTAATTCTTCTCCTAAGAAGGATTACTTGGTAGTTAAAAATCCTTTCCTTAGGTAGATTTACTTGGTGGTTAAGTATCCTTTTCAAAAAGGAATTTTATCCTAACACCAAGACTCCTAATCCAACTCAAAAGTGTATTGTAACTGTATTAAAGACTTTCTAATTTGATTAGATAAATAATTCCTTTTATTTATCTACTTATCAAATATAGTCTTTAACATTAACTATACTGTCAACAATAGTATAGTTTTAGGAGATCATCTCCTACTAGGAAAAAGATTTTGACTTTTAATTAAATAATTTATTAATCAACAAATTAATTAATTTCCATTTAATTAAATAATAAAATAAAAATAATATATTTAAGCTATTCTTAATAGCCTTGCTGCCCATACCATATATAAGGGCCATATATTATTTTTCTTATTTTATTAAATCCATTAGACCTCAATAAAAAGTCCACATGTGAACTAGATATATTCTTACAAAAAGACACAAGTTCTCATACCTTATTACAATTCTTGATGGACCCCTATATTGGTTTGGTAGAATATATCAAGTGATCCATGTAAGTTCGTGTGGATTGGGGATTTTGGCGGGCTATCTAAATTTAGGCTCCAATAGACACAACCCAATCACAATCAACAAATGATTCACTTAGGTCCGATCTATTTAATTTTAGTTCATTTTATTAAAGAACTAAAATTGAACTCTTAAATAAAGATAGAATAAGTTGATGTTTACTCACTCATACCCTAGACAACCTTATTGGAGAAAGTGTATCCTCGTGAAGAATACCAGTAATCGCCAAGAGCTCATAGACCACTTATAGATCTCCAAGTTACCATATTTACTCATATGACCATATTTTGAACTTGGATATTTTGACTTGTCCAGAAGCCATGTTTCAATCGACACTATTGAAAACTTAACGTTAAGATTTAATATTCAATACATCAAAACATCCATATGATGGTATTTTACTCTCATTCAATAAATGGAGCCACGATGTCCATATCTATAAATGAAGTCCTCTATCGATTAACAAATGAATACCACCAAACTATTGAGGATAGACTAAGCTATATAATCGTACTCATTGATAGCTCAAATGATAACACTTGCAACCATAAGTCCATCATTTATCTCATGATTGAGATAGACTCTCTGATTGTCTTCAAATAAAAACTTTTATCTATTGACGGTTCTAGATAAAGTATTTCATTGTGATCCTATTCAATGCACCTAGTGCACTAGATTCTTTTTCCCAAAGACACCACACTTTGATGATTTTAGACTCATCATAACACATTTAATCCCACTCAAATGCTAGCAAAAGAATCTACAACTTTGACAAGATAAAGGCGCCCAACCTTTTGTCTTAAGTTGTGAATATTATTTAAGACTAACTAAAGAATTGTGTTTACCTCATACATATCTAGATGTATGAACAATTCTTCTTTTCTCATAGTCTTTTGACCTTATGATTATTTACTTTTGACAATTATAATAATTAAACTATAAATGCTACAAGATTTGTTAAAATAGAAATCACTTTATTAATATAAAAAGATTGTCAAATACATTATTATACTCTTGCTATCGAGCATAATCCTAACATTTGTATCCAGGTTGGTAAGGGTGAGGGGCAAGATTCTGTTGCCCCTAATGTTGCTACTACTACCTCCTCTACTACTGCTACTGCTACTGCTTCCTCTCCCCCTCCCCCACTAGCTTCAATTCATATCAGGGCAGGGTGGTATTGATCTTGTTGCCACTGCTGATGTCATTGCTCCTCAAGAGCAAACCAGATCCCGATCAAGGATAAGTTGTTAAGATGAAGTTATGGATCTGTTTGTAGCTTCCTGGCCAGATGAAGGGCTAGGACCCATGACTTCCATTACAGTGGATGTTCAGATCACCAAGGGCTTCGCCCTCTTAGCCAAGGTAAAATATCATGCTTCATACGTGTATGCTTGATACCTAGATGATAGTTAACATGTGCATTGTGACTTGTAGGCCTTCAAGTTCAATGTTTCCATAAGCCACCAGGTTATCTCTCT
Organism: Dipteronia dyeriana; assembly: GCA_032871835.1. Taxonomy (NCBI): domain Eukaryota; kingdom Viridiplantae; phylum Streptophyta; class Magnoliopsida; order Sapindales; family Sapindaceae; genus Dipteronia; species Dipteronia dyeriana. Next base: position 44,809,823 of record CM065298.1, read on the forward strand.
CTAGGGGTGTGCTGAAAAAGCTGAGGTGGAGCTCGGAGTAGCCCGAGAGAAGCTTGCTCAGTCGCAGGCAAACATATAAGAGTTAAGCTAGGTCTTGGAGTAAATCTAGAAATCCCTCGAACAATCCTAAATGAAATGCAAAGCGGTACAAGCGTACATTGGACACGAAAACCCTCAGGTCAAAACGTCGTGCTTTGGAGAGGGATATCTAGAGGGAAAAAGTCAAAGAATTGGATGGAGAGAACCAGGCTCTGCGTGCCAAGGCAGATAGTCTGGAGGCAGAGGTGGACACTTATTTTGGGGATGGCTACTTCTTTATAGCCTACCAGGTAGCCCAAACCCTACCTCTACCATTCGACTTGTGCAGCATAGAGAAATGAGAAAGGGTGGAGATAATGGAAAGGGCCAAAAAGATGGTTGCCCTTGCTACTGATAAGGCTGGCACCTCTCAGGATAATAAAGCTAAGGGCATAGAGGATGTTGCTAAAGATCGATGGCCCATTTCCTATCTTCTTCCAAGTATTGGAGTTACTGAAGCAGATCCCTCTTTAAAGTCCCTTAATGATGCTATAGCTCAGGCCAGATGAGGAGCCTCTATTCTGCCTACTGCTCCATCTGGACATACTGATGTGGTAGAGGATTGACCAACTTCTAAAGAAATGGTAGATGATCCGTCTGCTACCAATGAGGTGGTAGAGGATTAGCCGGCTACCAAAGAGGTGGTGGAACAGGCTAGGCTGAATGCCATGGTGTAACTCCAGACCGATCTAGCTCATATAGGAGTTCTAGTTGATATGGTGCAAGTGGAGGTAGAGAGAGTTGTTGGCAGAGGAGGAGCAGAATAAGAGGGCAACCAGGAGAAAGCTGATACATGAACTAGTCGTATGAATTCATCTTGTACGTTGCTCGAAAATAGGGGTGGGCTCGTTGCTATATCAGGAAATAAATCTTGTCATTGTTTTACAACCATGTAGCCAGGAACTAGGAGATAGACTCACTGGTTTGTTGAATGAAATTTTCCTCTGCTTTTTCTTTGCATTTGTATCCAGTTGATATCTTCCTTGGTTGGACCTGTATGACTCAACATCTATCATAGGTTTATTCTAGAAATCAGTCCCATGTATACACTTGACTTAATAGAATCTGTTAGCATTTAAAATTTAGTAAGTATGAGAAATCAAACATATCAGGTGACCGGTACAAAGTTACCAAGGTACATAATCAAAAAGAGCCTCAGGAAATTTCCCCAAGTAAAATTATCAGCAGTGATTGTCCTTTCAGGAAAAATATGGGGGTAACCACTCCTAACTAAAAAACTTTGGTACTCATATCAAAAACTAGCTCAACAAATCTTGGTTCCTGGGATCCCTATGTACATGGTATCATACTACCTAGATGATACCCCGATTGCGGCATAAAGTAATTCCTGCATCAAGATCCTCCTTGCTTTGGCAAAAATGTTTGTCGAAAGGACCTAAATATCAATGATCCTCATATGCATGGTACCCTGATACTCAGATGGTAGCGTGATTGCGGTACTTTTACCAAGTCCCCTATATAGACCTACCTTAAATCAATCCTAGCAATAGAATAACAATAGGTAAGGATAAATTAGTGAAATAAGTGAAGGGCAACAAGTTACTGAGATACTCAATCAAAGTGATTCTTGTGGGACCTTGTCAAAACTAATTTTCCTTTCTGGGAAAATCATAGTACCAGGCATCCCTACTTCAGGGATTTTGGTACTTAGATGAAAATCTAGTCGAATCCATCCATTGGGGTACTTGTCATCCCTATACCAGGGAAATCTGATATCCGGTCGATCTATGTATGGCTCGTAACTATGCTCTTACGCGCAGATCTTTCTTGGGGGTGGTATCCCGACCAAGGCATCAGGTTGACCAATTTGTCCTGGTCTTATGATCTGGCAGGCAACTATGCTCTTACGCTCAGACTCTTCTTGGGGATGATAGCCCAACCAAGGCATCAGGAATGCCTTTTGGCTCTTCCTGGTCTCATAGTTTAGTAGGTAACTATGCTCTTACAACCAAACCCTTCTTATGGGGGTCACCCAACCAAGGGCGTCAGGATTTCTTATTTGGTTATTCTGGTCTCGTGATCTGGCAAGCAACTATGCACTTACGTCCAGACCCTTCTTAGTTGGGGGTAGTGCCCGGATAAGGCATCGAGATAGCCACACTGCCTTTCCTGGTTCATGGCGATCATGATAAACTTGTATGGCAATAAAATAACATAGTGGAGATTTAAGGAAATGGAGAATCTTTATTTATGATCAGATGGCGATACATAACATTTATGTGGTATATGTACCAGTACCTATCCCAGATGGTACCAGTCAAGCTGGGTGTCTCCATTCTTATATGGGAAGAACCTCTTTAAATGTTAATCATTCCAAGTGTGGTTGATAAGTCGTCTATCCATGTCTTCCAGTTTGTAGGCTCCTCTACGGACTACAACCTTCACTAGGTATGGGCATTCGCAGTTTGTTGCTAGTACCCTGTCTGACCGATTTTGGATATTCTGGATTACTTTTTCTAAGTACCAGGTCCCCTATTTTGAAACTTCGGGTTCTGACTCTCTTGTTAAAATACCTCGCAATTCGACTTTGTTAGACTCATACTTTTTATGCCACCTTGTCTTGTTTTTCCTCCAAGAGGTCTAGTTTGGCCCTCAGTTTGACGTTGTTGCTTTCTGGTTCAAAGTGTTGGACCCTGAAAGAGGTCAGCTTATGGTTGATAGGTAGGACCGCCTCTACCCCAAAAGCTAAGGAATAAGGCCTTTCTCCAGTTGAGGTCTTATTCATTATACGGTATGCCTAGAGCATATCAGGGGGCTCCTCTGCTCATTTGTCCTTCTTATGTTGTAGCTTCTTCTTAAAGAGCTTCTTGATAGTTTTTTTTAAAGCTTCTACCGGGCCACTGGTTTGAGGGTAAGCCATAAAGGTGAAATTAAGTTCGATACCTAGGCCATTACAGAACTCCCTAAACCTTGCATTGTCGAATTGTTTGCCATGGTTGGTGACGATGATCATCGGGGTTCTGAACCTACAAACTACATTCCTCTTGATGTACTTTGTGGTATTCTCCTCTGTTATTTTGGAGAGTGGTTCTGCTTCTACCCACGGAGTGAAATAGTCGATCGAATATGGCATGCTTGGCTTGTCAAGAAGCAGTAGGGAAAGGCCCGATCAAGTCGACCTCTCAGATAGAGAAGGGGTATGGTGTGCTGATGAAAGATAGCCATTTTGATGGAAAGTGGTTCAGATTGGCTATCTTATAGCAAGGTTCACAAGATTAGACGAATTGTCTGGCATCATGGTGCAGGGTCGGCCAGTAGTATCCCATGCGTAACACTTGGAAAGATAGTGCGTCTCCTCCCGTGTGGCTGCCATGATTCCCCGAATGCACTTCTCGAAGTGCCTAAATAGCATCATCGTGGTAGAGGTACCAGAGCAGGGGTACTGACTTTCCCTAGTGGTAAAAGTACCCATCTATCAGGCAGTAGCGGGTTCAAACCCCTTTTAAGCTTATGGGATTGGTTAGGATCTCCGGGAAGCTTCTCCTCCTCAAGGCAGTTCGCTATCGGTTCTATCCAGCACGGGAGTTGGTCCATCGGGTTGACCTTCTTACCACTTGCTTTACTAGATTGGGAGATAACCTGGAGAGGTACCCCCTTAGGTAAAGTCTGGCCCCCACTAACTGTTATCTTGGAAAGGATGTCTGACGATGATTATGCTAGTAATGTATTTATTATATCTTTAATCCCCCCAATCGAGCCTTGAGCTGTTGGATGTTGGAACCCTGTTCATCGGTTATGCAGCGGAACTAAGTTTTAAAATTTTTAATACAGATCATAATCTGTATCTATGACCAGTGAACTTGGGGTCGTAATTATTTTTCGGAACTAATACATACAATATGTAATCACAAGAAATTGAAATCGATATAATCAGAAGAACATACCAACGTTTGGAGGCTCCTTCACTTTACGATGTGCTCCTCTCTGAAATACTATGTGCTCAGATCTGAACCACTCGATCCTCCTCACTATTTCCCGGGACTGGTAACTGCGTGTGGGCGCATCACGGTCTCAGGAACTTGAATTGAGGATGTAGATAAATACTTGAAGAAACTCTTTCTTCTCAATTTGGTGTATTGATTTCATGCACACATGAACTGCATCTCATGCAAAAAATATATTGATAGATGTAGTTTCGTATCTCTAAAAACAATATATATCATATACATATATATATATATATATATATATATATATATATATATATGACGCCTACACATCTACATATATAACGCCTGGACAAATATATATTTATATCGCCTGCACCAATATATATATCGCCTACATATGTTTTTTCATCATAAAAATTTCACGCCTCTGCATGCTTTATCACAAAAAAAAAATTATATCTTTTTTCACCTCTGCATGCTTATATCTTTTATATATTGCTTATATTATATATTATAAAAAGTCAACCACTCTTTTATATATATATTGTTTGTATCCTATACAAACACTTATATATGTGCACATACCAATTTGCATCCAATTCAATCTCTTGTGTTTTAATTCATATATATCTTTTAATTATCCTTTTCAAATATATCTAATATATTAAAAGTGATAATAAGTATTTTAAATTTAAACTTAAATTCAAATACTCAGATAAATGATTTAGTAAAATAAAATAATCCTATTATTTTATCTTCACCTAAATCCATATATCAACTAACACCCTCCAATTAATAGTTAATTAATAATTCCTAATTATCAATATAATTAAATAATCTAATTATTTAATTAATTTAACTATTAACATTCATTAATTAAATAATCTCATTATTCAATTAATTCCCGAATATATACGTGTCACTTTTGTAACACAATTAATTGGACAATCCAATTAATTAACTGTGACCCTTGTTACCTAAATCGATCGGGCTAGCAAGGGGACCTAATGGACCCACAATATTTTGAACTCCAATAATCCTCGAAATCATTAATTAAACTCTTTAATTAATATTCATTGATTATTAACTCCGGTGTTATTCCACTAAAAACCCGAAGCTGTACTCTCTCAACTGTAGATGATTTTACACTTACCGATACAACTCAGTGTCCATTGATATAGCTATTACATATGGTGTGATCCTCCACAGTAGTTCATAATTAGAGCTGGGTCATAATGTCCGTTATACCCCTCTAATCACATATATCCTTTAAGTATCATTGATTCTCTAATGGAAAATAAATCCTATTTCCTCACTGAATTAGGAGAGCGCTCATATTGTCTATGCCCCGAATCAACCCTTAAGGGAACTACCATCTACTTCTCACAAGAAGGAGTGGATTCCACTAATGTGTACAAACCTTCCCAGCCACAAGCCAAACCCTCAATCCCAACATACGGAGTATATTGATCAAGAAATGCATCTGACTTAACCCATGGTATATCAAAGACCACGATCGAACCTGAAAGAGTCGATAAGACACTCAGGATTAAGATCACCTACATATAGCCATCATTAGTTGATATATATATGAATCTCATCGGTAAACGGATCTTGGTGAGAGATTCATATAGATCATGGCCCAGTCCTATATGATCACATCATACAAGGTGCCTCCATTCTCAAATCTCCATATGAATGATTCAGGATAGAATCACCGTACAATACGGAATGGACTGCAACTATAGATTAACCACAAATAAAGTACCCAGCTTTATTTTCTATCTATGGACTCTTTAGATTGCATGTCTCTTATTGTATCCATCTGTATATGACACTCATATACACAGTTCGAGATTACATCCGGCAATCTTGGATGTTAAATTTATGCACAAGTAATATAATAAACAACACAACAAGAATGTATTGAACTTTTCCTTTTATTTATTTAATAAATCTATTTACAAATTACATCTTTATGGCATAAACCCCAACAATCTCCCACTTGCACTAAAGCATGTGAGACATGTCTCGTAACATAGACCGTCTAGGTGACCCGAAAACACTTTAGCCGGTAAGGTCTTCGAAAATGGATCAGCATGATTGTCTTGTGAGGCTATCTTTGTGACGATCACATATCCTCTCTGCACTATCTCTCTAATGAGATGATACTTTCTCTCTATATGCTTCCCTCTTTTGTGGCTTCTTGGTTCTTTAGAATTAGCCACAACACCACTGTTATCACAATAAAGTGTGATGGGCCTATTCATATCTGGTCCAGATCACTCAAGAACTTTTGGAGCCAAACAGCCTCTTTAGTAGCTTCACAAGCTGCTACATATTTGGCTTCCACGGTGGAGTCAGAAATGCAAGATTGCTTGATACTTCTCCATACAATGGCTCCACCACCCAGGGTGAATACTAATCCAGACGTGGATTTAAAAGAATCTCTGTCTGACTTAAAATCAGAATCCATGTATCCTAACGGAATCAAAGCCCGTCTAGAATACACTAGCATATAGTCTATCGTTCTTCGAAGATACTTGAAAATTGTCTTGACAGCAACCCAATGATCCAATCCTGGGTTGAACTAGTATCTACTGACTGCTCCCACTGCATAGCAGATATCCGGTCTCGTGAATAACATAGCATACATAAGACTACCTACTTCTTGAGGTGTCTTAGGACACTGATCCTTAGACAAATTAACTCTATGCCTAGAAGACAAATTACCTTTCTTGGAGTTTTGCATTGAAAATCACACAAGAATCTTGTCAATATATGATGCCTAAGACAGTGCTATGAGTTTGTTCTTACGATCCCTTATAAGTTGGATCCCTAGAACATAACTCGCCGCTCCCAAATCTTTCATTTGGAATTGGCTAGCCAGCCAGTCTTTTACATCAGACAACATGCCCACATCATTCCCAATGAGTAGGATATCATCTACGTATAAGATTAAGAAAACTACTTTCTTATCAATGATACGCTTGTAGACACAAGGCTCATCGACGTTCTGCTCGAAGCCATAGGTTTTGATCACATCATCAAACCTAATGTTCTAAGATCTAGATGCTTGCTTAACTCTATAGATGGACTTTTACAGCTTGCAAACCTTTTGCTCTTGATCTGGAGACACGAATCCCTCTGGTTACATCATATAGAGGCTCTTTTCAAGACTGTCATTCAATAATGCAGTCTTGACGTCCATTTGCCAAATTTCATAATCGAAATAGGCAGCAATGGATAAGAGAATCCTAATAGACTTAAACATGGCTATTGGTAAGAAGGTCTCTTCATAATCGACCCCCTCTTTCTGGGTACAACCCTTGGTCACTAGTCTTGCCTTGAAGGTCTCTACCTTTCCTGTATACTCTTCTCTTTCTCTTATAGATCCACTTACACCCTATGGGTTTTACCCCATCCGGTAAGTCTATAAGATCCCAGACTGAGTTAGAGTACATAGACTCAATCTCGAGATTCATGGCTTTAAGCCATTCCTCTTTATCAGGATCTTCCATTGCATTCTTAAATGCCAATGGATCATCAACACTATCAGTAAAGACAACATCTTGTCCCTCACCTATACCTAAATAGCGTTCAGGTTATCTCACAACCCTCTTACTACGCTTAGGTGGTAAAGTATCCTTATCCGGAACCATCTGACTCTCAGATGTTTGTGGATCAACAACTCTTGTTGATGAAGCACTAGTCTCACCAGGCTCCAACTCATTCAATACAATCTTAGAACGAGGTTTATGGTCACTAATATAAATGTTCTCAAGAAACGTTGCATTTGTCGATACAAATACTTTGTTATGTTCAAGACTATAGAAGTGTCCACCTCTGGTCTCCTTGGAGTATCCTACTAACAGGCAGACCACAGACTTGGAGTATAGCTTTCCAGTTCTATTCTTCAGCACGTGTGCTGGACACCCCCATATGCGGAAATGTCATAAACTAGCTTTACAACCATTCCACAACTATAAGGGAGTCTTAAGAACAGATTTGGATGGCACCACATTCAAAATGTATGCCCCAGAAGGAATTTGGTAATGATGAGAAACTAATCATAGATCTCACCATTTCCATTAGGGTTCTAATTCTCTTCTTTGCTACACCATTTTGCTGAGGTGTACCGGGAGCCGTAAGTTGGGAAACAATCTCATGCTCGACCATAAAGTCTTCAAACTCTTGGTCAAGGTACTCACCTCTACGATCCGATCGCAGTGACTTTATAGTCCTACCTAATTGATTCTCAACTTCAGCTCAAAATTCTTTGAATATTTCAAATGTTTCCGACTTCCGTTGCATTAGGTAGACATATCTATCTCTTGAGTACTCATCTATAAAGGTGACATAATAATCATAACCACCTATAGCTTTAACATTCATCGGTCCGTAGACGTTTGTATGTATAAGCTCTAGCGGTTCTTTAGCTCTAAGTCCTTTTCCAGTAAAAGGTCTCTTAGTCATCTTACCTTCTAGACAAGATTCGTAGATAGGTAAGGTGTCAACCTTTAACTCACTTAAAGGTCCGCTTTTTACTAGTCTGACAATCCGGTCAAGGTTGATATGACCAAACCTTAGATGCCAGAGATACGTGTCATTATCTAGAGAAATATTATATCGTTTATTTTTTGGTTTTTCAACCTTAAACATTTCGGTGTTGAGCAGAGTAGTATGTATTAACGGTCTTAACACATACAATTTTTTTAATTAATTCCTGAACAAATATTTAGACTATTCTTTCCAATAATAACATACTTATTATTAAAAGAAACAAAATATTTTTGTTCTAACAACTTAGAAACAAAAATCAAATTCCGTGTAAATCTAGGAATATAAAAAACATTGTCCAACAATATATAATAATTACTGTTAATAGTGAAATTTGGCCAGGGGTCAAAGAGAAATTTTCCACCCATAATCGACAATCATAAAGCCCGGAAAGATCATAAAGCCACCTCGTAGGAGCAGAGAAGGCCTTGTCGGCTTTAAAACTATCAGAAAAAAATCCAGGCGCAACAAGGACCAGCTCCCCACAAGAGTACTGGAACCTGGGCTTCTACAGGCCATCTATAAGGGAACCTCGGCTCTGAGGTCGAGCTCCACAACTGCCCCATGAATGCCAAAAGGAGTCTCCAAGCTCAAGAGACATTCGAGAGAAGCCCGCCAACCTCTTCAGAAGCCCCATTGTCCTTGCTGGACATAAAGGAAGAATCACGCCTAAATCTACACTACCCCATCTACCTCCTAAGAAGGTCTACAAGAGCACCTCAAGCCCCAAGGGTCAGGGAAAATCCATCTTAAGCTTCTAAGAACAGAGTCAGAGCAGGGATTTACCTTGCTCTACGGGGCAATAGGCAGTTGGCAGGGTGACCTCCATGAAAATTCATGACACACGTGCATACATGATCATCTCCACGTAATATTTACATGCAAGTCAAGAGTTTGATTCAAAAAAGGGAACAAACTTATCTCCGTCAACGATATCATCAAATCCTGTAACAATTCAAATTCAAATGACGAATCCCGCCCGATAAGGAGGGAACAGATTCATGGGATCACGGTGAAATATTTGCCAACTAAAAACCTACTTGGATGATATAAATATGTGAGGCCAAGCAAGAGAAAAATAGATATATGAAAACAGAGAAAAACCTACATAGACTGAGATATACACAAAAAAAGATAGATAACGACAGAGAGAAGAGAGAAAGAAAAGAAAAAGGGAAGGCCTAAATTCTGTATTCAGAACACGGCCATCTTCATTTCCACTATTCGACCGGCACGGAGTTGCCACCACCCTATATCTTAGAGAGACTGTGAGCACACGAGAGAGTGATTTGTATTTTAAAGAAATCTATCAATGATAAAAGCTCCTATTTACTGTTATTATGATCTAGCCTCTTGTCAATCTCTAAACAGGTCGGGAACCAACGGTACCGACCCCGACCACCACTTTCGTGGTAGTGGTCTCGTGGGTGTTAACAGGAATTTCTCATCCTGAGTAAATTTCCCGTCAACACTTTATGGCACCGTCTGTGGGAAACCTCTCACACCACCATCTTTTTACATTCAAAAAGTTT